>OX422209.1:611248411-612448411 GCA_949130495.1 Sambucus nigra
ACTAGCTTCCTATTGAATTTAGGAATGCCAATTAAACTCTATAATTAATTCCATATAAATTATTATTCATTCCACTAAAGAATAATAATTGCACTCTAGTCTATTATCTCAAAATTATAATCTCGAGCTCCACGTTATTAAATGCTTAATAATCTCCCCACATTAGTATTATAGATACCCCTCGATTAAATTAATTTACTGACAATTATATTTAATTGACGTCTTAATAATTCCTTGAAACCGTTCGCTTAACTTATTTGATATGTCGGATAATTAAATACACCGGTCGTGCTTAACATAATAAAAACTTATAAACTACATCAAGAGGGTATCATTAATCTCTTTACTGAGACGTGGATTCCATTCATAATTAACTTTCACCATACACTAAACGACATTATCCGATCTATCAAGCTTATTGATCCATAAATGAATCTCACCCAATAGGTTAAAGTAACGAACAATTGATGTACATGTCCATCAATTATGTTTGGATTAAGAGCATTAAGCACTCATAACAACAATGAGATGTTCATTATCTTATATCGTCAGTTTAAAGACAATTATCTATAATTCGTCCCGTTCAATACACACAAAGTGTACTAGCACAATATGTCGAAACTATACCGTTTCCCGTAATCAAGATAGACCTACTAAAATAGTGTGCTACAATCCTACTGATAGTGTGTTCATCCCCATCTAAGATTGTGAACCAGACTTATATTCTACATGGATATATGATCTGATCTTCCGTGTGTAAGCCGAACTCTACACACCAAATCATCTATTATGTAGAATAAAAGATACATATGCATAAATATATAAAATAATATGATGCAAACGTTACTTGTGAAGATTATCATTAAATAGACATACTAAAATTCACTAGTGAACCATGAATTTTAGTATACAAATCCAACAATCTCCCACTTATACTGAAAGACATGGAGTCATGCATCTATCAACCAAACTTCATACCTAAAGTAAAAGGCCTTCCAGTTTTCAATCAATGCAATCACAACCACTAGAAACTCCCTTATGTTTAATTTCTTGTATAAGGTGTACTATACACTTTCTGGAATCTTAAATCTAACTAAATATATGTGTTAGTAACCTACAAGTTACTTATCGGTTTACTTGGCAACCAAATATACATTCATTAATCCTTTTCAGGTACTTGAATATTTATTCTACCAAAACTAATGTTCTATTATCAAGTAATACAAATTTCCAAATCTGAAAGGCCGAATGTCTTTCTTGGAATATTGCATAACAAAGCCTCAAAAGAACAATATCAATATGATAACTTAGATAAGTAAAAGTACATATTTTCTAGCGATAAATGTTAATTTGATCCCAAAAATGTAATAAAATTTTCTAATGTTTTCATATTGAGTCAAAGCTGGAAAGGAAGAAGCTAAGGTTCAAAGCTGCAAAATTCTCTATTGAGGTGATGTCTTATATAAAAAAGGATTCCTGCTCCCTCTCCTCTGATGTGTCCATCCTTCAGAGGTTCCACACCTTTTGAACGATGTGCACGAGGGATCTTATTCAAGCCACATAGGAGGGAGGTTATTGACTAAGAGAATAATTCTCAGGGATACTAGTGGCCGACCTTGGCCAAGGACGTAACTGCGTATGTGAAGAGATGTGATAAGTGTCAGATGTTCTCCACCATTACCCATCAGCCTCACCAACCTCTTACTTTTATGAGTTCCCCTTGACCATTTTCAATACGGGCATTGAATTGGTAGTACCCTTGCCAAGAGATGTAAACAACTATCGATTCTTAATAGCGACAACTGATTATTTCTCCAAATAGGTAGAAGTCGAGCCAATGATCACAATCACTGAGCATAAGACCTTCCAGTTCATTTGGAAGAACATCATATGCATGTATGGTCTTTCAAACACCCTTATCTCAGACAATGGAACGCAATTCAAGAATGTTTCCTTAGAAATATACTATTTAATTTGGTTAAACATAAGGTGAAACATCATGAACTTGGTGACCTCAGACCATTTAACATCATTAATTTGGTGAATTATGAGGTGAAACATCATTAACTTGGTGACCTCATACATTTTAACATCATTAATTTGGTGAAATATAAGGTAAAACATCATTAACTTGGTGACCTGAGACCTTTAACATCATTAATTCAGTGACTTCAGATCTTTAAAACCATTAATTTAGTGAATTATGAGGTGAAACATAATTAACTTGGTCACCTCAGACCTTTTTAACGTTATTTGTTTGGTTAATTATCAAAGTGACAAATAAAGGAAAGCAACACGGGTGAAGGGAATGGAATCACATTCATTTAAACTAAAAGTGTTACATAAGTCAAAGGAAAGAGGTTAGAGTTCATCAAATAAAAGGGGTTACACAAAAGATTCACAAAAATAACATGATGGTGAGACACCCAGACACCCAAAAACTCAGGCTTAAGCCGACCCACCACAGCAGGGTTGATTGGCTCTGGGACTTGATTGGTAACTTCAACCTCGTCATCCTGATGTCCATCATCCTCGATCCCAGTCACCTCAAGATGGATTGTCTTGGATAGGCCAGCCTCTTCAACCTCCTGCAGAGCCTTTGTAAGCTGAGCATTTCCAAAGACGAGGCTAATAAAGTCCTTGACCGATAAACTGCCAGAACTTTCTTACTTCATGGTAGTCCATCAGTTGGTTGCCTTGACTCCCCTCTCTAGGTACTCAAGGATGAAGCTAACAAACTCATCAGAGGTTTGATATTCTCTGATGATTATCTCTAAAGCATCTTTGAGGGGAGCCTTAACACCCACATCAACCTTGGACTGAAGGCTATCATCCTTTGCCTTCAGAGCCTCGACATGATCAGATTTCATGCGGGAGATCTCACCATGTCTCTCATTTAGATCTTTTTTCAAGTCATCAATCTTCTTCTTCAGATCCTCCTCAATATTCTTAGCATCCTTTCCTTTCTGATTCAGTGGCAACCTTTTCAGAGTATAATCAGTCAAACGATGAAGAGAGAGAGCACTCTGTAGAAAGAAGATTCAGACACATTAGTATTAATAAATAGCTGACATCATAGGTAACACTTGAGAAAAATAAAAAATAAATATCTGAACCGCCCTATGGACTTCGAATTCTGCCAGCATAGGGACATCCATTGAATGAAGAAAGTGTTTATTATCCTAGATAATTATATTGTTAAGGGCATAAGAAGCTCGAACACCGTTGCTAATGAGGTTGTCACCAATATTCAGCTAAGAAAGATGACTAGATAAAGCATCATCTGAGGATATGGGGATACCACACTAAGTATGTTGAGCCTTTCCAGGTATTGTGCGGGAAGGGTCTGTAGGTGCCTTCCTCTTCTTAGATGCAACAATAAGGGCCTTTCTCTTCTTTGTTTGAGCAGGGGATCGTACAGCCTTGCCACCACGCTTCTCTAGCTGTTTAGCGATACTAGGAGCATATATATTCCAAAGATCTTCAGAAACTCCTTATGGTCTCTCTATAAAAGAAAATATTGGAGTTAAAAAAATTAGACATATGAAAAGTACGAGACTGGACTTCGTGTAAAAATGTTTTATTCTGGATTACTTACGAAACTCGGCCAACGGACCACTCCCAAGACCTGTCTGAGACAAATAGTAATGGGTCATCAGATATTCATATTTGGTGAGGTTACCATCTTCAACCTGACTATGAAGATCTTCAACATTCTTACGGTTATCTTGGCCCAATCTCGGCTCTGTTTTGGGCAAGAAAGTGACCTTAGCCCACCTTAGGGGAGTCCTTGGAATAGATGTTCCACATGCCTCATTAGGACCAAAATCCCAAGACCCTGAGGCAAAGAAGTACCGAGGCTTCCAGTTGTGGTTAGAGGTCCGAGTCACCAATAACATCTTCTTCTCAGACTTCCTGTCTATAAAGTGATAGTAGCCAGGGTGATTTTTAGCGGATGCGGGTATGTAACAAGATAAGAATACCCTAACTAGAAGGTCAGTATGGTGAACCATCTTCCAGAGTATGATAATGCCAACCAAGACCCTCCAAGCATTGGGGGAAAGCTGAGAAGGAGCTAGGTTGATATAAGAAAGAACAACTCGAATAGTGGGGTGAATTGGGAGACGGGAGCTAAGTTTAAACATCTTCTGATAGATGCAGAGCTCTCCCTCTCGGACGTCGAATGCCATCTCATCCTTCAGGGGTTTCCTTAAGGTAATGGATGAAGGAATGTCATACAGATGTCTGAAGGTGATAAGTTCGTATTCAATGATAGAAGTCTCAGGACCATCAACCTTGGAAGTGTCAAGTTTACTCCCTTCATCATCAGCATTCTGAGTCCGAGCCTCAGAAGGGGTACCACCTGGAAACCTCTTTACAAACTCAGTGTCAGTAGTAGTCGATGGAGGAATAGCAGCAATAGAAGGGGGAATTGCCACACTGGGCCCTATGATTTCAATGGAAGAAGACCTACGAGAGGTGCTAGCCTCTCGATAGGAAGTGGAATGGTGAGAAACTTCTACTTCATCAGAGACTGCACTTCCCTTGGGATACCCTCTTAGAAAGAGTCTATAGACTCAATAGCCTCCGAGGTAGAAATAAGGTCTAAAGAAGATGAATTAGACATTGGCTCAATAACCTCAGGAACTTCAGCAGGTTCAGTAGACTCAGGGTATAAGATCTTCAACGGTGGAGGAAAAATTGGTCTGAGGGGAAATGCCTCAGCCCTATGAGCCTCCTCCTAGGTTAAATTTATCTGCCTAATCATTTCAAAGGTCTTCTCACGTAGAGATGGAAACTCTTTAGCAAGCTTATACAAAGGTCTAAGCATATGGTGGACGACACTACACTTGAGGGAAAAACTACAAATGGGTACACAACTTATGCTACCTAAACTAAAGATCAAAGGTTGGAAGTTGAAGGGTTTCAAATAAGAACACCAAGAACACTCTACGCTAGGTCAACGGAGAAGATGATCGAAAGGTCACCAGAAAGCCTAAAAGAGGGAAGTTTAGGGATAAAACCACCTCAGAGTAGCCTGGTATGGCTCCAATACTACCCAAACACTGCAATCCTATCCCAACATCCACGTAGTAGTGGTGGCAACCCTCACTGAAAAAGAAAAAAATGCCACCAAAAAACAAAAATGTAAAATAATGCCTAGAAATGAAAAGTTTGAAGTTAAAAAATAATACCTGGCAGAATTTGAAGGAATGAAGAAGAAACTAGAAGCTATAACCTTGAGTTGCAATAAATCTTAGAGGTTTTGAGGATAAAAATTGCAGAAGGGACAAACGAGGGAGAGCTAAAGAAGAAGAAAGAAATTGAAAAGATAAAAGGGTTTAAATATCCTTGTAATGATGAAGCGTTAGTATCGAGGCACTCGAAATTGCCCTAGAAAGTCTAAAAGATGCCGTCAGATCTGTATATCTTGAGAAAAATGCTAGCCACTTCAGTAAATGAAATGTGTCCAAGGAACCGCTCCAAACCCCAAGACATCAAAATGTCCCTTTATTGACCTGACTCTCTTACACCTCAGTCACCTACTCATATAGAAGAATAAGGGTGATTGATATGCCCAATGTGTACCCTCGTCCCCAAGGTCACTAACCTCGACCTGTCTCACAGCCGAGTTGATAGAAAGCTTACAATAGCCATCAAGAAGGTCGTCTCCTGGAAGGTCTTCTCCTCATTGACAAACCTTGCCTGGCCAGCAATCGAGGTCAATAGTATCTTATGGGATCAAGCTATGGTCAACATCGTACTCAGCCTCTGTTGACGTTGCATCCTACCTCATGCCTAACCTCGTCCAGTCTTCTAGGACGAGATCATTCTGATTTCAATAAGACAAAGCAACACTATCGAACTTCCCCAACCTCGTACTCGGCTAGGCTAAGGGACCAACAAGTAATGTCATAGGTGTGAGCATACATAAACAAATGAAAGACTTAAAACACATGGTTTAAGCAGTTATAACTAAATCATTTCCCTCACGTGAAGGAATATTTAGTCCTCATTATGTATATAAGATCATCCAGGTATCAACAGGACACTAGTTCGATTCTCATAGACATGTTCATTACATGCTTGGGGGGGACACTACACCCCCAAGTACTATATATGCATATCTTCTCCTACCTTAGAGGGGGATCGATAATTATAGCCCTAGCTGAAACTCTGTTGGTATACACAGTAGAGTGAGAAAGTGAGAGATTATATCACAAGACATTACTTCCCTCATTATTGTAAAAATCACACACACTCACATTGGACATAGGCCAGATTGGCTGAACCACTTATATACTAGTGTCTCTCCTCCTCTCATCACCTCCCTCAACCATATATCTAATCTTGTGTTGCCATTGTTATTGATATATTAATCTTATTAATGCCTCATACTGGTGGTACCTTTTTTAGTATCATCAGTTATCTAGGTTGTTCTTTGTATGAGGCAGGTAGTGGAATGTGACATCTTTGAAGTGGGATGCTATCTCTTCTAGGTGAGCATTGGAGGGTGGGAGCTTTTCATCTTTGACTTTCTGTTTTTTGAGGATTTAGCCAACGATGAGAGAATATGCTCTGTAGGCGTATAGGTGTCAAATTCCTTTTTTTAGGCCTATAGTTCCTAAATCATACTTAGTCATGTTATTGGTGCAATGGAAGTCTAATTTGATGGCAATGGAGATGTGAGAGTCATTAGGGGAAACCAGTTGTATTTCAATGTCGTATCCTTTCTTATTAGCAAATCCATCAAAGAACAATTACCATCTAAGGTCCACCTAAGAGGTAAAGAGAATGATTTCATCTGGGAATTCAGAGATCCAAACATCGTCCCCTTCCATGTGGTATTTAAAAGGTAGTCGAAGATGGCTCTCCCTTTTACAGCTTTTGCATGACATAAACAATATCAAACTATGCTAACAACATTAGCCAACATGGCATTTGGTTGGATAAAGTGGTCTTTTCTAAATGATATTTGATGGTATCGACACGGGATACTAGTCTGATGGGAAAGGCAATCATGTAGTGCCGTAACTTCTATATGAACCAGACTACGGTGACACATGCTTTATCCAAAGTAGTGTAATTGAATTCATACCCGATTAATATTCAACTAGCGTAATAAATAGCTCTTTCCTAATGGTATTCTTTAATGTATTGGGCTAACAAAGCCCCTACTACAGTATCTGTTAAGGTTAAGTATAAGAGGAGGGGGAGACCTAGCTGTCTAGGTATAAGCACCGGAGGGCGGGTGAGGTATCGCTTGATTTGGTCAAAGGCTTATCAGTAGGACTCATTCCATACTTTCGTTGAATCCTTATGAAGAAGTTTGAAAATGGGTTCATAGATAAAAGTTAATTGGTTGATGAAGAAACTGATGCTTTGTAGTTGACCCAGAAATCCTCAGACTTCCTTCTCCATTTGTGGTGTTGGCACCTCAAGTATGGCTTTTAGTTTTGAAGGTCCTGCTTCGATTCCCTTCTCACTGACCATGAATCCAAGAGTTTTCCTTTAGAGATGTCAAACACACTTATGTGAATTTAGACGCATGTGGTGTTTCCCCAATCATTGAAAAAATTTGGGAGGAAGAGAATGTATCCTTCCCAAGTCATAGATTAATTATCATATCGTCTACGTAGTCTTCCCCCTCCTTGTAAATAAGGTTGTGTAGGATGGCTATGGAAGCCCTTTGGTAGGTGGACTCGACATTTTTTAGTCTGAATGACATGGCAATATAGTAGAAGGTTCCACATGGGGTGATGAAGGTAATTTTCACCTGATGGTCAAGGTGCATCTTGATCTTGTTATATTCTGCGAATCCATCGACCAATGACTTGAGGGTATGGTTGGTCGTGTTGTCCACGATCATGTTGATATTAGGCAATGGGTAATCATATTTTGGAGATATTTTGTTCAAATCTCGATAATCAACGAACATGTTGACTTTTCCTCCTGACTTCGGCACGGGGATGATATTACCAAGCCATGTATAATATTTGACTACACGAATGAAACCCACTTTCAACTGCTTTCCCGCTTCCTCTTTGACTTTCAACAACCATTCGGTATGGAGTTTCCTAACTTTTGTTTGACCCGCTTTCATTATGGGAATGTTGGTATCTCATGCTGAGATATTTCAGGGTTAATGTCGGGCATATCATCGCAGGACCACACGAAGATGTCCACAAATTCTTTTGTAGTTCTTCAAATTATTCACGCTCATACTTGTTAAAGGTGGAACCTATCCTAATATTGTACTGATGGATACAAGAACCGAGATTAATAAGAATAGTCTCATCATTATTAATTTGATCACGATTATGTTATTTGCCATTTACCTTATTAAGATCAATTAAGAATTATTCGTTTGCAAAATCATCATCATCAAAGGTTTGATTATAATTAAGACAATTTATTTAAGGCATAACAAGATACTCAAAATCTTTATTTATCTCATTTTTGGGAAAAACAACATTAATAACCTCGTCAAAAGAGGTGTCAGTTACATTTAATATCAAGGAAAGGAAAAAAACAACCGGTGAAGAGACTTGGATAGGATAAACTGCAGGGTGAGGTTGAATCTGAGAAGGTTAGACTGGTATGGCATTCCAGTTGATGAGAGGCATGTCATGAGCTTTGATTTGAGAAGATGGGTCTGAAGTTGAGGCATCTGAGAAGATCATGCAGAGACTCGGCCCCAATGTCTATAGGTCGAATGAGACTTTAAAATAACATTCCTCATAATCCCAGGTAACTGTCAAGGATTTGTAGGTTAGAGGTTTCACTTCATTTTTTCATTCTTAGGCCAAAGAGTTAATATCGTGAAAGAAGATTTCCAATCATGATTCATCTTCTTATCATCATGGTTTAGGGAAGCTAAGAAAAGGGAAGTCTTCACCCTCCTTGATAAATCTTCCATTCAAAGAATCTTTCGAAATAGTTTTTTAATTTTATAAGCCTCTTTTTAGTATTGGTTGTCAGGGTGCTTTGAGTTCATCTGGTGAAGGCTGGTAGCCCAAGTCACATGTGGGAAGGCCTTCTTCAGGACTACCAGCTCAATGATCCCTTGTTGGCATCGACATATCCCCATTATAAGCATGAAGTGCATGTTCTTAAAATTGCAGAAGATTTTGCTTATCTATCAAAACATGTTGTCCATGGTCTGTACCATATCATTTAGACTAACTTCTTCAATAGGTACCACCCATTCATCTGATTACCGAGTCCACTTTCGGGATTCCATGAATAAGCCACTGAATATTTGACAATCAATGGTCATCTTGATGGGAAATTTCAGATCAAAATCTAAGAGTTGGTTCAACATAGTTGGTAACTCCATGTCTCTCCCCTCAGATCAGGTGCGAACGAAAATGCAAGCCCTTATAAAGAGTGGCAAAGCTTGATCAGTGAAGCAGGTTAGATGTAGGACAAAATATGGGCAAAACTTTAGCGGTTTGGGTGAGATTATAGGGATAATGGGTGCTTTGTTGGGCACGATTTCTATAGATGGGTTAAATTCTAGGTCCTTTTCTAGAAAGATGGCACTTGTATGTGCTGAAACTGGGTTATGAGTGGCATTGGGTTTAAAATTAGCTGGTGGGGAGATAATAACTCGATTAATTAGGCCTTGGATCACATTATTAATGTAGAAACATCGATCGGTGGTATAACCAGCGGATTAGTGGAAATCACAACCAATATCAGGTTTAAAGTTTTTAGGTAGTAGATTTGGTAATGAACGGGGGTTTAAGGATTTGATAAGGTTTCATCTTAACATGTCTTGGTAGACTATGGATAAGGGAGAATGGAGCTCGATTTACTCTTCCTTTGTAGGACTAGGGAGACTTTTGAGTTCCCAAAAGGTAACAAGTTGGGAAATGTTATTAATGGTTGAGACTATAGTGCTGGCAGGATTCTCATACTTCTGGGGAGTGAATTGTCCAATCACTTCTTTGGTTTTCCACTTTGGTAATTCCTTCCTTAATATTTACACCAGCCACTCGAAGGGATCAAAAGTGTGGGTAATATTTTCCTCCCATGGATGCTCAGATATGAGGTAAGAACTTCTTCACAATAATGACTTGTTCCTCCTCGAACGGTCTGCTGGTCATGGTAGCAGTTTTCTCTCTCCAACTTATTATGATGCTATTGACTATTTCCCCAGTGTTTTTCTTATGAAGCACTAGATATCGGTGCGTAACCTCTAGTTCCTTATTATACTTGTACTGAGATATGAATTATCGGGCGACCTCCTCCTAACTATAGATTATGGATTCCTCAGGGGGTAGAAACCACCGGAGGGCACTTTCTTTAAATGTTTGCTAAAACATCTAGTCCATTATCTCTTCGAAATCCCAAAGTAGGGTCATGGCTCGGTGATAGATTTTAAGGTCAAGAATTAGGGGTTTGCTTCCCCCAAACTTCTCAATATGTGGCATCTTGAACTTCTCTGAAAATGTAGCTTTGGGGTAGGGAGACATATGGGTGTAGTCCATGTAGTTATATCATATCTTGACTTGGTCGAACTTCTTTGACAGTAGTTTGAGTTATTCCTTGATATTATTCAGTTCTTCTTCCTTATGGTCCATGGGAACTGATATGTTAGCCCCTAGTTGGGCAAAGTTCATAATATGGAGTTAAGTTGGAGTCAGCCCTTTGTCAGCGGGGCATATGGATCATGTTGATACTATTTTAGGACCTAGACAAGTTTAGGAGCAAGTGGAACCATGGCACGAGGAAAGAGAACCTCAAGTTCTTTGACAATCTATGCCCGTTGATCCTACATTTCATTGAACTCGGTTTAAAGGTTGTCAACCTTGGCACTGAGTTAGTCTAAGATGCTCATGAGATCGGGATACACATTCAGTACTTGGTTAGTGTTCTTCATTAAGAGATCGTGAAAGTAAATCCCAAACTCGGATGAAGTAGCAGAAGAATCGACGGATCTTAGGGGCAACTTGATGTAATACCGAAGACAATAAAGACATAGGCAAAAATCCGGTATGCGGTCGACTTGAGAGAGAAAACAATTCAAATTTAATTTTTTTTAGTATTTTGGAAGGTGGAGAAAAAATAGTTTTGGTATTTTTGATTTACGAAAAAGGGGGAAAGGGACAGGAATCTCATCATGATTATTACTAATATTATTATTAGGTTCTCACTTGTATTAGGTTTTCCTAAATGTCGAAAAACTATTGGACAGGACCCGAGCCTGGGAAAATAGGGTTTCAAAATATGTAAGACACGATTTGACTTGTTTCCAGGCTCACGGGCGGGGTCCTATTTTTAAAAAAGGTGAAATAGCGAAAAAATTAGGGCAGCATGCCGACCCAAAAATTCGACAGAGCTTCACAGGGTAATTAAAAAACTAAATATGAGTGCCCTAGGTTAGGCACATATATGACGTTTATGCACTTTTTGGGTTAGGGGAAGGGTTCCCCACTTTGGTATGACTTCCATGATATACCTCTTAGCTATTATGACCATCCCGATTGGGAGCCTGGGGTACAGCTTGGAGAGGATTTGTGTCCCACTCAGGGGTGCTTTGATCCTTATCGGTGTGGGGTAAATGTAAAGAGATAGAACCACCAGTCTATTTTGCTCAAAACAGACAAAAGAACATGTCTTCGCCTCCAGAGGATGGCATCAAAGACAAACTGATGCATACGAAACTAATAGTTCGAAGGTTCAGGGGATAAGTTATGAAATGGGAAGGTGTTAAGTACCCATTCCTCCCTTTCGGTCTCTCATGGGCTAGTGTTATTTTCCTTTGTTTCTTCGTGAAGTGTGTGTGAGTGTATATATAATGGAGATTGAAATCGTTCAACTCACACCATGGGAAAGGTAGAGTGAGGTCATCCATATGAATGAACCCAAAATACTATATATAGGAAATATGATTTCGCAATTATCGAGATATTGATCGTTATTATAAAATGACAACATGTGTTGGATGAAACTCCAACAGACATTTATGTATATTAATACAAGAATATTACAAGGATTTAGGAAAGTTAGAAAATTGGAAAATTGGACTTGAGTGTCGGATTTTAATTAGAAATGCCTACATAGCCTATAAAGGCACCAAAGTCCATGTAGTTCGGATGCGACATGGGGTAGATACGAATGGGATTTTATTATATGTGTGTGTGTGTAAAAAAATGTGTTTTAGTTTTTCAAAAAGTGTGATGTATAATCCCGTTCGGAATTTATGGGCGTAACTCTCTTTTTGTTTGTTTTGGGATTTTTTTATAGAATATACAGTATGTGAAATATACTAATAAAAATGTAGATACAAATGGGTACGAACAAAAGTAGGAACTAGATTATGAATCTAATGAAATTTATGCAAAAATAAAGAATTTAAAGAAAGATGGAAGGAATTGAACCTTCTTTTAAGCTTGATATTTAATCTTGTGTGAACTCCCCTGAATGTGATATGGATGTTGGATAAGAAAGAATGTGATTTACTAAATTGGGTATATAAAGTATGGGAATGTAAACTTGAATGGAACTTCGCATGGAGGATCTTCGCGGATCTTGAGAGAATGTTGCTGAGATCGGTGATGCTGATGGATCTAAGTTGTTGGTATGCTTGGTAGTGAGGTCATATCCTCATTTTATAAGATTGGGGAATTATCGATCGACGCAACCCTTGTCCTCTCAATCGGTTGGTGACCCTAGACACACTACCAATAGGCAGGGATCTAGACCTGCCAATTGGTAGTCTCGTGTAGATTTTCTTAAAAAAATGGAAGTAGAACGTAATTTGTTGATTCGAATCATGCATGGGGCATAATGTTAGAAAGGAAATTCATAGACCTTTAAGAGTGGCCTCTCCCGAGTTCAAGAGTTGACTTCGGGTCAGATGTGGCTCGAAAGTGCACGTCGCTCCTTTGAACGGGAGATCATCGGATGAAAACGAATCATTTGTCTGAATGGTAAGTTAGAATTTCACATGAAGTAGACCTTTGGAAAGGTTAGGAGATGTAATTATACATTCCAAAGAGTTTCACTTGGTTCAGAAAGTTGACCTTGGTCAACCGGTGACAGATAGTGACTAGTGACCTCTCGAAGTAAAATAAGTCGTCCATCCGAACCATAAGTTAGAATCGTGCATACGACGAACCGTTGGAAAGGTTATTCTATGGATTTTGGAGATTCATCCAGTTTCATACGATCGGAAGAGTTAACTTAGGTCAAATAGATCTCGGGAGCACCCAGTAGCCTCAGGATTAATTTTTTGGGGAGAACTGACGTTTGTCCGAACAATTATGTTTTTTCATGCATGGGGCAGATCATTGGAAAGGGGTTTCAGTACCCTTCGAAGATTCAAAGAGCTTTCACTCTGATGATGAAGTCAATTGGGGTCAAGTTGGGGCTCGGGGGCACCGGGTGGCCTTTATATCGTTACTTAGAGTAAGACCTAGGGTTTTTAGTGAAATGAAGAGGTGTTAGGCACCTAAGGAGAGACTTGTGGGTCCTAGAATGTGGTGTCTATATAACCCCTCGACGTGTGATCTTGGAACAAATGCACGCCTTTGAATAGACACCACATGATTTTTTAAAAGGAGGTTGATTCTGCAGACCTAAGGTACAAGGATAACCAGTTCAGAGGGTTGAGGTTGATTCTGAGGACCTAAGGGGATGCTGGGGATGGCTTGTTTTGGGTACCTAATAGGGGTGATGACTGTGGTCAAAGGTAGATAGTGACTAATTCCATGGGTTGAGGTCAATTATGAGGACCTTAGTTGTAGCGACCAATTCTGTGGGTCGAGGAAAATTCGGTAGGCTTAAGAGATGACCAATTTTGTGGGTCGAAGCCAATTCTGAGGGCTTAAGTGGAAGAGACCAATTTTGAATGTCAAAGCCAATTCTTAGGTCTAAAGTAGAAGCAACCAATTCGGAGGGTCGAAGCCAATTCTGAGGGCTTAAGTAGAAGTGACCAATTCTGCGGGTCAAATCCAATTCTGAGGGCTTAAGTAGAAGTGAGAAATTCCATGGGTTGAAGATAATTCTGAGGGTCAAAGCCAATTATGCAGGCTTAAATTTAAGTGAACAATTCCACGGGTCGAAGCTAATTCTGAGGGATTAAGTAAAGGTGACTAATTCTACGGGTCAAAGCCAATTATGAGGGCTTAAGTATAAGTGTCCAATTATGAGGGTAGATATTCTAAGGGTTTAAGTAGAAGAAACCAATTCTTTTGGTTGAAGCCAATTCTGAAGTCTTAAGTAGAAGCGACCAATTCTACGGGTCGAAGACAATTCTGAGGGCTTAAGTAGAAGAAGTGACCATTTCTGAGCATCAAAGCCAATTCCGAGGGCTTAATTAGAAGCGACTAATTTTGAGGGTCGAAGCCAATTCTGAGGGTTTAAGTAAAAGCGACCAATTCTGAGGGTCGAAGCCAATTCTGCGGGCTTAAGTTTTCTGGGGGAAATTTGGACACTCCACTTGGGATATGCATTTTGTAGTTTCACTGGGAATTTGGGGAAGCATTGTATTTTAGGTTCTGCTTGGGAAGAGGTAATGACTTGAGGGTTGGACGTTTCTCAATTGGGGAATTTGTGGTGTCATTTGGAGACATTGTTGGGGAGACATGAAATTGATTTCGGGAATTTTTCTAGGAAGGAAAGAGTTCTGCCAAGAGAATGAGAGTGGTAAAAATGTTTTTCTTGGTAAAAAGGATTCTACAACCCAATTGGGAAATTTGGGATTTTTTGGGAATTTTTCAGGATTTTCTGGCATTTTTGGGGAATTTTTGTATGAAATTTTAATGTGGGTGACGATCCTCATGGTTGGAAGAGTTCTAAATGACATTGGTACGAAATTTCGGGGTACCTCGAGTAGGTGGAGGGACAATGTCGATTGGTGGGTGGTAGGGAGATGCCGATCGCCATACCCCTTAGCCTATTATAAAAGGGGGCGGGTTCTCCTCATTTTTACAGCTTTCCAACTTGCTTTCTTATGTAGTTACCTTATGCAAATTGTCCTAACGTTCGAAAGTTAAAATGGTTGAGTTCTCAAGTAGCGTAACACAAGTGGCATGGATCAACGCTAACAATTGGGCAAGCTTGGAATGGAAGGCTAGGGTATCCCTTGCTTTGGAAAGCGAAAACTCTTTTGACTCAGTCGAGCCAGTGGAGGATGGTTGGACTCTCTTATGTGAGCCTTGACATCGTCGCTCTTCTAGGGTGGTGAACCCTGTCGGCTATGTAAGTATTGTTGTCTTTTGGTATTTTCTTCCTTTTTTCTTGGCAAGATTTCCTTATTTCTTGTACTTAATGAAGGTTTTTCTTTTGCTTTTCACTTTTTACACTCTGATGTTTCTATGTCGACTATGCATGCCTGAGGGATGATGGGGCTTAAGGATGTTTGGGATCACCTTCCATCTGTGGTGCATTGGATGGTGTCATCAACCGATTTTGGTAGAGTGGCATCTTCTCTAGATGAGATGCCCCTTTCTATAGCTGTTCTTTATGCTTTGGGGAAGAGGTGGTGGGACACCACCCACACCTTTCATTTTGTCTTTGGGGGAGATGATGGTGACTACTAGAGACGTGTTGTAGCTGGGGCTGGGTTACGGGGGGTGGAAATTGAGGTGGATAAGACTTTGAGGGTGACATCGAAGATGATGATGGTGGTATTAGGTGACGTAGAGAGGGTAGTCTTTGGGGACTCTCTTCATTTGTCTCTTTTGAGGGAGTTATTACTATGGAGGAGGATTGATTAGAGTGATGGTCGGTAGGTGCGGAATATGGCCTGTCTGTTTATTTTGCTGGTGTTTTTTTTTGTGGCGACGTCATCCATTTGTGATTTCTACCGTTATTGGGGGTGCTTTCGGACATCCGTCTTTATGATTGGGTGAGACTAACCTTAGCAACCCTTTATTATTCTCTTGATGAATTTAGCTGGCGCTGTTGGTAAACTTTTACTGGAGCAACGTTTCTTCTTTAGGTATTCTTAATTTTTTACATTTTCCTTTATGCATTCGCACCTTCCTTTATGCACGTTATTCTTGATTTTTTAATTACTGACCTTTTAAAAATGTGGTTCTATGAGGTAATTGGATTTAACATACAATTGATATCTTTGAAGGATGAGTCTGTTGGGAACTTCTCCCGGATGTACCGGTGGAGGAAGTCCAATTGGCAATCGAAGAAGTCCTTTTATCTGGAGACGGTGTGTCAGGTCTTGAATAGCCTTACGAGTGAGCGGGTAAGTTCCCCATTTTTTCTTGATATTGTCTTTCCCTTGATGATACTTTCCTAATATTGATATGTCTGATCTTATTGGGAATTTGCAGGTGACCTTCTATCCTTAAGGGATGGTTATCTTAGCATACGGGATTAACCAGGGTACATGCGCAGATGCAACATCTGCTGACGCATGAGTTTGGTTACTCTTGGTACCTCGGTGAGAGACTAGTTCGGAAGATTTTGGAGGATGAGGTTTCAGTGCCAGTAATGAAACCCTCGGTGTATATGAGGCGAGTGCGGGAGATGTCAGAAGATGCATGGGTAGCGGCGATGATTGGTGAGCCTTACTCTTCATATATCGACACGACGGTGATGTATGACTATATGAACTTTGTGTCGAGTTGGTTGATTTCACCTAGAATATATGACATGATGCGTCTTCCCTATTCTATCTTGAGTCAACAGGTGGGGTCCTCCCATAGTGCAGGTGGTTCGACGATATTAGCTGCAGCAACGACTTCGGAGGCTCCCTTTGTATGGTTGTTCTGGCATAGTAACAACATCTGGTGTGATGATGGAGGGTTAGTGCATATGTTGTACCGTTCTAGTGTGATGGACCAAGAGGAGTTGATCTTGACAAATGAGGTCCTTCGACCCGAGGTATAGTTCTTGTCTTTTTGATTTCTTGATTTCTTCTTTTGCCTTATACTGACTGATTTGCTCTTTTCTGTTTTATTTTGCAGCACATCCGAGTCTCCACCACTTAGCTGAGGGACATTGGGGATAGGATATCTTTGGAAATTGCCCACATTCAAGATGCAATTCTAGTTACTTCTTGTTTGGTGTCGTCTGCCTAATCTGAGGAAGGGTTTGGATCGAGGAGTGATGGCACGTCGTCCCACCGCAGAGAAAAGAGAGCATGTCACAGGGAAGGAGGATCCAATAGAGAGAGAGAAAGAAGAGAGACGAAAGATGTGAGTGGGTGAGATAGAGAGAGAGGAACTTGGGTTTGGTTTTTGTTTCGTTGTATTTCTTGGTGTTTCCTGCAAAATTAGTGTAACACAACAAATATTTATGCAAAAAAACCTTTGTTTCTTTTTGAGTGATTAATGCACATGATCTTTTTACTTTATTGCTGATAACGTAAAAAGAATTAAAAATGTTTGGATAAAGTCTTTATTTAGAATGGGATAAGTAAAAAAGGAAATTCAGAATTCCATTAGAATAAAAATAGTTTTTATTGAATTTTTTGATTTTGATAAAAAAGGAAAAAGGGGATTTCCCAAAAATAGGAGGTTGTCGATCGACACAACTCATGTCCTGCCTATCAGCATGTCAGTACACTCTAATCAACCTAAGGATTTGATTTCACTTTCTTTAATAGTTTGGTACTTGGTGGGGTAAGTTTTCCTTCGATTTTTGTAGGGTTTCTTATCCTTGCTTGAGATTTTTCAAGTATAAATAGGGGTGTGGATGGATCTTTTCTTCACACTTCCACATTCCTTCTCCTTTACACCCTTTTTTGGGATATGGATCTCCCTAGTAGTGCTGAGTTTGTGAACTACTTCGAAACCTTGGAAGCAATGTGTTCCTACAATATTGACTATGATGTTTTCAACATGCAGCGAGTCTCTTTGTGGCATAACCGGCCAATAGAGTGGAATATGTTGATGCTAGCTATTGAGTTCTGGTACCCTGAAGACCATGTATTTTTCTTAGGGTTCGAAGAAATCTGTCAGACCTATGAAGAGTTTTCTATCATATTGGGGGTAAATCCCAATGTTGCAGTAGCTATGCCAGAGTTTTCCCTATCGCTTAGGGAGTTGTTGGTGGGGCTACTCCATATTTCACCTTCGGCATCCAGGTCGTTGGTCACAGAAAGAATGATTTCTCTTCCTATAGTTCTTCATTCTGTGCATTTTCAGGATGTTGGCGGTGCTAGTCACACTGGGGCCATCATTATGGGCCTGGTTTCGAAACTGATGTTGGTAACTGGGGAAGTACCATCGCAATCCTGCGACGGTGATACTGGTAGAGACTTTGAATGGTCTGTATACCTGGCGGGAAGGTCGTTTCGACTTTCTGAGGGGTAGCCCTGTAATGTTGTTCATGTGGCTATCAGATAAGTTACATATGTCATTCCCACCCGATTATCCTTTTTCGGACATGCCAAACATCTTTTCACGCCACTTCATTAGGGTTGGCCTGGCTATTAAAATCTGGGAGAACTGGTTTATGGAGTACGGGGCTCGAGGTTTGCGTTGGCCAGTGCCTTAGTGGGGGATTTTTTGCCCACTTTGGAACTCCAAGAATATTAGTATGTTTAGTTAGAAGTCCTCCGAAAAACCTCTTTTTACTTTCCCTAGCAGCCACTACGCCAATTTGGTTGGGAACAAATTGTGATACCGCGGACACTAGACTTCTTTCCTATGGAGGATCTGACAGAGCGTATGTGCATACATCTTGGCTCTTTGCGGGATAATCTTCGACCGTTAACTCGTCCATTCCAGTCTATTGAAAGAGTCTGGCATGTGTCAAGGGACTATGTAAAGTGATTATGGAGAAAGGTAGTTGCCAAGATATTGGCTGTGGAGACTGGGCAAAGGTGGTTTTCCATATCTGACACCATGGAGGGAGGTGTTATGGTTTTCACCAAGTTAATTCGGTGTTATCACTTCATGGAGGGTCTGTGGCACTCTATTTAGGTAGGGGAAGTTTGGGGACCTCGGGATATGGGTGATGATGGGGTTGGTTCCTCCGATAGTTTAGGGTCGGATATGTGAAGCTTTTGTAATGGGCGTGGTTGTGTGTTTGGGAATAATTTGAGGGTTATTTTAGGATTAATGGGACATGTTTTCATTTTGTTTTGGGAAGGTAGGAGTAGGCTAACAAGGAAGTCGTTTGAGTCCATATGTCGATGTAATCATACTGACATTTCGAATAATTAAATAAAGGGGTTTTTATCATCTAGTTGCGCCTCTTGATGAGTTTGGTATTTGAATTATCTATACCAATCGCTAAGGCATATATAATCCTTTTGTTCATGTATATGTTAAAATGAACTATCGTTCTGGGGGATAAGAAAATAATAGCATTTTATGAAAAAGAAGGGGTCCTGCTCATGTAAAACGGATGAACCACCTACGTACCTCTCAGCGTTTTTGAAAATTTTATGAAATTCATTTTTAATAAGAAAAAAGATTTTTTAGATTATTAGGCCCTGCGTATTTCTAAATAGAGGTAAATGAAGATTTTTTTTAGAATAGAAGGGAGTTGAGAAGATTTGTTGCACTCCGAGATTTTGGGCTAGGGATAGAATTTCTTGAGATGGGCCAAGTTGGCTGGACACGCAATTTCTTCTCCATCAAGGTTGGTGAGCATAGCAGCGCTACTGAACAGGATCTTCTTCAAAATATTGGGATCGCTCTAATTGGTCTTGAATTTCACTTCGGGGTCCTAGATGGGCTCTATAATTCCTTTAAGGGCCAAGCCCCCTTCTCGGACATTGCAGTACTTGACTCTCTTATTAAATTATCGTGTTATCCGATGATGGTATCCTTGTATGTGATATAAGGCATTTAGCATCCTTTCATCTAAGAGTGAGAACTCGTTGAGACAACGTTGATGGCAATCTTCCTCGCTGACCTTGATTTCTAGTATGATGTGCAGTGAATGGATTTCTAGCTCCATGGGTAGGACTACTTCCATGTCGTAGACTAGAGAGTAAGGGGTAGACCCAGTAGAGGTTGGAATTGAAGTGCGATAGCCCTAGAGGGTGTAAGGGATCATGTTGGACCAATATAGGCAACCCCCAATTATCTTATTGATGATATCTTTGAGGTTCTTATTAGATGCTTTGATTTCTCAATTGGTTTTAGGTCGATATGGAGAGGATTTTTGTCTCTGGATCCCATACTAATTGACTACCTCTGTAATTTCTTCCTTGAAGTGTAACCCGTTGTCTGATACCATCTCGTGCGGGACCCCATATCAGTAGATGATGTTTTTCTTGATGAACTTGTCCACTTTATTGGCATTCAGAATTGCGTATGACTCAGCTTCAACCCATTTGGTGAAGTAATCAACGGCAACCAAGATGAATTCATGTCCATTGGAGTGTTTGGGCATAACCTTCCCTATGATGTCGATGCACCATGTGGAGAAAAGATAGGGATCAGTCATATTGTATAATTCTAACGGAGGCAAGTGTCATAGGTTATAAAAATATTAGCATTTGAGGGATCTTTAAACGTAGACTCTACAATCGTGAACTATTTTAGTCCAATAGTAACCTTGTTGGATGATTTTCTTGGCGATCATATGGTCATTCATGTGGGATCCGCATTCCCCGCTGTGGATTTTTTTCATCATCTCTCCAATGTCAACCCCTGTGATAGAGTGAAAATGGGTTCCATCAAAGTTTTTCTTAAATAACGCTTTATCATAAACAATATACTGAGCAACCAATTTGCCGAGGGTTGATCGATCTTTTTTGTCAGAACCTTGGGTATAGTTTCCATGCCTGAGAAGGCACCAAATATCACAGTACCAGTAGTTGGCTATCTCGGAATCTTCTTTTATAATAAGCTTAATGTCATAGCAGTGGGTTGGTTTATCTTGCTTTTGGATAAGGAAATGGGCCATGGTTATTCCTTTTGGCATGTCGATGATAGAGGCTGAGGTAGCAAGGGAATCGGCTAGGTTTGTTCTTTACTCGAGGTAGGTAGTGGAAAGTAATATATTGGAATTGAGATGATAGCTCTTCTAGGTGGGCATGGAAGAGTAAGATTTTCTCATCCTTAACTTTCCATTTTCTGATCACTTGACCGATGATGAGGTCTGAGTCCCCATAAATATCCAAGTATCTAATTCCTTTTTTGAGAGCAATTTTAAGGTCTACCGTACATACCTCGTATTCAGTCATGTTGTTAGTGCAGGGGAAATCTATCTTGATGGAAATGGGAGTGTGAGAGTCATCATGAGTAATTAGGAAAATCCCAATGACATACCCCTTTTTATTGGTGGAACTGTCAATGAACATTTACCATCGAAGGTCTTCTTAGGAGGTATAGAGGATATTCTCATATGGGAATTCAAAAATCAAGACATCAGCTTCTTCTATAGGGTAGTCAGCAACGTAATTAAAGATGGTTCTTCTTTTTATGTAACATATATAATATCAAACTTGACTAAAATCATCAATCAACGAGCCATTCGGTTGGACAAAGAAAGTTTCTCAAGAACGTACTTGATAGGATCCATTCGCGATACAAATTTTATGGGAAAGGAGAGCATGTACTGTCATATATTTTGGGTGAACCAGACAAGGGAGACACATGCTTTCTCCAAGGTTGTGTAGTTAACTTCGTACTCGGCCAACTTGTGATTTGTATAGTAGATGGCTCTCTCTTTGCAAGTTTCTTCAAGGTATAGAGCTAGAAAATCCCTATCTGCGGTATCTGTTACGGTTAGGTAAAGGAGTAGGGGAAGACCATGCTGCGGTGGTATGATTACCAGAGGTCGGGTTAATATTATTGTATTCGGTCTAAGGCTTCTTGGCAAGCTTCATTCCAAATCTTTGGTCAAATCCTGTAGGAGAAGTTTAAAGGTGGGCTCACATATGGAAGTCAACTGGCTGATAAAGTGGATGATATACTGTAATTTTCTAAGGAATCCCTGAATTTTCTTCTCTATCTGGGGTTGTGGCATCTTCAATATGGATATCATCTTTGCATGATCTGATTCTATCCCTTTTCACTAACCTTGAATCCCAAGAGTTTTCCTTCGATAATGTCAAATACACATTCTTGTGGGTTAAGTCGTATCTGGTATCATCGCAGTCGCTCATAGAACTTTCGAAGAGAGGGAATACGACATTCCCTTGTCTTAGACTTTATAATCATACCATCCACATAGACCTCAACTTTCTTGTGTATCAGATCATGCATAATGGTTGAGGCAACCCTCTTGTTACATAGTACTTGCAATTTTTAGACCAAATCGCATGACGTTGTAGTAAAAGGTTCCCCAAGGGTGATGAATGCGATTTTCTCTCGATGATCTAGGTGCATCTTGATCTGATTATATCCAGCAAACCCATATATGAATGACTTGAGATCATGGTTGGTCATGTTTTCCACAGTCATGTTGATATTGGGTATTGGGTAATCATACTTTTGAGAGGCCTTATTCAAGTCTCGATAGTCGACGCACATGCGAACCTTCCTTCCTAATTACTACACGGTTACAATATTGGCTATCCATGTGGGATATTTAATCACACGAATGAAACCCACATTTAATTGTTTGACCACTTCTTCTTTAACTTTGAGCAACCATTCGGTGCAGAGCTTTCGCAGTTTTTGTTTGACTGGTTTGCATTCGGGTAAAGTGGGGATCTTATGCTGATCTATCTCAGGGTCTATACCTGGCATGTCTACATATGACCAAGTGAAAACATCCACAAATTCATTTAGTAATTCCTCGAAAGGGTAGTCCCTATCCTAATTTCGTGCAATTGGGTACTAGAACTGAGATTAATAACAATAGTTTTATCATCATTAGCTTGAACACAGTTATGTTATTTGTTATTAACCCTATTTAGATCTATTAAGAGTTATTCATTTTCAAAATCATCATCATCAAGGGTTTGATTAGAATCAAGACAATTTATGTAAGGCACAACAAGATACCCAAAATATTTATTTATTTCATTGATAGGAAAAAACCTCATCAAATGAGGTTTTTATTACATCAGAGTTAGGAGGAACAACCAAACAAAGGGAAATGGGATAAACATCAACGTTAGGTTGAATATCAGCAAGTGGCACAAGTGTAGCATGCCAGTTGAGGAGGGGTGCATCAGCATCTTTGATCAAACGGGATGAATCTGGACATGTAACCCCTTAGTGGATCATGCAAAATTTTAAACCCAGTGTCTGTAAGTTGAAAGAACACTTAGAGTCACTTTCCTTGGAATTTTACATATTAGTTATTGTCCTCTCAATAAGTTGTTGTACTTGATGTTGGGAATGCTCGGCCCATGAGTAGTTGTCTTGGAAAAATATTTTTATTCCAGGTTTCATCTTCTTGTTCGCATGATCATACCATAGTTCAGGAAAGCCGTAGAAAGGGAAATCCTCACCTTCTCTGATGAATCTTCCATATAAGGAATCTCTCAAGACATTTTTAGCACTTTCTAGCCTTCTCTTCAGTTGAGGCTAACAGATCATTCTAAGTTCTTCTTTTGATAGTTGATAGCCCAAGCCATAGGGAGAAAAGGCCTTCTTCAACACAATGGGTTCCAGTATCCCCTATTGTTGTCGTCCCAGCCCCAGTCCGGGCATGAAGTGCATGTTCTTGAACATATGGATTACATTAACATTATTATGGGGGTTATATTCTGGGCAAACCCTAGTCCCCTACTGGAATAGAAGTGTTTCAACTTGAAAACTTGACAAAAGCATATCATTTATCCATGTTGTATCTCTAGTAATGGGTTACTGGTGCTTGCATTCTCAACATTATCATTTTTTCCCAAGATGGTGATGACCTGCCCATTGGTGAAGAACTTCAATTTCTAATAAAGGGAAGAAGACACCACTTTGATGCTATGGAGCCACGATCATCCGATCAGCAGATTGAAACTGGCCCGGATATCGATGACTTGGAATTCGATAATCAAATTTATAGGGCCAACCCCTATTTTAAGATTTATAGATCCCATTACCTCTCGACAGGTATTATCATAGGCATGTACGGTGACAGAGGTTGGATCAAGGTCGCTCACTTTCAATCCCAAATAATTGAGTGTTCTCAATGGGTAAACATTAAGAGTTGATCCATTATCGACAAGAGAGAGTGGGATAGTTTTTCCCATTTGGGGGCATAATTATGACATGCACCAATCTTGGGGATTTCTTCTGCAGAGAAGGAGAGCATTATAGTAGAGGTCCGAGATCCGAATTGATTCACTACTTCTTATGGCGTGGTTTAGGGAGGAACTGTGGGTCTTGTAAGTAGATTGACCGGGGACTTTCGGTGTAGTTGGAAAGACATAAAAAGTCTCCGTAGAGTGATGTTAGCTTAGGTTTTATTTAACTTATTGAGGATCTTACTTTCCTCGAGGGTCATTTTAGGTATAAGAAGATTCTCAACACCCTTTCCTTTGCCATTTGATGATGGTTGCAGGCTTGGGGTTTGGTAGTGCCAACATGACCTGGTCATATGGTTCACAGAAGAGGGAAAAAATATAAACCTTGTTTCCTTCTCGATCTCAGGTTATTCATCCACCTTGTTGATTTTTTTAGTAGCTCCTCAAATCATATCATCCCTCACATGCTGAATATCGAACTAACCTTCTCTGAATTATCGAAGTCATCCCCCATTCGGTGGCAATGATATCATCTTTCCATGAAATGTCAATGCACTCCACAACTTTAATGACCTCTTCGTATAAGTCCTCCCATCTGGCGGGGAGATGTAAAAGTGAAGGGACTAGGAACCCTTATAGTTTCAAAGCATTGTGTAGCCCGGATATACTATAAATATCATTGGTATGTCGGAATAAATCCACTATAATCTGTACCATATCATTGAAACTAACTTCATCGGTCGGTAATACCCAATTTTCTGACTCTCAGGCCAATTTCGAGCTTCTAATAATAACACACTAAATCTCTAACAATCAACGATCATCTGTGTGGGGGAATTTCAGCCCAAACTCAAAGATTTGGTTAAACGACTCTATAATTCAATATCTTTACCTCTATAATGGGTGCGAACAACGATGTATGATCTGGTAAGGAGTGATAGAGCCTGATCGACAAAGTTGGTAGGGTGTAGGAGGAAATATGGGCATGTTTGGAGTGGTTTAGGAGAGTATATGGGTATGATCGTTGACTTGCTTAGTATGATGCTGGTAGATGGGTCAAATTCTAGGTTTTCTTCTAGGAAGATGTCATTTGTATGATTCAGAAGGGGATTATAAGTAGTTTTTGGTTTAGGATTGACTGGTGGGGCGATGACACCCCGGTTGATCAGGCCTTGGATCACATTTTGGATGTGGAAGCACTAGTTAATGGTGTGGCCAGTAGTATGGTGAAAGACACAATGGGCATCTGGTTTAAAATTTTTATGCAGTGGGTTTAATAAGGGACGAGAGTCTAATGGTTTGATAAGGTTTCGGCTCAAGAGGGAATGGTAAACTTTGGATAGAGGAGCATAAAGCCCAGTTTATTCCTTTCGGACTGGGTTAGGACGGCTTTTTGGTGCCCATGAAGGGGTAGGCTGATAGATGTTATTGATGGTTGAAAGGGTGGTATTGACTGACTTTTTAAACTTTTTGTGACCAAATTGTCCAGAAACTTTCATTGGTTCAACTTCTGTCTTGGCAAGGACTTGTTAGATCTCCATTCCCGCTTCTCGAAGGACGCATTAATGAGGGTAGTATTTTCCTCCCATTGTTGCTCATACATGGGGTAAAAAAAAATTCTTCACAGTGATAACATACTCTTATGCGGAAGGTCGGTTGGTCATGGTGGCTACTTTCTATCTCCACCTTATTATGAAGTTACTGATTGACTCCCCAGGATTCTACCTGAGCAACTCTAAATCATGGCGGCTAACCTCTAACTCCTTGTTATACATGTACATTGATATGAACTCACGGGCAACATATTCCAAACTGTGGATTCTGGACTCTTCCAGAGATAAGAACCAATGAAGAGCGATATCCTTCAAGGTCTGTTGGAAAATTTGAATCATTATTTCCTCGGATGCCCCTAGGACAGTCATGGCTCGGTGATAACTATGGAAATGAACAATTGGAGCTCCACTACCCTCGAATTTCTCAATATTCAGCATCATTGAACTTTTTTGGTAACTTGGCTTTAGGATATGGAGACATGTGGGTGTAGTCCAAGTAATTCCCAGAGAGTTTGACTTGGTCAAATTTCTTGTTCAACATCTTGAGGTCTTCCTTGACCTTGTTTAATTCTTCCTCCTTTGGATAAAACCATCACGGGTAAGTTAGCCCCTTGCTGGGAAAGATTCGGTAAAGGAAGTTGGGTTAGTGATGACCCATTAGTGGGAGGAGCACGTGGAGCATATTGGTACTCCTCGAGAACCCAAATAGGCTTGGGTGCAGGCACACCCATAGCACGATGGAAGAGGACCTCGAGCTCTTTTGGAATATGGACCTATTTTCGTTGCATCTCATGATCTTCAGTTTGAAGGTCATCAATCTTGGCAGTAAGTTGGGGTAGAACCATCAACAAATCCGCATGCACATTCGAAATCTAATTTGTTTTCTACATAGAATATGGATGAATTCCAAACTCGAAGAAAGTGAGGGGGAAGACGGAGCTCTAGGTCGGTTTGACTAAACACCAAAGCCAATAGGGAGCCAGGCCAAGGGTATGCGATCGACTTGAGAAAGAGGAAAACTGAATTTATTTTTGAAAGAGAAAAGGAAAAAACTATTATTTTGAAAAGGAGGGAAAATATTTTTGACATTTTGGAAAAGATTAAGGCAAAATATTTTGGACACGGGGGAGAAAAAATGTTTTTGCTACGAGAGAGGGAAAAATATTTTTTGGTATTTTTGATAAAAGATGAAAAATGTTTTCGGACATTTTTGGAAATGAAAGAAGGAAAAATGAGAGATGGGTCTCAACATGATTATTATTATGTTTATTAGGTCCTCACTTATTGGGTTTACCTAAATGTAAAAAGAGAAATGTCGGACGGGACCCGAGCCTGGAGAAAGTTAGGTTTGAAAAATATGTAAAAAGTATTGTTGGACTTGTTACCAGGCTCGTGGGCAGGGTTCCCTTTTCAAAATTGTGCAAAAATTTGGGAGGCATGCCGACCCGATATTTCGACAGAGTTTTGGGTTAAAACCATAAAACTAAATATGCGTGCCCTTGGTTTGACACTTATATGCGGGTGTGCATTTCTTGTGATAATTGGAATGTGTTCCCCCCTTTGGCGTGACTACCACGATATACATATTGCTTTCAATGGAAATTCATACATGTCGACAATCCATTTGATATACCTGAGTGTACATGAATTTCCTCACTATATACCTCACGGGGACACTACGTGTGAGAGCGAATTCGATATACTCGACACACGTGAATGAGTTCCCGGTGATATACCTCCCTTAATAACTTTGGTCAAGCGATAGGATGCGGGGGAACCCTTCAATATTTGTCGAAGCTACTTGTCCAATGGAAGGTGAGAGTCATATCGCTTAGGTTAACTACGCCCTTCTGGATCAGTGCCTATCATGAAGTACTCCCCAGTTACGGGACAAAATTTAGTCAATAACATTGCCTTTTGGTGATGTAGTGTGTAACATTCATGATTATTGATTAGTGTCTTATGGAGAGAGTATCTTTATTGATAAGCATCACGCCAAGCAGGGGGATGATGTACAAGTAAGTAAATTTACACTAAGCATGGATATGTGAGAGTGAGTGATGTGTAATTATCTACAAGTGAGTGTGTGGTAGTGAACCTAAGCATAGATCAACTACAAGTGGTGTGGGATAAGTGTGGGTGAGCATGGATACACACAATTGTGGTAATGGGAGGTGTGTGTTAGTGACACATAAGCATGGATTACTAAGTGGCGTGTGCAACATAGGGATATAAGTGATCCTTGGTGCATGTGGTGTGAAGTGTACATGGAGAATTTATACAAGTGTGTGAGTTATTGATACAAGTATGCGGTATATGTGCAAGAAATAATGGAGGGGCGAAAGGTTACATACATGTAGGTGAATACGCACATAAGAAAACAAAACACCCATGCAGATAGAGTCTAGCCCTCTTATGAAAAATCAAAAATAGAGTCTCCACTGTGGTCATCCAGATCCAGAGCCTGGGATGCGGCTCGAAGAGGTTTTACGTCCCACTCGGGAGCTCTTCAAATGTCGTCAGTGTGGGGTAAATGTAAGGAGATAGAGTCTCCAGTCTATTTTGCCCAAAACAGATAAAAAAACATGTCGCCACCTCAAGAGGACGGCATCAAAGACAAACTGATGCATATGAAACCGATAGTTCAAAGGTTTGGGGGCTAAGTTACGAAATGGGAAGGTGTTAGGAACTCATCTCACCCTTTCAATCTCTCATGGTCTAGTGTTGTTGTTTTCCTTTATTTCTCCGTGAAGTGTGTATGCGTGTATATATAATGGAGATCGAAATCGTTCAACTCACACCATGGGAAAGGGAGAGTGAGGTCATCCATAAGAATGTACCTAAAATAGTATATATATAAAATATGATTTGTGCATTTATCGCGATATTGATGGTTATTATAAAACGAAAATACATGTTGGATGAAACGCTAAGAGACATATATGTATATTAATACAAGAATATGATAAGGATTTAGGAAAGTTAGAAAATTAGAAAATTAGAAAATTGGACCTGAGTCTTGGATTTTAACCCAGATGCCTATATAGCCTATAAAGGCATTAAAGTCCACGTAGTTCGAATGCTGCATGGGGTGGGATTTATCCAATAGATCCAATAGGATTTTATTATGTGTGTGTGTATAAAGATGTGATTTAGTTTTTGAAAAAGTGTGATGGATAATCCCGTTCGAAATTTATGGGCGTAACCATCTTTTTATTTATTTTGCTTTTTTTAATACAAAATAAAGTATGTGCAGTATACTAATAAAAATTTAGATGTAAATGGGTATTAACAAAAGTAGGAACTAGATTATGAATTTAATGAAATTTATACAAAAATAAGGAATTTAAAGAGAGGGGGAAGGAATTTGACCTTCTTTTAAGCTTGATCTCTGATCTTGTGTGAACAACCTTAAATGTGATATGGTGTTAGACGAGAGAGAATGTAATTTACTAAATTGGGTATGAAAAGGATGGGAATGTAAACTTGAATGGAACTTCACATGGAGGAACTTCGCTGATTTTGAAAGAATGTTGCTGAGATCAGTGATTTTGATGAATCTGAGATGTTGGTCTGCTTGGTAGTGAGGCCATTCCATCCTTTTATAGAGCACAACCCTTGTCCTACCAATCAGCAGGTGACCCTCGACACATTGCCGATGGGAAGGGATCTGGACCTGCCAATTGACAGTCTCGTGCAAATTTTCTTAGAAAAATGGTCGTCGAACACAATTCGTTGATCCAAATTATGCACGGGACATACCGTTAGAAAGGTAATTCAGAGACCTTTAAGAGTCCCAGGGACTCTATCGGGTCTGGGAGTTGACTTTGGGTCAAATGTGCCTTCGAAGTGCACGTCGGTCCTTTGAACGGGAGATCATCGAACGGAAATGGATCGTTTATCTAAAGTCATAATCACGCATGGGGTAAACCTTTATAAAGTGTAAGAGACGTGCTCCGACATTACCAAGAGTTTCTCTTAGTTTAGAAAGTTAACCTTGGACAACCGGAGCCCAAAAGTTTCTAGTGACCTCTCGAAGTAAAACAAATCGTTTGTCCGTACCGTAAGTCAAAATCACATATGGGACAGATCGTTAGAAAGGGTATTATGTGACCTTCGTAAATTCATTCAGTCTCGTTCGAGATAAAGAGTTAACTTAGGTCAAACGAATCCATAAGCACCCGGTGGCCTTTGGATCGATTTTTGGGGGAAAATGAAACATTTATCTCGAATAATTATGCCTTTTTATGCATGGGGCAGATCGTTGGAAAGGTGTTTCACTGCCCTTAGAAGATTCAGAGAGATTTTTCTCTGACAATGAAGTCTATTGGGGTCAAGTCAGGGATTGGGAGTGCACGATGATCTTTAGATCGGTACTCAAAGGGCAACTTAGGGTTTGTAGTGAAATGAAGAGGTGCTAGGGACCTAAGGAGAGACTTAGGGGGTCCTGGAATGTGATGTCTACATATATAAGGGTAATAATTCATCTATATATGTGGAGAATCCAATTAATATACCTGAGTGTGCGTGAATTGCCTCACTATATACCTCGTGAGGACAGTATGTATGATAGAGAGTTTGATATATTCGATGTATATGAACGAGTTCACTGTTATATACCTCACATTGTGAGTTCGGTCAATTGATATGATGCAGGGGAACAATTCTATATATTTTGAAGGTACGAGTCTAATGGAAGGTGAGGGTCATATTGCTTAGGCTAGCTGCGACCTATAGAACCAGCGCCCATCAAAAAGTGACCCCCCAGTACGGGATAAAATTTTAGTCAATATTGCCATGCTCTTGGTGATGTAGTGTGCAAACTTTCATGAGTCTTAATTAACATAATATGGGGAGATAGTATTTTTATTTTTATTTGCACGTGGAGAGTATATACAAGTGTATAAGTCAGTGAAAAGTGATATATACATGAGGTAGATATACACAAAAGGTAAATAAAGGAGAAAAAAGGATCATATAAGCAGGTGCATACGCACACATGTAAAAAAAAATATAACACACATGCAAAAATAAGTCTAGTCCTCTTAAAAAGTACACAACAGAGTCGCCACAGTAGCCTTCTCGAGGGGGTTCGAGGAAGGCTTCCCCCTTTCTTCCTTTCGATGTGCACATGGTATTGCACCCTTTATTGGGGTGGTCGACTATCATCGATGTGGATTAATATGTAGAGATAGAGTCACCAACCTATTTTACAAAAAAATTGGCAAAATAAATGTTTCTTCCTCGAGAGAAGGACAACAAGGACAATATTTATGCTTGCGAAACCAAGTAGTCCAAGCGTCCGGGGACTCCTTATAAAGACTTGAAGTGGATATTGATTGTAGATTCATTGATCTCATAATGAGGTGGTGGTGGTATGAGGATATGGGTGAGAATTTACTAAAAGGAGTATGAAATGGATTGAAGGAATGTGGGAAATGGGCTTTTTAAGAGGGGAACAACTCTAAATTCGAGAGAATGTTCTATGAATTGTTGAGAGGGATGTTCAGGGGTGCTTTTCAAAGTGAGGTAATGGTATCAATTTATATGGCCAAGGGGGGTGCCGATCAGCAGGGTCCTTGTCCTGCCTATCGACATATAACCCAAGACACAGTATCGATAGGCGAGGTCCAAAAGGTGTCATTTGGCAGTTTGAGATAAATTTTGTGAAAAAACGATTGTAAATTGTGAACCATAAGTCAGAGTTTCACACGTGGTAGATCGTTGGAAAGGGGATTCAGAGTCGTTCAATAATCTTTTTATCAACTCCTGGGTTCAAGAGTTGATTGAGGTCAAATTGTCCTAGAAGTGCCCGTTGGTTATTAGATAGGAAAGTTTTAGAGGAAAAGAGATCATTCGTTCGAATCGTAAGGCCGATACATGCATGGGATGGACTTTTGGAAAGGGTATTCATATCCCTTGGATATTTCATTCAGTTTCGTTCAATTTGAAGAGTTAATCAGGGTCAAATGGGGCATGAAAGATATCAATGACCATTCGAAGTAAAATGGATCATTTTTCCATAGGGTAAGGTTGATTAATATATGGGATGGACCATTGGAAAGGTATTTAGAGACCTTTGATTATTCATTAAGATGAAGAGTTTACTAGCATTAAATGGGGGGTCAGGGAGCTCCCGGTGACCTTTAGATTAGTTTTTGAGGTAAAGAAGATCATTCATTTGAACCGTAAGGTTGATTCATCCATAGGGTGGATCATTAGAAATTACATTCAGAGACCTTCGAAGATTTGTTGAGATTTTGCTTAGATAAAAATGGTAATAGGGGTCAAACAGGCCCTCAAAGTTCCTGGTGGCCTCTAGATCGGTACTTGGAATATGATCGATGGTTTGTGATGAATTAGTGAGGGTTAGTCACCTAAGGAGGTGCTTAGGGTGTCCTAGGATGGGGTGTCTACAGCATCAATAAGAACTTATCAAAAGAGGTCTCAATTACATTGGCATAAGGAAAAAGAAAAACCAAAAAAAGTATAGGGGTTTCTTAGATAGGATAAACAGAACGGTTTGGCTGGGCTTGAGAGGACTGGACTAGGATGGTATGCCAGTTTATGAGAGTTACATCAGCAGATATGATCTGCGTAGATGGGTCTGATGTCGCAACATCTTGATGGATCATGAAGAGGCTCATCCCTAGAGTCTATAGGTTAAAGGATCCCTTTGAATCACTACCATCAGAGTTCTCAATGATTGTCATGGTTTGCTCAGTCAAAAATTATACTTCATGTCTCCAGCCTTCATCCAAAGTGGTGAAATCTTCGTTGTCACATTCACCATTCAAGCTTTCAATGTCCTTGCCCCAATAGATAGTAATGACGTCCTCTTTCCAATAGTAATCAATATTCTCGATAACCTCTATAGACTCATCATATAAATCTTCCCACTCAAGTGGAAAGTGAAGGAGTGTAAGGACCTGGTAGCCTAAAGTTCCAAGGCTGTGAGAAATTCAAAGATGTCGCATATTTCCCCCTTCTGGTGAAACATATCGATCATGATCTCTACAAAATCATCTAGGCTAATTTACTCAATAGGTACCACCCACTCATCTAACTCTCGAGCCCACTTTATTGATTCCGTGAATAGGCCACTGAACTTTTGGTAGTCTATGGACATTTTTGTGGGCAGTTTTCACCCGAAGTTTTGGAGTTGGTATAACAAAGTAAGAAGTTAAATGCCCCCTGATCGAGTGTAGACAATAATACAAGCCCGCTTAAGGAGCGACTTGATCAGTAAGGCAAGTAGGGTGTAGGAAAAAGGACGGGAAAAACTTGAGAGGTTTAGGAGAGATTATTGGGGTGATGGTCAATTTGACGGGCACAACCTGGGTAGAAGGGTCAAACATAGGATTTACTTCCAGGAAGATGGCATTTATTATGGTTCCATGTGCTGGAAGAGAATTGTGAGTGGTGTTGGGCTTGGGACTGGCTGGAGGGGCAATAAAACCCCGTTCTATCAGGCCTTGGATCACGTTTCTGAGGTGACAACATTGGTCAGTTATGTGGCCTGCGACTTGGAAAAAGTCATAGTGATCATCATGTTTGAAGTTTTTAGGGACAGGATTTGGCAATGGTCGATGTTCCAATGGTTTAATGAGATTTTGAGCTAGCAAGACCTGGTAAACCTTTGACAGGGGAGCATAGAGCTCGGTATACTCTTTTCTGATAGGGTTGGGGAAAAATTCTAGTGCCTAATAGGTTGTGATATATTTTTGAAGGTGGAGACTAAGGCTTTAGTGGGATTTCCATACTTCCTCGGTGTGAATTGTTCAGTCAGCATTTTTGGTTCAGACTCCACTTTAGTGACACCTTCTTCGATTTCCACATCAGCATCTCAGAGGGCTCGTAAGTGAGGGTATCATTGTCCTCACATATATGCTCGAATATGTGGCCAAAAAATTTTCTTCACAATGCTCACTTGTTCCTCCTATGAGGGTCTTCTAGTCATAGAGGTGGATTTCTCTCTCCACCTCCCAATGAAGCTACAACTATTTCTGGAGATTTTTCTTGAGCATCTCTAGGTCTCTGCGTGTGACCTCTAACTCTTCGTTATATTTCTATTGAGACATGAATTCCTGGGTTACACTACACTAAAGTAGGAAATGGTTATGGAAGTTGGCCAAGACCAGGCCTATGGGTCGCGACCTAGAGCTGTGACCATTTTAGGGGCGACCATTTTCTTGGCTCACATCCTAAGTCGGTGACCAAATAGGGGGTCACGGACCTAGGGACACAGTGGATGGTGGAGGACTCGGTCCATGACCCATACATACTACTAGTCACGACTTCAGTTCGTGACCAAATTAGACGTGGATTCTCCAAGGTCACGCCTATAGGCCACACTTTGGTAAAAATACAATAATCACGGCTTTAGGTCGTGACCCCTACCATGATGAAAAAATTATCCCGGCATTAGGCCGTGACTGATAACTATGCTTTTGGGTGTGTTTGTCGTTGTTGAAAGCCAAGTTAGTCAAAATCCTCACATACCTACAAATAATAATAAACTCAAGTGTAGAGGTAAGTAAGGGTATCAATCCACTTTCTAGGGAGTAAGCTAGAGACAAATTCAATTGTAATTCACTTTTTATTTTCTTTTTGTGCTTTTTCACTTTTTCTATTTTTTTTAGCTTTTTCAATATTAAAACAAAAGGGTGAGGTGAGATTTTAAACTAAACTACACTAAGAGGAAAATAACTAACTAGAAAATGACTAAAATGAAAAATAAGGTCTAACACTAAAATAAAAGATAAAGTGAGGAAAATAATTGTGAGAACAATCAAGGAATGGGATTACACCACAAATTTTAATTATTCTAATTAATTAATTTAATAATTTGAATTCTCCCAAATTAATATTAAAATTACAAACCAACTCTCGTTGCAAGTGTAATTAGAATAGTAATCTTTTAGAAAATTAAAATGAACACCCCACAACTCTAGAAAATTAGATCTACACTCCTTTTAATTAATCACCCGCTAGGATCGATCAATTAGAATTTATGTCAATCTTAGAAATTAAATTTAGAGTTGAAATTCAAATGATAATACCCCACTTAAGAAACCCATATCTCTAGTTCGAATCTAAAATGGGTATTATCACTAGAATTTCGATTTTCTCTTCAAAATCATTTACCCTCTCTCGAGGCGTAAACCTAAGGGTGAGGGATCAAATTTAACATTCAAAGGGAAATTTCAATTAATTAAACTAAATTAAACTAAAATAATATCAAATAAGGGTTTCACCCCACCCCTTGAAAGGGGATTTAGCCTAACATGATATTAAACATGACAAATTAGTAATCAAGGCATAAACAAATAAAATAGAAGGGTAAGAGGACAAATATTCAAACAAGTCTCATTGATTTGCAAAATTGGACTCTAATCCTCCATTGAAATTGATCAACATCTATTCTAAATGAGCTTTCCACCATATTCAATTACATACAAATACTCATTTGAATTGCTCAACAATTAGTCTCTCACAAATATCTAAAAAGATAAAAATAAAATTATTTACAAAAATATTCTACCTAATTTATTTTCTACTCTAACCTATCTCTCTCTCTAGAATTTCCTCTCTACTTGATGATGATCCCCTTTGAAAGAGCATGGTCTTCTTTTATATCCAAATGGAGCTAAGGGGCATAATAGGAAATTGGCTAGAGGTGCATGTGTTTTGGGTGAGGTCATGGGGGTAGAGGGAGTGAGGTGATTTGAGAATAAAAACTGATTTGGTGAAAGGGTATTTTTGGGTAATAGGTAAAGTGGTTAAAAGGTTCAAGTTGGTTAAATGGTTTTATGCCACATGGGTAATTGTTTTATTTTTGGTTTTGCTGGCATTTGCAATGGCGGGTGGAGGATAAATCGTGTCTTTGGAAATGAAGTTGGTTTTGGTTTCGTTTAGAAAAAATGGGTAAGGGGCTGATATGGGTTTGTTTTGCAGGTGGGTTTTTACTCTTGAAATGGGAGATGGGTATGGATCGGATTTTGGACAGTTGGGTTGCAGGTGGAAGTCGGTTGGGGTTCGAGGTCTCGGATCCGGTTGGGTTTGGTTTTGAAGTGGGTATGGGTTAAAGGGGTAGCACCGGAGCAGGAGGTCGATGGTTGGTGATGGTTGAGGTGGAAGTCTGGTTTTGCAAGGCGCCGCCGGAGTAGGACTGATATGGTGGCTCGGGTCGTCGGAGGTAAGAGGGGCGGGGCCGCGGTTAGAGGGTCAAGACCGCCGGAGATGGTCACCGACCGCGGGGAATCAAAGGGAGAGAGGTCTGGCCGGAGGTGGGTTTAAGGGGGCTGGGGTAAGAGATGTGGAATGGGAGAGAGGAGAGGTGAGGGTTTGTTGGTTATGGAGGAGAGAGAGTAAGATGGGTTGTGTAGGGAAGAAGATGGAGGGAGGGGGTATTGGGTGTTTGAGGGTGCAGGAGGTTTAGTGTGAGGTTGAGGGTGTAGGCTTAGTGGGTATAGGGTGAGGGTGTGTGTATTAATTTGAACCCCTTAAAAATTAAAACAAAAACTAAAATTAAAATTAATCTAAAATAAATTAAACTAAAAATAAAATAGACACGACACAACACACTAAACAAACTCTACAAAAAACTAAACACAACTAAAATAAAAACTAAGAATAAAAATTAATAACTAAAAATTAATTAATAACTACTAAAAATATAAAATTCTATAAAATAAAGGACACGAAAATTAAAAGATAAATCTAAAAAGAAATAAAAATAAAAATAGAAATCTATAAGACTAAAAACTAAAAGCCTAAAAAAATAAAATCTAATAAATCTAAAAATAAATGAAATCCTAAAAAAAACTAATTCTAATAAAATAAAACTAATAAAAAAATAAAGATAAAATAAAAAATAAAATATAAAAATAGGAAATAAAACCTACAAATTCTAAATAATTCTAAAATAAAATCTAAAAAATAAAACGACACTAAATAAAAATCTAAAAAATTAAAATAAAATAAAAAGGGATCAAACCAACACACACGGGTCTTGGGTGACAGTTTAGGGATAAGTTTAGGGTCGGTTTAAGGTAGGCTAGGATATGAGATAAGGGTATTTAGCTCCATTTTGCGCACAATTTCCATGATTTAAGCATTTGAACTTCGCAATGCACAATTTGACCTACAAGATAAATATTTAAGCGCATAAGACCCATATTACCGAGAATTAGCAACTAAAGTATGTCTATTCGGGGTATAAATTGTACAGTTTTTGGTGCTTATCACACCACCCCCAAATAGAGCGTTGCTAGTCCTCGAGCAATAAGATAGAGAGAAAGAGAAAGATAAGTAACCAAAAGTGTACCACTTTCGCGGGCACTTGCGATTGCACTTAGCATGTGCAACAAGCCTTTAAACCTATAGGTTGCCCTACAGGACGAGTTGTGTCTCGTGAGGGTTTGCAGGGAATATACCCACAAAATTCTTTATTTGCAAAAATTTATTGAAAGGCAGTCAATCTCTTATTAGACATAGAATAATCGCACAATCCATCATGAGAAATATTTTCAGAAATACAAGCTAGAATGTGTAAAAAGTTTAAGCTAAGTAAATACTCAAGGCACATCCTTCCTAGAACTCAACGTGTGTAGTGTGAATCAGTCAAAACGGGTCGAGAATCATAAGAGTAATTCCTAGATTGCCTTGTCGGAATCAACGCTTCAACTTCAAAATCTCACGGATATATCTCTCTCAAATGAACTCTCGAGATTAGGGTCAGTGTATCGCTCTTGTGTGTGAGGAGGTGAGTAAATGTAAGCAAGTTCAAACGTCTCACACACGCATAAGAAAGAACGAACAATAAGAAAGAAAAATGATCTCATGAAAGAATGCTAATCACTATAGTGAGAACGTCGAGTTATTCACCACGTTGACTATCATTTGCCCGAACACCTAGGGGAAATATGGATGGATATGGGTGAGGGGGTAAATGAAATGGTATATGTGGGATGCGATGAGGTAGGATAGGATGGGATGATGATATGATGGATGGATGGTGGATATGCGATGTGAAATGGATGCGAAAGAAGAGTGTATACACATTAGGCACAAATGTCTTTATTTCAAAACTAACTACTAACTACAAACTCTCTTTCTTTTCTTTTCTTTTCTTTTCTTTTTCTCTTTTTTTCTCTTTTTTTTCTATATTTTCTATTTTTGCTATTTTTTTGTTTCTCTCTTTTTTTTTTCTTTTTTTTTTCTTCTTTTTTTCTTCTTTTTTTTTTCTTTTTCTCTCACTTTTCAAACTAACAATGAAGACATTTACATTTGAAATCACACTCTTTTATTTGAAAATGATGATGGATGATATAAATGGAGGTGATAGGTGGGTGTGTGGGGAAATATGTGGGAATTTGGAAGAACATGGGAATATAATGGGTGAAGTGAATGGATGTGTGATATGGGGGGAAAATGGTAGGTGTATGGATGAAAATCTAGTATTCGGAACAAATTTCAAGACACGCGTTTCTTACAACTCGAAAAAGATGTCATTCTTAGTGATCAAGCCAAATTTTAATGAAGGATAATGAGTTCATACAACAATTTAATGCGGAACCAAACGAAATTGAATCAACTTGTGACTCGGAGATTGCGTAAAACACTCAGAAAGGGTGAAAGGCACAAATCTCACGGGCTAAAGTCTCTACTAGTGATCCTTAAGGTTCTCTTTAGAATTATAGTACTCTTCAACTCTAAACGTAATGACGTGATAAGTGCGCAAATTTTTGTTGAGTCTAGAAATTAATGGTGCAAAATTCCTTGTTATGTATTACATAAGCTATTTAGAAAAAAATATTCTCTAGCTTGATTCCTAGACTTGAAAAGGTGGATGATTGAAAATTCACATCAATGATTGAGATGAAAGAAACTGCACGAAATTTAAAAATCATTTTACTTAACATCGAGGACGATGTTCCTTTTTGTTATTTTCATCTTAGTTTAGTTTAGTTTAAAATCTCACCTCACCCTTTTGTTTTAATATTGAAAAATCTAAAAAAAATTTAGAAAAAGTGAAAAAGCACAAAAAGAAAATAAAAAGTGAATCACAATTGAATTTGTCTCTAGCTTACTCCCTAGAAAGTGGATTGATACCCTTACTTACCTCTACACTTGAGTTTATTATTATTTGTAGGTATGTGAGGATTTTGACTAACTTGGCTTTCAACAACGACATATACGCAAAAGCCTTTTTATCAACGACATATACGCAAAAGCCCCTATAGGCCACACTTTGGTAAAAATACAATAATCACGGCTTTAGGTCGTGACCCCTACCATGATGAAAAAATTATCCCGGCATTAGGCCGTGACCCATACCATGACCAAAAAAATGGTCACGGCTTTAGGTCGTGACCCCGACCATGACAAAAAAATGCCCGTGGCTTTAGTCCATGACCGAGGGTGGACAATGAAAAATATGGTCACGGAATTTGGCCATGACCCTATTTATGTGCACTGAAAAAAATAAAGATGGTGATGGACTTTGTCCATGTCCATATTTAACTATAATAAAAAAATAGGGGTCACTTGGGTCCTATCCTAAATTAGGGGTCCCGCAACTGCGCAGCTGGTTGATACATGTTATGCTGGATGCGTACGAGGTGTTCGTTCCACTCGCGGTGACGTTTGGGTTCCGCTCGGGATGCCTGACTCTTCGTGGAATGTTGTCAAGCCTAAGTGTTATTTTTTTCAAATTCATGTTTCGGTCCTATCCTCAAACTGGGAGTCCCACGACTGTGTAGCCGGTTGCTACCTCTTATGTTGGACACACATGATATGTTCGTCCCACTCGTGATGCCATTTAGCTAACGCTAGGGGTCCCCCCCCCCCCCCCCACGATACGTTTTCAAGCCTAAGTGTGCTTATTTTTGAATTTGTTTCCTATCCTCAAATCGGGAGTCTTGGGAACACACACGAGGTGTTCGTACCACTCGCAGTGTCATTTGGGTGCGGTTGGGGTGGCCCCCATGTTTTCAAGCCTAAGTGTTCCTGTTTTAAAATCGTGTTTGGGTATTATCCTCAAATAGAGAGTCCTGCTGATATACAACCAGTTGTTACGTGTTACTTGGATGCGCATGAGGTGTTTGCACCACTCACGGAGACATTTGGGGTGCTGCTGGGGTAACTTCCTCCCCTTCCCCCAGAAAAATTTTCCAGCCTAAGTGTGTTTGTTTTTAAATTTGTGTCATATCCTCCCACATATGCGAGGCTGGTTGCTATGTGTTATATTGGATGTGCACGAGGTGTTCATGCCACCCACGGTGCCATTCGTATGCCACTGGGAGTACCCATCCCCTGCGGTATCGCTAAACCGAAGTCCCATGACTGCGCAACCCATTTCTAGATGTGGCGTTAGATGCGTAAGATGTGTTCGTGCCATTCGCGGTGCCGTTTCGGTGCCTCTGTGGGTTCCCACACCACTTCCTGGCATGTATTCAAGCCTAAGTGTGCTTATTTTTAAATTTGGGTCCCATTCTTAAACAAGGAGTCCAACTATAGCGAGGTCATTTGCTATGTGCTATGTTGGACGTGCTGGAGGTGTTCGTGCCTCTCGCGGTGTTATTTGGGTGACATTGGGGGTGCCCATACCTCCGCGACACATTCTCAAGCCTGTGTGCATTTTTTTAATTTGATTTATATCCTTAAACCTGGAGTCCCGCGATTTCACATCCAGTTGCTACGTGTTACATTGGATGCGTACGAGGTGTTTGTGCCACTCGCGATGTCATTTGGGTGCTGTTGAGGGGTCCGCTCCGCCACACATTTTCATGCCTAAGTGTGCCTATTTTTTAATTCATTTTTTGTTCATATCCTTAAAATGGAAGTTCCGCGACTGTGAGGACGGTTTCTATGTGTTATATTTGAGGTGCACGAGGTGTTTGTGCCACTCGCGATGACGTTTGGCTACCGCTGAGTGTGCACGCCCACCCGCGGCATGTTTTAAGACAAAGTGTGCCTGTTTTAAAAATTATGTATTGGTCTTATCCTCAAACCTGGAGTCCCGTGACTACACGGTTAGTTTCTACGTGTTATGATGGACACGCACAAGGTTTTCGTTCGACTAGCAGTGCCGTTTGTGTGCCACTGGGTACGCTCTCCTCCACAACACGTTGTCAAGCCTAAGTGTGCCTATTTTTGAATTCATGTACTATCCTCAAACCGGGAGTCCCACAATTGTGCGATTGGTTGCTATGTGTTACGTTGGATTTGTACGAGGTGTTCGTACCTCTCACAGAGCCATTTGGGTGTCATTGATTGTGCCCGCCCCTATAATATGCTTTCAAGCTTAATTGTGTTTATTTTCAAATTTGGGTCACATCGACAAACCATGAGTCCCAAGGCTATTCGGTCAGTTGCTACTTGTTACGTTGGATGCGCTTCGCGGTGCTTTTTTGGTGTCACAGGGGGTGCCCACCCCCTCGCGGTTTGTTTTCAAGCCTTAGTGTGCCTATTTTTGAATTTGGGTCTTATCCTCAAATCGGGAGTCCCATGGCTGCACGATCAGTTGCTATGTGTTACGTTGGATGTTCTCGAGGTGTTCAGGCCACTCATCATGCCGTTTGGTGCCGTTGATTGTGCCCATCCCCAGTTATGCGTTTTCAAGCCTAAGTGCACCTATTTTTTTGAATTCATCCCCCATCCTCAATCTGGGAGTCCCGCGGCTGCGTGATCGGTAGCTACGTGTTATGTTACATGCGCACAGGGTTTTTGTGCCACTCATGGTACCGTTTGGGTGTCGCTGTGGGTGCTCACCCCCTGCGGCACGTTTTCAAGCCTAAGTGTGGCTGTTTTTGAATTCAGGTCCTATCCTCAAACTGGGAGTCTGGCGACTGAGTGAATGGTTAATACGTTTTACATTGGACATGTATGTGGATTTTGTGCCACCCGCGGTTCCATTTCGGTGCCCACCCCCCACAGCACGTCTTCAAGCCAAAGTGTGTCTATTTTCAAATCCGCCTACTATCCTCAAATCAGGCATCCTGTGGCTGCATGACTAGTTCATACATGTTACGTTGGATGCGCACGAGGTTTTTGAGTCACTCACAGTGCCATTTGGGTTCCACTAGGGGTTCCCGTCACACATTTTCAAGCCTAAGTGTGCCTATTTTTAAATTCGGATCCTATCATCGAACTGGGAGTCCCGCGACTGTGCGACTAGTTACTACGTGTTATATTGAACATGCACAATGTTTTTGTGCCACTCGCGATGTCCTTTGTGCCACTGGTGGTGCCACCCCCACCCCCCTAACCCCACCCCCAACCACGGAGGCAAATTTTCAAGCCCAGGTTTGGATATTTCAAATTTATGCCCTATAATAAAATTGGGAGTACCATGACTGCACAGTCGATTGTTACGTGTTACGTTGGATGCGTATGAGGTGTTCGTGACACTCGTAGTGCCATTTGGGAGCCACAGGGGGTCTCCCCGGGCACTTTTTCAAGCCAAAGTGTGCCTATTTTTAAATTTGGGTCTTATGCTCAAACTGGGAGTCCTGCTGCTGCGCAGTCGGTTGCTACGTGTTACGTTGGACAGCATGAAGTTTTCACGCTACTCACCGTGCCGATGGGGTTCCCACCCCCTCGCGGTACGTTTTCAAGCCCATGTTGCCTATTTTTTTTAATTTGGGTCCTATCCTTAAACCAGGAGTCCTATGTTTGTGCGATCGTTTGCTACGTGTTACATTGGACATGCACGAGGTGTTTGTAACACTTAGGGTGTTGTTAGGATGCCATTGGGGGTGGCATCCCATGCCGCATATTTTTAAGCCTAAGTGTGTCTGTTTTTGAATTCGTGTTTGGGTCATATCCTCAAAATGGGAGTCTCTTTGTCTGAATGTCCGGATTCTACATGTTACGTTGGATGTGCACGAGGTGGTCGTGACACTCGCGATGCCATTTGGGAGCCACAGGGGTGCTCCCACCAGCGACATGTGCAGGTTTTTAAATTCGGGTCCTATGCTTAAGTCGGGAGTCTTGAGGCTACGTGGCCAGTTGCAATGTGTTGTGTGAGATGCACATGAGGTGTTCATGCCACTCGCAGTTCCGTTTGGATGCCGATGGGGGTGCCCCCTCGGCAAGTTTTCAAGTCTAAGTATGCCCATTTTTGAATTTGGGTCCTATCCTTAAGACAAGAGTCCCTTGGATATGGGTCCGGTTACTACATATTACGTTGGATGCATACTAGGTGTTCATGCCACTCGCAGTGCCGTTGGGGTGCTCTCCCCCGTGGTACGTTTTCAAGGCAAACTGTGCCTTTCTTCGAATTCATGTCCTATCCTCTAACCGAGAGTCCCACGGCTATGCGACCAGTTATTATGTGTTGCGCTGGATGTTCACTAGGTGTTCGTGACACTCGTAATTATATTTGAGTGCCGTTGGGGGTATCCGCCCCTGTGGTATCCCCAAATCGGGAGTCCCGCGGCTGCGCAGTTGATTTTTATGTGTTACGTTGGATGCGCAAGAGGTGTTTTTACCACTCGCGATGTCGTTTGGGTGTCATTGGGGGTTCCCGCACCCCCAGCCCCAGTCCCTGCGGCATGTATTCAAGTATAAAAATGCTTTTTTTTTTAATTTGGGCCCCATTCTCAAACAGGTGGTCCAACTATTGTGTGGATAGTTGCTACGTGTTACGTTTGACTTGCACGAGAATTTCGTGCCACTCGTGGTGCCATTTGAGTGCCGTTGGGGTTACCCACCCCTCCGCGAGACGTTTTCAAGCCTAAGTGTGCCTATTTTTTGAATTCGGTCCTATCCTTAAATCGGGAGTCTCGCGGTTGCACGACCAGTTGATACATGTTATCTTGGATGCACATGAGTTGTTTGTGCCATTCGGGGTGTCATTTGGCTGCCGTTGGGGATGCCCGCCCCCGCGACACATTTTCAAGCCTAAGTGTGCCTATTTTCAAATTCATTTTTGCGTCCTATCCTTAAAATATAAGTCTCACGACTATGCGAACGATTGATATGTGTTAACTTTGATGCTCACGATGTGTTCGTGCCACTCACGGTGTCGTTTGGGTGTAACTGGGTGTCCCCTCCCCCCGCGACACGTTTCTATGCTATGTGTGCCTATTTTTAAAATTATTTTTGGTACCTATCCTCAAACCGGGAGTCCCAAGGCTATAGGGATAGTTTATACATGTTATGCTCGACGTGCATGAGGTGTTCGTCTCACTTGCAGTGCCGTTTGGATGACAGTAGGGGTGCTCTCCCCCCGCTGCATGTTTTCAAGCCTAAGTGTGCCCGTTTTTGAATTTGTGTCCTATCCTCAAGCGAGGAGTCTTATGGTTGTGTAAATGGTTGCTACGTGTTACATTGGAAGCACATGAGGTGTTCGTGCTACTCATGGTTCCATTTGGGTGTCGTTCAGTGTGCCTCCCCCTGTAACACATTTTCATGCCTAAGTGTGACCATTTTCAAATTCAGGCCCTATCCACAAATTGGGAGTTCTGAGGCTACGCGGTCAGTTACGTTGGATGTTCACGAGGTGTTCATGCCACTCATAGTGCTATTTGGGTGCCGCGAGGGGTGCCCGCCCTCTCGCAGTAAAAATTCAAGCCTAAGTATGCCTACTTTTGAATTTAGGTCTTTCCCTCAAATTGGGAGTCCCAGGGATGCACGGTTGGTTATTACGTCTTATGTTGGATGATCCTGAGCTGTTCATTCCACTTAGAATGTTGTTTGGGTTCCATTGGGGGTGCCTGCCTCCCGTAGCATGTTTTCAAGACTAAGTGAGCTTATTTTTTGAATTCATGTCCTATCCTAAATACAGGAGTCCTGCGGCTGCATGATCGGTTGCTACGTATTACATTGGATTCACACGAGGTGTTTGTTCCACTCATGGTTCTGTTTGGGTGTCGCTAGTGGTGTTTACCTCGGGACTCTTGGTTCTGTTCGGGTCATATTCTCAAACTAGGAGTCCCACATCTAATTTCCCAATTTCTATGTGTTACATTATATGCACATAAGGTGTTTGTACCACTCGCGGTTCCGTTTGGGTCCCACTGGGGTGCCCGCCCCCTACAACACGTTTTCAGCCTAAGTGTGCCTATTTTTTAATCTGTTTACTATCCTCAAATCGGGACTCACGTGGCTACGCAACAAGTTCCTCTGTGTTACGTTGGATGCGCATAGAGTGTTTGTGCAAATCATGATGCCATTTGGGTGCTGCTAGGGGTGAAAATTACAGTTTTAAGCTTAAGTGTGCCTATTTTCAAACTCGGGTCCTATCATCAAAACAGCAGTCCCGCGATTATGCGGCCAGCTTCTATGTGTTACGTTGAACACGCATGATGTTTTTGTGCCAACACCCCCTCCCCGTGGCACATTTTCAAGCCTTCGTTCGGATGTTTTCAAATTTGGGTCCTATCCTCAAATCAAGAGTCCCGTGGAATCACGGTCGATTACTACGTGTTACGTTGGTCGTGCATGATATGGTCATGCCACTCGTATTTTTGTTTAGGTGGCACATAGGGTGCCCCTTCGCGGCATGTTTCCAAGCCAAAGTGTGCCTATTTTTAAATTCGAGTCCTATGCTCAAACTGGGAGTCCTGTGATTGCGCGTCCATTTCTACGTGTTACGTTGGATGCGCACGAGGTGTTCGTTCCACTCGCAGTGTCGTTTGGGTGCCGATCGGGGTGCTCGCGATATGTTTTCAAGCCTAAATATCCATATTGCTTAATTCGGGTCCTATCCTCAAATCGGGAGTCCTGAGGCTGTACGTCCAGTTTCCACATGTTATATTAAATTCACACTAGGTGTTCGTTCCACTCACGATGCCATTTGGATGCCGGCCCCTGTGGCAATTTTTTTAGCATAAGCGTGTTTGCTTTTGAATTCGTGTTTGGGTCCTATCCTCAAACCGAGAGTCTTGTGTCTATGCAGTCGGATGCTATGTGTTATGTTGGATGCGCAAAAAGTGTTTGTGTTACTCCTTGTGCTGTTTGGGTGCCAATGGGGGTGCTCGCCCACCCGCGGAACGTTTTCAACCCTAAGTGTGCTTCTTTTCGAATTCGGATCCTATCCTCAAACTGGGAGTCTCACGGTTGCATGGCCGATTGATACATTATTAAATTCGATGCGCATAAGGTGTTCAGTACACTCACGGTGTCGTTTCTATGCCGCTGGGTTTACCATCCCCCGCGGCTCGTTTTCAATCCTTAGTGTGATTATTTCAAATTTGGGTCCTATCCTCAAACTGGGAGTCCCCTGGTTATGTGACCAATTTCTATATGTTACGTTAAATGCACATGAGTTTTTTGTTTCCCTCGTAGTGTCGTTTGGGTGCTGCTAGGGGTTCCCCCTTGTAACACATTTTAGAGACTAAGTGTGCCTTTTTTTGAATTCGGTTCTTATCCTCAAATTGGGAACCCCACGCTTGTGCCTTCAGTTGTTACATGTTACGTTCGATAAACCTGAGGTGTTCATCTAACTTGCAGTTCTATTACGATGCCACTGGGGGTGCCCCCCCAACCACATTTTTTAAGACTATGTGTGTGTGTTTTTGAATTCGTCTTTGGGTCATACCCTCAAACCGTGAGTCTTGCGGCTGTACGAACGGATGCTACATTTTACATTGGATGCGGACGAGGAGTTTGTGCCGCTAGTGGTTCCGTTGGGGTTACACTTGGGGTGCCCACCTCCACGGCACAATTTTAAGCCTAAGTGTGTCTGTTTTTTAATTCGTGTCAAACCGGGAGTCCTACGTTGGTGACCGGATGCTACATCTTATGTTGTACGTGGACCAGGTGTTGGTGAACTCGCGGTGCCATATGGGTTCCACGGGAGGTGCCCCCCTGCGTCACGTTCTCCATCCTAAGTGTGATTGTTTTCGAATTCAGGTCCTATCCTCAAATCGGGAGTACCCCGACTACACAACCATTTGCTACATATTACGTTGGATGCATATGAGATGTTCATTCCACTCACGGTGCCGTTTAGGTTTCGTTGTTAGTGCCCTCCCCCCGTGGCACATTTTCAAGACTAAGTGTGACTATTTTCAAATTCGTGTCCTATCCTCAAATTGGGAGTCCCACGGCTGTGCAATCGGTTGCTACGTGTTATGTTGGATGCACACGAGGTGTTCATTTCACTCCCGGTGCCATTTTAGTTCCTCTAGGGGTGTCCCCAAGCACTTTTTCAAGCCTATGTGTGCCTATTTTCCAATTCGGGACCTATCCTCAAATTGGGAGTCCCTCGAATACGAGTCCGGTTGCTACATGTTATGATGGATTCATATGAGGTGTTTGTCCCACTCGTGGTACCGTTTTGATAATGTTGGGATTGCTCCCCCTATGGCACGTTGTCAAGACTACATGCTCTTATGTTTGAATTAGTGTCCTATCTTCAAACTAAGAGTCCTGTGAATGTACAACCATTGCTACGTTTACATGGGATGCGCATGAGGTTTTCATGACCCTCTAGGTGCCGTTTGGGTGCCGCTGGGGGATGCCTTCCCCCCGCATCACGTTTTCGAGCATAAGTGTGCCAGTTTTCAAATACAAGTCTTATACTCAAACCAGGAGTCCCATGGTAGCATGGACAATTTCTACATATTATGTTGGATCCCTACGAGGTGTTTGTACCACTCATGGTTCCATTTGGGTGACACTAGGGGTGCCCATCCCTGCACCACGTTTTCAAACCTAAGTGTGCATTTTTCAAATTTTGGTCCTGTCATCAAATCGATAATCCAACGGCTGTGCATCCAGTTGATACGTGTTAGGTTGGAGGTTTATCAAGTGTTCGTTCCACTGGCGATGCTGTTTGGGAGCCGTTGGTGGTGCCCACCCACCTGCGGCACATTTTTAAGATAAGTGTGCCTATTTTTGAATTTGGGGCTTATCCTCAAACTGGAGTCCCGTGGCTTCGCAAAAGGTTGCTACATTTTATGTTGCATGGGTATGAGGTGTTCCTGCCATCCATGATGCCATTTCGGTTTCGATGGGGGTGCTCACCCGCCGCTGTACGTTTTCAAGACTAAGTGTTCTTAATTGTGATTTTGAGTGCTATTATCAAATCGAGAGTCCCACGACTGCGCGGCATCTTGCTACGCATTACATTGGACACACACGAGGTGTTCGTACCACATGCGGTGCCGTTTATATGCTTCTAGGCATGCAGCCCCCCACGACACGTTTTTAAACCTAAGTGTGTATGTTTTGGAATTCGTGTTTGGGTGCTATCCTCAAATTTGGAGTCTTGGGTTGGGCCGTAGGTTGCTACGTATTAATTTGGATGAGCACACGGTGTTTGTGCCACTTGTAGTTTCATTTGGGTGCCACTAAGGATGCCCACACTTCACGGAACCTTTTTAATCCTAAGTGTGCCGGTTTTTGAATTCAAGTCATATCCTCAAAGTCGGAGTCCCGCGGATATAAGGTTGGTTTCTATGTGTTATCTTGGATGCACATGAGGGGTTTGTTCCACTCGCGATGCCATTTGGGTTCCATTGGGGTGCCCTCTTCCCAAGGGAACGTTTTCAATCCTAAGTGTGTTTGTCTTCAAATTCGTGTCCTATCCTCATACTGAGAGTTCCGCGACTGAGTGATCAGTTGCTACTTATTATGTTTGATGCGCACAAGGTGTTCATTCCATTCGCAGTTCCCTTTGAGTGTCTGTTGTGGTTCCCCCCCTTACAACATGTTTTTAAGCTCAAGTGTGCCTATTTTTGAATTCGGGACATATCCTCAAATTAGGAGTCTCATGGCTGCACAAATGATTACTACGTGTTACGTTGGATGCGCACGAGGTGTTAGTGCCACGTGAGGTGCCATTTAGGGGCCACTGGGGGTGCCCACCCCCTTATGGTACGTATTCAATCCTAAGTGTGCATGTTTTTGAATTTGAGTCCTATCATCAAATCGGGAGTCCCACGGTTGTGCAGTTGGTTTTTACATTATACATTGGATGCGCACGAGGTATTCATGACACTTTTGGTGCCGTTTGGGTTATACTGCGGGTGCCTGCAGTCCTGTAACACGTTTTCAGGCCTAAGTGTGCATGTTTTTGAAATCGCATCCTATCCTCAAATCGGGAGTCCCACGACTACGTGATCGATTGTTATTTGTTACGTTGGTTGCACACGAGGTGTTTGTTCTCCTCGCAATGTCATTTGGGTGCTGACGGGGGTGCTCGATGCCTCACCGGAGCACAAATCGAGAGTCCCATGACTACATGGCTTGTTTCTACGTATTACGCTGGACATGGACGAGGTGTTACTACCACTCACAGTGTTGTTTGGATTTTTTTGGGGTGGCCACCCCCAACGACATGTTTTTACGCCTAAGTGTGTATGGTTTTGAATTCGTGTTTGGGTCCTATCCTAAAACCAGGATTCTTACGACTGGGAAATCAATTTCTACATGTTACGTTGGATACATACAAGGTGTTTGCGCCACTTGTGGCTCTGTTTGGGTGCTACTGGGGTTGTCCGTCCTCTGCGGCACGTTTTCAAGCCTAAGTGTGTCTATTTTTGAATTCGGGTCCTATATTCAAACTGGGAGTCCCGCGGATACAAAGTCGGTTTCTAAGTATTATGTTGGATGTGTACGAGGTGTTCATGCCACTCGCGATACCGTTTGGGTGCCATTGGTGGTTCCCACCACCCCGCGGCACATTTTCACGCCTAAGTGTGCCTATTTTCAAATTCGTGTCCTATCCTCATATCAGAAGTCCCGCAGTTGTGTGACTGGTTGCTACATGTTGCGTTTGATGCTTGTGAGGTGTTATTTCCACTTAGGGTGTCATTTGAGTGTCACTATTGATGCCCACCCCCCGCAGCACATTTTTAAGTCTAAATGTGGCTATTTTCGAATTTGGGTCCTATCCTCAAATCGAGAGCCCCATGGTTGTGCAGCCAATTGATATGTGTTATGTTGGATGCGCACAAGGTGATAGTGCCACGTACGGTGCTATTTGGGAGCCACTAGGGGTGCCCACCCCCATGTGGTATGTTTTTAAGCCTAAGTGTGCATGTTTTCGAATTTGGGTCATATCCTCAAATCAGGATTCCCACGATCGAGCAGTCGGTTGCTATATGTTATGTTGGATGCACATGAGGTGTTCATGTAACTTTCAGATCCGTTTGGGTTCCGCTGTCGGTGTCTGTCGCCCTACAGCACGTTTTCAAGACTAAGTGTGCCTGTGTTTCAAATTTGTGTCATATCCTCAAACTGGGAGCCCCACTATTATGAGACCGGTTTCTACGTGTTACGTTTGATGCACAGGATGTGTACATTCCACTCATAATGATGTTTGGTTACCGTTTGGGTGCCACTGGGGTTGCCTACCCCCTCACGGCACGTTTTCAAGCCTAAGTGTACCTGTTTTTCGATTTTGGTCCTATCCTCAAACCAGTAGTACTGTGAATGTGAAACCGGTTTCTACCTGTTATGTTGGTTTCATATGAAGTGTTCGTTCCACTTACGATGACATTTAAGAGCCACTAGGGGAGCCTGCCACCTCCTGGTACGTTTTCAAGCTTAATTGTGCCTGTTTTTGAATTTTGAACCAATCCTACAATCGGTGGTCCCATGGTTGTGCCATCAATTACTACGTGTTACATTGGATGCGTACAAGGTGTTAGTACCACACGTGGTACCGTTTGTATGCCTCTAGGGGTGCCTGCCCTCGCGGAACATTTTCAAGCCTAACTACGCATATTTGTGAATTTGTGTCCTATCCTCAAACTGGGAGTCCTGTGGCTATTCTAAAATTGCCATGTATTATGTTGGATGCTCACGGGGTGTTTGTGAAACTCGTGATGCTGTTTGCATGTCCCTGGGGGTGCCCTCCACCTACGACACATTTTCAAGCATAAGCGTGTCATTTTTAGAATTGGGGTCCTATGCTCAAACTAGGAGTCCCACGAATGAGTAAACGGTTTCCACGTGTTACATTGGATGGGCACAAGGTGGTCATTCCACTCGCGGTGCTTCTTGGGTGCCTCTAGTTATGATCATCCCACGCGGCACGTTTTTAAACCTAAGTGTGCCTGTTATCGAATTTGAGTCCTATCCTCAAGCCGGGAGTCTCGTGGGTTCACGGTCGGTTGTTATACTTTATGTTGGACACGCACGAGGTGTCCGTGCAACTCATGGTTCCATTTGGGTTCCACTGGGGGTCCGCCTCCCACCGCCCCTGCACCTGAGTGTGCTTATTTTTGAATTTGTGTTTGTTTCCTATCCTTAAACAGAGAATCTTGTGGCTATGCAACTAGTTTCTATGTGTTATGTTGAACACACACGAGGTGTTCATGCCACTCACACTGTCATTTTGGTGCCGTTGGGGGTGCCTGCCCCAGCAACACATTTTTAAGCCTAAGTGTGCTTGTTTTTAAATTCAGGTCCCATGCTCAAACTGGTAGTCCTACTGATATGCAGACAGTTTTTACCTGTTACATTTGATGCTCATGAAGTGTTCATTCCCCTTGTGGTGTCATTTGGGTGCCACGGGGGGTTCTCACCCTTCTGTGGCATGTTTGCAAGCCTAAGTGTTCCTATTTTTGAATTCTTGTGCTATCGTCAAACTGTGAGTCCCGTGACTGGAGGACCGGTTGATACTTGTTATGCTGGATGTGAACGATGTCTTTGTACCATTCACGGTGCCATTTGGGTGCCACTTGGGGTGCCCGCCACCCCGCAACATGTTTTTAAGCCTTAGTGTGCTTGTTTTTGAATTCCAGTCCTACCTCAAATTGAGAGTCCCGCGGCTGCGCATCCTGCTAATACGTGTTACGTTGGATGCGTACGAGGTGTTCATGAAACTTGTGGTGCCGTTTGGGTGCCACTGGCAGTGCCCTCCCCTGCATGTTTTGAAGCCTAAGTCTGCATCTTTTCAATTTTGTGTCCCATCCTCAAATCGAGAGCCACGCGACTTCACAATCAGTTGATACAGGTTATATTAGATGTGCACGAGGTGTTCATACCACTCACGGTGCCTTTTGGGTGCTACTTGGGGTGCCCTTCCCCATGTGACACATTTCACGCCAATTTGTGTTTGGGTAGTACCCTTAAATCGGGAGTCCCGCAGTTGCACAACCATTTTCTACATGTTATGTTGGACGCACACGAGGTGTTCATTCCACTCTTGGTTCCATTTGGGTGCCGCTGGGGGTGCTTGCCCCCCCATCCCACCCACGGCACGTTTTTATGCCTAAATGTTCATGTTTTCAAATTCGGGTCCTATTCTCCGATTGGGATTATCTCTATTGTGAAAATAGTTGCTACATGTTACGTTGGATGTGCATGATGCATTCGTGTAACTCGCAGTGCTGTGTGGATGCCTCTAGGGGTACCCTCGTGACACGTTTTCAAGCCTAAGTCTGCTTTCTTTTGAATTCGGGTCCAATCCTCAAATTCACAATTGCTACACGTTACGTTGGATGTGCATGAAGTGTTCGTGCTACTCGTGGTTCCATTTGGGAACCCTCCCCCCACTGGACTTTTTAAGTGAAAGTGTGTTTTTTTTAATTCGAGGCTTATCCGCAAATTGAGATTCCTGCGACTACGCGACCAGTAACTACGTGCTACGTTGGATGTGTACATGGTGTTTGTGCAACTTGCGGTGCCATTTGGGAGCGGTTGGTGGTGACCTCCCCCAACTCGCAACCCCGTGGGACATTTTTGAGCCTAAGTGCGTCTGTTTTTGAATTTGTGTTTAGGTCCTATCCTCAAACCAGGTGTCTCGCGATAGTGCAGCCAGTTGCTACGTTTTACATTGGATGCACACAAGGTGTTCATGCCACTCACGGTGTCGTTTCGATGTCGTTGGGGGTGCCTTCCCCCTCAGCAAATTTTTAGGCCTAAGTTTGTTGTGTTCGAATTTGTTTTTGGATCTTATCCTTAAACTATGAGTCTTGTGGTTTCCTGGATGATTTTTACACGTTATGTTGGATACGCATAAGTTGTTAGTTCCACTCACGGTGCCGTTCATATGCCACTGGGAATTCCCTCCCCCCCCCCCCCCCCCCCCCGATGACATGTTTTCTAGCCTAATTGTGCATGCTTTCAATTTGAGTCCTATCCTCAAACTAGGACTCCCACGGCTGAACGGTCGGTTGCTATGTGTTACATTGGATGCACACGAGGTGTTCGTTCCCCTCGTGGTGCCGTTTGGGTGCTGTTAGGGGTGCCCGTCCCCTGCGGCATGTTTCAAGGCTAACTGTGATTGTTTTCAAATTCCTGTCCCATTCTCAACCTAGGAGTTCCATGACTGAAGGACCATTTTCTACGTGTTACGTTGGACATGCACGAGGTGTTCGTTCCCCTCGCAGTGCCATTTTGGTTCCGATGTGTATGCCTATTTTGAAATTCGAGTCCTATCCTCAAACCACGAGTCCCATGATTGTGCGACCAGTTGCTACGTGTTACATTGGACGCACATGAGGTGTTCATAAAACTCGTGATGACATTTAGGTTCCACAGGGGGTGCCCACGCTCCGCCGCATAATTTGAAGACTAAGTTGTTTGTTTTTGAGTTTGTGTCCTATCCTCAAATCGAGAGTCTTGTAACTGCGTTGTCGGTTACTACGTGTTATGTTGGATGTCCACGAGATGTTTGTACAACTCACAGTGCCATTTTTCTTCCAGTGGGGAATGCCCCCAGGTCACGCTTTTAAGCCTAAGTGCCATTTTGCTGCGCAGCCATTTGCTACGTGTTACATTACTCGCGGTGCCATTTGTGTGCCACTGGGTGTTCCCTCCCCCCATGGCACGTTTTCAACCCTAAGTATGCATGTTTTTGAATTTGGGTCCTATCCTTAAATCGGGACACCTGCGGTTGTGCGACCCGTTGCAAAATGTTACGTTTGATGTTCACAAGGTCTTTGTGCAACTTATGGTGCCATTTGGGTGCTGATGGGGGTGCCCGCCAACTCGTCGCATGCTTTCATGCCTAAGTGTTCCAATTTTCAAATTTTTATTTGGGTCATACCCTAAATTTGGGAATTCCATGGTTGTACAGTCAGTTGTTATATGTTACGTTGGACATGCACAAGGTGTTCGTGACACTCGCAGTGCCGTTTGGGTGCCACTAGGGGTGCCCTTCCTCTTCACGGCACATTTTTCGGCCTATGTGTGCTTATTTTCGAATTTGGGTCCTATCCTCAAACTAGGAGTCCCACGGCAATGCGGGTGGTTGTTAATAGTTACGTTGGATGTGCACGAGGTGTTCGTTCCCCTCGCGATGACATTTAGGTTCCGCTGGGGGTGCCCCCCGACTCGTTTTTAAGCCTAAGTGTGTTTGTTTTCGAATTCTATCCTTCAATCAGTAGTCCCACGACAGAGTGGCCGGTTTCTAAGTGCTACGTTGGAAGCATACGAGCTGTTTGTTCACTCGCGGTGCCATTTTCGAGACACTAGGAGTGCCCATACCCTTATTTTACGTATTTATGCCTAAGTGTGCCGATTTTGGAATTCGGGTCCTATCCTCAAACCAGGAGTCCAACAGATGTGTGATCGATTACTAGTGTTATGCTGGACATACACGTTGGGTGACACTTGTGGTGCCACCCCCATGGCACGTTTTCAAGCCTAAGTATGCCTATTTTGGAATTCATTTTCTATCCTCAAATTCGGATTCCCGTGACTGAGCAACCAGTTGCTACGTGTTACACTGGACGCGCACAAGGTGTTCAAGCCACTCACGGTGCCGTTTTGTTGCCATTGGGGGTTCCCCCCTTCCCACGGCACGTTTTCAAAACTTAGTGTGCATGTTTTCAAATTCGGGTCCTATCCTCAAACCAGGAGTCTCACGGTTGTGCGGATAGTTTCTAAGTGTTGCGTTAGATGCACACGATGTGTTCGTGTAACTCGCGGTGATGTTTGGGAGTCATTGCTGGGTGATCGGACCCTTTCAACACATTTTTAAACTTGAGTGTGCTTGTTATTCAATTCAGTACCTATCCTCAAACCTGTAGTTTCATGGCTGTGCAGATGGTTACTTCATTGGAAGTGCACAAAGTGTTCGTTCTACTCGCGGTTCCGTTTCGGTGCCGCTGATGGTGCCCTCTCCCACGATACATTTTCAAGCATAAGTGTTAATATTTTCGAATTCAAATCCTATCCTAGAACCAGGAGTCCCACAGTTTTGCGTCCGATTGCTACATGTTAATTTGGACACGCACGAGGTGTTTGTGCCACTAGTGGTACCATTTGAGTGCCGTTAGGGGTTCTCCTCCCCGCATTTTTTTGAATTCGGGTCTGTAGGGGGGCTTGAAGATAATCTCAAGATTAGAGATAATCCCCCCAGCTAATTCAATAGACTCAAGGGATTAAAGTAGCTCAGCAAGGCAGCTCAAACGCTGCAGCTCAGCGTGGAAACTCAAACGAGGCATCTCAGTGTGGTAGCCTAGGGAGATCCTCCAGTGAAGAAACTGGCTGAGAGAGCTCATCCTTTAGCTTCGTTGTCTTACTTAGCCTTGTTGTATCTTTTGATTATACTGGCTATCAGATGTAATGATTATAAGGTTATTTAGTTTAAGGTTAAACGGTACTCACGAGACACGAGGCCTGATAGGGCCTGGGAGAGATTTCATGCTCTATCAAATGACCTCACCGAGGGAACTTTTGAGGGATTTGGTTTGGAGGATTGAGAATTGAGTAAGCGATGGGGCTTGTCCTGACCATATTAGATACACCTGAAAAAACATCGAAGGACCATTTTTCATGGAACCTTGGACGGAGCAGCCCCGAGTTCCATCGTGCGTAGAGTTATGAACTAAACAACCCTCTACTTAATGTCACCTCTACTTTAAGTGATGTCACTATCCAGCTAAGCAATGACAAAATGTTACTTGAGTAAACCACTGTGGTATTTGGTGCTATCAGACAGTGGGAGAGCCACCTCGGTGGTGACAGTCTCCTAACATATAGTGGTTAGGCAAAAGGCATGTCTTGGCATTTAATATTTATGAAGTGGAGTTGACCAGTCCATCAGGAATTTAATGTTTGTGACATAAAGAATGAGGGATGTCTTTCACAACTGTGAAAGATTGAGGCATCTTGGGAGTGTTGGGGGGGCTATTTATGGGCCTCAACCACTTCTGAAGTAAGGAGGTTCTTTGAGAGTCCTTCTCTTGAGAGATTATAATCATAAAGAAAGAAGTTATTGAATAACCAGAGCTCTTAATCACCCACCATTATCCTTAATTATGAAACTTTAATATCTGACCAGAGATCTTTGAAGGTTGGTACGTTTGGCTGCCTGCCAAGCTGTATCTGGGTTGCTTACCCATCTTTACCTCTAAATGAGTTGCCTCTGAGTTCATTATTATCTTCTGAGTTATACATGAGAGATTTGTGAGTTCAAACTGAGTTTATCTTCACTAGGTTGTGATTGTGTGTCTTATAACTAATAATGAGTGCTCTTGATTAACTTTTCATTACTTTACTCAAAAGGGGTTACGCCTTCGTCCAATCAAAACTACCCTCTTACATTTGGCGACTCTGTTTGGGAGGTATTATTCAAGAAAAATAATATGGCGCAAGATAATGTTAATCTTAGACTCAACTTCAATGATATCCAATGCAATGAGGAACAAATGAGGAGAGAGCTTGAAGCTCCCAGAAGTGGGGTTCCTTCACAAGTAGAGGTTCCCCAAGATTCAATGATGACTGGAGTCCAAACAATCACCCAAGCGTCTACTAGTGTTGTCCTAGGACCAATGCAAATGGCCCTTCTCATGGGTAAGTTTTTTTAGTTTTGCAGACACCTGAGGCTTCCACGGTCCTATGAGGGGAAATACATCCCGGTGCTTTTGTGACACCTGGGGTGGTCCCAATAGATCCGAGGAACCCTACTCTTGTTGTTCCCATGGGGACTGGACCCATCGTCATAGCACCCACTCCTACCTCAACGATGGGAGTAATAGGTATAACGGGCGTTCCACCTATGGTGGCCACTCTAAGCGCAACCAATGTCCCATCTGTGGTCCCTCTGCCCACTCCCTCCACGATTGAGAAGATGTCGATGTTTATGTTAGAAGAGATGAGGAAATAAATGCAAAAAGGGATGTTGAAGATGATAAAAACTTCCTTGCAGTCAGCCAGCGAGGTAGATTCAGTGCACGATGATTTTCGCACACCCTATCCCCAAGAATACAACAACAAGCCTTACCCAAAGGACTACATCCCTCCCATCTTTGAGAAATACACTGGGAAAGGGGGGAACCCAAAGGATCACATCAAGTGTTTCATCAAACATCTAGGAGCTCACTGCAATAATAAGAAACTCAGGTTAAGGGAGTTCTCAAAATCATTAATCGATAAGGCTTATACATGGTACTCTCACTTGGCGCCAAATACCGTTTCAACACGGGAAGAGATGCACGTTTTATTTGTCCAGAAGTTCTTTCTGGCAGAAAATGAGGTTACATTAACACAAATGGTCAGAGAGAAACAACGTCCAGGAAAAGATATGGTGGCTTATGTTTGAAGATTTAGGGAGAGGTCCCTCGACATGAGGGAAGAAGCCAAAGAGTCTAAACTGTTACAACTTTGTACTGAGGGTTTTGTCCCAAAATATATCTATCACCGGATTAATGAAACTCGCGAAGGGACTTTCACAGCATTTCTGAAAGCAACAAGAAATATATCATTGGTGGTTCGACCGAACCTTGTTGCGTTACACTAGAACCACTAGTGTTCAGATAGTCAGGGGCACCCGTTGTAGCACACATACAGTCCCCACGGGTGTGATACGTTAATGGAGGTGAAGGAAATAAAGAGCCGAAGAAGGATAATAAGGGAAAGTTTGTGAGAAATAGGGAAGACCCACCACTGCTACCTTGCATAGTTGAAGAGGATGTTAGTTGTTACAATACCGTGGTTCAAGGAGGAACAGTGTATGAACCTAAGGGCATCCCCGCCATGAAGCCAAATACGGCAATGAGAGCGGATCCTAAATATTTTCAGATCCATCAAAAGTTGGGTCATCCAACAAGGATTTTTTTCACGTTGAGAAATATTATCAGCAAGCACATAAAGATAGGGACTTTGCAGATCCCTCAAGAGAACAACGTGAACATTAACCCCTACCACCGCAGAGGGCGAATCTAGTGATTACCTATGATGAAGAGGTAGAACAAGTGATAAGGGAACTTGAGTTCCAACGGGAAGATTTTAAAGATGCCTTAGAAGATTGCACAAAGGGTATGGCTAATGTGGTCATATCCTACGATGAGATAAGTGCAAGGGATGCAGAGGAGGTATAAAACCTAGAAAGGGAGGAGGTGGACCCAAGCTTAGAGTACATAGTTATTTCACGATCGCCCAAGTTCTCATGGTTCCATGACCAATTAGGGATACCGAAGGAGAGCCATTTGGAGATAACGCAGGAAATTTTGGATATCATAAAGAAGAACGCAGTACCTTCGTTAACATGGAAGGGTCCCATGGCCAGACTGATGATAAATTTCTTATTCGAAGTAACTTTTAGTCATGCTGATAGGGTCATGAGATTCCCACACAACAGGCCCCAGTACGTAATGGTAAGTATCAACGTGGTAAACTTTATGAGGGCACTAATGGATGGAGGTGCATCGATAAACATCATGCCTATTAGTTCCTTTCGGATTGTAAACATTATGGAGGAAAGACTAATACCAACGCCCTTGATGATTTTTGGTTATGACAATCAATCATCCAAATCCATCGGGTATGTGAATCTGGGGATCATGATGGAAAACCTTACCTCACACATCAAGTTCCATGTGATTGAAAGTACCACTTCCTACCACCTACTGATAGGAAGAGTATGGATGCATAACCAGGGTCTAGTCCCTTCGATGTATCACCAACACACAAAGGCAAATGTTAAAGGGACTGAGATCATCATACAGGACACAAAGAAGCCTTTTGTCACCGAAGAAGCTCATTTATAAGATGCAACCTTTTACACATATTTGGAGGAAGATTATAGGGTGTTGATGAGAAGAATGGAAGGAGCAAGAGTTACCTCTATCACGGAAAGGATGGGGCCTGTGAAGGGGCAAAGCAGCGAAGGAACAAAGAGGAAGGTAATAACGAAAGAAGTTCACTTAGTTAATCCCAAGAAGCAAAATTTATCGAAGAAACTTAGAGACATGATGAGGCCCAAAATGGATCTGATAGATCATAGGCCCCAATGGCAGAGTGTGTTGACCAGATTTTTAGGGAACAAATTGGCTGAGGCTTCAAGAGGAAGGGAAATAAAGGCAGTCACAAAGATGAGTAGACAGTGCCAGAAAAAGAATCTTGAGGATAGAAGAGTGATATACCTTTTATAAGGGTGTGAGCGGGCAGTCGAAGAAGGTGATTTAGAGGCTGAACCGATATATGAGTGTTTCTTGATAGATAAATAAGGGAAGTGCATGTATATTGATAACTCAAATATAAAGAATTTATAGAGGATGTAGCCAAAGAAATGGACTACATGATGGACCGTCCGAAACCCCAGGTGTGACAACCCGAATATAATTACGATAAATTATGTTTAAATCATGATTAGACTATGTGATATGGTTAATATGTTATTATTATATATAATGTTAAGTCATTATATTTAGTCTAATCCTAGCTTCATAAAGCATGAAAAATGAATTAGGTACGAATGTGAGATTTTGAAGTTTTCGGTAGGAATGCGCATGTTTTAAGGCTAGTTTGAACTTTATAAAATAATAATTGACTTGGGGTTAAAACTAGATATTTGTATACAGGTGAGTTAGTGTTGTGACACAAAAAACGGTGTGTGAAACGGAGGTCCGAGTAAGAAGTTATACCAAAATTACTAGCGAAGGGTAAATTTGTCCATTCATTTAAGTGGAAATTTGTCCCTTATGCCCAATAAGTGTCTTAAATTGATTGGTTGGAGGTGGAGGTTGGCTTTAGCCGACTTCAAACCCTTATAACTATCTCCTTATTCATCCAAATTCATCCATGAGAGATTTTAAGATTAAAGAAAGAGAATTGGGAAGTTAGGAAGAAAAAGTGAGGAGAAAAATTCGTAGAAATTACGTAAAAGCCCCTAAGGTATTTCCATCCATAAATCTTGTTTATTTCTTTGAATTACTTATTTAAATTATTGAAATAATCATTTGTTTACTGAAATTCCATGTCTTGATATGTACTTATGGATAGATACAAGTTTAAGTAAGCTTGAATGTGTAAACCCTTGAGATTGTTTTGTTTAGGAACCTTGTCCATTCAAACTTCCATATATTTCTCTATACTTACTAGAATTGATTGATTCTAATTGGAGATTAACCTAGACTCATATGTGTATTACATATCCTAAAATCATGTTAAAATACCAATAAATGTGTCTTTGGTGAGAGTTTGAAATTCGGGTATGAAATCTGCCCTAAGGGTGAAAGTATGCCCGCCATGTGTTCGATGTTTTGCTTGACATAGCAAACGAACCTTAAAAATTATGAAACTTTAATTCTGGATTTTTCAATATGTTTAATGATGTTGGGTAAAATATCATATAAATTTATGATGTAGAAAAATTATGAAAAATTCCTGGAAATTGAATGAACGATAAAAGAGCCTTCTAGGGAAGATTTGCTCTGTGGAAAAGAAATAGGCATATCTTGCTCTAGGAAACTCAAAATTATGTTCTATATTTTGTGTTAGGAACATGATATGATAAGGATTGTATTACCAAGAAGAATTCAAGAAGATTTGGGATGTAATTTGAATATGTTAGATACCAGAACCTGAGTCTAGATGGGACTTCATTTATAATGAATGATTTGAATTGAATAATATGATGTTTATGAATCGAGTTATGATTGAAGTTATTCTTTGGACTATTAATATTCTTATGATGATACTAATATTGTAAGAATGATAGGAAGGGAAGAAGAGCTGATTGAACAAGTACCGGATAAAGGCAAAGGAAAAGCTAGTTAAACTGTCAAGGTGAGTGTACTTATGATTTGTTTCATATATAAATATGAATATAGCTCTAAGAGCGGATTTTTTTGAATACTTCGGTATTCAGGATTTGTTTGGATATTAAAATATCCAGGATTTGTTTGGGTATCATGATCCAGGATTAGTTTGAATACTTCGGTATTCAGGATTTGTTTGGATATTAAAATATCCAGGATTTGTTTGGGTCTCATGATCCAGGATTGGTTTGAATACTTCGGTATTAAGGATTTGTTTGGATATTCAAATATCCAGGATTTGTTATTGCCAATGGGCAGAATTATTTGGATCTTATGATCCAGGATTTGTTATTTCCAAAGGGCAGAATTATTTGGATCTTATGATCCAGGATTTGTTATTGCCAATGTGCATAATTATTTGGATCTTATGATCCAGGATTTGTTATTGCCAAGGGGTAGAATTATTTGGATCTTATGATCCAGGATTTGTTATTGCCAATGGGCAGAATTATTTGGATCTTATGATCCGTGATTTGTTATTGCCAATGGGCAGGATTGTTCAGATTTTATATTCACATATTCGATATAGAATTGTTATTCTATTGCAGGTAAGGAGTACCTCACTAAGCTTAATGCTTATGGTTTATATTTTAACAATTTCAGGTTTGTACGCTGCCAGCTAGGATAATATATAATCGTTAACTTTGAGAGTTGCACCGTTAGAAGAGATGGGATTTAAGTATGGAGATTTTATCGTTGTCACACTGAAGATTTTGATATACTCACACATTGTATATATTGATTTAGTATGGATTGAGTTGATCATAGTTAATCATTGTATTGTATAATCTCTAATTATGACCATGATGTTGACTTCGTTATGGCACAAGAACAATATTATGTTCATTATGCAAAAAAAAAATATTGATAAAGGAATTACATTTTTAATGGGCTCGAGATTATGATCCAATTATTCTAATAACAAATGATTAGTATGGATATTAGGTTTGGGGTGTGACAATTAGTGGTATCAGAGTGTGGTTATTAATTCTGGACGTGTGTGACGATTAGATGGCAGTATTTAGTTGATTTTATATTTATGAATTGTTTATATACTAACCAATAGTTTAGTATCATAAACTGTTTATATTGGATGTTAGAACTTTGTTGTATTATGGATAATTCCAGATGGAACCTGGGAATGGACAACCTAGAGAAGAAGGAGTCGCTTCTCGTACAGAGAATACTGAAGTAGAGCAAAGTGTTACTGGAAGGGCTAGAGAGCAAGAGGAGCCTACAAAGATGCAAATAATGGTGCAGGCAATGATGAGGATGGCAGAGGAACAAGAAAGAAATATGGCGCAAATGGCAGAACAACAGGCTAGATATCTAGAATCAAAGACTGTGGCCAGGATTGAGAAAGAGGCAAGGAAGGAAATGAAAGATTCAATGCGTGAGAAGTTTTTGAAGTTGAATCCTCCAGAATATTCAGGGTCAGTTGAACCTACAGAAGCTGAGATGTGGGTTAGGGATCTAGAAACTATCTTTGCAGTTACCAAGGTTCCAGATAACCAGAAAGTAAATCTAGTTGTGTTTAAGCTCAAAGGAGAGGCGAAATATTGGTGGGAAGCCATCAACCATTTGGTGCCCAGGATGGAAGGTACTGATGTTATTACTTGGGATGAATTTATTAAAGCCTTGTATGTTAAGTATTTCCCTAAGGTCTATAGGAGGGAGAAGCTGGGGGAGTTTATAAATTTAACCCAAGGGAACATGTTTGTGAGGGAGTATGATGCTAAATTTACTGCTTTGTCTAGATTTTCTACTAAGTATGTACAGGAGGAAGAAGATAAATGTAGTAAGTTTCAAGATGGATTGATTTGGCCTATTCAAAATAGAGTGGCCACTTATGAGTTAAAAGATTATGCTTCTCTGGTAAACAGAGCCACGATAGCAGAAAGGCAAATGAACCAAGGGGCGACGAGTAGAGAGAGTTTTAAGAAGAGTAGATTCGACGCATCTCACTCTAAGGGAGGTGAGGGTGGAAGCATTAAGATGGAACCTCATAAATTTCAGAGAGGTGGTAGAGATAGTGGTAGAGGTTTGGGGAGATTTGGCAGAGATATTAGGGGTGGAGAATCTTCTAGTCTGGTTAGGAGGTCAGGAAAGGGTGAGGCACCGACAAGAGTTGTTACATGTTTCTTTTGTAAAGAGGAAGGGCATTATAAATCTGAGTGTACTAAATTTAAAGGAGTGGAATGCTACCATTATCATCAAGTGGGGCATGTTAAGAAGAATTGTCCATAGTTGGCAAAGACCCAAGCAGCACCTAGTGAAGCAACAAGTAGAGTGTTACCTCCAGGTAGTGGAGCGAAAAGTGTTGGTAGAAGACAAGCTAGTGGTTCCAGGCCAGGTGGACGAGTCTTTACGATGCAAGAAGCTCAGATTACTCCAGATGTGGTGAGAGGTACACTTTCTGTTACTGATAGAAGTGCTTATGTTTTGGTTGATCCTGGTTCCACACATTCTTTTGTGTCCTATGCTTTTGCTGTATACCTGAATAGACCATGTACTCGTTTAGATGTGGGGTTGGGTATTTATATGCCTATGGGGGATATGGTTGTAGCTGAATATGCTTTTCGTGATTGTGTTTTGATTGTGGGGTCTAGAGATACAATTATAGATCTACTTCCATTGGATATTTCTGATTTTGATATAATTCTGGGAATGGATTGGTTATCTAAATATCATGCATCTATAGATTGTTTCTGTAAGGAAGTTGTTTTTAATATGTCTGGTGAGTCTGAATTTAAATTTGTGGGGGAAAGGAAAATTGTTCCCAGTTGCATCATTTCTTCTATTCAGACGAGGAAATTATTGAGTAAGGGTTGTGAGGGTTTTATTGCACATGTTCTTGACACTAGGAAGGGGGCTTTACAATTAGTCGATGTTCCTATTGTACGGGATTTTCCTGAAGTGTTTCCTAGTGAGTTGCCAGGGTTACCTCCGGAAAAAGAAGTTGAATTTAGTATCGAATTAGCACCAGGGACAACCCCTATTTCTATGGCAACGTATAGAATGGCACCTGCTGAGTTAAAAGAACTGAAGATTTAGTTGCAAGATTTACTTGATAGGGGGTTCATACAACCTAGTGTATCTCCATGGGGTGCGCCAGTTTTATTTTTGAAGAAGAAAGATGGTACCATGCGTTTGTGTATTGATTATATGCAACTGAATAAAGCTATAATTAAGAACAAATACCCTTTACCTCGTATAGATGATTTGTTTGATCAGTTACAGGGTGCTAAAGTGTTTTCAAAAATAGACTTACGATCGAGTTATCATCAGTTGAGGGTCAAGGAGAGTAATATTTCTAAAACTACTTTTCGTACTCGGTATGGTCATTTTGAATTTCTGGTGATGCCTTTTGGGGTGACTAATGCTCCAGCTGTATTTATGGGTCTTATGAACTGGGTACTTCATCCTTTTGTTGATTCATTTGTGATAGTTTTTATTGATGATATTCTGATTTATTCACGTGATATGGTTGAACATGAAAAGCATCTCACAACTATTTTGAATCTGTTGAAAGATAAGAAGTTATATGCCAAGTTTAGCAAGTGTGAATTTCGGCTATCACAAGTTACATTTTTAGGCCATGTTGTTTCGGGAGATGGTATATGTGTTGATCCTAAAAAGGTAGAGGTTATTGTAAAATCGGAGAGGCCCAATAACGTGACTAAGGTGAGGAGTTTTCTGGGTTTAGCTGGGTATTATAGGAGGTTTATAAAGGGATTTTCTTCAATTGCCTTGCCGATGACTAATCTAACCCGGAAAGATGATAAGTTTGAATGGAATTATGACTGTGAAAATAGTTTTGATGAATTGAAAAGAGGTTGGTAACTGCCCCTGTTCTTATAATTCCACATGGTGGAGATGGTTTTTTTATTTATATTGATGCCTCACACCGGGGGTTTGGTTGTGTTTTTATGCAGCATGGTAGAGTTATTGCTTATGCTTCTAGGCAGTTGCGTACACATGAACGTAATTATCCTACACATGATTTGGAACTTGATGCTATTGTGTTTGCTTTGAAATTATGGCGTCATTATCTATATGGTGAGGTATGTGAAATTTTTATTGACCATCAAAGCCTTAAGTATTTATTTACTCAGAAGGAGTTGAATTTAAGGCAGAGGCGGTGGATGGAGTTAATTAATGATTATGATTGTACAATTCACTACCACCCAGGGAAGGCAAATGTAGTTGCAGATGATCTGAGTAGAAAGGCTTCGGGCAGATTATCTTGTATTCGGTGTGCTAGATTTTCCCACATCATGGAGTAGAGATTAATGGGAGTAGAGTTGAAACTAGCAGATGGGGATAGGTTCTTTGCTCATGTAAGCGTAAGGCCTTTGTTAGCTACCCGTATTCGTGATTTGCAAAGCCAATATCCTTTTCTTGAGAAGAAATGACAAGATGTTCGAGATGGTAAGCCTGAAGATTTTTGTATTGTGAATGATGGCTCTTTATTATATAAGCAACGATTATGTGTGCCTAATGTGGGTGGATTGAAAGAGGAAATTTTAGATGAGGCTCATAATTCCATTTATACTATGCATCCCGGTAGTACTAAAATGTATAGGGATTTAAAGGAGAATTATTGGTGGAATAATATGAAGAATGAAATAGCTGATTTTGTTGCTAGGTGCCTTATATGTCAGCAAATGAAAGTGGAGCATCAGAAACCTACTGATCTGTTCAGACATTGCCAATAACGGAATGGAAATGGGATCATGTAACGATGGATTTTGTGGTTGGGCTTCCTCGATCTCAGAAGGGGTCAGATTCGATTTGGGTAGTGGTGGATAGATTGACGAAGTCCGCTCATTTTCTAGCAGTCAAGACTACGTATACAGTTGACATGTATGCTAGATTATATGTTAATGAAATTTTTCGATTGCATGGAGCACCGGTATCTATTGTTTCAGATAGAGACCCTACTTTTACATCCAGATTTTGGGATAGCTTGCAATATGCTATGGGTACTAACTTGAAGTTTAGTACGGCTTTCCATCCATATACAGATGGGCCGTCTGAAAGGACAATACAGATTTTGGAAGATATGCTTAGAGCTTGTGTGCTTGATTTTAAAGGTAATTGGGATGAATATTTGCCTTTGATAGAATTTGCATATAACAATAGTTTTCAGTCTACTATTGGTATGGATCCATATGAAGCCTTGTACGGTAGATGATTTCGTACACCGATATGTTGGGGTGAAGTTGGTGAAAGGAAGATAGAGGGTCCAGAATTAATTGAAGTCACCACTGAAAAAGTGAAGATTATTCAAGATAGAATGAGAATAGCTCAAAGAAGACAGAAAAGTTATGCGGATAAACGATGAAAATATTTGGAATTCTAGAAAGGGGATTATGTGTTTCTTCGAATATCGCCATGGAAAGGAGTTACGAGGTTTGGAAAGAAAGGGAAATTAAGTCCACGCTACATTGGACCTTATGAAATCCTTGAGAAAGTCGGGACGGTTTCCTACAAGTTAGCATTACCACCAGAGTTATCTCGGTTACATGATGTTTTCCATATTTCTATGTTAAGAAAGTATGTAGAGGATCCTTCACATGTGTTGGTAGAACCACCTATTGAGTTAAAAAAAGACTTGAGTTATGTGGAAGAACCACTTGCTATCGTGGATAGGAAGGAACAAGTATTGAGATCAAAAGTGATCCCACTTGTGAAAGTTGTGTGGCGAAGGCATTCCATGGAAGAGGCTACATGGGAGAGTGAGGATACCATGAAGATTAATTATCCGTATTTGTTTGATTCAGACAACCAAGGTATGTCAATTTCGGGGACAAAATTTCCTAACAGGGGGAGAATTGTGACAACCCGAATATAATTACGATAAATTATGTTTAAATCATGATTAGACTATGTGATATGGATAATATGTTATTAGTATATATAATGTTAAGTCATTATATTTAGTCTAATCCTAGCTTCATAAATCATGAAAAATGAATTAGTTACGAATGTGAGATTTTTAAGTTTTCGGTAGGAATGCTCATGTTTTAAGGCTAGTTTGAACTTTATAAAATAATAATAGACTTGGGGTGAGAACTCGATATTTGTATACAGGTGATTTAGGGTTGTGACACAACAAACGGTGTGTGAAACGGAGGTCCGAGTAAGAAGTTATACCGAAATTACTAACGAAGGGTAAATTTGTCCATTCATTTAAGTGGAAATTTGTCCCTTATGCCCAATAAGTGTCTTAAATTGATTGGTTGGAGGTGGAGGTTGGCTTTGGCCGACTTCAAACCCTTATAACTATCTCCTTATTCATCCAAATTCATCCATGAGAGATTTTAAGCTTAAAGAAAGAGAATTGGGAAGTTAGGAAGAAAAAGTGAGGAGAAAATTGGAGAAAAATCCGTAGAAATTACGTAAAATCCCCTAAGGTATTTCCATCCATAAATCTTATTTATTTCTTTGTATTACTTATTTAAATAATTGAAATAATCATTTGTTTACTGAAATTCCATGTCTTGATATGTACTTACGGATAGATGCAAGTTTAAGTAAACTTGAATGTGTAAACCCTTGAGATTGTTTTGTTTAGGAAACTTGTTCATTCAAACTTCCATATATTTCTCTATACTTAATGGAATTGATTGATTACAATTGGAGATTAACCTAGACTCATATGTGTATTACATATCCGAAAATCATGTTAAAATACCAATAAATGTGTCTTTGGTGAGAGTTTGAAATTCGGGTATGAAATCTGCCCTAAGGGTGAAAGTATGCCCGCCATGTGTTCGATGTTTTGCTTGACATAGCAAACGAAGCTTAAAAATTATGAAACTTTAATTCTGGATTTTTCAATATGTTTACTGATGTTGGGTAAAATATCATATAAATTTATGATGTAGAAAAATTATGAAAAATTCCTGGAAATTGAATGAACGATAAAAGAGCCTATAGGGAAGATTTGCTCTGTGGAAAAGAAATAGGCATATCTTGCTCTAGGAAACTCAAAATTATGTTCTATATTTTGTGTTGGGAACATGATATGATAAGGATTGTATTACCAAGAAGAATTAAAGAAGATTTGGGCTGTAATTTGAATATGTTAGATATCAGAACCTGAGTCTAGATGGGACTTCATTTATAATGAATGATTTGAATTGAATAATATGATGTTTATGAATTGAGTTATGATTGAAGTTATTCTTTGGACTATTAATATTCTTATGATGATACTAATATTGTAAGAATGATAGGAAGGGAAGAAGAGCTGATTGAACAAGTACCGGATAAAGGCAAAGAAAAAGCTAGTTAAAATGTAAAGGTGAGTGTACTTATGATTTGTTTCATGTATGAATATGAATATAGCTCTAAGAGCGGATTTGTTTGAATACTTTGGTATTAAGGATTTGTTTGGATATTAAAATATCCAGGATTTGTTTGGGTATCATGATCCAGGATTGGTTTGAACACTTCGGTATTCAGGATTTGTTTGGATATTAAAATATCCAGGATTTGTTTGGGTCTCATGATCCAGGATTGGTTTGAATACTTTGGTATTCAGGATTTATTTGGATATTCAAATATCCAGGATTTGTTATTGCCAATGGGCAGAATTATTTGGATCTTATGATCCAGGATTTGTTATTGCTAAAGGGCAGAATTATTTGGATCTTATGATCCATGATTTGTTATTGCCAATGGGTAGGATTGTTCAGATTTTATATTCACATATTCGATATAGAATTGTTATTCTATTACAGGTAAGGAGTACCTCACTAATCTTAATGCTTATGGTTTATATTTTAACAATTTCAGGTTTGTACGCTGCCAGCTTGGATAATATATGACCGGTAACTTTGAGAGTTGCACCGTTAGAAGAGATGGGATTTAAGTATGGATATTTTATCGTTGTCGCACTGAAGATTGTGATATACTCACATATAGTATATATTGATTTAGTATGGATTGAGTTGATCATAGTTAATCATAGTATTGTATAATATCTAATTATGACCATGATGTTGACTTCGTTATGGCACAAGAACAATATTATGTTCATTATGCAAAAAAAAAATATTGATAAAGGAATTAAATTTTTAATGGGCTCGAGATTATGATCCAATTATTCTAATAACAAATGATTAGTATGGATATTGGGTTTGGGGTGTGACACCAGGTGCAAGAGTTGGAGTAATTGAACCTGGCCGAAGATGGAGAAGATTTCAGGCCCATCTTCATTTCGAAAGATCTGAGCGCAACAAACAGATAAGCATTAATTGAGTTGATTCAAGAATTCTGGGATGTCTTTGCATGGAAGTACACGGAGATGAATGGATTGGACGAAGAGGTTAGTTTCCACAAACTGAATATTATGCCTTCATCCATATCGGTGAAGCAAGCCACAAAGACATACAAGCTAGTGTTGGATTTAAAGATCAAGAAGGAGGTCCAACGGTTATTAGCAGTAGGGTTTATTGAGCCGATCCAACATCCACTATGGCTTTCAAGAATTGTTCCAGTAGGAAAGAAGGATAAGAATCAAATAAGGATCCGTGTTTACTTCAGATACCTGAATAGAGCTTGCTCAAAAGAGGAGTTCCCTCTACCCTCCATCGATAGCCTCATTGATGCAAGAGATGTCATGAAATGTACAATTTCATGGATGGGTATGTGGGGTACAACTAGATCAAGATGGATCGAACTGACGTAGAGAAAGTGACATTCAGAGCCCCGTTGGGCAACTTCATGTACAAGGTGATGCCATTTGGATTAAAGAATACTAGGGCGACATATCAAAGGACGATAATGGCCATTTTTCACAATTTCTTTCACAAATTCCTAGAGTTCTATGTGGACGATTTGATCATCAAATCGAGGAAGGAAGATTTCCATCTGGATGACCTTAGGAAGGTGTACATTCGCTGCAAAAAATACAAGATGTAGATGAACCCATTAAAGTGTTCCTTCGGGGTCAGGAGTGGGAAGTTCCCAGGGTTCGTGGTAGATCATCATGGAGTACAGACGGACTAGGATAAGAAATAAGATATCCTGGAAATGCCGTGTCTAAGAATGACAAAAGAGCTCAAAAGTTTCCTCAATAATGCCTCATACCTCGGGAGATTTATGCTGAGACTAGTGGAGATAACTCATCCATTGATGGAGCTACTATGAAAAGGCATGAAGTTCAAATGGGAGGAAGCTCATCAGGAATATTTGAAGCTGCTAACCTCTCCAGAAATGATGATCCCTTCAAAACATCGAATACCATTGTAACTCTACCTTACGCCTACCACCAAATCCGTCAGAGCAATCTTAGTGAAGGAAGTCAATGGGCAAGAAAGGTCAATCTAATACTTGAGTAGAATCATACATGGACCACAAGAAAGGTACAATAATGTAGAAAGGCATTGGCTAGCCTTAGTTTTTATAGCACAAAAATTTAGGCATTATATGCTATCTTTCACGATTCATATTATGACAAGATGTGATCCAATTAAGTTTTTATTGGCAAGAATTATTTTGATTGGAATTCTAGCCAGTTGGTTCCTCATCCTCTCAGAATACGACTTAAAGTGTGTGGTTCCTTACGCAATCAAAAGCCAGGCATATGCAAACTTGTTGGTAATCTTCCCATCTGGAGTATTTGAGCAACCCCGAGAGAATATCCTGGGGGATGACTTGCAAGTAAACTTTTTGGAGGTTGACTTTGAATAATGGACAATGTAATTCGATGGTTCTTTGATAGAAAAGAGAGGAAAGGTAGGGTTCATCTTCTCTAAAGGAAAGGAGGAATTTTTCCTTTCCTATAAATTAGATTTCCCTTACTCCAATAATGAAAAAAAGTATGAGGCGTTGGTAATTGGTTTAGTAGAAGCCCTTCAAAGGGGCATCCGTTCACTATGTATCAAAGGAGATTCAAACTTTGTAGTTTAACAAGTGAATGGGGAGTATGCGTTGAAGTACCTAAGTCTAGCACCCTATAAAATGATCATCCAATGAATGATTAAATAGTTCCATCAGGTCAAGATAGTAAGACATCCTAGAACGATGAACCGACATGCTGATGCCATCTTTGTGTAAAATATGATTATGAAGACCGATATAACTACTGTTGTAATCCAACGAAGAATAGTCCCATCGGTGGTATACTCAATCCTACCCATAGAGGAGATTCAGATTAGAGAGGTAAGATCAGAAGTTAGTTAGAGTCTAGGGAAGGTAAGATGCAACTAAGAGAGCTAGCGTAGTACTTCATCAATCATGGCAACATATACTTCAGGAATGCGAGAGGATAATTGTCAAGATGTGTTGGCCCAGAAGAGGCAGAATAAAGATTCAAGAAAATGCATGAGAGGCACTGCGAAATAACAAAGATCCCTTTGTATATGAGAATACAAAGGGAAGGATACTTTTGGCCAATGATGAAATAAGACGAAGCTGAGTTACAACGGAGCTGTGATAAGTGCCATCTTTTTTCATGAAGTTTAATGTCAGTTCATTAAGACTGAAACAGACTGAAGGCAACCTTATATTGACTTCATCAAAGATGAAGTTATTCCTAAGGAGAAAATAGATGCGATGGGACTCAAACGTAGGGCCCCACGGTTCTATGTCCAAGATGAGCAGCTCTATCGAAGGAGATACTTCAATAGGCCATTACGATGCATCACGAAAGAGGAGGCAACTGAAGTGTTGAAACAAGCTCATAATCCAGCTCACATCAGAGGGGTTAAGCTATATGATCAAATAATAACCTTTTGGACAACCAATGAGAAGGACTTTGCTGAATTTGTGCGAAAGTGCAAGGCATACCATCTTTATGGGAATATGATCCATACCCCTTTGGTGGATCTATACTCTTTGGCCACTCCGTATCCATTCCACACTTGGGAGTTTTATCTGTTAGGAGCTATACATCCTTCATCAAGAGGAAAGATTTATATATTGGTGGAAATAGAGTGCTTTATAAAATGGGCCAAAGCGATACCTCTCACAAGGGCAACGGCGGGCGTAGTGGCTAACTTTATTAGAAAACAAATGATTTTTCATTTCGGGATCCCAAAAGTCATCATCTACGATAATGGAACCCCCTTAATTAACAAAGAGGTAACAATGCTCACTGACAGATACTCCATTGTCCATCATATTTCAACTATGGCATATCCTAAGGAAAACGGGCAAGCTGAAGCGAATAATAAGACCTAGGTTAATATTTAGGCCAAAACGATGGAAGATTTCCCACAATCGTGGGATGACAAGATCCTAGAAGTGTTCTGGTCCTATCGAACGACGAAGAGAAAACCCACAGGATACATGTCGTTTCCCCTCGTGTATGGAGTCGAAGTAATCTGGACAGTAGTGTGTGAAGTTCCTTCTTCTCATTATGCCATGTGAAGCAGCATGCTCCCTCAGAGTAAACACGTACAGTTAGAGATGCTGGACAAGCACAGAGATAATGCAAAGTAACACTTCCAGGTATACACGAGGCAACTCTCAAGGGCATATGATAACTTGGTGAGACCAAGGAAGTTCGTTGAAGGGGACCTCATTTTGAAAGCAGTGGTGAAGAATATCGGAGGGCTTCCTCTAACTAAGTTTGCAGTGAATTGGGAGGGACCTTTCATCGTGAAGGAGGCTCATGATTCAGGTTACTATTTAATTTTAAATATGGAAGAAGATAAACCATTCAAGATTAATAACAAATGGTTGAGGGTCTATCATGTATAAGCGAGTGACCTTAGAAAGATGATATATCTAGTTTACAGGAATATACAAGACATTTTTGAAGTTATGTTGTTTGTTACAACTAACGTGTGATGGCAAATTGTAAAACTTTACTTTATGCAAGTAGTTATAACATAGAGGTGATAAGAAAATAAGATAAACTTCTCTTTTATTCATAAATTGCGAAGTGTATTACAAAATTGGGAACTACTGCCCAAGAAATTACATTAGAAGAAAATGAAAATTTGTACAAGTGTTAGGGGTCATTGGTCTAGGAGGAACCATAAGTACTGGGAAGAGAAAAAGTCCCCAGGCAAGCCCAAAGAATCCTCCAAAGTCGTTTGAACTTGGGCACGCTCGATAAGCAATTGCTCTCATTTAAAATTTGCCAGATGAAGAGCTTCTTCGATATCCTCCACCTATTGATTTATAGCTTCCAGTAGAGGTATTAACTGGGCCATTCTTGCCTCTTCAATCCGTTGAGTTTCCAAGTGATTCGGCAGTAGCTCCCTCTGACTTTCCAACTACTGATTGTTCAAAGTTTTCAAGTGTCCGATCACCCAGTTGACTTGGAAGCCATCTCTTCCCAACTCCTTTAAATAGCCCAAGAATTGATTAAGGAGAGGCCTAGTGACATTTGTAGTGGGGGTATTGATAAGCTCAGCAATAACGGTTTTCATACCCTAAAGCCTATGACTCATCACTTAAATGTTTGAACGAAAGCAATCAACGGTAAACGTGTCAGGATGGTGAGTAGCAATTTCGTAAATCACCAAACGATGGTAGATAAGTATTTGAGGCGAGTGGCGAAGAACCATTAGGCAAAAATCGTGAGGAGCTAGTGTGGGCAAAGGAAGCTCGTAGCCACAGAGTCAAAAGTGGCAATAACCTCCTTAGCAGCCTCTACTGTGCTTCGGGAGACCAAATAATGGGAATAAGTGAGCCCGTTCATGGGAGAACGAGAAGAGTTACATCGACGGAACCACTCTCTAAGCGTCCTCCCACGAAAGTACTCACAAGGGGGATGGTTGCTTCTTCTTCAGCTACCTGCAACAAGTTACTAAAAGTTAGAAAAATGAAGCTTGTTAGAGAAAAATGAGTAAGTATGAAAAAAAAATGCGTGCATACCTATGATCCAAGGGGTAATGAGACGATATCACCATTGGCAAGGAAGGAGGGGAAGCATATGGTGAAGACCTCTCAGTAGGGTGGTACTCAACATCAGGATCTCATTTCTTCTAGGACCTCATTCCTTCTGGGGCTTAGTACCCGGAGTATTTTTTGTTGAATCAACACCACCAAGACTTGGAGGAACCCTTGATCTTTTCCTTCGCTTTGACTCCTCTTCAGATGGATCTACTAAGATAGTGAGGAAAGCCGCAGCAGGAGTAACGACAAGATTGTGTTATTGAAACTCATAATTTATCCACTCCAACTCAGCTTGATTTTTCTTTCTTAACTCCTTGGTCATTTCGGCAGACATAGGAGGAGGAATGGAGGCAATGGGGAAATTATCCAAGGGATCTTGATGTTGAGGTTGAGACTTAGACTTTGAAGAAGTCCCATCCTTGGATCTCTTAGTTTTTTGGCTGGTGGCTTGGAAGGTCCCTCGCCATAAGTTGCATCGGTCGAAACACCCTCATAAAAACACCTCCAGTAGGGGTAGGCAATTTTGGGTTTGTAACATTCTTGGGTTTGGGCATGGCACTAGGGATCATGGGGCTATAAGGAGTTAACTCACTGGGAGTATCTTTAGGAGTCTTGCTCAGAGGGAACTGAACCCCAAGAATAGAGTTCCCCTTGAGGCCTAATTCCAAGGCAGGGAAAGAGAGAACTAGGGGATACTTGGGGGACTTTGTATAAACTCATGAATCCTGGGCAGTTGCATCAGCTAGAATTTGGTGGCAAAAGAAGTGGACACATATCCTTTTCTAGTGACACTGGGGATGGTAACCTGACCATCCATTATTGAAGTTACGCCAAGTACGACTGCAGTAAGGTAGAAAGTGCAGGCCTCATCAAAAGTAGCCATCTTATTCGTTAGATAAAATACAGGTCAAGGAGCCCCTTGATTAAAATCGAACTGCCTGCTACAGCGATCGGGGTTCTAAGGTTCAAAAATACATCCCCACTCGATAAATAAATGAAGGAACCCACGGGGTGAACAAAAGCACCACGGCTTGCAAAGGATCTTCTACAATCGGAATGAAAGTGATCGTTCTAGCTACAGAAGGAAAAAAATTCCATGTGTGGGTGAAGGTTGATTCTCCGTATGGCCTCATGACGAAGGAGTCCAAACGGTAAAAAATGCCCATTATCTACTTTTGGATTTGTTTTTTATGAAAGCACAGGAGGCGAGGGGGCTTGATGCCTTAGCTAAGGGGATAAGGAGCATATTTGGTGGCAATAGCAGGAAAACAGGTGTAAAGGAAACTCGTTAAAATAATGGCATTGGAAAAATTGCCCAGGTTGTAAAGACCAAGGGACCGTTCCATGTCAAGTTAGGTTCGATCCAACCAAGTGTATAGGGACCCTAGAGCAACTACGACCAAAGGAAAATTGAAACCTCTGGCTAAACGAATGGATATGTTTATAAGATCCCTCCTAGGCTGATTGTTGGGTTTCCCAGTCAAGAAGAAATGGGAGAGAAAAACAAGGATGTAGGCTGGTAATTCTAGGGATGTATATTTACCCTTGCCTGTGACAGAAGTGACATCCTTCATAGTAGGAGCTTCAAAGAAATAACTGATTAAGGGACTAAATATATCTTTGTTGGAAGACCCAGTACAGCGGTGACAAATCCGATCTAACTCAGCTCGATCAGTAATTTCTTCGGTATCCAAGGCCTCTTCAAGATAAGTAAACTCACCCATGGGTTCAAACCCAAGAAGCTCACAGACATCTTCCAAATAAATAGTGAACTCCCCCCAGGCAGTGAAGAAGGTGTGAGTTGTGATGTTCCATCTAGAGACCAACACTTGCAGTGTAGCATTGTGTTTGGAGAGAGTGACCTCCCCAAAGTAGTTGGCTCGGTGAAGACTAACTTTGGAAAGAGTTACAGCGTGGGAGCTCTGTATATGTGCGTGCCAGGCGACAAAGTGATCGAGAGATCCCCCAGGTGCTTCAAAATTATTTGGGAGTAAAGAAATTCACCATAATCCAATCTGAAGCGTAAAGTCCCCTGTGGAGGAAGAAAACCCCATTTGGATTATTCTTCGTCTTCATCACCCAACAACAATGGGTCATACTTGGCTGAAAAACTACAAGTCTTTCATGAACCAGATAAGTAATCGCCTTTTGCCAAAAATTAGAGACCGATGGTAGAAACATAGTTGCTCTTGGCAAGTAACATCCAAGGCGGTGGTGCTCAGAGTGGCAGTAGTAGCAGTGGTAGAGGTGGATGTTAGTTGGGCACTCATGCTGGGAGTGACGGGAACGCTTAAAGAAGTCATAGCAGGTGGTGATGAAAGAAAAATCATAACATAAAAGAGATAGAAAAATCTTAATAAAGAAGAGATATGGAGTAAAATGGAGGAGTATGGCCACAGGTAGCGGTAAAAGAGACGATGAGAGGAAAGAAACCAGGGAAAAGCTTAGTAATAGTGGCGTTTTGAGGATTTTTTCTCTTTAAGTGTGCTGGGAGCTAAAGAAAACAAAGACAAAATAAGTGAAAATGGCTAAGTGTTTGAATAATATTCGTTTGAAATTCCTTTATTCTCCTTTTGAGTTTCCTGCCACTGCACATGCAAAGTCGTTGGTAATCATTTCAAGTGGACACGTGGCGCTTCAGGAAGTGTCCTGATAGTTGAAAAGATGACACCACGTCATTAATGATGTGACGCATGGGGAATAGAAATGGTTTTCTTCTAAAACAGTTTGAGTTTGGTGCCAAATTTTTTTGTTTGACATATTCGATATCCCACAACACAAAAACCATCCCAACGGTCCAAAAAGCTTCGATGTCCCCTCGCCATAGGCCCAAACGGTGTTTAACTTTGACTCAGTTACATCGGGGATAATTTTGTTTTTTGAACAACAAAAAATGAAGATGAACAGCCAAAACACAAAATTGGGGAGAATTCATATCTCTAGGGGAACTCCTAATGCAAATACAAACTGCTTGTAGCCATGCTGCACGAATGGCACAAAATAGCACAAATAGGAGAGAACTTCACTTCAGAAGATTCAAAATGGATACTTGACATGTGACACATGCATTTTGGGAAAATTCCAACAGCTAAGGAAGGAGAAACAAAATGCTTGAACCTCAACGACAGGAAAAAGTTTCGATGTCCATTCGCCAATCGCCGAATAGGTCGCAGCGCTTTGGTTCAGGGACATCTGGGAGAATTTTACATTTTCTTGGAAGTGATAACGATAGAAGTTGTAACGAAGACAGAAATACCAGAATTTATTCACAAATAGAAGATTCATCGGATTAAGAAGTTTTCTTGTAGACATTTCTTGCTCCCACAACAAATCTCTACACGAAGGGGCAAATGTAGGGGGACTTGAAGATAATCTCAAGATTAGAGATAATACCCCAGCTAATACAATTGACTCAAGGGATTATGGCAGCTCATCGAGGTATCTCCAATTATCCATCTAAGTGTGGCAGCTCAAACGAGGCATCTCAACATGGCAGCCCAGGGAGATCTTCCAACGAAGAAACTGGCCGAGAGAGGTCATCCTTTAGCTTCGTTGTCTTACTTAGCCTTGTTGTATATTTTATTTATATTCACTAGGAGCAGTAATCATTATAATGATATTTAGTTGAAGGTCAAATGGTACTCTCGACAGACTAGGCCTGGCATGGCCTGGGAGAGCTTTCATGCTAGAATGACCTCACCGCTGCAACTTTAGAGGGACTTGGTTCGGAGGATTGAGAAGTGAGGAAGCACTGGGGATTTTCCTGACCATATTAAATACACCTGATAAAACACCGAAGGACCTTTTTTCATGGAACCTTGGACGGAGCAGCCTTGAGTTCCATCGTGCGTTGAGTTGTGAACCAAATAACCCTCTACTTAATGTCAAATCTACTTCAAGTGATGTCACTAGACAGCTAAGCAATGTCAAAATTTTACTTGACCAAACCACTGTGGTATTTGGGGTTGTCAAATAGCTGGTGAGCCACCTCTGTGGTGACAGTCCCATGACATACAGTGGTTAGGCAAAATGCATGTCTTGGCATTTAATGTTTATTACGTGGAGCTGACCAGTCCATCAGGCATTTAATGTTTGTGACAAAGTGTGAGGGATGTCTTTCACAACTGTGAAAGACTGAGGCACCTCGAGAGTGGTTTTGGGGAGGTCTATTTATGGACCTCAACCACTTCTGAGTGAAGGAGGTTCTTTGAGGGTCCTTCTCCAGAGAGATTATCATCAGAGAGAAAATAATTTATTGCAAAACCAGAGATCTTACTCACCCACCATTGTCATTTATTACGAAACTTTAATATCTGACTAGAGATCTTTGAAGGTTGATGTGTTTGGCTACCTGCCAAGGTGTATCTAGGCGACTTACCCCTCTATCCCTCTAAATGAGTTACCACTGAGTTCATTATTATCTTTTGAGTTATACACGAGTGATTTGTGAGTTCAAACTGAGTTTATCTTCAATGGGTTGTGATTGTGCGTCTTGTACTTAATCAGGAGTGCTCTCAATTAACTTGTCATTACTGTAATCAAAAGGGGTTATGACTCCATCTAATCTAAACTACCCTCTTACAGGGTCCTATCCTCAAAATGGGAGTCCCGCGGTTGCTTGGCTAGTTTTTACCTGTTATGTTGGATGCTCACGAGGTGTTTGTCCCACTCACGGTGTAGTTTAAGTGTCGTTCGTGGTGCTCGCCGCCTTGTAGCATGTTTTCAAGCCTAAGTGTACTTGTTTTTGAATTCAGTTCCTATCCTCAAATTAAGAGCCTCCTGGATGCGCGAACGATTTCGATGTGTTACGTTGGACTTGCACGAGGTATTTCTGCCACTTGCGATGCCATTTGGGTGTCGTTGGGGGTGCCTCCCCCTCCCCAACAACACGTTTTCAAGTCTAAGTGTGCTTGTTTTCAAATTCGGGTCATATCCTTAAACAGGGAGTTCCACAATTGCACGGTCGGTTGGTACATATTAAGTTGAATGCACACGAGGTCTTCATGACACTCGTAGTACCATTTGGGTGTCGCTGGGGGTGCCCACCACCTGGCATGTTTTTATGCCTAAATGTTCTTGTTTTTAAATTCATATCCTATCCTTAAACTGAGTTTCTCATGACAGGTCGATCGGTTGTTGTGTGTTACGTGGATGTTAAATGAGGTGTTCCTTCCAATTGCAATGTCGTTTAAGTGGTGTTGGGGTGACCCCCCGTGGCACATTTTTAAGCCAATGTGTGTCAGTTTTTAAATTAGGTTCCTATCATTAAATCGGGAGTCTTGTAGCTGAGCAATCCGTTGATATGTGTTATGCTGTATGCGCACGAGGTGCTCATGCAACTCGCATTGCCGTTTGGGTTTCACTGGAGGTGTTTACCCCCCGCGACACATTTCCAAGCCTAAGTGCGCCTGTTTTCAAATTTGTACCCTATCTTCAAACCGAGAGTCCCGCATCTACACAGCCCATTGCAACGTGTTATATTTGACACCCATGAGGATTTCGTGCCACTCGAGGTGCCATTTCGGAGCCGCTGAGGGTTCCCTCCCCCCATGCGGTACGTGTTTAAGCCTAAATGTTTTTTTTTCTTTGAATTTGTGTTTGGGTTTTATCCCGAAACTGGGAGACCAGTGACTATGCAGACGGTTCCTACATGTTACGTTGGATGCGTATGAGGCGCTACTGCCACCCGCGGTACCGTTTGGGTTCCACTGGGGGTGTCCTTCCCCCACGGCACGTTTTCAATCCTAAGTGTGCCTATTTTCAATTTGGGTCCTATCCTCAAATCGTGATATCCGTGGCTGCACAGTCAGTTGCTACGTGTTATGTTGGATGCGGATGAGGCGTTCGTGCCACTCGCAGTTCTGTTTGGGTGTAGCTGGGGGTGCTCGCCACCCTGCGATATAATTTCATGCATAAGTGTGCATGTTTTCAAGTTCAGGTACTATCCTCAAACCGAGAGCCCCGCGGATTCAAGACCAATTTCCATGTGTTATGTTGGACGTGCACGAGATTTCTATGCCACTCGCGGTGCCGTTTGGATGCTGTTATGGATGCGCGCACCTGACGACACATTTTCAAGACTAAGTCGATTTTTTTCGAATTCGTGTCCTATCCTCACAGTGGGAGTCCCGCGATAGTGTGGACAATTTCTACATGTTATGTTGGATGTGTACGAGGTGTTAGTGCCACTCGCGGTGCCATTTAGGTGGCGTTGAGGTTTCCCGCCCCTCGTGGCAAGTTTTCAAATCTAAGTGTTAACCATTTTTAAATTTGTGTTTGGTTCATATCCTCAAATTGGGAGTGTCGTAGCTACGCGGATGGTTGCTATGTGTTACGGTATATGCGCACGAGGTATTTTTTCCACTCGCGGTGCCGTTTGGGTACCATTGGGGGTGCTCCCCCCCCCCCCCCCCCCCCCCGCAGCACGCTTTCTAGCCTAAGTGAGCCCATTTTTGAATTCGGATCCTATCCTCAAACTGAGAGTCCCAGGGCTAAGGGTCTGGTCATTATGTGTTATATTGGATATGCACGAGGTGTTTGTGCTACTCAGGGTGCCGTTAAAGTGCTGCTGGGGGTTCTCGAGCCCCTGGGACAAATTTTCAAGCCTAAGTATGCAAGTTTTTTAATCCATGCCCTATCCTAAAATCAGGAGTCCCATGGCTGTATGATCGGTTACTGCGTGTTACTTTGGATGCGCACGAGATGTTCGTGCCACTAGAGGTGCCATTTGTATGGCGGCATATTTTCACGCGTAAGTGTCTACATTTTTTAATTCCATTATTATCCTCAAATAGGGAGTCCTGCGGATTCGTGAACAATTTCCACGTGTTATGTTGGATGCACACAAGGTGTTCGTGCCACTCGCGGTGCTGTTTGGGTGCCGCTGGGGGTGCCCGCCCCTCCACGGGCCATTTCCAAGACTAATTGTGTTGCTTTTTGAATACATTTCCTATCCTCAAATCGGGGTTCTCGTGGCTATGGGACCATTTGTTGCATGTTATGTTGGACGTGCACGAGGTGTTCGTGCCATCGTGATATCCTTTGGGTACCGCTCCCGGTGCTTTCCACACCCCCAGCACGTTTTGAAGCATGAGTGTGTACATTTTCAAATTTCAATCCTATCTTCAAATCGTGACTCCCACGATTATGTGGTGGATTGCTACGTGTTACGTTGGAAGTGCACAAGGTGTTTATTCGACTTTTTGTGACGTTTTAGGTCCCCCCGCCCCCCGTAGCATGTTTTCAAGCCTATATGAACTTGTTTTTGAATTCGGGTCATATCCTCAAATAGGGAGTGTTGCAGCTATGAGGTTTCTTTCTATGTGTGACGTTGGATGCACACGAGGTGTTCGTGTAACTTGCAGTGCCGTTTGGGTTCTGTTGGGGGCGCTTGTCCCACCCCACCCCCCACTTGTTTTCAATCCTAAGTTTACCTATTTTTGAATTTAGGGGTCCTATCCTCAAACCGTGAGTCCTATGGATGAGCAGCCAATTACTACCTATTACATTGGATGCTCATGAGGTGTGCATGCCACTCATAGTGCCTTTTGGGTCTTGTTAGGGGATCCCACCCAGCATCACATTTTCAAGCCTAAGTGTACCTATTTTTGAATTAGGGTGCTACCCTCAAATGGGGAGTCCCATGGTTGTGGGATGATTTCTACGTGTTACGATGGACGCGCACAGGGTGTGAGTGGCATGAACAATGCCATTCGAGTGCTGCTGGGAGTGCCGCCTTCCGGCTCATTTTCAAGTGTAAGTATACCTATTTTTGAATTCGTGTTTGGGCGTTATCCTCAAATCGGGATCCCCGTGGTTGCACAACCCTTTTTTACGTGTTACGTTGGATGCGCAAGAGTTGTTTGTACCACTAAGGGTGCCATTTTGGTGCCCCAGGGATGCCCCCCCCGGCGGTATGATTTCAATCCTAAGTGTGCCTATTTTCAAATTTGGGTCCAATCTTCAAATAGAGAGTCCAACAACTACGTAACTGGTTGCTAAATTTTATGTTGGATGCATGTAAGGTGTTTGTTCCACTCTCGGTGCCGTTTGGGTGATGCTAGGGGTTCCCCTCCTTCCCTCCCCCCCCCCGGGCACATTTTCAAGCCTATGTGTGCCTCCTTTCAAATTTGGATCCTACCCTCAAACCCTGAGTCCCACGGTTACACGACTGATTGCTACGTGTTGGATTGGATGCGCATAAGGTGTTTGTGCTACTCGCGGTGTCATTTGGGTGCCACTAGCACTGTCGGCCCCTGGCAGAACATATTCAAGCTTAAGTGTGCCTATTTTTAAATTCCGGTCCTATCGTCAAATCGGGAGTCTCGCGATAATGTGGCCAATTACTATGTGTTACGTTGGATGCACACGAGGTTTTCATTCCACTCGCAGTGCCGTTTTGATTCCACCCCACCACTGCAACACATTTTCAAGCCTAAGTTAGTCTGTTTTTGAATTTAAGTCCTATCCTCGTACCGGGGGTCACGCAGCTGTGCAGTTGGTTGCTACATGTTAAGTTGGATGCACACCAGGTGTTTGTGCGACTCGCGGTGCCGTTTGGGTGACGTCGGGGGTGCTCGTCTACTCGCGGCACGTTTCAAGCCTAAATATGCTTTTTTTCGAATTCGTGTCCTATCCTAAAATCGGCAGTGTCATGGCTTCACCGTCGGTTTCTACGTGTTACATTGAATGCGCACAAGGTTTTGTGCCACCTGCGGTGCCGTTTGGGTTCCACTTGGGGTCCCCCCCGTATGACATTTTTTCAAGCCTAAGTATTTATATTTTTAAATTTAGTTCCAATCCTCAAACCAAGAGTCCCGTGGCTTCTTGCCAGTTTCTACGTGTTACGTTGCATGTGCATGGGGTTTTCATGCCACTGGCGGTGCCGTTTGGGTGCCAATGGGGGTGCTCGGCCACCCACGACACGTTTTCAAGAATAATTGTTCCTATTTTCAATTTCAGGTCTTATCCTCAAACCAGGAGTCCCGCGGTTGGGTAGATGGTTTCTACATGTTACGTTGGACACGCACGAGGTGTTTGTGCCACTAGCCGTGCCAATGGGTTTCTACTTGGGGTGCCCCCCTCGCCGCACGTTTTTAAGCCTAAGTGTGCATGTTTCTGAATTCGGGTTCTATCCTCAAACCAAGAGTCTCGCGGAAGCATGACCTGTTATTATGTGTTACGGTTGACATGCACAAGGTGCTTGTGCCACTCGCGGTGCCACTGGTGGTCCCCACCCCCCGTAGCATGCTTTCAACCCTAAGTGTGCCAGATTTTGAATTCGTGTTTGGTTCCTTTTGTCAAACTGGGAGTCCCGCGGATACGTGGATGGTTGCTACATGTTATGTTCGATGTGCTTGAGGTGTTCGTGCCACTCATGGTGACATTTGGGTACTGATGGGGGTTCCCCCCCCCCCCCCCCCCCCCCCGAGGCACATTTGCAACCCTAAGTGTGCCTGTTTTTCAATTCGGGTCCTATCCAAAAATTGAGAATCCCATGTCTGCGCGATTGGTTTCTATGTGTTATGTTGGATGCGTAAGAGGTGTTCGTGCCACTCGCGGTGACTTCTGGGTTCCACTGGGGGTACCCTCCTGCATCACGTTTTCAAGACTAAGTGTGCCTGTTTTTGAATTCGATCCCTATCTTCAAACCAAGAGTCCCGTTGTTGTGCGACTGATTGCTACGTGTTATGTTGGACGTGCACGAGGTGTTTGTGCCTCTCACAGTGATGTTTGGAATCTTCTAGGGGTTCCCCCTCCTATCCTCAAATCAGTAGTTTTACAATTATGCGGTCGATTGCTACGTGTTACATTGGATGCTCAAGAGGTGTCCGTGCCACGTATGGTACTATTTGGTTACCCCTGGGGTGCTCGCATATCGTGGCACATTTTCAAGCCTAAGTGTGCAAGTTTTCGAATTTGGGTCGTATCATCAAATTGGGAGTCCCGCGGCTGTGCGCTCGATTGCTACATGTTAGGTTGGATGCGCACGAGGTGTTCATGCCACTCACGGTTCCATTTGGGTGCCGTTGGTGTGTGGTCACACTTAGGCTTGAAAATTGGTTGCGGGGGAATGGGCACCCCCAGCGGCACCCAAATGGCACAACCAGTGGCAAAAACACCTCGTGCACTATTGTTTAGACCTCAAGAGTTTTGCAACTTTTTAGATCTCAAGAGTTTTACAAACAGGACATTAATTGGAGAGAGATGGCGGGAGAAATTGAGAAGTCTACGTGTTATGGCATCCAATAATTATCCAACATATTATCCAACAATCAAACAAATAAGTGTCATGTACTACTTCTAATTATACTCTACTCCTTATAGCATACTATCCAACAAAAAACTAACATCCAACGATTATCCAATGGCTAAACCAAACAAAATCAATAATCATCCCATACTCCTAACATTCTATCAAACAATAATCTAACAACTAATAATTATTCAACAGACAAACCAAACAAAATCAATCATTATCCCACTCTCCTTATATCATCTAAAATATTTAAAAGATAATTCATATCAATTATATAACTACTTCAATTAAAGTAAAGATTACCTGGTTCATGTGATCCAGGAAGGCCATTAAATAGAGTCTCCTGAAAGTGTGATTAGAAAAAATTGTTCCCGGAGCCCCCGACGTATTCTTGTACATGTAAATTTGTTGATTAATTTCTTTGATACAAGCTTCATAAAATGAAGCTAATTTAACTTCATTTTATGTAGACTACATCTATGAAACTAGTAAACAAATGTATATGTATAATTTGATCAAGAAAGCTTCATAAAATGGAAATTGAGCTGGGTCAATTTGATCAAATCACATACTCAAATGAATCTATTCTTAAACCGAGCGTCTTTTGAAAGGTGTTCGTGCCTCCATCATTTGACTGAACATAAAATATTATTGAAAGTTAACTTACAGGATTCAAACTAATATTTGGAGGTAGGAAAATGGAAATTGTTCACTTAAATTGGCATATGTCAATGTAGTCTTATTACACACCACATAAGCATTAAATAAGTAATGTCCTGAATTGTCACAACTAAACATACATAAATCATATAAACATTCATAAAACTGACTAAACATTCGTACATAAAGGTAAAGAGCTTATATGGTGTCAATATCATAATAGGATACAAATAATATTGACAGGGATAAAATAATATTTTGATACTCAATCTTCCTCTAAATCAACTAAAACGAAAGAAAATTTGACTTCAACTAAAACGAAAGAAACTATTATTAGAACTTGACCAACAAATAAACTTGACACGTAATAAAAGATTCTGCACAATTCCTCAATTCCCTCCCTTCCCCATTATCAACGTATAGAGGTACATCTCCACAGCTGTTGTATATTTGATCGACTATTATTTGAGCCTCACCCCTCTCTAAAGCTCGGAGGTGTACTAAAGTTGTGACAACAACGAAGATGAATGTGCACATGCTAATAACCCTTGTGTTGCCCACATCCTTAAAATACTAATATTGGCCATAGTCACCGTGAGTTGTTGACGATGATCCAAGTCCCATGATAGGCAAAGGCATGAGAAAGGAAAATGTTGAAGGAGGTGGAATTTAGGAAGGTAACTAGAAGGGGAAACCATGAGGAGGAGGGTAAGGGAAACCTTGAGGAGGCGGTGGAGACCTATAACCTTTAAAAAGAGTCACAAGTTTCCCAATTTGATTCGATAAGAATCCCGAGTTATTTTTAATATCTTGGACATCCTCAACGATCCTAAATTGTTGTACCTCTTGGGTCAAGACACGATCCCTGACTGAAGAAAGATCATCCACGAGAGGTTCGGTGTGTTTAAAATTTTTTATTGGCATATTTCAGCTAATACCTCTCATCCTCCCCCTTTTGTCCTTTCCAAAGGTCTGGGTCAGGGCATCACTGTCAAGGTCATCAAAAGGGATTGAACCATACAGATTGCTAATGGCCTCTATTGATTCCCGCATCTTAGCCAAGTGCAGTGACAATTTATTATTTTTCTCTAATCAAACATAAACGTATAAGTTAGATCGATTTGGTTGTTTATGGAAATCTCAACCATTGTTTGTCCTACTCCCCCACTCATTTTTTAAATCCTCATATGATTGGAGCCCAGCCTGTGGATATCAATTTTTGTCCTATTTTGTTTGTTTTGTTCCCTTTGGACCAACTTTTTCTCCTTCGCCTCATTCTCTAAAAATTTATTCCACTAATACACCGACATTTCAACATTGGGAGGCACTCTATCTTTTCAGGATAAAATATTGGAGCTTGCTGCCTCCTTCGATGAATGTTTCTTTCAAAGGTTTCTCCTGTATGTCCTCAATGATTTAGCAACCTGAGAAAGAACCCTATTCTTAGAACGGTCGGGAAATGAGAAATACTTGCGGAGTCGATTATATATGTCATCTTTGATGGCTTGATCAATATTGTTCCAGTTTTCTAGTCCATCGACCCCCACATTCATTTTTCCTAACAATAACGCTTGGATTTATAGTGCAGTAGGTCATTACAATCACCCGTCGGGTTATCCCAGAGAAGGGAGAACCCAATGGGCTTCTTTTCATTTAAGCGGGAGGTGTTACAAGCACTAGATGAGGGCGTTGGTGAACAAGAGTGATGGATGGGGGAGTTTGATCACTTGGGGTCGGACTTCATATGGAATGAACCATTGGTGGAGTTGTGAATTGCAAGGCTATTGGTGTTGAGAATTCGAGTTCCGCACATGTTGGGGTATAAGGGCAAATTTCCAATTGAGTCAATTTGTAGTATTGGACTAATTCTGGACAAAACAATTTGTGTTATAGGATAACATGTTCATGTTGTATCCTATTAAGCCTATGACAAGTGTATGTTGAAGACGTAGTGGCCAGAAATTAAAGAATATATCCACGTCAATTTTCGTGCCAAGTTTCATGTCATCAACATGTGGATTGCAATGCCTCTTAAAGGTATGAATGCATTAATATATATATATATATATATATATATATATATATATAAAATAAGAAACTGGAAGCCATGCATTCGTATCAAAATTCTCTAGAATCATGGCCTGAAATGTCGTTAGAAAGGTCATTCGAACAACCTCATTCGAACGAGAATTCAAAAAAAAATATTATGTTTTCTCTTTAGAAGTTTCGTTCGAATGAATTTCGAACGAAATTATGCAGTTTTTGATATTTTTTTAATAACTTCCCATTTTTCCAGTTCTTTTATCTGATAAAATATGAGCGGCAATAAATTTTTCCATATAACTTTTTCCTCCTCTTACAGAGTTTTTGAGAGCTTAATTCTTCCATGAAAAATTCTCCTTGGTGTTCGTTATAAATGTTCAATCTTTAGAACAAAACCAAGGATTTTACACCCAAAACGTTTCTTTAGTTTAAAATCCAAGTTTCTATTAATATATATCTTTGCTTGGATATTGTTTGTAACTAAGTTATGCTCTACCCATCAAAGGAGATTCTTTGGGTTTCTTATCTACCCCAAAAAGGAGAATCGTTTGTTTCGGTGCGACGTTCTCATATGGTGAAAGGAATCATGTGTGGATTGAAGGTGACCGAGCCCCATCAATGGATTCTGAGACTATGGTGCAATTAGTAGTTGTCGACTAGGTGGAGGTTGAAGAGAGAAGGAGCGTCAAGGCTTGGACGGAGTCAAGTTGTTGTTGTAAGTTTCTCTTGTCATGTCTTTTGTAAAAATACCGTACTTAGGGGACTTGTAAGTAAGGTCATCGGAGATTTTTCCCGTTGTGGGTTTTCCTCGTGCATCGCGACATAGTGTGTTGTGTTTATTTTATCTTTTAAAAATCATCTAGATGCATGCTTAGGTTAATCAAGATAAAAATTGGTTTAAACACGCGATTTGTCTAATTTGGTTCTAATTAATATTTGAATGAGTTTAAATCAATTCAAGTCCATAAGTTAATTTGATAAAATCTGGTTTGGCCTATATTGAAAATTGAATTAATTGTTGTTAGGCTTATTTTGGATTTGAATTGAATTTCTTGTTTAAGTTTAATTTTAATTTTAGTGAAATTAAAATTTGGAATTTTATTATTAAAATTCGAAAAGAATTTTTTTTAGTTTTGAAATTTAGTTGAACCATCACCCCATATTTGGACTTCTAAATTCAAAAAGGGCATATTCAGCCCGTCTGTAGACTTTCAATTGGTAACAGAGCTAGGAACGCTTAGTTATTTCATTTAGGTCCTTTTGGGCTTTTTAAAATGAAAAATATTCCTTATACTAAATTTTTTGTTTTTCATGGTTCCTACATGCTAGCACATGACTCCTCACTTGCTATATCTTATGATTAATTGCTTGCATGTTTACATACACTAGCCATGCTTAATGTTATATTCTTGCTAGTTGTATGTTTTGTTTGTCATTTTATAGTATTTAGTTATCATATATCTCATGCTAGAATTATGACTTGTTTATCTTCTGTATTTATCTTCATCTTTTTTGTCTTAATGAAAAATAGAAAAAGATTTTTGTTTTTTTTAGTTGAATTTTTGTTTTTAGTTAAAAATTAAAAAAATAACTCAAAATTTTTTTTTTTTTGTATATTTGGGTTTTACGCACTTTTTGTGGCATATACTTGTGTTGAATCCTCATTTTTCGCTTCCATGTGACTAGAACTTTTGGTTGTGTATTTCAATTCATCAATTGTTCTTTATCTTGGTTACATGAAGTAGTTTGAATTTGAATTGCTAAAAGAATTTTTGTTTTTATGCCTCTTTTGAACACATGCACGAGTTTTTTGAATTTTAACCTCATATGAATATTTGAGCTAATTGAGATGTTCTCCTACCAGTTTACTGAACTACATCTTTTATGACTATGTGGTATTTGTGCATGTAATAACCAATTCGCGAAGTTGGAAAATTATAGAAAAATATTTATCCGGTGTAGTTTGTTTATCAACGGGGAAGGGCTACGAAAGAAACACATGTCCTTTGCGATTAAGCCATCGTTTGAATATGGCCTAAAAGAAAAATGTGGCATTAAAGAGAATATTAGCCAAGGCCAAAAATATTTTAGTGGATATGATCATCAAAACAAATGCAAAGAAATATCATTAGTGAAGGAGTTTGGATGGATATATCAACGGGTTTGCACAATGACGCATAGTTATACTTACTATTGTCATAACTCTATCGGTTTATAGAATCACCAGAATTATAGGCTTGTGTGCATTGTGTTTGTTTTGTTCTTTGAGCTCATTTTCTATCACATGAGGCTTTATATATGTTTGATAATATTTTGCAATAAAATGAAAATCCTTGAACATATTTAAGTGATTGGGTCATAAGTTAATTATTTGTAGTTCACACCCCTTCACTTCCGGTTCCATATGACACATTTATGCCATAAGAGTGTAGAAAGCTCATTTTATTTTGTGTTGTGTTATTTGTGTTGTTTATATATATATATATATATATATATATATATATATATATATATATATATATATATATATATATATATATATGTGTGTGTGTGTGTGTGTGTGTGTGTGTGTGTGTGTGTGTGTGTGTGCTTGTGCTTCCTTAATATCTTGTGTGTGTGTGTGTGTGTGTGTGTGTGTGTGTGTGTGTGTGTTTATTTTGAGTCTTTACCTTGCTAGCTAGTCCATGTATGCTTTGAATTCGAAATTGGTATCTATCTTATTCCAAATTTTTGGTTTGATATCCTACGGTTAGCGCATTACATTTTAGGTGGTATCTTTTTGTTATAGCATCATAGTTGGTATCCATTAACATTTGTATGGAATAGTTGTACTTCATTGTTTCCCATATGCTTTAATGTTCTTATCACTTTATGCACCATTTCATGTTTAACAGTTTTTTTTCCTTATTCATTTTCCTTGTCCAGTTTAGGGGGAGTATTTGCTTTAATTAGGGTAGAAATAAGTTATTTAATGATTTTTGACCTTTGTCTATTCCTGAACAAAAAGGGGGAGAGATGGTATCTAATACTTTGAAATTTGGGGAGATCTAGCATAGGGAGAGACGTCTTTCTAGGAAGATCATTATTAGATAAAGGGAGAGAATTTATTTTTCACATTTAATCTTTTGATATTCCCTATGCATTTAATGTTGTGTTGAACTGTATAGGATTTCATCTTTATCGGCATTATTTAAAGCGGAAAAGAATTTCCTATGAGTCGAGTCAAGCGTGTGTATTTTTTTTTGTGTGGGAATGTGTTTATATGTTCTTGACAACCCTTAGGATTTTTATGTTTGGTTTTGTTCCAGAATAGCCAAACGGGGAGATTTGTAAGGGAAAATTTTTAATCGACTCAATTTATAGTACTGTCTTAATTTTGGACAAAACAATTTGTGTCATATGATAGAAAGTTCATGTTGTATCCTTTCAAGACTATGACAAGTGTATGTTAAAGCCGTAGCGGCCAGAAATTTAAGAATATATCCTTTCCGATTTTCGGGCCAATGTCTCCTAAAGGTATGAATGCATTAATATATATTAGAGCTTGGAAATTTATTTTCGGTGTTACTATTTTTTGTTAATTTTTTTTTGAATTCATAGTATCTAAAGATTTTGTTTTCGAGCACCTTTTAGTAGAAAAATCATATATAATTCAAAAAAATTAGAAAAATACGAAAGTGTCCGCCACCCATTCGTATCGAAATTCTCTAGAATATGACCGAAAATCTCATTAGAAAATTTGTTCTAACGACCTCGTTCGAATGAGATTTCAAACGAGATTTCAAGAAAAAAAAAATATTTCTCGTTAGAAGTTTCGTTCGAATGAAATTACATATTTTTTTTAATAACTTTCCATTTTCCCACTACTTTTTCCCACTTCTTTTTGCTGATAAAATATGAGCGGGGCGCTCTTTTTCCACAAAACGTTTTCCTTCTCTTAGAGAGTTTTTGAGATCTTAATTCTTCCATGAAAAAGTCTCCTTCGTGTTTGTTAAAAATATTTAGTCTTTAGAACAAAACTAAGTATTTTACACCCAAAATATTTGTTTACATTAAAATCCAAGTTCCTATTCATATATATTTTTGCTTGGAGATTGTTTGGCACCAGGTTCTTCTTTACCCATCGAAGGAGATTGTTTGGGTTCCTTCTCTAACCAAAAAAGGAGATTGGTTTTTTTCGTTGTGGCGTGCTAATATGGTGAAAGACACCATGATTGACGGTGATTGAGCCCCGTCGGTTGATTCTGAGACTGTGATGGAGTCCATAATTGCCGATTAGGCCAAGGTTGAAGAGTGAAGGAGCGTCAAGGCTTGGATAGACTCAAGTCGTTATTGTAAGTTTATCTTGTCATGACTTTTGTAAAAATAATGTACTTAGTGGACTTGTATACAGGGTCGTATGAGGTTTTTCCCGTTGTGAGTTTTCCTCGTACATCGCAGCGTAGTGTGTTATGTTTATTTTATCTTACAAAATCATCTAGATGCATGCTTAGGTTAATCAAGATAAATATTGGTTTAAACACATGTTTTTTTTAATTTGGTGCTAATTAATATTTGGGTGGGTTTAAATTAATTTAAGTCTATAATTTAATTTGATAAAATCTAGTTTGGCCTATATTGAAAATTGAATTAATTGTTGTTAGGCAAAATTTTGGATTTTAATTGAATTTATTGTTTAAGTTTAATTTTAATTTTACTAAAATTAAATTTTGGAATTTTATTGTTAAAATTTGAAAAGAAATTTTTTAGTTTTGGAATTTAGTTGAACCATCATCCCATATTTGGACTTTTAAATTCAAAAAGGGCATATTCACCCCATTTGCGCACATTCATGGAGTGTCACCTCGCCACTTTGTACGTTTTAATTGTTTCCTCCCGTATTATCTACAAAAATGAAAAACCATAAGCGACTAAGTAATTATAATTATATGAAATTATAACCAAATGATCAAGCTTATATATATATGAAGGTAGACACACACACGCCTTTTCAGAGTAAGACTTTAGAATATGTTCAGTGTCTTCATCTCCATCCATTCGGTATGTTTTCAAAAACCTATGAATTCTTGAACGTGGCCAACTAGGAGGAAGGGTATTTATGATTGATGTGTAGATATCCTTGACATGAACCCAAAATCCCATCTTTCTCAACTTCTTAGTAAGATTCAATTTTATGTGCATATGGCGTGAGACATCATAGTTTATGCCAATGCTCTCTATACAAAATTGTATCCATAATGAGTGGATTTTTTCCTGGCTTCTCCAATAATGTAAGCAAGGTCAGGGCCACATCGGGATTGTGTGTGAAATTATCTTGTACAGCACCATCCCAACTTTCTGACAGGAAAAATAAAATATGATCGAACATGTACTCTTACTAGAGATCAACTCCGCGATTTACAAGGTAGTTAAATTGTTCGATCTTTTTATTTTCACACCTATAAATATGAGTACCCTCTATATGGCATGCACTAATAAAAGAGTTATATGTGCGTTCCAATTGCAACATCTCACACTCTTTTTTTTCCAGTGATTATCATTGTGCGTCATTTTCCTGAGAAAAGTAGACGAGGGTATCAGGGTATATTAGTTTGATTAAGGTTTTGATTCATCACTACCCTACTCTTAACCCCTTGCATTTTGGACCTCACCGATGTGAAATCCTAACACCAACCCACCATAAGTGTTTGTAACATGTTTTCTTACGGTTTATTATGGAGGAATTTAAAAGTATAAGTGTATTATCAATCCAAGAAATCCAACACAGTATCCAAAAACCAACCAACAACAAATAATTATCCCATACTCCTTTTATCATATAGTGATAAAACACATATCCATAATCACAATATCTCACTATGGTAAGGTCATTTCTCATTTTATACATGATAAATTCATAAAAAACAGAGTTATTAATATGCACACCTATTTGCGATTTGTATTTAAAGTAAAGAAGTAAAGAATTAAAGAATTGCTAAAATATGAATAACACAAAAATACAAGTAAAATGTGAATAACACAATTACAAGACACGATATGATGACTGGACCAAGTCTTAATTTACACACGAACACAACATGGTAGGAGTTACCGTTAAAAATTCACGACATGCATATGACCCCCAATATAATGTCAAAAAATCCATTTAATTGTATTTTGTAAAAAAAAAATCACGACACTCATATAAACCCCAATACAATATCATGACACGCATACAACCCGCAATACAATGTCGAAAAAAATATATTTAATTATATTTTGTCAAAAAAAATCACGACACACATATAACCCCCAATACAATATCATTACACGCATATAACCCACAACACGATAGGCGTAATTTTTTTACTTATTAAAAATTCATTTAATTATATTTTGTCAAAAAAAATAATGTCTAGGGTTTTGAATAATATTTTGTCAAAAAAAATGATTTGGGGCGATTTGACGGAAGACCGAAGCTAATAAGGAGTCAAGTCAAAGTCGGTATGCGATCGACCTCAGAGGGAAAATGATTTGGGTTTATTTTTTAAGGAAGAATGGAGTGTTTTTGGTATTTTTAAAAAGGGGAAAAATATTTTTAGTATTTTTGGTTTTTGAAAATGATGGGAAACGGAGAGAAATCTCATCATCATTATTATTATTATTATTATTATTATTATTATTATTATTATTATTATTATTATTATTATTATTATTATTATTATTATTATTATTATTATTATTATTATTATTATTATCATTATTATTATTATTATTATTATTATTATTATTATTATTATGTTCCCACTTTTATTATGTTTTCCTAAATGCAAGAAAAATGTCGGACAGAACCCGAGCATGGGGAAAGAGAGGTTTCTAAAAAATTTAAGACAAGGTTTGAATTGTTTTCAGGCTTACAGACAGGGTCCTATTTTAAAAATGGACAAAATAGCGCAAAAATTCAGGCGGTACCACGACCCAAAATTTCGCCAAAATTTTGCGTGATAATCGGTAAACTAATTATTATTGGCCTAAGGTTGACGCCTATATGATGTTTATGAACTTGGTGGGTTAGTAGAAGGTTTCCCCCTTTGGAATGAATTCCACGATATATCTCTTTCCTATAAGGGCAATCATTAATCGGTACGTGTGGACAAGTCAATTGATATACCTGAGTTTATATGAAGTGACTCATGATATACCTCATGGGGATGGTACGTGTGAGAGATAAATTGATATACTCAACGTACGTGAATGAGTTCCCTGATATATACCTCCCGTCATTAGTTTAGTTAAGTGTTACAATGCAGGGGGATTGTTCGATATATGTTGAATGTACGAGGCCAGTGGAAGGTGATAATCATATCGCTTAGGTTAATTGCGCCCCAGTGAAGCCGACACCCATCACAAAGTGACCTCCCAGCATGGGACAAATTTTTGGTCAATATTTCCATGTTGTGGATATGTAGTGTGCAAAATGCATGAGTCTTAATTAGTACCTTATGAAGATTTTTTTTTTTATTTTCTTGCTAAGCAAGGGGAGGACTACCACTATGAGGGAGAATATACAATATCATGAAAAGTAAAGCTAGCATGGAGCATGGAGACTATACTAAGCATAGTGATAGAGAAGCATGTGAATATATACAAGTGAGTATGAGATTGACATGGAATAATTGAGTGATCATGTGAATATATACAAGTGAAGGTGTGTGTTAGTGAGCCAAAGCATGGATCAAGTAAAAGTAGTGTGTTAGATATATGGGTGAGCATGGAGATATATACAAGTGAGAGAAGTGGGAGTGTGTGCTAGTGAAGCTAAGAATAAATAATCTACGAGTGGTGTGTGGATCATGTGAGTATAGGTGAAACTATATATGAGTGTGAGTGTATGAAGTCGTTGGTGTCTGGAGCCCCCGGATAATATTAATTTTAAACACAATTAAAAATATTGTAATTTTCTTTTATATAAATGCTTTTCTGAATCAAAGCTCCCTTTTATATAAATGCGAGATGATGAGGAAGCATACGGGATGGTGGTTCAACTATTAAAAACAAACAAATTTAAATTTTCTTAAACAAATGAAAATTACACCAAGTGAAGTAAAATTAATCAATTAATGTATTCACTTAAACCAATTAATTAATCCAAGGCCTAGAATTTGCCTAAGTCATATTTATCAATATTAGAAAATTAGGCGAAACCAAATTTTAGCAAATGACTTCAATTAAATAAACTTTACCCAATAATTAATATAAGTCCAAATTAAATTGAGTGTGATAATTTAAACCGAATTTTATCTTGAATTATCCTACGCATGCGTTCTAAATAAATTATGCAAGATAAAATAAACCAATCACACTATGCCGCGATGTACGAGGAAAAACCCAAGACGGGAAACAACCTCGGACGGCCCTAGCCACAAATCCACTAGATACAGAATTACAATTACAAGACAGATAGACTTACAACGCACGACTCGATCCCTCTCAAGACTCGACGCTTCTTCTTGTAGACACCTCTTCCTAGCGGATAAACTTGGAACACCACCGCGATCTCGGAATCCACCGATAGGACTTTATATGGTCACCGTCACCCAAACATGGAGCCTTTCTCCGTGTGGGTAAATCAATATGATAAACACTTCTTCTTTCTTCGTGGGAGGTAGAAGCAAAACCCGAAACTTCTCTTCTTGAATTCGGTAGAGAAAACCGGTGCCAAAACTCCAATAAATTGATATGAATATAATAACTTGGATAAATAATATGGGTGTAAAACACTAGAGTGATGGATATTTTTCTCTAAAAATCTCACTCAAAACATGAACATTTTCCTTAAAACAATTTGCTCTCAAACTCTCTCTAAGAGCTGAAAATAGGATGGAAAAGTCAGATCGGAAAATGTTATTCCTGCACATAATAAAGTCTGAAAAAGTTGGTTAAAAACCAAGTGGGGAAGTGGGTGAAAACGCCCAAAAATTGCCAATAACTGTTCCCGCTTGACAGCTCGTTCGAACGACATTTCGTCCGAACGAGACTTCTAACGACATTCCAGATTGAACTCGTTAGAAACTCGTTGGAAATCTCGTTAGAACGAACAATCTTGTTCGAACGACGGACCAGTATACCTTGGTGGGAACTCGTTGGCAGGTTCGTTCGAACGACATTTTCGTTCGAACGATAATCTCGTTCGAACGACTCTATCAAATGAAAAACCAGAAAGTTTGAATATTCTTGTTTCAGCCCAGAAAACTTTATAAACATTTATTTAAAGTGTTAATAAATACTTTCTTAAAACAAAATGCAGTTTTTATAAAACCTAACACCCAATAAACTTTGTTCCAAGCTCCTATATATATAATATTGCATTCATACCTTGGGAGCATGGAACTATGGTTGATGACGTAGAAACGAGGCACACAAACCGGCATATTTGATGAAGCTTTATACTCTTTGCCTCTACATCTTCAACAAACACTTCATAGGCTTGAGAATATTACAATTAAATAATATCCTAAGAATAAATGTTTTTGTCCGGAATTGAGCCAAAACTATATATGGACTCAATTGGAAATTTGTGTCCTTACAAATCTCCCCCTTTGGCTATTCCGGGAAAAAAACCAAACAAAAGTCCTAAAGGGCCGTCAAGCTTTACTAGACTCAAAACATAACCCACCCAAACTTGACTCAACCCAAGGATCAAACGCTTTGCCATTGAAAGATGCCGCTTTAGAAGAATTCCTGCACACTTAAGAAAACTATCAAACGCATAGGGAATATCAAAGTATTAAATGCAGTTAAAATAAATACTCCCCCACAATTAATTCTCCCCTTTATCAATTAATTCTCCCCTTTATCAAACACATGACCTACTTAGAAAAACGTCTCCCCCTAAGATAAATCTCCCCCAAACTAAGATACGATAATAATAGGATTAGATACCATTTCTCCCCCTTTTTGTTCAGGAATAGGCAAAGGATAAAGAACGAATAAACACATGGAAGCTTAAAGTGTTAAGACATTAAAGCATATGGGCAATAAAAGCAAGGCAAAGACAAAAAAATATCATATATATATATATATATATATACTATAAATATACCAATAAGTACTTGCATATATATATAGATATAAACACACACATGACACAAAATACAATAAGTTTGCACACTTGTATGGCAAAAATGTGTCATATGGAAACGGAAGTGTTGGGGTGTGAACTAGCAACAATTAAATTTAGACCCAAACACTTAATAAACATTCACGGAGTTCTCATTTGATTGCAAACTTTATCACATTTAAATATAATCTCGTGTGACAATATGAAGATTGAACTCAATGAACAATCATACACAATGCATACAAGCCTAGTATGATGATGATTCTACAAACCAAATAGAGTCATGACATTAAAGACAACTAGGATAAACGGTCATTGTGCAAACCGTTGATATACCATCCAATTCTCCCTCAATAAGCATATATATTCTTTTTCTTTTGAATGAATATATCAAACAAACATAGGCCTTGGCAATTATTTTTCTTTTTAATGCCATATATTCTGTTTTTTTTGGGCCTTTGGATCACGTATTTCTTTTAGATCCAATAAACAGTGGCTTACTATCGCAAAGGATTTAATTCATCCTTTAGGAGCCCTTCCCCGTGCACATTTTTATTTATCATGTTTTTCATTTTTCACACAAATCTCACATGCAACAGATTTTGACATGCACTAGTCCTCCTAAGTCATAGATATGTAGATGACTAGATTGGTAGGAGAACACCTAAAAAAAACTCAAATATAACATGTGACATTAAGATTTCAAAAGAGCTCGTGCATGTGTGAATAGAGGCATTTAAAAATAGAATCCATTTAAACAATACAAAATCCAACTACTCCATATAAAGCATGGCAAAGAACATTTTAAGGATTGAAAATCAAAACCAAAAGTTCTAGCCACGTGGGAGCGTAAAAGATGGGATTCAAACACAATTATATGCCACATAAAGTGTGTCAAACTAAAATACACACAAAATAAAATCTTTTTGAGATTTTGACATTTTTAATCAAAAATAAAGATATATACTCAAAAGAATAAACAAAAATCATTTGAATTTTTCATTAAGCTTAAATGAAATAAATAAAACACAAATGATAAACAAAAATATTTTTATATTTTTCAATTAATTCAAACACAAAATATAATACGAAAAGATAAACAAGTCATAATTTCTAGCATGTGATATGAAATAAGGCAATGACTAGAAAATGACTAAACAAGCTTACATTTAGCTTGTGAATATAGCATGAAGAACAAACGCTAAAGTATGCAAACAACACTAACACATTCAACCTTTAAATTTAGCAAGGGAGGTTTTATGTGATAGTAAATGAGAATCAACAAATCTTGTATCTAGCGCATTTAATAATGATTTCCTAACCCATATAGATTTATATTTAACATGATGGGGATTAGGAAATAATGAAATGCTAGATAAAGATTTCCTTGGACTTCTTTTAAGATCAAAACAAAATGACCTAAGGTGACCTTTCCTACCACAATGCAAGAATCTGTAAACACGAGGAATGTTACCTAAGGTGTGACCTTTTCTAAAGTCTTTGGGAAAAATTGATCCTCTAAAACAAACAATGGTTTTAGCTTTAGCAATGGAAGAATTTGAGCATGATGTGCTAGAACCATTAGAACTACTGCTAGAGTCTTGAGAATCATTTTTCAATTTTAAAATTTCGGACTCGAGTAATAAATTAGACTCCTCAAAATTATGGGACTCCTTCTTTAAATTTTCAATAATTCCTAGAAGGTTAAAACGCTCTCCCTCAATATGAGCAAACTTGTCCCTAAGAGTCTTTTCACGATTTTCACTCTCTTTCTTGGACTTTTCAAAAATATCAAAATTTGAATGTAAGTCCATGAGCTTTTCACGAAAAATATCTTTTTGAGATAAGGAGATTTGCAAAGAGTCAATGTGAGCTTTACAACAAGAATTTTCATTTTCAAGAAATTTAATTCTTTTTACAAATCTCAAATTTAATTCCTTTAAATTTTCGTTACATTTGTTAAGCCCATTTAATTCCTCTCGAAAATCAAAAATTTCATTTTCATTTAAATTGGACAAATTTTCATTAAGACGTCCCATTGAGAAGAAAAAAATATGAGAGTGATAAAAAATTGAACCACCTAAAAAGGTAAGAAAATACAAAAAACCGAAAAACGAATCTTTAACGCGATAACTTAGCGCTCCAGCTCTGATACCACTTGTTGGTGTCTGGAGCCCCCGGATAATATTAATTTTAAACATAATTAAAAATATTGTAATTTCCTTTTATATAAATGCTTTTCTGAATCAAAGCTCCCTTTTATATAAATGCGAGATGATGCGGAAGCGTACGGGATGGTGGTTCAACTATTAAAAACGTACAAATTTTAATTTTCTTAAACAAATTAAAATTACACGAAGTGAAGTAAAATTAATCAATTAATGTATTCACTTAAACCAATTAATTAATCCAAGACCTAGAATTTGCCTAAGTCATATTTATCAATATTAGCAAATTAGGCGAAACCAAATTTTAGCAAATGACTTGAATTAAATAAACTTTACCCAATAATTAATATAAGTCCAAATTAAATTGAGTGTGATAATTTAAACCAAATTTTATCTTGAATTATCCTACGCATGCGTTCTAAATAAATTATGCAAGATAAAATAAATCAATCACACTACGCCGTGATGTACGGGGAAAAACCCTAGACGGGAAACAACCTCGGACGGCCCTAGCCACAAATCCACTAGATACGGAATTACAATTACAAGACAGATAGACTTACAACGCACGACTCGATCCCTCTCAAGCCTCGACGCTTCTTCTTGTAGACACCTCTTCCTAGCGGATAACCTTGGAACACCACCGCGGTCTCGGAATCCACCGATAGGACTTTATATGGTCACCGTCACCCAAATATGGAGCCTTTCTCCGTGTGGGTAAATCAATATGAGAAACACTTCTTCTTTCTTCGTGGGGTAGAATAAAAACCCGAAACTTCTCTTCTTGAATTCGGTAGAGAAAACCGGTGCCAAAACTCCAAGCAATTGATATGTATATAAGAACTTGGATAAACAATATGGGTGTAAAACACTAGAGTGATGGATATTTTTCTCTAAAAATCTCACTCAAAACATGAACATTTTCCTTAAAATAATTTTCTCTCAAACTCTCTCTAAGAGATGAAAATAGGATGGAAAAGTTAGATTGGAAAATGTTATTCCCGCACATAATAAAATCTGAAAAAGTTGGTTAAAAACCAAGTGCGGAAGTGGGTGAAAAACTGCCAAACACTGCCAATAACTGTTCCCGCCGGACAGCTCGTTCGAACGACATTTCGTTCGAACGAAATTCTCGTTCGAACGAGACTTCTAACGACGTTCCAGATTGAACTCGTTAGAAACTCATTGGAAATCTCGTTAGAACGAACAATATCGTTCGAACGACGGACCAGTATACCTTGGTGGGAACTCGTTGGCAGGTTCGTTCGAACGACATTTTCGTTCGAACGACAATCTCGTTCAAACGACTCTATCGAACGAAAAACCAGAAAGTTTGAATATTCTTGTTTAAGCCCAGAAAACTTTATAAACATTTATTTAAAGTTTTAATTAATACTTTCTTAAAACAAAATGCAGTTTTTATAAAACCTAACACCCAATAAACTTTGTTCCAAGATCCTATATATATAATATTGCATTCATACCATGGGAGCATGGAACTATGGTTGATGACGTAGAAACGAGGCACACAAACCGGCATATTTGATGAAGCTTTATACTCTTTACCTCTACGTCTTCAACAAACACTTCATAGGCTTGAGAATATTACAATTAAATAATATCCTAAGAATAAATGTTTTTGTCCGAAATTGAGCCAAAACTATATATGGACTCAATTGGAAATTTGTGTCCTTACAAATCTCCCCCTTTGGCTATTCCGGGACAAAAACCAAACAAAAATCCTAAAGGGCCGTCAAGCTCTACTAGACTCAAAACATAACCCACCCAAACTTGACTCAACCCAAGTATCAAACGCTTTGCCATTGAAAGATACCGCTTTAGAAGAATTCCTGTACACTTAAGCAAACTATCAAACGCATAGGGAATATCAAAGTATTAAATGCAGTTAAAATAAATACTCCCCCACAATTAATTCTCCCCTTTATCAAACACATGACCTACTTAGAAAGACATCTCCCCCTAAGATAAATCTCCCCCAAACTAAGATACGATAATAATAGGATTAGATACCATTTCTCCCCCTATCATCTTCTCCCCCTTTTTGTTCAGGAATAGGCAAAGGATAAAGAACGAATAAACATGTGGAAGATTAAAGTGTTAAGACATTAAAGCACATGGGCAATAAAAGCAAGACAAAGACAAACAATATCATATATATATATATATATATATATATATATATATATATATATATATATATATATAAATATACCAATAATTACTTGCATATATATATAGATATAAACACACACATGACACAAATACAATAAGTTTGCACACTTGTATGGAAAAAATGTGTCATATGGAAACGGAAGTGTTGGGGTGTGAACTAACAACAATTAAATTTAGACCCAAACACTTAATAAACATTCACGGAGTTCTCATTTCATTGCAAACTTTATCACATTTAAATATAATCTCATGTGACAATATGAAGATTGAACTCAATGAACAAACATACACAATGCATACAAGCCTAGTATGATGATGATTCTATAAACCAAATCGAGTCAAGACATTAAAGACAACTAGGATAAACGGACATTGTGCAAACCGTTGATATACCATCCAATTCTCCCTCAATAAGCATATATATTCTTTTGATTTTGAATGAATATATCAAACAAACATAGGCCTTGGCAATTATTTTTCTTTTTAATGCCATATATTCTGTTTTTTTTTTATTTGGGCCTTTGGATCACGTTTTCTTTTAGATCCAATAAACAGTGGCTTACTATCGCAAAAGATTTAATTCATCCTTTCGGAGCCCTTCCCCGTGCACATTTTTATTTATCATGTTTTTAGTTTTCACACAAATCTCACATGCAACGGATTTTGACATGCACTAGTCCTCCTAAGTCATAGATATGTAGATGACTAGATTGGTAGGAGAACACCTAAAAAAAACTCAAATATAACATGTGACATTAAGATTTCAAAAGAGCTCATGCATGTGTGAATAGAGGCATATAAAAATAGAATCCATTTGAACAATACAAAATCCAAATACTCCATATAAAGCATGGTAAAGAACATTTTAAGGATTAAAAATCAAAACCAAAAGTTCTAGCCACGTGGGAGCGTAAAAGATGGGATTCAAACACAAATATATGCCACATAAAGTGTGTCAAACTAAAATACACACAAAATAAAATCTTTTTGAGTTTTTGACATTTTTAACCAAAAATAAAGATATATACTCAAAAGAATAAACAAAAATCATTTGTATTTTTCATTAAGCTTAAATTAAATAAATAAAACACAAATGATAAACAAAAATCTTTTTATATTTTTCAATTAATTCAAACACAAAATATAATACAAAAAGATAAACAAGTCATAATTTCTAGCATGTGATATGAAATAAGGCAATGACTAGAAAATGACTAAACAAGCATACATTTAGCATGTGAATATAGCATGAAGAACAAACGCTAAAGTATGCAAACAACACTAACACATTCAACCTTTAAATTTACCAAGAGAGGTTTCATGTGATAGTAAATGAGAATCAACAAATCTTGTATCTAGCGCATTTAATAATGATTTCCTAACCCATATAGATTTATATTTAACATGATGGGGATTAGGAAATAATGAAATGCTAGATAAAGATTTCCTTGGACTTATTTTAAGATCAAAACAAAATGACCTAAGGTGACCTTTCCTACCACAATGAAAGCATGTGTAAACACGAGGAATGTTACCTAAGGTGTGACCTTTTCTAAAGTCTTTGGGCAAAATTGATCCTCTAAAATAAACAATGGTTTTAGCTTTAGCAATGGAAGAATTTGAGCATGATGTTCTAGAAACATTAGAACTACTACTAGAGTCTTGAGAATCATTTTTCAATTATAAAATTTCGGACTCGAGTAATAAATTAGACTCCTCAAAATTATGGGATTCCTTCTTTAAATTTTCAATAATTCCTAGATGGTTAAAACGCTCTCCCTCAATATGAGCGAACTTGATCCTAAGAGTCTTTTCACGATTTTCACTCTCTTTATTGTACTTTTCTAAAATATCAAAATTTGAATGTATGTCCATGAGCTTTTCACGAAAAATATCTTTTTGAGATAAGGAGATTTGCAAAGAGTCAATGTGAGCTTTAAAACAAGAATTTTCATTTTCAAGAAATTTTATTCTTTTTACAAATCTCAAATTTAATTCCTTTAAATTTTCGTTACATTTGTTAAGCCCATTTAATTCCTCTCGAAAATCAAAAATTTCATTTTCATTTAAATTGGACATATTTTCATTAAGACGTTCCATTGAGAAGAAAAAAATATGAGAGTGATAAAAAATTGAACCACCTAAAAAGGTAAGAAAATACAAAAAACCGAAAAACGAATCTTTAACGCGATAACTTAGCGCTCCGGCTCTGATACCACTTGTTGGTGTCTGGAGCCCCCGGATAATTTTAATTTTAAACACAATTAAAAATATTGTAATTTCCTTTTATATAAATGCTTTTCTGAATCAAAGCTCCCTTTTATATAAATGCGAGATGATGCGGAAGCGTACGGGATAGTGGTTCAACTATTAAAAACAAACAAATTTTAATTTTCTTAAACAAATTAAAATTACACCAAGTGAAGTAAAATTAATCAATTAATGTATTCACTTAAACCAATTAATTAATCCAAGTCCTAGAATTTGCCTAAGTCATATTTATCAATATTAGCAAATTAGGCGAAACCAAATTTTAGCAAATGACTTCAATTAAATAAACTTTACCCAATAATTAATATAAGTCCAAATTAAATTGAGTGTGATAATTTAAACCAAATTTTATCTTGAATTATCCTACACATGCGTTCTAAATAAATTATGCAAGATAAAATAAATCAATCACACTACGCCGTGATGTACGAGGAAAAACCCAAGACGGGAAACAACCTCGGATGGCCTTAGCCACAAATCCACTAGATACGGAATTACAATTACAAGACAGATAGACTTACAGCGCACGACTCGATCCCTCTCAAGCCTCGACGCTTCTTCTTGTAGACAACTCTTCCTAGCGGATAACCTTGGAACACCACCGCGGTCTCGGAATCCACCGAGAGGACTTTATATGGTCACCGTCACCCAAACATGGAGCCTTTCTCCGTGTGGGTAAGTCAATATGAGAAACACTTCTTCTTTCTTCGTGGAAGGTAGAAGCAAAACCCAAAACTTATCTTCTTGAATTCGTTAGAGAAAACTGGTGCCAAAACTCCAAGCAATTGATATGTATATAAGAACTTGGATAAACAATATGGGTGTAAAACACTAGAGTGATGGATATTTTTCTCTAAAAATATCACTCAAAACATGAACATTTTCCTTAAAATAATTTGCTCTCAAACTCTCTCTAAGAGATGAAAATAGGGTGGAAAAGTTAGATTGGAAAATGTTATTCCCGCACATAATAAAGTCTGAAAAAGTTGGTTAAAAACCAAGTGGAGAAGTGGGTGAAAAACTGCCAATAACTGTTCCCGCCTGACAGCTCGTTCGAACGACATTTCGTTCGAACGAAATTCTCGTTCGAACGAAATTCTCGTTCGAACGAGACTTCTAACGACGTTCCAGATTGAACTCGTTAGAAACTCATTGGAAATCTCGTTAGAACGAACAATCTCGTTCGAACGACGGACCAGTCTACCTTGGTGGGAACTCGTTGGCAGGTTCGTTCGAACGACAATCTCGTTCGAACGACTCTATCGAACAAAAAACCAGAAAGTTTGAATATTCTTGTTTAAGCCCAGAAAACTTTATAAACATTTATTTAAAGTTTTAATTAATACTTTCTTAAAACCAAATGCTGTTTTTATAAAACCTAACACCCAATAAACTTTGTTCCAAGCTCCTATATATATAATATTGCATTCATACCTTGGGAGCATGGAACTATGGTTGATGACGTAGAAACGAGGCACACAAACCGGTATATTTGATGAAGCTTTATACTCTTTGCCGCTACGTCTTCAACAAACACTTCATAGGCTTGAGAGTATTACAATTAAATACTTTCATATGAATAAATGTTTTAGTCCGGAATTGAGCCACAACTGTATATGGACTCAATTGGAGATTTGTGTCCTTACAGAAGTGAGCTTAGAGAATATATACAAGTGTGTGAAGTGAGCATGTACAAGTGAGTGAAAAGAGATATATACATGATAAGAGAACATGGTAGAGATACGCATGAGATAGATATACAAAAGGAGTAAAGGGAACATACAAGTGGTGGCATATGTAGACATATAGAATAGAGAGAGTAAAGAATAACACCCATGTGGAAATAGAGTTTAGTACTTTAATAAAGCTCCCAAGCAGAGTCGCCACTATGGCCATCCGGGGTCGAATTCCTCTGGTGCACGCGGCGTGGGCCCCTCAACTATTAAGATAGTGGGGGAAAGAAGGAAGGAAATAAGGTTACCTACCTTTCTCTCTCTCTCCCTCTTCCATTTTTGCAATTTATCATCTAATATAAAATTGGTCATCGTCAAATATGGGTAACACAAACACATAGAGTCACCAACATATTTTGATCAAAATAGGCAAAAGTATGTTGTCACCTTGAGAGAATGACATCAAGGTCAAACTAATGCATGCAAAACCAAATAGTTCGAAGGTCCAGAGACTAAGTTATGGAATGGAAAGGTGTTAGGCACCCATTCCTCCCTTTCTATCTCTCATGGGCTAATGTTAATCTTCTCATTTTTACTCTGTGATGTGTGTGGTCATGTGTATAATATAAATCCTGGGAGAATGGAATTATCCAACTTGCATTATGGAATGGACGGAGTGGACTCATCCATAAGAGTGTGATCGAAAATAATAATAAAAAATATGACGTAAGTGTTCACCGAATTACAAACGAATTTTCATGTTGGACAAGACACGAGTTTTTAAGAGTCTAAAACACACAAAATACACATAATAAGATGTAAAAGATACATAAGCATGAAAAAGGGAGGACTCGAATCTTGGGATTGGACCAATACGCCTTTGTAGCCCAAGTGGAATCAAAGTCCACGTAGTTCAAAAATAACATAGGGGGTTCAACCCATAAATACAAATGTGGGACTCCTCTTATGTGTATGTGAAGAAAATGTGTTTTGAGAGTAAAAATGTAAAAATGCAAATCCTACTTTTGGAGTTTACAATAAACCCTCTTTTCAACCTTTTTTTTTTTTTTTTTATAAAAATAGGTTATGTTCCATACTACTAATAAAAGGGTAAATATTAGTGGATGTGATATAGTGAAACAAACGCACAAAGTAGAAATAAGATGAATAATACAAAAATGGATAAATTAGAGAAAAGGGTGGAGAAATGGACCGCCTCATGAATGCTTATTATTGGATTTAAAATGCAAATGTGTTTATTTTGAAATGGTATGGAAGTGATGTAGTGTGGTGAGGTGGATTACCAAGTGGGGTAAAGAGAAGAGGTAAGATAATGTGGGAAATGGAATTTTTAGGAATGGGAAAGGCTCTGATTATGAGGAGAATGTTCTCTGATTACTGATAGGGGTCTTTAAGATCCTGTGGTAGGGTGAGGTCATGGTGCTTTTATAGGGGCTAAGAGGGCTACTAATCGGCATGGCCCCTGGCCTGCCTATCGACATGGTGCTTGCCTTACCTGGCAAGGAAAAGGACACCCTCCCGATAGGCAATGTTCATGAGGTGCCTATAGGCTGTTCATAATATTTTTTTTAAATGGCCATAAAATAAAAATCATAAGTTTGAATCGTTCATAGGGTGGACCATTGGAAAATTAATTCAAATCCCTTTAGGAATCAATTGATACACTCCTGGGTTTGGGAGTTGATCGAGGTCAAACGAGGATCGAAAGATTCTAATGGTATCTAGATAGAAGGTTTTTGGAGGAAAATGGATCGTTCATACAAACTGCGAGGCTGATTCACATACTTGGTGGACCATTTGAAAGGGAATTCAGTGCCCTTCGAGATTTCATTAAGCTTTGCTCAGTTCGGAGAGTTTACCAAGGTTAAAAGGGGACTGGAAGTGTTTGGTGGCCCTTTGAAGTAAAATGGATCGTTTATTTGAACTGTGAGGCTGATTCATGCACGGTCTGGATCATTGGAAATGGTATTTAGAGAGCCTCAAAGATATATGAGATTCACTTAGGTTGGAGAGTTTATCAGGATCAAACCGGGATCGAGAGATCTCAGTAGACTCCTGATTAGTACTTAGAGTGTGATGGATCGTTTGTACAGACCATAAGTTTGATTTGCGCACAGAACGAGCTATTGAAAAGGGGATTTGGATCCCTTAGAGGATTCATTATGCTCTGCTCAGGCTAGAGAGGTGGCAAGAGTTAAATGGAGACTGGGAGCGCCCGATGGCCTCCACATTAATAGTCGAAGTGTGATGGATCATTCGTGCGGACCAAGAGATGAACTTTTGGAAATGGGATTAAAAGACCTTCGAGCATTCATTGAGCTTTACTCAAGATGGAGAGTTAATTGAAATAAAATAAATCCTGGACGCTCTTGGTGGCCTCCAAAAAATTCCTCAGAGTGTGAAGGATCATTTGTGCATACCATGGGCCTTATTCGCACATGGTACGAACCTTTTGAAAAGGAATTCAGAGACCTTCGATGATTCATTAAGCTTTTCTTTGGCTGTAGAGTTGGCCGAAGGAAACGGGGCTTGAGAGCATCCAGTGGCCTCCAGATCGGTACTCGGAGTATGACCTCGGGTTTATGGTGAATTAATGATATCTAAAGACCTAAGGAGGTGCTTAGGGGGCTAGGATGGCGTGTCTACATAGAGCGCCATAATTCTCTTAAAAGAAAGAGATTTCTTCTTTAAAGATGCCGAGACAAATTTCTAGCTTTGAAAGGATCATATACAAGAAGATCGCAATGTTTCGGAGCATTCAATTGAGATTTTGGAAATCCAAAAAAAGGCATCATCTCATCTTCATCAAATACCTTTATCCATATCGAATTGCAGTCGAATCCACAAATATATTTCATTTTTAACCCCGGATTTGTTTTTCAAACCTAGTTTTTGTGATACCCCGCCTATTTTAACCACAGTTGATCAGTCCTTTATTAAAATAAGTAGCAATCTCATTTGGTTCATTCTTATCATCACCACTAAAAAAATTATTTACTTATCACCTATGTCAAATTCTGCTGGTGTCAAATTTTATCTTTCATTATTATAACAACATGCGGAAACAAATTGAACTAAAAAAATCATCCTCATAATAATAATCTGAACAATCACGCAACAGATATATAAAAAATAAGACCAAATAAACCATCGGTTCCCTAAATAAATAATCCATCTATAATCTTAAGTAAATGAAATTGAATCTGAATAATGTCTAATAAATTGAAAAACTAAATAATCTGAGGGGCGACACACCCAAATGAAATACTGATACATCTCCTAGCTATAAATGAAAAAACTAAAGAGAAAAAAGAAACTAATACAAGCCTCTACAAGTGCTGCAACTATGCATTCCTGGATATAATCATCAAGATTGATGTCCCTGTGGATGGACACCTCAAAGGTTTTGGAAATATTTTAACACAGGACAGAGTCCAAGAAAAAAGTTTGAAAAATATTTTGCAAGTATTTAAATCACAGATTAAATCAGTTATTAGATACACATGTTAGTTCCACATAAAATTTCTCGAGATCCTCACCTCTCAACTAATGTGCACGCCAAACATACCCTACCTAGATTGTAATGACCCCATTTTCTTATGGCAATATATAATTGTCTTCTTTCAATTTCTTCACACTTAATATCTAATAATGATATATTATTACATATATGATATTTCGAGTTCTTAATATGACAGATCCCGTTTTTAAATTTGAAGAATCAATGGTAAAATGGATCAAATTGAGATTTTATGGCACATCCTAAGCTAAGTGATAAGTTTTGGGGTAGAAAATGTAATTTTATGAAACTTTAAGGACTTAGTTTTAATAAAGAAAGTTTCAGGGACCAAAATGAAAAATAAAAAGGGGCCTTTTCATAAATAAAATATTTTCAGGGACCTATAAGAAATATTGAAAATATATGGTGTGAAATTACCAACAGGTTCGAAATGATCCTTATACCCTTAATACTTTTCCACCTCGTGCTCGACACCTCGTGCTTGGTTTTGACACCTCCACCGTACACGTGTCGTCGTTAGAGGAGAAGCCAAAACATGTGTCATCGTTAGAGGAGAAGCTAAAACACGTGTCGCAGTCCAGTGAAATAAGACTGTAAGATGCCTCCGTTACGCGACACGTCAATGCTGACTCCCATTGTAAAAGCTTGGTCAGCATGGACACGTGTCAATGCCGTGATATCTTTGGAAAACTATAAATAGGGCCTTTGGGGATCATTTGAAACTCACACCAATTCCTTGAGAATTATAGAAAGAAATAGTGAGAGAAAGTGTTCTAAAGTTTAAGAAGAATTTTTTAAGGATATTCATCTTAAGGCAATCTTAATGTTATAATGCATCTTTATAGTTTTAATTTATTATTTTATAGCTATACTTAGTAGTTATGCTGGTAAAATACAATAAAGAATTCACTAATCAAAAATTAAAATTTAGAACAAATCCAAGTTGATTTTATAAACATGTTTGAAATTATATGCTTTTAAAAATTATTCTTTTTAAAGAAATTGCTAATTATTATGGAATCCCATTTAAGTAATTCCAAAGTCAGGCCCGGTGAAGTTCTGTCTAGATGAGATGGTATTTAAGTGGTTCCCCTTTGACCCTCCATCTCTACTGGGAATGAATTCGGAAATGTTCTGTCTAGATGAGATGGTATTTAAGTGGTGCCCCTATGACCCTCCATCTCTACTGGGAACCGACTGATGAGGAAAAACTATGAATTGAATTCTTCAATTACGATCAATGAATTTTAAAAGTTAACAAATAGGGATTCAGTAATCCTTTAAAATAAGAGGTTAGTATAGTATAAACTGGACCTTAGAATGTGTACTTAAATCTTTATCAGATTAACGTGTGATCGAAGACCAATACCAGTAAATTTGACCTCCATTTTGGGTGAGTACTCTGACATTCCTTGTGTATTTTGATTATATGATATTATGCAAACAATATATATTTTGTGAACTGCTTTTATTCTCAAAATTCATGTGATACCGATGATCGATTCATTTGTTATATGTTAATATTTGTCCATATAAACATACCGATTAAAATGATTATTGAAAAGGATATTGAATATTGAAAATATGATTCCGCCTAAGGGACCTCTTTACTGACTGACCTTCCCAGCTGGGTTATCACTGGTGTGCCCTAAACAAGGCGTTGTTATGAACATGTTCGATTGACCCTCAACTACCGGGGTATAATACGGTATTAGAGTGTACTTGGCCATTAAAATGATATGATTTAAAGAAAAAGAAATCATAATTTATTTGTTGCATTCTTCTAATTCTGAGCTATCCAATTGTCATATATATACTATCATTTCAAAATATATATCTATTTACTGCAAGTTCCTCTCCATATAGGTATATGCCTTCTCTTTTGATTTGAATAGGTATCTATTTTCTGAAAACCCTGGAATGTTTGGAGATTGAACCTCATTCGGCTTTTAGCTGATATTGCATAAATAACCATTTTTCAGGAAATGTTTAGGCTCACGGACGGAACGAAAATGGACTATATTGAAGATTTATCTTTTAGATCTCTTTTGGTAAAATTTTTATTTAGATCATGTCTGGCACTCTTGTAATAAGGTTTAAATTTTCTCTTAAGTTGTAACTCGTTGTTATTTTTAATATATATGAAGTTTCCTTTAGAAAGCTCTGATGACGTAACTCCTTTACTTTCAGTATTTTACGATTCATAACCATGTGATAATACATCCATTGCATTCATTTAAGGAAACAATTAAATCGAAATATTTGTTGCCTTGGTGGCATGTCAAGACACTCGTTCCCTATTACTATTTTGGGTCGGGGACATGATAGAGGTGGTATCATAGCATAGGTTATGAACCCGTAGACTACTGAACATAAGTTTCGAACGTTATAGATTTTAAGTTTCCATACATAGGATACAGGATTAAATATCCGACTTATGTGATAACCCTCCACATGTATTAAAATATATATAAATTATTTATATATCATTATTCTTCTAAATTGCAATCTTGGGCTAGTATAATACATCTTACGTTTGGCCATGACTGTAGAAAATGACTAAGGCAAGATCAACTCCAGGAACTAATGGTTCGAGTATGGAAGGACTGGAAGGTGCATACAAGGCAATTGAAAGTCTAGCAAGAATTGTTGAGCATCAAGTGAATAATGGAGCACCAAGGAATCTTGAACTAAGTAGTTGTACTATTGAACAGTTCAAGAAGTTGAATCCGCCGTCTTTTAAAGGGACTCCTAACCACACTGAAGCAGAAAAATGGGTGATGCAAATGGAAAAGATGTTCGATGTTCTTAAGTGTACAGATGAACAACGGGTTTTATTTGGAACATTGTGGAGAATGCCTAAGATAATGCATGGGGAAAGGAATAATCCTATAGGTTGGAATGACTTCTTAGTGATCTTTTACGAGAAATACTTTCCCAAAACGGTGCAAGACTAAAAAGTAGCTGACTTCATGGGTCTGGTTTAAGGAAATATGACGGTTAGTCAATATGAGGCAAAGTTTACTGAGTTATCCCGTTTTTCACCTCATGTTGTGATAACCGATGTTTTAAGAGCCAAGAAGTTTGAACGTGGGTTAAGGTTGAATCTTCGTAGCCGAATTTACATCCTAAAGTTGACATCATATAATGACGTGGTGGCTAGGGCAACAATAGCTGAGAAGGATAGTGAAGAATATAATCAGGTTAGAGAGGGGAAGAGGAAGTTTGGAGAACAAAGAGGAAGGAACCCCAATAACAAACCCTTTAGGACTATACCTAATATAGGACAACCTTTAGTAAACAAACCCTTTAATGTTGATAAATGCCAACGTTGTGGTAATATTCAATGAGGGCGACTGTGTTACCTAGAGACGGGGAGTTGCTTTGGGTGTGGCCAAAAGGGACATAAAATGCGAGATTGTCCTAACAAAGGGAAGGCGGTAACAAAGACTTCTAATGACAACAAGGATCAGGGCAGACAAGGTAGAGTCTTTAATCTTTTCGATGCAAAGGCTTGTAACGTAGTAGTGTCAGGTACACTTTCTATATGTGCACAGCCTTTTCAAGTTTTAATTGATCCTGGTTCTACCCATTCATTTGTGTCTATGCGTTTTGTTAATCGTTTTCCTAATATTCCTGAATCCTTGAATCATATCTGTAATACCCCGCATTTTTTTTATTGAATTAAAATTGAACTAATTGAAGAAAAATAATTATGGCAGTATATATATTCGAAATTTTTGGAAATGAAAATTTAAAATGAATTAATTGAGATACGAATGTGCGACTTAAATATTAGAAGCGAATTAACGCGTAAAAGGATCTAGAGGGTTAAATTTGGCGCAATGGCATTTTTGTAAATAAACAAACCCTAGGTATAAATAGAAAGGAAGAGAAGAAGTCTTCATTATTTCATTTGAAATGGAGGCTAGGGTTTGGTAGAGAGAGAGAGTAAGAAGAGAAGAAGCTAAGAGGATTTCAAGAAGATTTCAAGAGGATTTCAATTTCTCCATACAATCCAAGGCAAGTTAATAACCTATATGTGTATATTTTGTATCTATAATGAAATTTCACATGAACATGTATTTGGATCCCTAAATTAATATGAAATTAATGTTAAAAATGATATGCAATGTATTAGGATCATCCTCCATATAGATTAAAATGTGATAACATCATTATAGGGATTGAATTGTTGAACAAACTCTTGAATTTGAGAAGTCTATGAAATTGAGTAAATCGTCTTATTAAAAATTGTTCTGAGCTATTTTAATTTCGAGAATTTATATTTCGTCCGCGCTGCCCGGTAGAAAATCATATTCTGGACAACTTTGTAGTTTTAAGTTTTTTCAAAAACGGATCGAAAAATCCTCGAATATGCGTTTTAAAATTCTGCGCAGAAAGTTATCGTGAACAGGTCCGAACTGTATATGTTAATTTCGGGTCTGTTTTAAGCAGCCTACGGTAGCGTGCTCGCGAGTCCTTATAGAAAATCACGTTCCGAACAACTTTGTAGTTTTAAGTTTTCCCAAAAACGGATCGAAAAAGCCTCAAATCGGCGTTTTAAAATTCTGGGCAGAATGTTGTCGAAAACAGGGGCGAATATTATATGTTAGTTTCGGGTCTGTTTTAGGCCGGCTATGGTAACGTGCTCACTTGTCCTTATAGAAAATCACGTTCCGAACAACTTTGTAGTTTTAAGTTTTCCCAAAAACGGATTGGAAGAGCCTTGAATCTGCATTTTAAATTCTGGGCAGCATGTTGTTGAAATAAGAGTGATAATATTTTTCATGTTGTTAGTAAGATAATTATGGTGTTCTGCCTAATATCCTAACTTGATCACACACTTAAGGTTATTAGGGATATATAACCTTGAAATGATTTGGTGTTGAATTAGTAAATTAATGATGTAAATTATGTTATATTATAAATAATGACTATTGTATAACTCGAGTAAGAGACTTGACACGATTGTATATATACATAAGTGTGAAATTGCTTTACATGTATATTGTCGAGTATACACTAGACTAGTCCTCCGGTCGATGTAGGCACATGTTGAAAGCAATTATTTGTGATTGATCCGGTTAGGTTCCGCTCGAGTGCCGTGTCGGAGATAAACCACCGGAACCAGACACATGGTTGTAATGCGGGTCAGATAGAAAGACCTTGAAACGCCATGTGATTTAGGACTTAGTATGATTGCCCTTGCCACGTAATATTGGAAAATATTCGTGTGTAGGCCTAGTGTTACGACTTGTTTCCCCGGGTAACGATAGTGACCCGATATGACTTGTCTGAGATATTATGTTTGTGTCTTAAAATAATATCTCTAATCAATGCATTTGATATTATACTTGAATGAAATATTTTTATACGTTAAATACTGAAATGAGACTAATAATGATTAATTAAGATACGATATGAGACTACACGTTACTCTAGTTTGGGTTGGGCAGTCCCGACATAGGAACATTGGTTGGGTAATTGAACAATTTAATTACTAGAGACGAGTAATGACTAGTGTGCTTTCATTATAAGTACATCTTATAATCTTATAGCTTGTTTTCTTGCTTTGACGTTCGTCTATCTTGCTTCTTGCTCCTCTCCTATGTATGTATTATACAGGTCCTCGCCCCGTTGGACAGTAGATCGTGGAGCTGGATGACCTCGCATCAATTCTTAGGATCTTGTAGTGGTGGACGCTGGTCCATATCCTATTTTGTCACTCTTCCTTAGAGTGTGGTATCAGAGATTTCCCATTGTTAGGGATTTGATAGTGTTGAGAGGTTTATATTACACTCTTTACCTAATTTATCTTTGGGCCCGTATGTTTGGGCATTTTATATTCAGTACTGCTATTACTTGTGGATCCTATACTTACTATGATGTTATTTGGTTACACGTATGGGAGTGTACATATTTACTTTACTGCGTTTATTTAAATTATGTTTCTAATGCCAACATATTGACGCTCCGCTTTAATTTAATTGGGCGTAGCTAACCGAATTAGATATAAAAAGCAGGGTTGTCACAATATCATACACGTTTCTACTCCTTCGGGTGAGTTATTGACGGGAACATTAGTATATATGTCTTGCCCTATAAATGTTAGTAGTCATAAACTATTCGCTGATCTGATAGTTTTAGACATAAGAGATTTTGAAGTCATTTTGGGGATGGATCGGTTAGCATCATATCATGCTAGGATGGATTATTTTGAGACGAGGGTTATTTTCCAAATTCCTAACCAACCAGAATTCAGTTTTAAAGGAACTAGCATCTTATCTTCTATGTGTATTATCTCTGCAATGCAAGCTTGTAGTTTTCTTAAGAAGGGATGTCAAGGATTCCTTGCCAGTGTTATTGATTTGCAAACAAAATAGCCTAGTTTAGAAGATATTCCTATAGCTATGCTTTTTCAAGATGTTTTTCCAGATGATTTTCCCAGTCTACCTCCTAGTAGAGAAGTAGAATTTACCATTGACCTTGTTCCTAGAACCACACCAATCTCAAAACCACCTTATCGCATGGAACCTTTAGAATTAAGGGAAATAAAAGTTCAATTACAAGATTTTTTAGACAAGGGTTTTATTAGACCTAGTATATCCCCTTGGGGTGCTCCAGTGTTATTTATTAAAAAGAAGGATGGAACGATGAGGTTATGTATAGATTATCGTGAACTAAATAAGGTGACCATTAAGAATAAATACCCCTTACCTCGTATAGATGATTTGTTTGACCAACTGCAAGGTGCGCAAGTATTTTCGAAGATTGACCTTAGGCCAGGCTATCACCAACTGAAGATTATGGAAGAGGATATTTCAAATCATCTTTTCGTACTAGATATGGTCACTACGAATTTCTTGTGATGCCATTTGGATTAACTAATACACTAGCCACTTTTATGGAAATGATGAATAGAGTGTTTAGGAAATATCTGGATCAGTGTGTGGTTGTTTTCATTGATGACATCCTTATTTATTCCAAAGGTATTGAAGAACATGAGAAGCATTTGGAGATAGTATTACAAATCCTTATGAAAGAGAAATTATATGCGAAATTAAAGAAGTGTGAATTTTGGTTGCCTAGTGTTTCTTTTCTAGGACATGTCATATCCAAGGAGGGAGTGTCGGTTGATCCTCAAAAGATCGAAGCTTGGGGATGTGATAGTAGCTGGGTTGATTTGGTTGGGATTTTTCAAGTTGGTGTAGTGAGGTCAGGGAAGGTTGGAGGTCGGGTATGGGGGTCCAGTTTGGTTGAGAGCTTGGGACAGTTTTAGGAACCCGGAGTCTTCGAGTTCGTGGGTTGTAGGTTCGGGTTACCAAGTTTTAGTTACGGGTTTAAGGTTTGTTAGGTTTCACAGGTTTGGGGAAAAAGGTATGGAGGTTGACGAGTTTTCGACATGGCGCCAAGTTGGTAAAGTGGCTGTTGGGTCTGAAATAGTTTGGACAATGGGTTTCCGGGTTGAGACCGGGTTTGGCCCAGGTCGACAAGTATCGTTATGGCTGTCGACGGAGGTCAGGGGATTTGGAGAGTTAACGGAGTAGGTCTGATTACTGGGTTCGCTGGAACCGGTTATGGTTGCTGGCTGAAGCTCGCGGCAGAATTTGGGTCATCGACGACGAGGTCAAGGTTAGGAGGGTTCCGGATTTGTTGATTGATTTAATTTTTATGGGTATGGAGTAAGTTATAACGGGGATTCGTGTTTGTTATGCCAGGGATGGGTTGGAAGGCAGCAGCGGGTTAGTGGTTCGAAGTTCCCGGGTTTAGGATTTCAAATCGGATTCGGTGGTTATCTATTGGGATCACGGGTTATTTGATGGGTTTGTATGGGTTGAGTGAAAAGTGGGTTTTAGTTACGGAGGAGAGAGAGAATTGTTTGGTGAGAGGTTGAAGATGATGGGGGGTAGGATTAGGCCATCTCCAATGTCTTTGTTTTCAAATCTCAAATAGTTAGACAGCTTTTCTTATCTACTTGGCACGTCTCCTAATTTGGTGCAACACTTTCTTTATTGTATTTATCCAACGGTTAATTCTTTCAATGTGATGTGGAGTCGTTTTTTAAGAAAAATTTTTGATTTGAACTAATCCAGTCGTATTAGCCCTAAAAATGTGAGTATTTGGTTGCTTGTTTGTGTTACATTTCATGCAGTTAAACCTCTCAAGGCTTTCTACATGTAGAAATACAACTTGAAATTCCCTATATGACTCAGTAGCCATCTCATTTTCTCCATCAGATAAGGAGGATTGTTGGAGAAGATTTTTTCCATTTTCTCTTTCTAAATCATAAAATTTGCAAGATAGAAAAGGTAATTGAATATCGCCTTAGGTGTGGTGAGGGTGTGGGGGTGAGAGAGTGTGTATGTTTAGTTTGCAATTAAAAATAAATTATTTAACACTAACTAAAATAAAATTTATTAAAAAAAAACTAAATCCTAACCTAATAAAAATGAAATATTTACAAACCTATTAAAAATAAAACTAAAACTAAAAAAATATAGAATCAATAATACATAGAAATTTAAATTCCTAATTTAAAAATAAAACTAAACTAATAAAATATTAATAGCATTAAAATAATTAAAATGAAAAAAATAAAATAAAAATAAAATTTAAACCTATAAAAAATATATAAAAATAGCCGACGGACAAATAAATCATAAAATTATACAAGACTCAAAACAAAATATACATTAAATTCTAAAATTTAAAAACGACTTAAATGAAAATCGAAAAAAAACACATGAGGGTCGGGACAGAATATGGATGGTCTAGGGCTTGGTGTAAACAAGTTTTGATTTTTGGTACAGGACAAGGTATAGGTTAAGGATATGTGAATTAGCCTCTTTTAACGCGCAATTCCCTCAAAATACAGCTTTTGAATCTGCAAGTAATGTTTGACCTACAAAATAGACATGAGCGCATATAAGAGTGATTTTACTAAGAATTAGCAATTAAAAATCGTCTATTTAGGGTTTTAATTAAACACTTTTGGGTGTTTATCATCCCATAAAAAGGAAAGATAATGGTGATGAATTGATCTCATTTTTATAAAATGTTGCAATGAGGATAAGCAATTGAAGATAAATCCACATATTGATTTCAATTGTATTCAATTATGGTTTCTTTGGATAAGGATGTTTCATTATCTTTTTATTTCAGATGCTCTCCAATTTGTTTGCTAAAAAATGACATTCCCATATATTGGCTGGCCTCTTTAGTTTTTTTTTTGTCTAGATTCAGGAATAGAATGTCCCACACTGTTGCAAATAGAATAGAAGGATGAGAGTTTTGCATAAACTATATAACCTCTCAAGTTCCTACACTTCCATCCTTGTTATTGCCATACTCTATTTTCATAATACAATAATCCATTTTTGTTCATTTTTTTGCAACTATGGAAGAAAACCCAAAAAGCAGTAAAATAACATAAGGTGTTCCACCCTAAACACCGGTCGAAATGGGATATTTCCATGGGATCATGCAAAGCCTGTCTAGAAGCCAAGAGGCTATACATAAAGATATTAGGCAATTGATGCAGAATATTCTGGCCAAGAAATAAAGGCCCAAGGTAAATCCAATCACCCCCATTGTTGGGGGAAATGTTAATAAGACACACAACATGCCTCCCCCAACTTTATTGAGAGACATGAGGTTGTTTCATCATGATCAAGCTATGAAAAATCCCAGAAGGTTCGATTTGGGCTCCTGAGGCAAAGGGAAAAGATATGGAGTCCGTACTGAAGGATCCAAATCCAGATTTAAGGATGAAATAAGTATGTAGTGGTATACACAGTCTAAGATAGAGGTCTAAACTTACAAGTCTATAGCTATGTCCACTATCTGATCATGAGGATATGAGGATGATCTAAGCTTCATAGTTGAATGTATTAGTGACTTGAAAAGATTCAACAAAGGTTTAGCCTTTGATCTCTTATGACCAGCGGGTGTGAGGGAACAGTCGCACGAGGATCAAAAGGAATGCATAGAAGAATCAAAGAGGACTAGAAATAGAGATAAAATTTGCTCGGCTCATTCTAGTCACAACGTTAGGGGGTCATATAGATCCAAGAACATGACAAAGAGGGTAGAGAGCTCGATCGAGAGTCATAGTCGAGTTGACAAGAGCAAAGCTAAGAAGGACGACTATCCATGGAAGGGGTCCATCCAACGTATTGAGGATCGACTAGGTGATTTCATCACAACAAAAAATCCTTTATAGAGAGGGTATGTGTAGGGGTAGTTATTTGCAACAGAAGTTGTTTTCTACCCAACTGCAAAATTTAAGCCACCAATCATTACTCCCAAGTATGATGGGAAATATGATTCACTGCTGCATGTGGAAAAATATAAAGCTTCCTCTCATATTTATTCCATTCTTGATGAAATGTGTTGTTGAGCCTTTTCTAGTACATTGACTGGATCAACTTAGATTTAGTACAACGGGCTTCTAAGGGGGCAGATCACAAACTTCAAGTAGCTGAAGAATTTATTTATTAGAAATTTCCCCTTTGGTACTAAATTGGGCAAATGTATAGCTCACTTATTAGGTGTCCACTAAAAGGATCATGAAATGACAAGGGAATACATTACTCAATTTAATATGAAAAAGATAAAGGTTAATGATTATGAAGAGAAGATTTCCATCACGGCATTAATGTGTGGATTTTTGTCAGGAAAACTTTATTGTGCTTTCTCCAAGAAACCCCTGAGCACAATGGTTGAGTCTTTGGCCAAGGCATAGAAGATCATGAATATTGAAAAATCCATGAAGGGTAAAGAATCTAGTCATGCCAATGCTGACATTAGAAAGAGGTCAGAGAAAAAAGATAAGTCAAATAACCCTAACAAAACTAATAAACTAGAGAGATTTAATGAATATACCCCACTCACTGTGGGCGTCCACCACATCCTCAATGAGATTCGAGGAAGTAGTGACCTCAAGTGGCTTGGGAAATTGAAAGTACTGACTAACATATCAGATAAAAGCAAACATTGTGAATTCCATAAAGACCGTGGTAATGACACCAATAGTTATTTTGCTCTGGAAAATGAGATTGAGACTCTGATTCAAAAGGGTAATTTTTCAAACTTTGTTGTTAAGTCAGGTCGAGCAGATAAGGCCAAAGGTTACCAGAAAGTCTCCTTATAAAGGTAAAGATGAGAAGAAGTGTAGCAGGGAATCAAATGATGAAGACAATCTCTATTTCCCAAAGAAGCCTCTAAAGCTAGTGGATAGTATTGGGATGATCTCTTGGGGATTCCACTTCATTACAGGAGCTGACACTGGTGGTGGTGATGAACCAGTAGAAAGAAAAAGTGTACATGAATGAATCCAAGACTTGTGCACATATCAGGAATATGACTTTGGCGGAATCATTTGAGGCACGACTTCACAAGGAAAATATAAATTGGTTGGTTATTAGTTTTTCTAAAGACTATCTATCTGGGCTATTATAACCCCACGATGACCATTCTTTTTGCACCATGATGGTCCACGAGAGGTCGGTCGTTCAGATTTTGGTAGATAATGGAATCTTAGCAAATGTATTATTTTATGATTGCTTCAAGAAGATAAAACTAGCGGATAGGAAGTTGAAGACATATCACCGTCCGCTAATTGGTTTTTTTAGAGAGAAAATATACCCCCTTGGCATAATTTAGCTCCAGGTTATCATCGTCACTTGGCAGACCTGTCGAACTGAGAAAATGCGCTTCTTCGTCTTAGACAAGAACATGCTCTCAGCTTACAACATCGTATTTAGTAGAGTTGGTCTGAAATTTTTTAAAGTAGTTACCTTAACTTTTCATCAATGTTTGAAATTACCCATAAGCTATGGTGTGGGAGTTGTGAAAGGAAAGAAAGTTGAACACTAAAAGTTCTATTATACGTCAGCTGAGTAAGATAAAATAAAAGTTCTATTATACGTCAGCTGAGTAAGATAAAATAAAGAAGCTAACACAAACTTATCAGTTCGAGACATTAGATCATCGAGATGAAGATAAGTTAGTCACTAGTGAAATTTTAGAGAAAGTGGAGCCAATTATTCTTTACAATGAGCATCCATAAAAGACATCCCAAATCAGTTCGCCTCTGAATCCAGCTCTCAAGAAAGAACTGGTAAATTTCTGAAGGAGAATAAAGGATGTTTTTGCCTACATCCATGAGGACGTGCCTGGGATAGACTCGGATATCGTCTTTCACGAGCTTAGTATTATTAAAGACGTTATGTCGATCAAATAAAAATGATGTGTGTTCTCGGATAAGAAGAATATGGAAATTCAGGAAAAAATTGAGAAATAAAAAAGGGATAATTTCCTCAAGATATCAAGTATCCGGAATGGCTCTCTAATGTGGTGATGGTTCCAAAGAAGGATAAATAATGAATGTGTGTTGACTTCACGGATCTAAACAAAGCTTGCCTAAAGGACCATTATCCATTACTCTTAATCGACCAGCTAGTCAATGCCACTGTTGGGCATGAGTTGCTCAGCTTTATGGATGTTTATTCAGGGTATAACCAAATTAGAATGAAGCCAAAGGACAATGATAAAACTTCTTTTATTAGCAGCTAAGGCACTTTTTTTTACAATGTAATGCCTTTGGGGCTAAAAAATATAGGGGTAACGTATCAAAGGCTGGTAAACAGAGTGTTTGAAGATCAAATCAAAAAATTATAGAAGTCTGCATAAATGATATGATGATGATGAGAAATCAGGTTGTTGATCATGTTCATAACCACATCCAGACTTTTTACTAGATAGATAAGTACAAGATGAAACTGAATCTAATAAAGTGCATATTTGGTGTAAAGGCGGGTAAGTTTCTCCATTTCATCGTGAACCAGAGAGGCATAGAGGATAACCAATAAAAAATCAAAGTGTTGATCAATATACTGCCTCCTATAAAGAAAAAAGATATCCAAATTATAAGAGGTCGAGTGGCTATGCTCAATGGGTTTGCTTCTCGAGCAACTAATTATTATTTATCGTTCCTTAAGGTGCTTAGAAAAATCTTCAAATAATATGTTGAATGTGACAAAACCTTCCTAAATCTGAAGAAATATCTAGGATCTACACCTTTATTATCCAGTCTAATCCTTAGTGAATAGATTTACCTTTATTTGGCGAAGTCTGAGTCTGTCGTGAGCTCGACTATAGCACGACTAGAACACAATGTCTAAAAATTAATATATTACACTAGCAAGGCATACCGTGGAGATGAAATTTGGTACCCAAGGTTGGAAAAGCTAGCACTCACATTATTTGAACTGTCTAAATGGATGAAACCTTATTTCCAAGATCATACCATTATTGTGTACACATATCTCCCCCTTCAACAACCTTTTCATAAGCTGAAAAAATCTAGAAGGTTAATGGCTTGGGTCGTGGAGCTGGGAAAATAAGATATCTATTATGAGTCAAGAATAATAATTAAGGGTGAGGTAGTGTCCGATTTTATTGCATAATTCAGTTACAAGAATGAGAAACTACATCCGACAGAAGCTACTCTAACTCCAAATAGTGATAATCTAGAGGTATCAGGCATATAAGAAGAAAGATCTTGAGATGTCGAGTAGATGAATAAATTATTTAAAAATGATGATTTGGTTGAAGGAAGTTTTGAAAAGGATCCCCGAGTTTGACAACTATACATGGATGGTTCATCACGCGCCAAAGAAAGTGGGGAAAGATTAATTATTTCAATACCTGATGGGGCTAATGTAGAATATGCCCTCGGGTTCAACTTTGAAGCCTCAAACATTGAATCAGAGTACAAAGCCTTAGTAGTAGGTTTAGGCTTGGCATCTTCACTAGAAAATGAGCAGTTGGCATTCCATAGTGATTCCCAACTTGTGGTTAACCAGGTGCTCAATATTTACAAGGAAAGAGAAGAGATAAGGTAAAAATACCTAGCAAAGGTAAAAAGGTTTCTCATAAGATTCAAATCTACGAAAATGGTCAGAATTCTATGGATAGAGAATGCTCGAGTAGATGCACTTTCTTGTCTAGTATCTGCGACTAGGGTCAAGCTGAGAAGAACTATGCATATGGAAATACTACTACAACAAAGCAATGATGAAGAATGTGTAAATGTGATGCTAGGTCCATCTTGGATGGATCCCATCGAGTTGTATCTAGAGACTATTGAGGTATTGGATAATTCCAAAGAAGCACACAGGCCGTGTTACAAGGCACCTCGATATCTGATACAAGGAGGAGTTTTATTCAGAAGGGGATTTGTACTCCCATTGCGATGGTGCGTTCATCCAAAAGATGTGTCGAATTTAATAATGGAGTTATATGAGGGTTCATGTGCAACTCACTCAACAGGTCTATCATTTGTTAAGAGGGTGGAAACTTAAGGTTATTATTGGTCAACCATGAAACAGGATTGTGCCAGCTATGTAAGAATGTGTGATAAATGACAACATTATTCTAACATGCACAAGAGCCTGGGTAATAGCTGACACCAATCACTTCTCCTTAACCCTTTGCGATATAGGATATCGATTTGGTCGGCCCACTACTTAAGATAGAGGGGGATTCCATTTTCTAGTCATAGCAGTAAACTAGTTTGTTATGTGAGTAGAAGTTCAATTATTGGTGGAAATTACCTACCCAAAAATGTCCCATTTCATATGAAAAATGTCATTTGTATATATGAAATACGGAATGCCGTACGCCTTCATAACATATCATGTTACCCAATTTGATAATGAGTAGTTCCTGGACTACTACGTTTGTTTGAAGAGCAAGAAGCTACATTCTATTCCTTCCCATCCATAGTACAACGGTCAAACTGTGGTTACCAATAAGACGCTACTTTGAGGGCTAGGGAGAAGGATGGATAATGCAAAGGGTAACTAGATCAATGAACTACAAAGCATATTATGGGCTTACAGAACCATGCTAAGGATGGCCATAGGTGAAACCTAATTTTTGATGGTATTTAGAATCGAAGAGGTGTTGTACATTTAGATCGGCTTGCCCCATCACAATTTGCTAAAATTTGACTCCACCAAAAGTGCCTTTATGATCGGACTTGATCTGGACCTAGTTGAAGAAGTTAGAGAATAAGTTTCCATAAGAGTAGCAGCCTACTAATAGAGAACTATGCAATTTTATAACAAGAGGGTGAAGCTGAGCACCCTAAAAGAAGGTGATTACATCCTAAAAAGGTGATTTAAAAAGGGAATAAGATAGAACTGAATTGGTGATAATTGTGTAGAGTTTTAGAGTTGATCCAACCAGGAACATACAAAATAAAAACCCTAAAAGGAGAGACATAATCAAACCCTTGTAACTATAAGCATTCGAGGAAGTATTATCAATAGAGATTAGTAGATTTAAATTTATGATATCATACGTGAACAATTTTAATTTACATGTATTCAAAGTTTTAGTGATTAATGAAAAATTTGCAATTCTCATCTATCTGCCAAGTTTTTAGCTATAAATGATTATTTTAAAAGTTCGACGGTATAACATATGTGCAAGAAGATCAGGCTGAAGACATCTCATCCATAAGTTGACAAGCTAGATTACGATCATACCACACTTCTTTAAAGACCTCATCTCTAATAGTTCATAATCAAGAAGTTCACAGACCCGTAAAAACAATGTTATCACATGGTCAGGCCGATAAGTCCACACCTTCCTGTAAGCTGACCAAAGTAATGGTAGATCCTAGGTCAACAATTGATAGGGAAGCTCGAGGTTTTCACTTACGACAACCTTATCAATATAACCTAGGTTCCTCATGTAATGATATATATTCAATGAAAATCATAAAAATTATTGTTCGAACATTACAACTAATCAAAAGTTAACAAATATTGTTTAAGAAATTAATTTGGGAAGTTATAGACATAAAGCTTCACAAAATCAATAAGGTAGATAACTCAAGCAACTGAGGCATTTTCATCGGCTTGGGGAGCATTACCAACAATAGCCTCAACTGTCGGAGTGTCTTAAAGAGTCACTTGGGCAACTTCAGGAGCAATGAGGGGGACTTCAGTTGTAACAACCTTCTCAATCTTAGCTGCAGGCTGGTCCTCAATAGCTCGATCATCCTGATCGTCCAATTACATTTTTTTCCTCTTCAAATTCCAAAGTCATCTATTCATGATCATCACCCTCCTATTTTTTCAAAACATCATCTATATCGGGGTAATTTTTATTACCCCATTCTTTAGCGCACCGTAACCCTACATGAAGAAGGTCACATTCTTTATAGTGTACTCGACAGAGTCCTTGAGCTTATTAATGTCACTTGATTTAACTATGGTAAGGGCCTCGTTAGCCTTTATTTAAGGTCCTACTCTAAGCTTTGGAACTCCATGGCATCAGAATTGATCTTCTCCTTTATTTTCCTATTCTCTTCCTCAATCGTGGTAAGAATTTCAACGTTTGCTACAAGATGATTAGCCTTCTCTTTGAGCTCACTACAAACCTTGTCATAGGTATCTTTTGATGTTTTTATTTCCCCCATCAAATCTTCATATTGTGTAAGGATATTAGCATTATCATTTTTTCTCCTACTCAAACCGTGATGGAAGGACATATCCTTCTTCCTTAAGATGGTGGAAGTCATCACTCCCTAAAAAAGAAGGCTAGGAGATTAGCTAAATGAAATATTTAACAAAATTAAGATAAGAACAAGTATACTGAGAGCTTACCATAAACATCCGGTATTAAACCAGGTTCCACATAGCATCATGGTTAAAACCCTTAAGGAAGTTAAAATTCGAATTATACTCATGGTAACCGAGCAGATCAATGGAATTGTTCATATAATGAAAAATGGAGTTTGAATCCTTCTTCAGCTGCTCTTATGTGATCATGTTCTTAGGCTCAAAAGATAATTCCTCCACTTTGCAATAGTGAGAAGATGACCCCAACCTCTGACTAGACGACGACCTAGTTGTCCATTAATCTTCACCCTTTTCCCTTAAATGTTGGTCCTTTGATGTTTAGGATCATTTTGGTTCGTAGGTCCCTCTAGAGGCCCCTTATCTTGTGAAGCACCAAAATTTCCCTTACTTTAGCTTTGGTAGCAACAATAGGGTCAACCTCAGTTTTCTACCTAGACTTGGCATCAGTCATTTTTTAAGCATTTGTCTTCTTCTTAGATCTGGCCTCGGTGTCTACCTTTTTCTTAGCCTCTAGCTTAAGATTTTTCTGATGAATTGCATCCATGGCAGTATAATCAACTTGTTTGGGTTCCATTCCAAAGAATGGTTGAGTTATGAAGACGGTGGAATTGGGGGTAGAAGATACACAGAAAAATCCAATAGCTAGACAAGTTGTGATGAGAAAACATATGATGACGACCCAAGACTTATAAAAATATTGTGTAGATTTTATGACATGTTGTTCGGCCTCGGCTTCAGATTCAACTGCTAGTTCCTCTCCTCTCACTAACCTTTTTGTAGAGCAACGTCTATTAGTTCATAATATCCTAGATTAGCAAACTTAGCAAAGGTAAAAATCTTCTCGAAATCTAAAGGCTTGTTAACACATGTATCCTCCACCAACCCATTTAAGACTACAGATAGTCCCAGGTCTTTCTTAATAGAATAAAGTTATATGAAAGGTTATCACAGTTCCAGAGATACAAAATAATAAAAATAATGCTACGAGGAGTTCATAATGTATACTGATTTTCTTGGGCCTAACCCAATCTCGAGGCACTATAACAGCTGGGTTCCCTTCCTTTGGGTCGAACTCCCACACACCAGACAAATACAAAAATTTTGCCTTACAGGCATGGTTTCTCATCTGGATGACCTTAACCAACTTCAGATGGGGGTTTCCTAGGAGGAAATAATAATATCCTGTGGCCTTGGCATTGTCCTTAATCCCATAAATAGATGTAAAGATATCCCCAGTGATATCATAACCGATATGGATCTTCCAGTACACCATCGACCCCAAAATTGTTCGATATACGTTAAGGGAGCTGGGTCAGATCTACTCTAGAACCCCTGAGAAATGATCGTATGATGGGATGAAGTATAAGACGAACCCCCACATGCAAAGCCCAAATAGGGAAAAAGATCTTGTTGGCATTTCCCTGATTATAGACCCTTTTATTACAGTCTGGAAGCCTTATATTTATATTAATGGAAATGAAGTAGTGTTACCTCATATCTCCAAGATCCTCTTTTATGATATCACACCCATGTTACCAGGACTCAGTATTTTTAGCATCATAGGAGTCGCTAAAAGAGCTCTCCTTGCTTGAAGGCACAACTATTGGGGAAGTTAACGAGTCGGGCCTCTCATCCATCTCCTCTTTGATAGAAGACTCTATATTTATAATAGAAATGTCTGAAAACGTGTTTACTAACCTTACACTAGTAGAAGGGTGGCATACCTCCTCAATACCTAAAAACCTACAAACTCTGGTGAACTATACTCTCGATTTTGGTGCTAGGGGGAAGAACCAACAAACGAAGGAACTTGGGGAGTATACCTTAAATGTCCAGGATCTTCCTCATGATGAATGGTCTGAATTGGTGTTGGGAATCTTTTGGCATAAACACCAGGAAATTGTTGGTCTAATTACTTAAAGTGTTGCAATCAACTGTTGATCCAAGGTTCGTCCCTTATAAAGGAGGTATATCAAGTCTTGGGGGATAATGTCTACGTTGACAAAGCAAATTTTAGGCGAAAACCTAGAGAAAGCCCCCCAGGCCAACTAACTCAATAGAAACCTAATATGTAAGATTCTTCAATCAAAAACCAACAACACCCAAAACGAATATAGAAAAGTAACAACAAGATGGAATCATAGTGAAATGTAGGAAATTTTAAAAGAAAAACCTAAGAGAGCTACATAAATGAGAAATGCGTAGCTAAAATTCTAAAACTTTGAAGAGAGACTCAGACTCTAAAGAAGCCAACGCCATAAAGGGAGAAGTCTCACTAAAAGGAAGTTTTCCTAGGTGAAGGTAACCAAAAATGGCAGAATCTGGGTAGGTTTAGTCATAGAAGACGAGTTTTGGGCGAGAAAGGTATTTTCTCTCTCTAAGAAATCTCTTGTGCAAAGAAATGTTTTGGAAAGTATGAAATGAAAAAAATAAATCTTTTGTACTTTTTTAGGCGGTAATTATTACCCCTATTAAATCAAGGCATGATGTCATATTTGGAAAGTTAACTAGCACTTCAAAACTGACGCAATGTTACCCGAGGCACGCACATCATAATTGCACCTGATACCACTCCCAACACTCAACACGTGTCAAGTTCAAATCCAAGGAAAAATTTCACCAGTTAATCTACTTGGTGCGTTCAAGAAGATCTAAAGCCAACCAGAATTAAGGAGGCCGATGACATTCCTCAATTAACACTTCACTCACTCAATTCACTTAGCATCTGTTCTAAAGACACAACACTTTTGAGAACCTGCTATAAGTTCTAATCGCAAGCAAAGTCTTGGGGTCTTATGTGATACCAAAAATATGGGAAACCTCATGGACCGATCAGAAGATGATAGTGGTCCCACTCGCTACAACAAAAGAGGTCGACTTAGTTATGAATCAGATCAACCCCAATTATGAGGTCAGCTAGACAGTTCCAGTAGTCCATTTGACAGTGGTAGTTCATAGTTGACTAACACTGTTAATTCACCCCATTAAAGCAAGCATGTACTGTGTGATTGGATGACGTCAGTAGCAGTTAAAATGTGTGCACATGTGGGAGGTATACAAATATCCTTCCCCATATACGGGTAATAATATCATGAATATCCCCTCACCTTTATGTAAAGTGTGTACCTACTTAGCTTATAAAGGCGTGACCTGTGTCCCTCTCTATTCACTATCCTATGACATCCTATAAATATCACACCACGCCCTCATAGGTGAGGATTCGAGATATTTTTCCTATTGTTATATTGTCAAATTCTAGAGAAAATTTGATGTCTTATAAGCATTCATTAATGGCGATTGCCAAATAATCTAATCTTAGCTACACTACACATTGTACGTAGACTATTTTGGTCTGAACCAGTTACATCATAGTGTCTCTATCTTTCTCTCCTCTTTTACCATTTTCTTTAGATTAACATCTCAGTTGTTATTATATCGTATTTGCTATCTATTTATAATTGGTGAAATTAAGCAAAGATAAAAACTTGTTCCAGTTTTAGACGATAACAATCCTCTTATCTGCAGTTTGAGCATCTCATCATTCACATTGATGTTAAAATTATATTAGCCATGACTTATGATAACCATACGCCATCCAACTGTGACACCCCATAAGTTCATAACCTTTTTGTATAGTGACTCATAGTTGTATTCTTTTGGGTAAAAGGTACTTCTAATTACTTGATATATATTTTGATAGGGTTTGTTGGTATTTATTTTCAGGATTATTGATCACCAAATCACTGTCATCAACCCGATGTAATGGTCATTATCAAATATCCATGTTGATACCAAATTTAATCTGCTGACATGGCTCAATTAAGTGGAGGCACATGGAAATCTGTGTGGCAATAACAAACACTTCTGAACAACACCTTGACTTCGAGGAACTTAATTTCCCCGACCAACTCAAACACTCCGAGCAGTATGTGCTCTCCGAGGAACTTTACTGTACCGAGCAACTCATGGATACAGAGATACTTAGGCGGTCCGAGTAGCTTAGGCGGTCCGATCTGCACCTCGATTATTATCAGACAATTAAGAAGATTAAATGCGCATTAAATGCTGTTTATTATCATACAGATGTATACGCTTATTGGAAAGATATGTATGATCCTTTCTCATGTACAGCCTCAGGGCTATAAATACATTGTATCATCCTCATTGTAAGGGACCAAAATTTCTGGAGATAAATCCTACCTCGAGAATTCCCAAACAGTAAATAATAACACAAACCGTGGATGTAGGCCATTCGTTCAAGGCTGAACCACTTTAAAATCTCTTGTCTTATTTATTTTTTATCTGTGATTAAATAATTAGAGATAATCTAATTTTTTACATCGACAGATTGGCTCCGTCTGTGGGAAGCGACTGTAATTTTAGTTTTTCACCAAAAACAATTCATCACCAATGGCTGACAATCCTGAATCCAGCAATCGAAACGCTGGAAACCCCCCAAATCAATCCGCTCCGCCAAATGTCTAAGATCTGGCTGGAATTATGGCCAATCTGGCTCAGGGCCAGACAACCATGCAAAAAGCTATGCGATGACTCAGACAAACTATCCAGGGTGGAGTACCTACCGATTCAGGATAACGAAGTGTTCAAAGAAACACCCATTTATTTTCTTCGCGTACTAGGCATACCGATCCATATCGTATTGAGAGATCTGATGATTTTTCTTATCAACCAGGTAGAACTTCGTCAGTACAAGCCACAGATACTGAACAAAAGGTCACTCTCTCTCCAGAAAGGATTAGTGCACTAGAGAGATTAAGTAGAGCATCTCCTTTTGATCGTTTGGGCCCAAGGAGGAATAGAAGTCCTCCCAAAGTTGTGTCGAGGAACTTCCGATAACCATCCGATCTAAGAGAGGGTTCTTCCCAATCACAACCAGTGGCTCGACAAGATAGATCCCAGGAAGCGACTTCAATACGATCAATTGCTCGAACCAATAGGCCCGAGGAGGGAAATGATGTGTGGAAAGGCTCTATTCAGAGGATAAAGAATAGACTAGGGGAAATGGCTAAGGCCAAGAATCCTCTTAAAAGAACTTTTATCCAAGGGACACCTTTTATACAAGTAATTATGGATTTTCCCACACCGTCGAAGTTCAAAGCACCTGTTGTGACTCCTAAATATGATGGAAAAACTGACCCTGTCCTTCATATAGAGCAATACCAAGCTGCTGCCGACATCTATGTTGTGCTAGATGAGATGAGATGCAGGGCATTCTCGGGAACTCTTACAGGATCTGCTCAAATATGGTACAATAATTTTCCTTGGGGTAAGATTTCAACTGGCCGAGCTCTTCATTGGAAACTTCTGTTTTGGAGCAAAACCGGTTAAACGAGTAGCACACTTGTTATGTGTTAGACAAAAGGAAGGTGAGAGCACCAGGGATTATATAACTCGTTTCAATAACGAGAAACTCGAAGTTATTTATTATGAGGAAAAGACAATGATTACTGCTCTGATGAGTGGGTTGCTGCCCAACAAGTTATACTACACTTTGGCCAAAGATCCACCCAGAACCATGTCAGAACTGATTTCAAAAGCGGCCAAGATCATGAATGTCGAGGAGGCTATGGATGCAAAGAAGAATATGGATACCAAAGAGACCAAGGTGGAGGTTGATAAGGCCAAAAATAAAGAGCATAAGAACAATGGTGGTGACAAACACTCAAAAACAAAGCCATCATGGGAGGTATTGAAGAAATTTGAAAATTATACTCCTTTGAAGGTAGATATCAACAATGTTCTAGAAGAAATCAAGAAAAACGAGGAGTTAGACTGGCCAAAGAAAATGAAGTCAGACCCTGACAAGAGGAATAAGGACAAATATTACGAGTTCCACAAGGATCATGGCCACATGACCAAAAATTGCATAGCTTTTTAGAATGAGATCGAAGCACTCATTAGACGAGGAAAACTGGCAAAGTATGTTGATCGTAAAAATAAAAGAAGAAACAACGACCGAGCAAGAGAGAGGTCTAGATCTCCTCGTCGACCAGAGGAGAACAAGAAAAGAGACCATAAAGATGATCCAGAAGACGACCCCGATCTTCCCAAAAGACCAAGGAAGCCAGACCGTGAAGTATTTTCAATACGTTTTGGATAATTTGATTGCAATGTGATTAATGGTGGAGATGCAAGAGGTGGAGACCTTACTGCAGAAATAAAATCTTACCTCAATGAGGCTCAAGCCTATTCATATATTTAACGAATAAACTTGGTTGAAGATGATCACCCAAGGAAGGTCAATAAAGAAAAACTGGTCATCGGTTTCTTAAAAAATGACCTCGTAGGTGTACTGTATCCTCATGATGACCCATTGGTGATCAAAATGAGAATGAAGGAAGTGATGATCTCAAGAGTAATAGTTGATAATGGTATCTCGGATGATATTATGTTCTATTCGTGCTTCGACAACTTAAATCTAAAGTTGTCTCAATTGGAGCCTTATCATAGGCCCCTTCCCAGTTTTGCTGGCGAGAAAGTTTTTCCACTTGGGACGATCAAATTGGATATGTTAATTGGTACATGGCCTGCTTGTCGAACAGAAAGAGTAAGCTTCTTCATGATGGATAAGAATGTTTAATCATCCTATAATATCATCATTTCAAGGGTAGGATTGAATAAGTTCAAAGCAGTACCATCTACGGTACATCACTGCCTAAAATTTCCAACCAATTTTGGAGTAGGAGTTATGAAGGGTGATCAAAAAGTAGCTCGGGAATGCTACTATTCATCTTCCCAGCAGGAGGAACTGGAGGAATCTAGGAAAAATACTACTACCTATCAGGTGGATGACGGTGCAGAAATTGAAACATTGGATCCTAGAGACGAGTTGCAACTCGTTAAAGGTCAGGTGGTAGAAGCTACTGAAAACATAATTCTGGACAACGAGCACCCTGAACGAACAACTCAGATAGGTTCGTCGTTATATGCCTCACTACAACAAGAGTTTATAGTTTTCTTAAAAAGAAGAAAATAAACTTTTTCTTGGAGTCATGAAGATATGCCCGGAATAGACCCAAATTTCTTAGGTCACGAGCTCAATGTGAATAAGGAGATCAAGCCAATGAAGCAAAGAAGAAGAGTGTTCAGCCCCGAGAAGAACCAAGCTATACAGGAGGAGGTCGAGAAGCTCCAAAAAGCTTGCTTTATTGAAGATGTTAAATATCCAGACTGATTAGCAAATGTGGTGATGGTGAAAAAGAAGAACAATAAATGGAGGATGTGTGTAGACTTCACCGACCTCAACAAGGCATGTCCAAAGGATCATTTTCCCTTGCCCCGAATTGATCAATTAGTGGATGCTACCTAGGGATACGAGTTGTTGAGCTTCATGGATGCTTATTTTGGTTACAACCAGATTAAAATGAAACCTGAAGACAGGGAGAGTACTTCTTTCAGTACCCCTAGGGGGACTTATTGTTATAATGTTACGCCTTTTGGTTTGAAAAATGCAGGTGCAACATATCAGCGACTGATGAACAAGGTGTTTGCAGAACAAATCAGTGGCAATATGGAGGTTTATGTTGATGATATGCTAACGAAGAGAAAGAAAGCTGCTGACCATCTAGTTGACTTGGGCTAGACCTTTGATCAATTAGACAAATATCAAATGAAGTTGAACCCGACTAAGTGCATATTTGGAGTACGAGAAGGCATGTTTCTCGGGTATATTGTCAATCAATGAGGCATTGAAGAAAACCCTGAAAAGATCAAAGCTCTATTGGGACTATGATCTCCAATGACGAAGAAATAAGTGCAAAGTCTTACAGGGCGAGTAGCAGCACTTAACAGATTTGTATCGCGAGCAACTGATAGATGCCTCCCATTCTTTAAAATGCTCTGAAAGACTTTTGAATTGAATGAAGAATGCAAGAAAGCTTTTCAAGAATTAAAGAAATATTTAGGAGCACCTCCACTGTTGTCCAAACCGGTGATGGGAGAAAGGTTGTACTTGTATTTGGCAGTTTTAGAAAATGCAATTAGCTGGCCATTAAGAAGAGTAGAGGATGGAGAACAAAAACCAATTTATTACACTAGTAAGGCTTTCCGAGGAGCAGAGATCAGATATCCAAAATTGGAAAAGTTGGCATTGGCGCTGATCGAAGCGAGTAGAAGAATGAATCAATACTTCCAGGCTCATACCATAGTCGTATACACCGATATGCCGTTGAGGCAAGATCTTCATAAACTAAAAAAGTCAGGGAGATTGATATATTGGGCAATAGAACTCGGTGAATATGACATAATTTATGAGACTAGATCTTCACTAAAAGGGCAAGCAATAGCAGATTTTATAGCAGAGTTCACTTATCTTGATACCCTCGAGGACCAAAAGCTGAACATCGACCAACTTGTGGATATTACAGAATCACCAATTTAAACCCCGATCAACTTAAGTTGGTCAGAGAGAAAGAGGAGAAGGTCGACGAGCAACGAGGTGTGGTAGAAATGGAGATAAAAGAGCAACAAATATTCCATCGAAGAACTTTGTCCAATAAGACGTTTGAGGACGAGATACCTATATAGAACTTGTATGTGGACGGCTCATCGTGCACCTCAGGAAGAGGAGCCGGGATTGTATTGAAAATTCCAAATGAGGTCAACATGGAATATGCTCTGCGCTTTCAATTTCAAGCTTCTAATAATGAGGCCGAATATGAAGTGATGATTGTAGGTCTTGGTCTGGCAAAAACTATGAATGCAGAGCAGGTAATCGTATGCAGTGACCCACAGTTGATTGTAAACCAAGTGCTCGATGTATATGCAGCAAAAGGAGAGTTGATGATTAAGTACCATGCAAAGGCAATGGAGTTGGTATCGGAATTTGTTACTGTTCAACTGGTTAGAATACCAAGAATGGAGAATGCAAGAGCAGACCCTTTAGCTCGATTAGCATCGGCTACTCGTACCGAGCTACAAAGAACAATCCCAATTGAAGTTCTTGCTGGTCGGAGCATAGAATAAAATCTGACGATAAACTTTATTACCCTTGATTTAGGGCCATCTTGGATGGATCCCATCAGGGCATATATTGAGGAGGGAGAATTATCGATTGATAAACTCATGGATAAGAAATTGAAGTTTAAAGCTTCTCGTTATGTACTGACTAATGGAATTCTATATAGACGAGGAATTATGGCAGGTCTGCAAAGATGTGTGCATCCCTCCGATGTGAACGATTTGATTGAAGAGGTCCATAAAGGGTCCTGTAGAGCCCATGAAGCAGGTCAGACACTTTTGCAAAGAGTGATGACACAACGATACTATTGGCCAACGATGAGGGCTGATTGTATAGCCTATGCCAAGAAATGTGACAAGTGTTAATGCTTCTCCACTATCGGAAGAACTCCCCAAGCAATGTTGACACCCATTACTTCCCCTTGGCCATTTGCCATGTGGGGAATTGACTTGGTCGGGCCACTTCCAACGACCAGAGGAAGATTTAAATATCTCATCGTCGCAGTGGATTACTTTATTAAGTGGGTAGAAGTCGAGCCTCTTGTCGACATGACGTACGAAAAGGTGTACCAATTTATTTGGAAAAATATCATTTGTAGATATGGTCTTCCCCATGCATTCATCACCGACCATGGAACACAATTTGACAACGAGGAGTTCGCTGCCTATTATCATCAGTCAAATATCTTAAAAATCCACCCGGCACCAGGCCATCCCCAAAGCAATGGACAAACTGAAGTGACAAACAGAACCCTGCTAAATGGCTTAAAGAAAAGACTGAATGACGCGAAAGCAAACTGGATCAACGAGCTATATTCAGTATTATGGGCTTATCGTACTACTCCCCGAGCAGCAACTGGAGAATCTCCATATATGTTGGCATTTGGAAGTGAAGCTATTATACCTGTCGAGTTGGGCCTTCCAACACACCGAGCGTTTAACTTCAACTCCCCTGTCAGCGATTTAATGAGAAGGTTAGACTTAGACATGCTCGAGGAGGTTAGAGAAGAAGCAACCATCAGGAATGCTGCTTACCAGCAACGAACAACTTTGTTCTACAACAAGAGAGTGAAGAAGTGCAACCTGAAAGAAGGAGACTACATGCTAAAGAAAGTGATTCAAAAGCACAACAAACTGGAAGGGAACTGGCATGGACCTTATCGAGTTACAGAAGTTATTCGACCAAGAACCTACAGAATAGAAACTTTAGAATGGGAGGAGTTTAAGAATGCATGGAATGGAGAGCACCTGCGCAAATATTATCAGTAATGTAAACCCTCATGTAATGTAATTTCATCAGTATGAATAAAATGTGAATATTCTACCCAATTCTCTCCTTTTGTTGAAATTTTTTCGCGAATACTAGTGCTACACACTGCTCAGCAAAATACACCAACTCCGGTTGGTTGGGAAGAAAATCCACCAACTCCGGTTGGTCGGGAAGAAAAATATTTCCCAGAAATACCAACTCCGGTTGGTTGGGAAGAAAATCCTCCAACTCCGGCTGGTCGGGAATAAAAATATTTCCCAGAAACACCAACTCCGGTTGGTTAGGAAGAAAATCCACCAACTCCGGTTGGTCGGGAAGAAAAATATTTCCCAGAAATACCAACTCCGGTTGGTTGGGAAGAAAATCCACCAACTCCGGTTGGTCGGGAAGAAAAATATTTCCCAAAAATACCAACTCTGGTTGGTCGGGAAGAAAAATATTTCCCAGAAATACCAACTCTGGTTGGTTGGGAAGAAAATCCACCAACTCCGGTTGGCCGGGAAGAAAAATATTTCCAGAAATACCAACTCCGGTTGGTTGGGAAAAAATCCACCAACTCCGGTTGGTCGGGAAGAAAAATATTTCTCAGAAATACCAACTCCGGTTGGTTGAGAAGAAGATTCACCCACTACAGTTGGTCGGGAATAAATTTTTTTTACTAACTAAGGTTGGTCGAGAATTAAAAGCACCAACTCCCTTTGGTCGGAAATAGTTGGTTAAACAAATAATGGCTTAGAATTAAAAAGTTATCAAGTAAAAAATTTAATACTTGAAGCATTTCAAATTACCACCAAGTTGGTCGAGAAACAAAATATCATCAACTCTGGTTGGTCGACAAATGATTATCATCAATTTAAGATAGTCAACAATAAGTTTCACCAACTTTAGTTGATCGGCAAATAACACAATGTTGTTATCTTTTTAACAGATATACATGCACACTAATTAGTAAATAAGTAAAGTGTTTTACAAAATATTTACAAGACAATGGCAATCAAGATGGCAAAGAAAAATAGAAGTTTTTCATTGAATCCAAAACAAAATACATTGAGAATGAAATACATATTAATTATTACATCAAGATTCCTACTCTATTGGCTTCTTCCCCTCTGCTTTTGAAACAGGTTCCTCGCTAGCAGGAGGATCGTCTAAGGCATAAGGGGAATTTATGAAATTAAGGTCTTTGTGCATCCTGATGTTCATCACAGATGGCCGATCGAGTAGGTGCTCTGGGCAAGATATCTCGACATTGGAATGGCGATTGTAATTGCTAAGATATTTGGAAATCAAACACTGAGGGATTGCCCGAGTAGGAATCCAGCTCATGTCGAGTTTGAATGGAGGCACTGGCAGGCTGAGCAACCCAAGATTATAGTAATCCCACAAATAGTGACCTTGTTCCAATTGTAGCACACCCAAGGCGTTTAACCATCCTTTCTTGTACCCCTCATTGCTCGACTGCTGGATCTGGTGGTTGAGGTGATAGAAGGGTTCATTATAGCCATCCATCCAAAATTCTCTAGGTTGCTTGTGGAATTGGTAAGTCAACCTTTCTAGCTGCTCGTGGAGATTTTTTACGAAAAGTTCTTTATTCTCCAAGGTAGACTTTTGTGTAGAGATCTTCTCATCCAAATTCATAATTTTCTTGGACATCTCTGCTAATGCTTGATTCTTCTCCTTTAGCTGAAAGGCCTGATTCTCCAAAGCTGATTGAGTTCTTTTCTCTTCAATAGTAAGTTGAGCAGCTCTTGCTCGTCCCCGAGAACCTCTTGCTCGACCGCGAGAAGAAGTAGAGCCTCCAGTTCTCTTCAAAGTCTCCAATTCGTCTCGCAAATTGGCATTTTTGACCTCTAAGAAAGAGAAACCCTCGTCGTTGACAGGGACTAAGGCGTTCAAGGAAGAGGCTACAGACATCAACTGAGATATCTCTCCTCGTAGGTTGTTGTTTTCCTACTCTAGCAACTTAGCTATCTGCCTGTGCTCTTCGGCCTCGGTCTTCGAAGTTCTCTCCCTCATATCATAGGCAGCAATCAATCTATTATATCCTTTATCAGCACTTAGTTGCTGATACTTCTTCTCATATTACTGGTGCAAAAGGGTTGTAGACTCCTTGTATTGTTGTTGAAGCTCCTCGAGAGTGCCCTGGAGGTCTTCAACCATCTCACAATATGCTATATTATTAGCCACTGCCCGATCGAGCAGACATTTTAAGTACTGGTAGGGTTCGATTGCTTGCTCTGAGGCATTTGGACCGAGGATATCAACAATCTGAGCATCATTCATATCTGTATGACCAGCTTTGAAGTATGCATTGCATTGTCTCAACAATTTTGTATCATGAGCAGATGACAATTCCATCCTGGCCATAAACTAGTAAAAAGAAGAGATAACAAGAATTAATAAGAAGAAAGAGGAAGAAAATCAACAGTATGGATAGTCAAAATTTCAAATTTTATTACATCGTAAAAGAGAAGTACGTAGTTCAGAGATACAATTGGCAAAAATAAACAAAGAGAAAAATCCGAACAACTCTACACCTTCTCCTTGTCTCCCAAAACTTTCTCGGGAGGCTTGGACGAGGAGGTAGGTTGATAGGATGGCACGGATAGTTGCTCGATGGGTGCTGGAAGCTGCTCGGTTGAAATAATGGATGGTTGATGTTGCTCGCAGAAAGACTGGACAACTGGGGGATGAGAAATTTGATCTCCCATCACCATAGAGGATTCCTCAGAGGCAGCTTCGTCCTCTTCTTCTTCTTCGGGAGTTGGAGGGGGCCAAGGACGTGTCGCTGAAACAAGTCGAAATTTTCATCAACATTCATCTCCTTCAAAGCAGCGACCCAGCCATCCCTAAAGTACTTAAGGCTATCATATTCCACTTGTGACATCATGGCAGCCAGACCCTTATTCTATCCTTTATCCCAGACAGCGCTGAAGGACTTATTAACAACCATTTTTCTTTTCACTTTCTCTGAGGAAATCTTCTCAGTCATGAGTTCCTCGTCATCTTTCAACTTCTTTTCTACCTCCTCCTTCTGACGACCAACATCACGAAGTCTACCCAGCTCTTCCTAAGGAGACTTGAGCTTACCTTCAAGCTCCCCAGTATTTTGGAGCTTCCCATAGAGCTCTTTATTCTTACTTTCGAATTCTTTTATTTTCTTCTCCAATCCCTTGGAGACCTCAACAAACTGATCCCTCTCCTGGTCGGTGGAACTAAGCTTCATCTCCCAAGCAGCTTTATCATCAACATACTTCTGATGAGAATCCTTCAGAGACTGCGTCAGACCCACCGAAGCCTCCTCTACACTTGACGAGGAACTTGAATGTTACGACCCTAACTCACATGTCTACAACTATGTAGTTTTCACCTCAACTCAATTATAATGTTACAATGGTCAAAACTAGTCTTAAACATGAACATTTCTATCGAAAATAACCAAATCTTGTGTTCGTACATAACTCGACATTTCATGATTTATGAAAGTAGGATTAGACTAAACATAAGCACTTAATATTAGATATACTAATAATAAATTATTCATATCACATAATATAAACATGATTTAAATATAATTTATCAAAATTATATTCGGGTTGTCACATTGAAGCTTTAATAGCTTCATCATTCTTCAAAATTGTATTGAAACAGGTTACTAACTGGGAAAAAAACAATAGCAAGTCAATGCAAATATATAACAGCGGAAAAATGAAAGTTTAGGACAATAATACTTACAGAAGCAATATAATGAGCAACCAACGTGGTAACGATATCCCGAGAAATATTTTCTTCAATACCTTGGATCTCGGGGATGATCCAAGATTTCACCGAGCTCATGGCAGATCTCGGAGCAATGAAAGTGGGAACACCACTTCTAGTAGTTGGAGGCTGAGAGTTGGATTCAGCCAAATTGACCGAGGAGCTTTTCTTCAGCCTCCTCGGAGGAACATCAACAGTCTCGACCAAGGATGTAATCTTAGTCGGGGATATGACAATAACCTCTCTTGGAGCAGAGACTTTGCTCGGAGCCACTGTGGGGCTTCTCGACAACCTTCACAGTAGCAATCGGAGGAGGTGCATCGATTTTTCTTGTCCCTTCTTCTGGGACATCATGTTTGCTTTTCTTTGCCTCTCCAGCAATAAAGGCATATTTCTCGAAGAGGGAAGGAGCTCTTCTTTTCTTCATTATTTCACTCAGAGGAATATGTGACTCATGTGAAGAACTTGTAGAAGCTGGTACTGGTTCTACGTCACTTATCACCAGACGAGCAGTAAAAAACGAGGTGTAACTCTTGTACTGCAGCAAATATGAAGCTGATATGATATGCTCCTCGGCAACAGTCTGATGCAAACCCCAAATAAGTTTCAGATGTTTTAAATTAAGTTCTATTTCTTTTGGAAACTTTCTCTTGCTGTCAACTACAAATAAATCAAAATTAAAATATCAGTGAAACATTTTATCAAACAAAAAAAAAGCATAATTTCGAAAATAAAATAAAATAAAAACAACCTATCCCATTGCCATAGGGAGGGCATCTAGGACCCTGGTAAACATCATTTCCAGTTAGCGGAGGGTATTGCCAATTTTTCATAACAACACCGTGCTCGAAGTAATCCGTATCGGCATCTGGGAGATTGACTACTAGAGCCCTATTTAAAAACCTAGTTTTTAATAAAAAGTGTTGTCACCAATAGCCCATCTATAACAAAACATAATTTCTGGAATTCCTATACGAGTTCCATGAACCTGATTTAATCTATGAACTCCATTATCTATTCTCCATGTATTGGGGTCTATTTTTGTAGGAACTACGTCAAAATATTGACAGAATTACAGACACAAAGGGTTTGGGGGAAAAGAAAAGCCACATTTAGCTACGAAGAGACTGGGGAACCAATGTCCCTCAGCCAAACGAAAATAATCTGAAGGTTCAGAAAGTTCCTCCAAAACAACCCTTGAAGGAATAGAGAAATCAGAACGAAATTTATCAAGCGACTCCACAAGGTAAACCATGGTGAATAAAGGAAATAAAAGAGAGGGAAGAAGATCTTACAGAAAAAGGATGGATCTGTTGACAATGAACGATGAAAAGGAATGAACACACAAGAGAGAGAGAAAATGAAAAACTCAAAGATACAAATTTGAAAAAGTAGAAGACGATATGATTTTTTGCAATGCTTAAATACCTTACCTTGGGAAAAAGGTAAAAATAATGATTATAAAGGGAGACGTTTACGCTACCAGCGGCTAAAAGGACAAAAAGGGCGCGAAGATCGAAGCAGTTAAGAAAATTCGAAAAGTCTGATTCTATGAATTCGAAAAGAAAAAATAAATGCAAAGAAAACGTTCCTAAAATTCAGGATGACCATTTAATCCCGCCATATTTTGAGAAGAATGTTCCACACTCCTCAGTCTCGAACTGTGAAACATTGGGGGCTTCTGTTGATACCAAATTTAATCTGCTGACATGGCTCAATTAAGTGGAGACACATGGAAATCTGCGTGGTAATAACAAACACTTTTGAATAACACCTTGACTTTGAGAAACTCAATTTCCGCGACCAACTCAAACACTCCGAGTAGTATGTGCTCTCCGAGGAACTTTACTGTACCGAGCAACTCATGGATCCCGAGATACTTAGGCGGTCCGAGCAGCTTAGGCGGTCCGAGCTGCACCTCGATCAGAGCATTTATTATCAGACAATTAAGAGGATTAAATGTGCATTAAATGCTGATTATTATCATACAGATGTATACGCTTATTGGACAGCTATGTATGATCCTTTCTCATGTACATCCTCAGGGCTATAAATACATTCTATCATCCTCATTGTAAGGGACCTGAATTTCTGGAGATAAATCCTACCTCGAGAATTCCCAAATAGTCAATTATAACACAAACAGTGGACGTAGGCCATTCGTTCAAGGCTGAACCACTTTAAAATCTCTTGTCTTATTTATTTTTTATCTGTGACTAAACAATTAGAGATAATCTAATTTTTTACATCAACAATCCATGTCCAAGGCAAGTAGCTCAGTGATCTACTTCACTGCATGTATAAATCTTTTTATGGTTGTATTTGGATGTGATTGGCTTGATAGATACATATTATGAACACGTTAATTCATATTTTAATTGCATGATTAGGCTTCCGTGTTCATTAGGAACATAACCTATCTAATGTTTGTTAGATGAGAAAGGATATAGATTAGGGTGCAAAGAAGAAGAAGATGGGGAAGATCAAGGGGAGGTTGGAGATGTAGATTGCATGGCCACACTAAGAGCATCAATAAACCCCAAATCTTAGAACATAGAATTTTTTATTAAATATTAAAAAAATAATTTGTACTTGAATTTTTTATATGGTTTTTAAACATTTGAATGAACCCATATAAAATATATCATCTCAAAATAGTTTTGTTGCTATTTTTGAAAAATTGGTCAAGCTTACATAGCTTTTAGAGTACTTTAAAAGGTGCAAAAGTTTGACCGATTTTTTAAAAATAGCAAAAAACGTTATTTTGAGCTTCTTTTTTTATATAGTCCCCTTGAAATGTTTAAATGTCATATAAAAAAATTCAACTCAAAATTATTATTTTTTTTACTATTTTAAACAAATCGGTGTGCAAACTTGGTGTGCATGAGAGTCTGCCTATATATATATATTAAAAAAAATTGATTAGTATTTTGATTAATTCCAAGTTTATGAATAAAAGGATATTATCTTATTTTTTTTTGGGGTGGGGGCGTCGGGGTGGGGGGGGGGGGGGGGGGGGGCGGGCGCGGGGGGGGCGGGATGACAGTATTATTATTTATTATATTTTTCATCATTTGATTTGTTTTTTGATGGTTACTTTTGAATAGCATATGTTATTTTATTACTATTTTTCCATTTTTTATTATATATATTTTTTTTATTTTGATTAGTTATCTTCTATCCAAAATTTTCAATATAAAATTATGACAAAAGTGGGATTTGACATATATAAATATGGTTGTAAATTACAGAAAATTGCACAAACTTATATATACATAAAAAAAACTGCATGTAAACTAAATGGAATAAAATAAACTAATTTACTTAACATTAATATTTGTATCTGTTAGAATATGGCTATTGGATACAAAAAATTGAGCAACTTCGAGCTCAAATTTATATGGGACTCACACCACGATATTTGTAGGGCCATATACGAACACGTTCTCCTTCGCAAGGAGATTAACGTGGTATACTCACATGTCGAATTTCATTAAGTTCTGAATGATAAATGTGAAAGTAAATGAATTTGGAGTATTTTAACTCTTGTCCCACATTGGAAGAGTAGTGAAAAATTGAAGAGTTAACTAAACTACAAATATAGACTAAGGATTGGATGCCTTTAGGGTATCCCAATTCTTTGAAGAGGAGATGACGTACACTATGCAAGTGTTGGGCTTGGGTCCAAAGCCCACACATGCGTGCTCCGCCCGGCCGACTCGGCTCGGATCGGTTCGGGCTTATAAAATCCCTTACAAGTTTTGTCCCGAATTAATTAACTTTTTGGGCTTAATTAATTAATTAAGATATAAATTTATTAACAGTTGACAGTTATTCCCAATAGTCAACTGCTATTAAATTGAAATTAACTATTGGCCATTTTTTCCAATACTCAATTTCTTTTGCTATATATACATATATTCCCCTTTTTTTTTACTAATGAAAAATCCGAAAATGCATTACCATTCCGAGAAAAAATATTTTCTACATTACTGCTACTGCATACATTCCATACATGTGGTCTGGTTGAGTAAAAACACAAAAATTGAGTTCGCAAGAATTATTACATTGTTGTGATTCCTGTTTTGATTCGAAAATTCCTTTCTATCCTGCCCTAAAGCACTATGGAGGGAAATTAAAATTGTCTTAAGGACACTGTGGTATTACACAGGGATCGAAATACTATTACATTTTTATTTGTTTCTGCAATATCAAGTAAGTGACTCTCATTTTCTATAATTTTGTTTTTTTCCTTTTATATAATAATAATAATTATTAGTAGTTATGTACTGTTTAACTAATTAAATAGTAATAATAACAATCTGAAGAAAATTTTAAATTTCACTGCTGTTTATAATGTGTACAAAATAATTTTCAAATTATAGAAATTTCTTAGTGTCATATAAATCTGTTTTACAAAAAATTCGATAAGGTATTATTTTATTACAGAAATTTAATAAAACAGTTTCTATTATTTTATTGCTACAAAAATTATAATTTTGTACCAGTTTTGTAACAACCCGAAATTTTAAATGAATATTTTAAATAAAAATTAGAATATTCGAGAAAAATAATTTTTCGAATTTTATAAATTTTATTTGTTAAATATGTTTGTTATGATTTTTGAAGAATAGAACTTCAAGCGGAATTGAAATTTGATTTAAAACGAATTTGTAATCGAATTTTTAATATTTTGCCTTATGGCATTTTTAGGGGAAACTGCCAGATTTTTGGCATGATCGATCGATCGATTATTTTTATCGATCGATCGACCATTTTTATCGATCGATCGATGGTCCCAGGATCTCAGTGCGTCATTTTGACGTAATGACTAATTTTATTTATATTTTTAACCCTAAAACTTTACTATAAAAAGGGAGTTCAGGTATTGAGTTTTAACACACAACTTGTGCAAGCCCTTGGTAGCCAAACGCTCTCTTCTCTCTTCTTCTTCCACCTCCAAATCCCAAAACACAATTAAAACACTTTTCAAGCTTATTTTCGGGGGTCAAAACAAAATTATTTCACAGTGGTGCAAGAGAGCTTTTCGATCAATTTTTCAAGGAGAACCCGAATCTCTCGTCAATTTCAACATCCGAAAAATCGGGCATGTTTACCCTATTTTTTTCCTTTAGTGATATATGTCTTGATTATAGCCTCCATTAAAACTCATGTGTTCTAAAATTAATTAAGAACTTAATAAATTGAAAATTTTAATTATGGGGTTGTTTTGTAAAAATAATTTAATTACACCAAATAAATATGATTTTGTTGTTATTCGGATTATTGGTGTTATTATGGTCACAAACATATAAAGGACCCCTTAAAAATATTGTGGACATATAAAGGACCCCTTAAAAATATTGTGGACATGTAGAGGATCCCTTAAAAATATTGTGGACATGTAGAGGATCCCTTAAAAATATTGTGGACATATAAAGGACCCCTTAATAATATTGTGGACATGTAGAGGACCCCTTAGTAATTTAAATTGGAGGTTTGTGTAAATTTTTAAAACAATAAAATTACTTGTGCTAAGAGAATAAATAATAATTATGGAACTTACGATAAATAATGATTCAGGAAAGTTATTATAAATATTTATTCTTAATTTCCCCATATTTGGATTAAAAATCAATTATTGGGAAATTAATATTGTTGGGAATATTATCATAAATTATTGATAATGAATTATGAAATATTATAATATTTAATATTTCAAGAATGTTTTTATTTTAGATAATTGGTTTTCAACCCTCGTTATAGTACACTTGTTAGGTATGTGACTAATAAAGTGGAACTTAGTTGCGATTTATGCTAATTAGGTATGAGAGTAGTTAATATAAATCTATGCGGGTTATATAAATTCGGGTGGGGGCAAATTCTCTATTTTTACCGTTGATGTGATAACCTAGAATTAATATCTAGTTGGTGTAAAATTGTTATAACCATCATTTATAAATGATGGGATGAAATTGTGTTTTGGGAACTTTTAATTTGAGACTAAGGATTATTTTGAGGATTTTCACATCGCTATTAAGGGTGGAGAAAATTTATTGTGAATAACTAGTATGATAAATTTTGAGAAATTAATATCGCAAGACTAAACATTGGTATTAAAATTGGTGGCGACATCATGAGTCCAGGGCCGACAGTTTAACTGAGTCAGAGGGCGTTTATGTCGTGTCGTGTGTGGAACTTTGTCATATGTCGAGGATCGCAGGATAGAAACGGGTCAGACGGCGACTATGATAAGGGGATGTGTGTTGTGTGTGGAACCTTGCCATATGTCGAGGGCCGCAGAATAAAATCGGGTCAGACGGCGGTCTTGGCAAGGGGATGAACCTTGTCATATGTCGAGGGCCGCATGATACAATCAGGCCAGACGGTGGTCTTGACAAGGGGATGTGTGGTAATATTAATCTACTTTGGTGTAAATCACCCACGGCGGGAGGACCGCCATACCTAATACTAAAGTGAGAACAATTCATCCTGGATAATTCAGAAACATTAATATCGTGGGCTTGGGTTAAATTTAAAATGATATTGGTGTGTCACATTTATACCTTGGGGTACTTAGAAAATTTAATTGTTAGGGAATATAGACTTTCTTTAATTAAAATATTCTATTGTTATGGTCGATATGTATATCACTATTGTCTAGGTTTAAGGACCCTAATTGAAAGGAGTACCCGGTATTTATGCTCAGGGCTTTGGCTCTGACACATGCGTTGACTAATATTTTTAGGAATTAAATTGAAGTAGTTGCATAGATAATTTTGGAGATCGTTTGGAAGTGCAATTGGAATTAAATTATTGTTTTAGTCATTTATTTCTTTTCCTTTTCAGTCATATTTATTGTGAGACTATAGTTGGGTTTTATTGGGCCTTTCGGTTCCAAAGTTGTCTTAAGAGATTTCAGTTGAACATGATTTATTGTAATAATTAAGATATTCGGAGATTTCAGGCGACGGACTTTATATCTCACTTTGAAGATAAATCAGTTAAATGCCCTTAATATTTGGGATTGATAGTAAATATTTATCTTGTGGATTAAAATTTATATATCTCACATCTGTCACATGCTAAGGATGATATTTAATTTATTAACGTCCTTCTTAATTTTGGTGGCGACCGATGCCGAAATTTAGTGGGGTGTTACAATTTTACATTTATAATTGAAAATTTGAATTTTAATTATTCTTGTCACAATTATGTTTTGTACATATTTTTCTAAACTATGCACCTTCTAAACATTCTGTTTTGTATAGACTTCAATTAATATTCACAATGAATTTCAAATATAATTTTTTTCTTTCAATTTAGACTAGTAAAAAAATACTATTTACTATTTGTTTAAATTTTGTGCTATATATTTCAGAATATTGTTTTGATTCTAGTTAGAATTCGTTTATTATTAATTATAATTTGAGGAAATTGGTATAACAAAATTTTGTATTCATTTTTGAGAAGTTCATTACAAATAAATATTATTGTTGAAAAAGAAATATGTTTTTGTGACAGAAATGGAATCACAAAGTACAAATATAGTCCCACTGATAGTGAATGCGACTCATGCTACTATTGCTTCCCCCATGAACATGCCACATGGGGAGAAACAAAAAAAATAAACGGGGCCAATTTCAAACATTGTAAAGGACAAGTGTACTTTAATCTCACAACCTTTCAATCGAAAAGGTTTGTGTATGAGGATTGTCCTCCTTTGCAAGAAGGAGATGAAACTGAGAAAGTTGTTGTTGTTGAAGCATGGAAACATTCCGACTTTCTGTGCCGTAACTAAATACTGACATACTAAGACAAGACATTGTACCATGGGTACCATACCATGGCAACGAGAAGAAGTACAAAACTTAAGGTGAAGGTATGAAAAAATTCATCGTAGGCCATTTTCTAAACTTAAAAATGGTTGACTCCAAGCCGGTTATTGCACAAGTTTGAGATCTTCAGAATACTCTTCACGACATTCACATTGAAGGAATGTCTATCAGTGACACTTTTCAAATGGCGGCGATAAATGAAAAGTTGCCTCCATCTTGGAAATTGTTCAAAAATTATCTCAAGCATAAACGCAAGGAGATGATCGTTGAAGAATTGGTAGTGCGACTGCGGATTGAAGAAGACAATCATGAATCTCAAAAGAAAAGTGGGAAGAACATCATGAAGGCCAAGGATCATGTGGTTGAAAGTCCTAAATCCAAACATAAGCGTGATGGGGAAGTCACATCTAAGCAAAAAAAGAAATTCAAAGCCAAATTCTACAATTGTGGCAAGCCAGGATACCGCTCTAGTGAGTGTCGCAAACCAAAGAATGCTAAAAAGAACAATTCTTAAGCAAATGTGACAGACGGTAAGAAGATTTTCGATGGTATCAAAGACATGAATTTTTCTGTTGTTGTCTCTGAATGCAATCTAGTAGGAAATACCAATGAATGGTGGGTGGGCCCTGGGGTTACATGCCACATTTGTGCAAACAAATGGATGTTTACTACTTATAAATCTTTGGAAAATGAGGAGACCCTTTTTATGGGGAAATATTCTAGTTCTAAAATCGTGGGACAAGGAAATATCATTCTAAAAATAACTTCGGAAAAGGAACTTACTCTTAGCAGTGTGTTGCACGTGCCTTACATCTGTAAAAATCCAATTTTTGGATTGCTTTTAACCAAGAATGGGTTTAAACTTGTATTTGTTTCTTATAAGTTTGTGTTGTCCAAAAGTGATGTGTATGTGAAAAAGGGCTACCTGTCTAAGGGCCTCTTTAAAATGAATGTATTGACATTGAGGCCAAAGGCATCCCCAATAAATGAAATTGCTAGTTCTACTTACTTGACTGAGTCTTCTAATATTTGGCACGCTATATTAGGACATGTTAATTTTGATACCATGAGTAGGTTAATTAACTTGAATTTTTTGCCAAAATTTAATATTGATAAAAATCATAAATGTAATATTTGTTTGGAATCAAAATTAGCTAGATTACCTTTTCATTCTATTGAAAGGATCACTGAACCATTAGATTTAATTCACATGGATATTTATGATTTAAAATTTGTACAAACTAAAGGTGGGAAAAAGTATTTTATTACTTTTATTGACGATGGCACAAAATATTGCTATGTGTATTTATTACACAGTAAGGATGAGGCTATTGAATCATTTAAACAATACAAGAATGAAGTCGAGAACTAATTAAGAAAAAAGATAAAGGCTATTGGGAGTGGTAAAGGATATGAGTATGAATCTCCTTTTGAGGAATTTTGTTCTGAACATAGAATTATCCATCAAACCACTGCTCCTTGTTCTTCTCAATCAAATGGTATTGTTGAACACAAAAACCATACATTGAATGAGATAATGAACTCTATGTTAATAAGTTCAGGTGGTCCCCAGAACGTGGGGGGGGGGGGGGGGGGGGGGAGCCTTAATATCCTCTAATTATATTCTTAACAAAGTACCACACAAGAAAAATCACAAGATGCCTTATGAGTTATGTAAAGGTCGAAGACCTTGCTATAAATATTTATGAGTCTGGGTGTTCTTAGCCAAGGTGATGGTTCCAAATCAAAAAATGTAAAAATAGGACCAAAGACCGTTGACTGTATGTTTATCGGTTATGCTATAATTAGAAGTGTATATTGTTTCTCAGTTTGTAAATATGAGATTCTGAATATTCATGTAATTACAGTCATTGAACCGAGGGAAGCTTCATTTTTTCAAAATGAACTTGCATATAACATGACCCGAGAATATGGTAATTCTAAAAGGATAAATTAAGCTACTACAAATGGTACTCATCAACCTATTGAATCAATAGAGGATGAATCAAGACGTAGTAAAAGGTCAAGGACCTCGACTTCCTTCGGTACGAATTTTCTAACATATTTTCTAGAAAATGAACCTTAATCATACAAATAAGTGATATCCTCACCCGATGCTTCTGATTGGAAAGAAGCAATTAATAGCAAAATTGAATCCATTTTGCAAAATCATACGTGGGAACTAGTGGATCTTCCAACAGGTTCTAAACTGTTAGGTTACAAATGGATCTTAAAAAATAAATTTAAGGCCGATGGATCAATTGATAAATGTAAAGAAAGACTTATAGCTAAAGGCTATAAGCAAAAGGAACGGTTGGATTACTTCGACACGTACTCATCGATTATAAGAATTATGTCCGTTCGAATGTTAATAGAAATAGCTACTGTTGATACCAAAAATTATTCATCAACATGGACCATTCAGATACTGACACGTGTTATACAATGGAGGATTAATCCTAGTCATCACAGATGGAATGAGGACCAACTCTAAGAATACCGACCAACACCAAGGATGCCGACCAACGATGACATGCAAACACCAACAGTTGTCACTACAACAAATATTACATTTAACAACGATTTATTTGGCTACAAAGATGATATCGTGGCTAAATGATCACTTTTAGCAATGAGATTTAATTTGTGGTCATTAATTAAACATTGGCCATGAAATAGAAAATTTCGTTGTCAAATTGTCAATAAAAATTTGGCGCCATTTTTTCCCGCACAAGATATAAAATACGAATGTTTTTCCAATGCAATAATTAGAGCCCACCACGAAATATTTCGTTGGTAATTAATTTACTATTTTGTTACAAAATATTTTTGTTGCCAAAAGTATATTTTGGGGGTAAAACATAAAAAAAAAAATCCTAAACTTAAAAGAACACCACGTTACCATTCCCCAACCCTCGTTGCCCTCTTTTGGTTCATTTCTCTCCCCCGACTTCCTCCCCTCTACTACACCACCACTATACCACCGCTCCACCGCCGCTCGTTTGCACTCTCTTAAGGTAATTCTCACTCCTTCTCTTTTTCTCTCCCACACACACAGGCGCACACCAAAGTTCAAAAAATGGTCTTTCTTTTGTTCTTGAATTATTGGAGATTTTGAATTATTTAGATACACGTTGATCTCTTCAACTTCCTTTCCATTAAATTGGTCTTGCATTCATTTACCTGTTCAAAATTTTGCTTATTTATAGCAATATGAAGTTTTGACCGACCAATATTTTCTTCATTGTTTATTTTTATAGTGTGACTATACAACTCAATTGGCACTATCTTCTTAATAAATTGAACATTTAGAATCCTCTATTATACATTGAATCAGTTAGAATCCTCTGTTATATTTTCTAAATTTAGAATCATTTAAAATCCTCTGTAATAGATTGAATAGTCAAATGAATTTTTATTGACACAACCAACTATTTCCGTGCACTTTCTTCTTAATAAATTTGCAATAAAAAATTAACCAAGTTTTAGCATTGTGGTTGATTTTACAGGTTGCAAGTGCCGATGATAAACGTTGTGGTTTGCTGATTCTAGAATTTCACCTCTCATTCTTACCAGGGTATTTTTCTTGTTTTGGTGTTGGTGTGTATATATATATATATATATATATATCAATCTTAATGTGGAACACAGTTTTTTGTTCCTTTGTAGATTCTAATTACTGTTGTATTGGGATGAATGTTCTAATATATAATCGCAGATGTATCTAATTCCCAAAGTGGTTTAATTGTCGCTGCCCAATAAAACTAGCTTGATTAGCTACCTGGTGGTATTTGTGAATGAAAATAAGACCAGTTTGAGATTAGAGGGAAAACATCTGGACTGAAACTTAAACAGGGATGCCAAGACTATTTGTGTTGATAATTTTTTACTTTTACCCCTTGAAATAATTTTTTATATAAGGATACCACTTAGATGTTCAATAATTAGACGTATCTCTCGTTGTGTAAACAATTTTTGTAAATGATTCCAAATTTTCTGTAAATGATTTTAAATAACCAAAACCAATCGGTAAATGTTTCTAAATTTGTAATTAAACATTATAAATTTATTTTCAAGTTTTAATAGTTGAGGGTGCCATGAGGTTATTATTGTGTAAACATATACACCAATCATCATTTAAAAAGGAAAAGTTTTTTGCCTCCCATGATTTTTCCCTAAATGAAGCTACATTTAATAATTAATGGTTGATATTGCTCCCTATGGAACCTTTGCAATTGGAACTATGTGATGATAGACCATATAAAACGTATTTGAATGTCAATTATACTCGTGTATATCATATCTATTTTAATTTTTCATTTTGAATAATATATAGGCCAGTACATGCATTAGATAGATTAAAAAGTAGTTATATTGTCCTCTGTCTAGTGTTATGTATAGCCCCCCCCCCCCCCCCCCCCCCCTGTGTTGTTTTAGATATTCATAATATGTGCACATATACACATAACATAATGCCTGAAACAAAATTTAAACTTATAGAATTTATGTAATGTAACTTTGATTTAGAACTTTCTAAAATTTTAATTTGAGATTTAGAAACTTAGGTTAGAATTCAACGTTTGGTTTTAAAATTTGTTTGAGAGCATAATATGAATGGTTTCAAAATCTTTTATGATCACCATGTGTATTAATTGATGTTAGTTTCCAAATAGAACTGAAGTATATCCGTGATTGAGATAAGGCTATATTTTAAAACATTCATAATTCATAATTCACACTATAGACTTTAATATTTATTTCTATGATTTATAATTCCCATATGTACCTACTTTGATTTATCTTTTAAAGTTATAACTTCTATGAGGTCGATACGATTACATATGCATGCTTTTTTAGCATGACTGGAATATAGTACATGCTTTCAACATGCCTAAAATCAACATTACAAAATATATGGTCTTGTTATCACATATATATGTGTAAATAAACTGAGTTTCATTTGTTATTTTATTTAAAATTAGATGGATAAAAGTTGGATGCATGAAAATGATCGATTTTGTGAGAAGCATGTGATGGGAGTTAGATCATTCATTCGATTTGCGAAGAAGCATATGGGGCAAAAAAATGAAACTAGACGTCTGTGTTGCGATTGCTTGAATCTTGATGTTAGAAACATTGATAAAGTGGAGGATCACTTGTCTTATACTCAGTGGATATATCATGGAGAGCACTCTGAACGCTTGGTGTATGGTAGTGCAAATGCCGATGTAGATGGTGATGATGTTGATGTTGATCAAGAGATAACAGACAATGAATAGGGTAATGGTGACGAAATGCGTGATATGTTAGAAGATGTGCATAGAGGAACATTCGTAGATGCTAGTTGTATAGTTGATTCATCTTGTGGTGATTCTCCCATAGATGTTGATGGTGGGGAGAAGAAAAGCTTTGAAAAATTATTGAGTGAAGTTGAACGTGAACTTTACCCCAATTATAAAAAATTCTCTACATTAGATTTTCTTATCAAGTTGCTACACTTGAAGGTAATTAATCACTGGAGTGATAAATCACTCAACATGTTGCTCGAGATATTGAAAGAAGCTTTTTTGTATGGAGAGACCCTTCCAAAATCATATTACGAGGCGAAATGCATTTTGCGTGATTTGGGATTAGGATGTGTGTCAATTCATGCTTGTAAAAATGATTGTTCATTTTTTCAGAAGGAATTTGATAATATTCAAGAGTGTCTAATATTTGGGGAGTCTAGATGGAAGATCAATAACGGTAAGGGTAAGCGGATTCCACATAAGGTGCTTCGTTACTTCCCGCTAACACCAAGACTCAAAAGATTGTTTATGTAAAAAAAATAGCTGATGATATGAGGTGGCACAAAGAGAAGTGCGCAAATGATAATGTGTTAAGACATCCCGCTGACTCTAATGCTTGGAAGGAATTTGATAAGGAGCATGAGTAGTTTTCTCTAGACCCTCGTAATGTCCGTCTTGGCCTAGCAAGCGACGGGTTCAACCCGTTTGGTAACATGAATAACTCATATAGCATGTGGCCTGTTATACTCATGCCCTATAACTTACCTCCATGGAAATGTATGAAAGAATAATTTTTCATAATGTCATTGTTCAATCCTGGACCAAAGGCACCTGCTAAGGAATTGAAGGAATTATGGGATGTTGTATTTACAACCATTGACTGATGAATTGAAGGAATTATGGGATGTTGGGTTGGAGATATATGACACGTCTATAGGAAAGACATTTCAAATGCATGCGATGTTTTTATGGACAATAAATCACTTTCTAGCCTACGGTAACTTATCTGGACGGAGCACTAAAGGATACATGGCATGTCCTACTTGTAATAAGAGTACTTTTTACAGAAATTAAGAAGTAAGATTTGTTATATGGGCCACCATCGATATTTGGAGCCAAACCATAAATGGCGAACGAGCAAAAAATTTAATGGCATGCAGGAGCTACGTTCAAAGCCTACAGAGTTTGATGGGAAAGATGTGTTAAAACAATCGAATTATCTTAATGATTCTATCCCTGGGAAACACTCAGACACTAGGAAGCAAAAACGTACACCCGAAGAGCTGAATTGGACCAAAAAAAGCATTTTCTTCTAATTGTCGCATTGGGAGACACTGAAGTTATGCCATAATCTTGATGTCATGCACATTGAGAAAAATATTTGTGAGAGTATACTTGGAACATTATTAAACATCGAAGGGAAAGAAAAAGACACGTATAAATCGAGACAAGATTTGGAGGATATGAAAATAAGAAAGGAGTTATATTTGAAGCGGAATAGTGATAAATATATGATGCCACCAGCATCATATACCGTTTCGAAGTTGGAAAAATAGGGGTTTTGCTAGTTCCTAAGATCTGTTCAGTTTCCTGCTGCTTATGCTTCCAATATCTCTCGATGTGTAAATTGTAGTGACGGTAAGGTATCGGGACTAAAAAGTCATGACTGTCATGTTCTGTTACAACGATTGTTGACTATCAGTGCTCGTGGATATTTGCCTAAGGACGTATATACCACATTGGTTGAATTGGGCATGTTCTTTAATGACTTGTGTTGTAAGACATTAGATGAAGAAAAACTTAGAAGATTAGAAAAAGACATTGTCCTAATTTTATTCAAACTTGAAATGATTTATCCGCCGACATTTTTCTATATAATGATCCACTTAGCTATTCATTTATCGCGAGAGGCTATGCTCGGTGGACCAGTTCAATACAGGTGGATGTATCCAATTGAAAGGTGTGTTTTTATATATATTTAGTCATTACCGTGTACTTTGTACTGTAGTTTGTGGGCTTATTTTGACATAATGTGACATTTTATATGTATAGATACTTGGGAATGCTTAAGGGTTGTGTTCGTAATAAAGCCCACCCATAAGGTTCCATAGCGGAAGCATATATTGTTAATGAACTTAACATTTTGTTCTATGTATCTTAATGGAATTGAAATGAAATTCAATCGCGCGGAACGAAATTATGATGGTGAGACTCAAGGGGATGGATTGGATGTGTTCACTAAAAAAGTGCGTCCTTTTGGGGCGTATTCATATGATTTTCTTACCGGGCCCGAGCGTGAAATGATGAGTTGGTATACGTTGAATTTTGTGAGGAAGTTGCGACATATATTGATTGAGTCATTTTTTATTTTAAATAAATTTTTAATTAGTAACGAGCTTAATAAATTCAATTATACCTTTTTAATGTAGTGAACACATGGAAGAACTTAAGAAAGAACGCCCCTTGAATTTGGAGGAGAGACAATGGAGAGAATTTCCTTCTTGGTTCAAAGCACAAGTAAGTTGAACGAGAATATTTTATTATCACTTAAATAAATAAATATAATATTTTTTCTCACTTTTAACTTATCCATATATTTTCTTCATAGATGGGAAATTTGTATGACCTAAAGTATCCAGAAGCTACGGAACAACTATATGCATTAGCGTGTGGTCCCGATATACGAGCAAGGAAGTATACGAGTTGCATTATTAATGGAGTTAGGTTCCACATTTAGGATCGTGACAATCGTCGAAAAAGTCAAAACTGCAGTTTGATGGTAAAAGGGGATCATGAGAATGAAGAGATCAACTTTTATGGCATGTTGACAGAAGTTGTTAAATTAGAATTCATCAAAGCAAATCGAGTCATCCTTTTTAAGAATTAGTGGTTTGAAGTTGATAATAAGAAAAGGCCAGGAATATAAATAGACGAATAGTTCACAAGCATCAACGTTAATGATAGGTGGTATAAGAGTGATCCTTATGTGCTATCTGTTCAAGCGAAACATTTCTTTTATGTCGATGACACAAAGTTGGGAAAAAATTGGAAAGTTGTTCAAGAGTTTCAACATAGACACTTATATGATCAAAATGTGGAACGAACAGACATCTGTGTTATGGAATGGGATGAAAGTTTGGTTTACCAGGAGAATATACCATCTGGGGTTATTGAAGTTGACCAAGTTGATATTGATGTGTTGCATAGAAATGATGTGGATGTTGATAATGTTGATGCAACTGTTCTAGACTTGGACATTGGAGTTGTAGCTGATGAAAATAATTTCGTGTGTGACGGTGATGATGATGAGGACGAGACACTAATTGAATAATATGATGAGGAATATCTCGTTTATAGTGATAGTGACGAAATTGATATAAATTGATGTGTTGATGGCAATAGGAGAATGTAATTTTAATTTCATATGTTAAAAATGGATTTATTTTTACTTATATGTCACATCATTTATATACGATGGCAGTAGGGGAATGTAATTTTAATTTCACACGAATCTCATTTCAGTCCAATCTAACTTTTGATGAAATGTATTTATTTGTACTTACATTTTCCATCATTTACATGTGATTTGTATATGCATTTTTTATGCATCATGTTTGGTATAATATGGGATTGTACCTTACCCTTAAATTTGAAATTTCATATTTCGGAAAAATTACTATCTACTCACATTATAACTTGCTCTTTTTCTTTTCTTATAGATAATATAGCATGACACCGGGGTCTTTTGGGCGTCTCAGGTCATCTAGATCAAGTATAGGGACAAATGATGTGAACATGTGCAGTCTACTGATATACAAGATGTGAAACAATCTATTCTACGGGATGCACAACCAATAGATTCCACACATTCCTTTCACCCAACAAATGACGCTCTAGTTAGCAGTGAAGGTACAATTAAATATGTTGAAGAATGCATTGAAATTAGTCATAAATTGCATGAAAACATATGCAGTCACTCATTCTAAGAAAGTGGTCCTATTTTAAGATTTAATTTTAGAACAAACTCACCAGGAACTGTAACTACAACATCCTTGATTTTTTCATATGATAAAAAGTCACTTTTTAGGCACAAATTTGATAAGACCCGAACAAGATATAACATTACATGAACACGAATTGACACGGTATAATAAGCATAGACTCCATCAATGATGGAGGTATAGGTAATGTTCTATTTAGAGACATCAATTCCATTTGGTTTATTGGTCTTCACAGAGTAGAGAATCCATATGTTTGGTTGTAAACCATCTCTGTTGTTAGTACAAAGAAAGTCCATACCAATAGAGTTAAATAATTTCTGAAAAGAATGATCATAGTCCATTTTAGGCTCAGCAATGCAAATGAAATCTGGTCTATGTTCAAGAGATTCAACAATTGTTTTATGATTTTTGCCTGGTTTCAGATATGTAACCATGGAAATATCTAGATCTAAAAACTCACAATGAACGGAGTCCATTAAGAGATTGGAAAGAGTCTTGGAGATTCCAGAAATCACGGACTGTCTTGAAGATTCTTGTCACAATGCCGAAATCGAGCTCACTCTTATGTCTCACACCTCTGTTACACAAATATATTGGCACTATGCATTTCAATCTGCCGCGTTTCTCAACAATCGCATACCCTCTAGGTCACTTTCTAAAAAATCCCCATTCCAAATCATTTATTCCCAATCTCTCGATTATTCATTTTTTAAAACTTTTGGTTATCCCTGTTTTTCGTACATTCGCCCTTATAATCACCACAAAATGGACCCCTTCTCCCTAACATGTGTATTTATAAGGTACGCAACTAACCACCATGGTTATTGCTTCATGAATCTCCAAACTCAATGTGTATATACTGCACACCACGTTTGCTTCGCTGAATCCCAATTCCCATTTACTAAACATTCTAATCACCTCTCCCACACCTCATCCAGCATATCCTCACCATCAGCATCTACCCCTACTGTGTTTCCCCCACCTCACTTTCCAAATTATCCCTCTACACCCCATCGTAAAAACTTAGGTTCTCCACCAATCTCACCCCCACCTAATGCCTTGACATATTTTATTCGCGCCCCACAACCTACAACCAACAACCCACCTGACATCAAAATCTCCCTTGACCTTGGTCCTATTCCTCGCAACATTTCTAACCAAGCTAATCATCATATCCTAGTATATATATTACAAGCTAATACCTCCACACAGTCTCACCCCATGACTCTTCTCTCCAAGCAATAACCCTCCACTCTCTCAAATTCAACCCTACATAATACCACCATAAACTTCACCTCACCAAATTGTTTTATAATTTCCTAAGGACCCACGATGATGTCACACCATTATTCAAGAACTCAATGCACCCACTCAAAATCACACGTGGTATCTTATCCCACCCACTCTGGATATGAACATAATTGGATTAAATGGTCATATCATATTAAATGTGAAGTTGATGGCTCCATTGACCACTACAAAGCCCATTTGGAGGCTAACAGTTTTCACTAAGAATATGGCATGGACCTTTTTAAAACTTTCATCCTCGTCTTTAAAGATAATACCATTTGAACTGTCCTCTCTACTGGCATCTCTAAAACCTGAACTATTTTACAACTCGATGTAAATAACGCCTTCTTACATGAACAACTTAATGAGGAAGTTTTTATTTATCAACCACCAAATTTTAAAGACCCCATGCATCCTAACTTTGTGTGAAAACTGCACTTCTCTCTTTATGTAGTGAAACAACCTCCTTAAGTGTGACCTCACCCAATTTTTCACCACTCACCATTTTATTTTCTCCAAAATTGATTCTTCCATATTTATTTACAAATCTGGTGGCCATATAATGTATCTCATCATTTATGTAGATAACATACTCATCACTAATTACAACCCCACCCAAATTTAATCTCTCATCACCTCGTTGGGGCATGAATTATCTCTCAAAAATCTTGGTCATCTTCACTAGCTTCTCGACATTGAAATCCTACCCACTCCCAATGGATTTATATTCTCCCAACAACGTTACATCCAAGACCTCCCCCACCGCTATGTCATCTCTAGATCCAAAACTCTTTCCACTCCCACTGTTACCAATTTAAAACTATCCCAAAATGATGGAAGCCCCTACCCGACTCCACCCCTTACCACCAAGATGTTGGAGCCAGTTTTTCACCCTCACTCACCCTAATATTACCTTTGTTGTAAAAAAAGGCTTGCCAATTTATGCACACACCTACACACACTCATTGGGCCCTCGTCAAGTGCATCCTTCTCTACCTCAATCAAACATCATCGCATCATACATGCTTTATCTCACTAAATTATCCTCACTTTAGCTCCATGCATTTAATAATTCAAACATGGTTGCATGCAATGATGATCGCAAATCCAACGGTGGATTCACCATCTACCTTGGTTCTAATATTATATATTAGAAAATCCGAAAGAAAAAAACTGGTTTCCTGGTCCTCTACTAAAGCTAAATATAAAGCAATGGATCATGCCTCCATCGAAATAATTTGGTTATGGTCTTTACTCACTAAACTTGACATTCCACCTCGCATCCCTCCCCATTATGTGGTATGACAATCATGGTTCCACCTATCTCTCGGTAAATCTGTTGTTTCATGCATGTACCAAATATGTCAAAATCAACTTTCATTTTGTTCGAGACCAAGCTGCTAAACATAGATTACATGTTCAGAAGAATTATGAAGTTTTAAAATGATTATTATATTGTAAATTTATAAGCTATATTATAGACTAAAATTTAAAAACAGTCGTGTATCGCTCGGGTTAATAGGAATATCGCCACTCATTTAATAGGAATAAGTCCGGGATATGTATATGAATAACATCTCAAGGAAGGACTTGAAGAAAGCTTGAAATTATCCTCTGATCTAACATTCCCTTAGTTAAACTTCAAAGTTCAAATAGAGAAAATGGAGTATGAACCCAAATCAAAGAAAATGGAGATTAAATCAGAAAAAAATGGTTGTTCCCATTCTCCTTCAAACTCTCAATTCAATACACACTTTTATACTTTATACCAATTTCAATACACATTTTTATACTTGTGTCCGAGACTAATTAATGAAAATGATTGTTCCTATTCTCCTTCAAATCATTTACAGTTTTGGTTGATGATTATTATAGTAAAAAGATTATTGTTGCATTCTTTATATCAATGTGATGTTTAGTTTTATATTAATGTACTAATCAATGCATGTACATAGCCTCAACTATGGTGAAACAAAGAGTTCGTGGACCTACTAAAGGTAGAGGGTTGGAAAAAATGGTCAAAGAAACTGGGAAAAAGATGCGGATAGAAATTTCCAAAGAAAAAAGAAGGCCTCTTGAGCATGATCAATCTGCCAAACTTTCTGTGAGATGAGCATTATAACTCGAAATCTTATATCGGCGCCAACTAAATGGAAATCACTTAGTGAGTGTGATAATAATGAAGCTTTTGATAGAATTAGTGTAAGTATATATATTTTTAGTCCTATGACTATAAGTGTTATAAATTTATGTTTAACTTGATTAATTAATATTTTGTATTTATAAGAGAGATTTGAAATTGACTTGGATGAACATGGAAAACGAAGTTGCGAAGAGTTAATAAAAGGGATGAGTAGGGATCGAAGAAGTAAGTTTCATCAATATTATTTGACATTTTATTCAAAGGAGGTGGCATGGGCAAATCCACATAGTAGCTATACCGAGGCAAATTGGCACGAATTGTGTGATTTATTTGTTGATCCAAAATATAAGGTACTAAGTTATTTCAATTATTTTAATAATCTAATATGACAACTTTTATATTTGATTTAATGATTCATCATATATATATATATATATATATATATATATATACTAGGGGATGCCCGTGCCTGAAGGCACGATGATAATTTTCTCAACTACGAATCATGTGGTCCATTCATAAAATTTTCTTTAACTAAAAAGTAAACCATGAAAACTATATGTAAATAATGTCAAATCTATATACAATTCAGTGAGTTAATATATTCTAAATATGAAAAAGAATAAACTAAAATTCCATAAAAATGCAGGTTATATCAAGTTTTAACTACGTTTCAAGATAAATGAAACAATTATATGCCGAGTATATGTCAGATATGGATCCCAAGATTTTTTTTCACTTATATTACACATGGAATGAAACAACTAATAAAAATCACGCCTGGAATGTTTGAAACAACCTATACACTAATATATTATATTGCTTGTAATTTTGTATTCATTCAGTTTTACCTTAAAAGAACCTTATTTTCTTCCTATTTTTTGTAAAAAAAAATTAAGAAAACAAAACATAAATGAATACGAAAGCATTTAGGCATGTGAGGGTGACAACTTGAAATTTTTTATATACATATTTGAACATATTCAATCCTCATCACTTGACTACCAACTCAATATCATCACCACTTACAAACTTAACATAATAATTAGTTTGCATACAACACATCCCTTGAAAGTAGATTAGACCGAAAAAAAATCAAAGTAACAGTGTTGTTCGTGTTCTCTTTGGCATCACTTCTATGTGGATTCGAATCTACCACACACAAACATGCGAGTTCAATATTGTTTCCAAATCTCATAGGACCCAACATGTGAGTTCAACATGCATACATACACCATGGTACGAACCTATTTTGTCAAAAACTTTTCTTACAACACATAATTGTAAACAATTTGAACAAATTTCCATATGTTAATATAACTATTCACGACGTTTAATTCATCACATATCTCCTACTAATTGTTAACTATTGTATAACACGAAGATTTGTGAACAAATTAAAATTATTGGGCAAAATTTTCTTTATTAATATAATGACCCTCCCTATTTAAGAAATAAAAAAAATATCCATGACAATACAAATAGTACATCTTGAACCTCATATAAACAACATTATATCCATAAAAAATTTATCCAAGTCCTAAAGTTCTTTTACAACATCCGAGGCTTTTAGAAATTTTGGGCAATATCCCCTTTGTTTATAGGACTATTCCCTTTTAAAACAAATACTCCCAACAATAATAATAATAATCCATCTTGGACCTCGTATAAGCATCATCCATAATTACAATTATACAAATACTAACATAAAACTTGAACATATAATCAAATTCAAATAAAGACTCCAATAATTTCTAGCCAACATCACCCTGGATCACAAACTAATAAACATGGAACCTAAAATAAAAACCAAGTACTAAAAATTTATAATTCTCTGAATATTCTATTAAAAAATCACTACATCATAATAAAATATCAAAATTTCCACATAATAAAACAACTTTTTGTTAACCGATTCTCCCGAGTGTTAACGTCCTTGGGTTATCAAATAACTTTCGCTCTTTCTTCTCACAATGTTCAGCGTGTGTGAACGTTCGTGCAGTATTACGGTCCGCGTGAGCTTTTTCACCCTCAGTAAATGCGCTTCTAATTTTTATTTCAATATCGGCTGGATCCGGGGCTGCTCTTGAGGCAAGAGATTTCATGAGATTGCTCAGTGTAACCTTTTATTCGAAGGGTTCAATGAGTCCCTGTCTAACCAGATGCCTTTGGGTTCGAAGATTATTTGGCTCCTTTTTAGTTAGCTTAAGGGGTTGAGGCACTGTTGGAGCTTTTTTGGCAGGAGTCTCAATAGGAAGGACGAAGATTCTTCCCCGCCTAAATTAATACTGTTCCGGTTGACTTGCAAACATAAATGTATATGTTTATTGAAAACCACTACCGTGTCAATTTTTAATGCATTATTGCAGGGCCGAACCATCTTTAAGTGCTTATAATTACGCCAATGCTTAAGGTAAGAAGGCCCTGATTATGATGTACAAAGGAATCTTGAAGTAGGTAGGATTGCAATCAAAGGATTCACAACATTAATCAATGAAATGGAATATTAAAAGTGGTTTTCCACTAAAGTAAATGCAAATTAAGAGTATCGTATAGAAACACTTGTACCAAAAAAAGGCTTGATAACACAACTTACAAAATAAACTGTAGGTTCAAGAATTTGGTAATGTCTACAATCAAGACAAAACTCACCATGAATTCAGACCTGACTAATACCTTTGAGACAATCACTTCTAACACTGAATAAAAATAATTATGCATTTGTTTGCTAATCTGGTTTTTCTAATCATTATGCATTTAAAAATATCAGCTCTAATAGTTAAAGATAATACATTTTTTAACAATAAGAACGTATACTTGCAGCAATATATATTTGCAACAGTTTTTTACATATGTTGAAAAAATATCATTGAATATCTGTATGATAATTATTTTAGTACTTTCAGTGACTTTTTTTTACCTTAGTGTGTTAAAGCAATATTAAAGACAATATTGATGTTGCTTAAGGCATACTGTTTACCTTAGTGTGTTAAAGAAATATTGAAGACAATTCCCACTTGGTTTCAGGCATGAGAGTGGAACATGATACCATCTCTGAGAGGGTTGTCCGCAGTTACATTGGCATTTCCCATTGCGAACCTTCAATGTGACTGGGCAAAGAAATCCAGTATTATGCATCTCATAATGCGCGCCAAAATTCGAAAGACCCACAGCTACACTTATCAAAGAAATCTTGTTGATGCCATATCTTAATTTCACATTCTCACTAAATATTATTTTTGGATTCTCTAATCCTCCATAAACAGTTCCTAATAATTGACCATTGATGAAAACATACACCGAATGGCCTGCTGACATAACAGTTAGAACAGGATAATGTCCATTCTTTAGACCCTTCATCAGATGCTATGTTAACGTCTGTCATGTACCACAAATAGTCTGAGGCATCTTTAGTAACATTTAGTTATTCCCACAACCCCTCCTTATAAAATTTATCGCTATGATCAGTCGTGAGACTTTCTTCATTAGATGACGGCCAAGGGCAGCCACTGCTTAATGAAATCATCTTCATATACTGAATTGTTTAAATAGTACTCGTACATAGTTTGCTTTTCGAATCGAATGGGGAAAAGCTTTGTATGAAAATAATTTGATGAATACAGATCCTAATGTAATTAGGTTGGGTCTCTACCGCCTTCTTGATGTTTGCACTATTCCTGATGGTTCTCCAGACACTACGACTCATCATGATAAGGACTCGTCTGTAATTGAGCATGTTAAAGAAGGTTACAGCGACTCAAAAAACATGAATGTGAAGAATGATGAGGTAATTGCACATGCTCTTCAAGAATAATTATCACGACTTGCAAATGCAGAGGCGCATGGATCTTCACATGCTAGGGAAGAGCATCAACCAATGTCAAAGAACAAATCTTATGAACCCACCCACCAGCCAAACAAAGAATAAGCACACAATAAAAAAACCTAAAAAAAATGAATATATCCGTTGTACTGTCAACTAATCCAGTGTGCCTAAACATATAAACCTCCTTGCATGAAAAAATAAATCATAAATACCTTCATAGAGACGGGAGAAACAGAAGAAACTATGAATAGATCATAAACTAAAAATACAACTTGAAAAAGAAACCACAAATACAGATAGAAAAAATTGAGAAGCAAGTTTCTTAAATACCGACATCGGTAACTCCAGCAGCTAGAATAATAGTCAAAGCTATCACCACAATTGCTCAGCTCCTCTGCTCCTACATTAACAAACTGGATGAACAAACTTATAATCTATCTGGTCAGTTCCTACAAAAGAAAACTTCACTTAAGATAATCATAACTTATAAATTTCTCTGCTCCTTGACACGACCCTTTATTGCACCTAAGTTGTACCATGCTTATGGTACGCCCATACGTCGTTCCTAACACCTTGTAGACACAACACGTCCCATAAGACATTGGTATTTAATAACATAAAATGGAAACTAAAAAGATTTACACCTATTTTTATTATTGTAACAAATGCATACGGACTAACTAAAACCCATCAACATGACCCAAATTGAATCGAGTCCTTATTTATTTAAAAATTACCAAGATAATATAGGGCTTTAACAAACAAAGATAATAGGAGTGATCCAGAATACATAACAATAGATTTCGTCCACGTTTCCAACCTCATTTGAATTAAACAAAAAAATTCCATTCAAGAAAAATAAATTGTTGGGTTGAGCTTCAATTATTGGACGATTTAGAGAAGCCACAATTTAACTTATGGCCTTGCAAATTTTTAGTCCGAACAGAGATAGAGGAACAATCATGCAATTGATATAGGGTCCTATCATGGAAAAAATAAGATCTAGTATTAATCAAAATTAGGAAAATACTTGCATTTAGCCCCCAATTAAAACCCATATCATAAAAATCATTCCTTTTGGGTTAGAAAGATATTAACAACAATGTGTGAGACCCTCGTACATTATCATGAACATCCTCTAGAAGCACAGACCTCTCACTTTGAACCTAGAATGAGGTAATTAAATAATTAATTAATTAATCTAATATTATATGTATTTGTATATGGAGAATTAAAAACTTTAGTGAGACATCTATTTCAACTAATTGGAAGAGCAACATTGAAACTCATCCTATGTCTGAGATTTAACTCCTGCCTAATGCACTCAACCAATCACCTAAGATATGATATTTTTACAATTTGGGACTCATTCTATGTTTGATATATCCCATAACATATGATAAATACTTTTGCAATTTTGAATGAAATTTCGGAGTTTTGCTCGCAATTTGCATATTGATTGTGAGTTTGTGTCTCAGAAATTTGCAATTTGAGGATGAAAACACTACTGGTGTGCATAGTCGCCGATCACAAACACAAAAAAAAAAAAACTCACAATCAACATGAAAATAGATGTATTGATTACATGGGAGACATCAACATGTTAAAGGAACTGACAATGCTATTTGTCATGAAGAAAATGTGAGCGAGTTTCCATTTCGGACGATTTGAAATTCTATTCTTAGTATTCTCAGCAACATGTTAGACAATTTGAAATGCTCTTAAAGCCAAAAAAATTAGGCAATAAGATAGTAGGCTTAAATCAATAAGATACAAAATTGAAACATTAAGATAGTTTATTAATTTGTATAATTGCTCAATATAAAAATCAAACAAAAAACTATTTAGTAGAGTTAATATTAAATCCAATCATAAGGATATCATGTGTTGGATTGCTACTGACTTAAGGTCGAGTATTTGTGACTCATTTTTCCCGTACAACACATATGGAAATGAAACTCTAAAGCATGTTGGACCGTTTTCCGTCGTCGACTCTCCAACAAAATAATAATAAAGTTCCATTCCATAAAATAAACAAAAAAATAAATATCAAATTATATTCTTAAACCTCGAAAATAAAATTAATCAAGAAAACATATAATTTATTAAGATTAACGTGTTAACAAAATCACAAAAATTGGCGAAAGTATTCATACCTACATGGAGACCTGAAGTTTGGTGGGGTAAACCTGTAGCAAGTTCAACTATACCTGTTGAAAGTTCTTAAAAAATTATGAGTAACTATGCTTGTAATTGAAAATAAAACAAATCCAAATTTCAAAAAGTCTCAAAAAACATAAAAAAAATATACATAAAAGGGGCATAAAAATGAAATCCCCAAAACTCTACAGACCCGAATATAACCAAGAACGAAAACACGGGTAGAATAAAATTAGTTGACAGATCTACAAATGGAAGCCAAAATTAGTTAAGTACAAACACACTAACAAAATCATAAAGCCTTAAACTGGAAGATATGTCACAACTTTGTCCAAATGTAATGCGTGTAGGAGTACGGAACTGAAGCATTTGTTAGCAATTGTCCAAAATTATTCAGCACAAACCAAATCAATGGTCAATAATGCATAGCTCAATTTAAAAACAAAAATAAAAAAATCATTGTAAATCAAACTAATAACACACACACGTATATAAAAGAAAGGGGAAAAAATTGTGCCTATTTTTTATCACCTCCACATAACCCAATAAAAAATAACTGGCCAACCTTTGTTCGTGTAACAAAAATAAAAAAAAAACAAAGTAAGTTAAAAATTCTAAATGAATTGAGATAGAAGTTGATCTGTGAGCTGTCAAAACAACAGTTATAAAGCTTCTTTTTTGTTTAGATCCAGATTCAACATTTATAAAGCTTCTTCATATTCAAACTACTACTATGAAAAAAGATAACATAATGAAAATTTCTTTAAAAAAACATAGATCTATTACCTTTAATTGAGCCTCTCATTAACAGAAACTTAGTGATCTAAATCAGCACATCTGGACCATCAAAACCATGGTTTGATAAGAAATAGGGTTTGGGGGTTTGTTCATTAGTTTGGGTTTGTTCGTCAACACATTCAGTGAGGATTTGGGTTTGGGGGTAGGGTTAAACAGGGTGAGAAAGAAGAGCCGCGTGATTTTGAGAATGAAAGGTATGGTTTAAAGTGGTTTTGGTGTATTTTGACCAAAATACCTTTGTGTTTAAATTAAAGTGAGAGGGATAATCATTTAGTGAGGTGAAAAGGAGAGGGAATTCAAATGTTTCAAGGGCAAAATAGGTAGTCCATGAAAGACTCATCCAATGACATCATCTTTCCTTCTTATGACATACATAAGTTTCCTACTTTATTATATATATTGTAGAAACGATGTGAGATAAACAAAAACAATAAAGGAAAGCAAACTGTAAGGCACAACAAGGGACCCAAGGCATTTGTGGTTGTTCAACATGAAATGGTAATATTTTTACTTTATATTCAAATGTTTTCTCCTTAAATATATTTTTTGAATATATACTTATTATATTTTGACAGAAAGTAAAGTCGGCTAGTGGTGTTGAGCCTAACAGGATCGAATTTTATAAAGAAACCCACTGTAAAAATGGGAATTGGACGTCTCCCGAAGCCGAAGAAATCTATGTAAGCAAAATTGCTATTTATTTTATGCCGTGATCTTATCGGGTTAAGTATGTTTAGTTATTGGAGGCGGATGTTAAGTAGGTTGAATTTTATTTGTTGATTTGGAGGCTGGGATTAAGTATGGCAGGTTATTTTGTGTTGAAGTTGATTTTTAAATGGATTGAACAGGTTGGTTTTAATGTAAAAACATAGGAAACTCTGTCGATTTTTTTTTAAAATATAAAATATTTTATTAGAGGCTATGTTGAGTTGTATTTGTTGTAGGAGAAGGCGAGATTAAGTTTGAACATATTGGTTTTCATTTAAAATAAAGAAAAGTATGTTGATTTTTTTAGCTATAAAATAATTAAAAATTTTGAATATGTTTAGATGCTAATTGAGTAGTTCTTTTACTCAGAGGGAGATGAAAAACCTTGAGTTTGAGGAGGGTCCATTATTGAGCCCAGATGAGATAGCAGATCGAGTGCTCGGGACGAGATCAGGGTAGATTAATGGGCTTGGGCATGGTCCCAAACCAACTAATTCTAAGACATCTTTGCAACAAAAAAAATGCACAATTGGAGGAAGCTATTAATGAGTCTATTAGAGCTCAACATGAGTTGATGCAGCGCCTAAAATCTCAAGGGATGGAGTTTGCAGCTCTTTGTGAGGAGACAATGAAGCAACAAGAGGAGGCGTTTTCTCAACGAGCACTCATAGACACCATTTTAGATAAGCAAGCTGAATTTGATAAGAACATTCCATCCTTGCTTATTTAGAGAGAAATGCAATCCACATAATCTTTAGCTCAATGGTATGTCACTCGAGAGATCTTTTTCTATTCAAGTAATAAATATTAATTTTATTATTCTTATTTACAGAACTTAACTCATAAATTTTTATCATAAATTGCAGATATTAAGGGACAAGGACTCTTATTGGTAAAACATATTTGGATGCGGCGAACCGAAGGAAAAATTTAGGAGATTGTTATGCCGACCACGATATTTTTCTTATTAGACATTGTGTCAGTTTTTTTGTTAACTTTTGTTATCAGATATTATGACTTGCCTTTTAAGTGGAACTTTTGGCACACAAATGGTGCTTTTTTTTGCAATTAGATATTATGACATGCGTGGAATTTTTGGCACAAATATGGGATCTAAATATGTTCATAATACTTTGCATTTTAAATAGATGTACTTTGTGAACATGATTTTACATTTTAATTATTTTTTGAGTATGCAGATGAACATGTAAATGTCGTAAAGTATTAATGTTATTAGTTAATTGTCATTATGAAAATGACATTTGTGATAACTATTTGGAATGAATATAAACTAGTAATAATAGTTAAAATAATATTAAAAATGCTAATAACATTAGTCACAAAAAAGAATAATATATAACATTATCCAGAAAAAAATAATAATATATAACATTAGCCACGATTTTTATTTGTGGTCATATGTGTTAGAAAAGTCTATTTACAACGATTTTGAGAGGTGGAAAAAACTGAAAAATTATTTAGCCACGAATTTTTAAGAATATATGGGAGACAATTTGCCACGAAATTATGCTATTTGCTACAAAAAAAATTTTCAAATATAAACGACAAAAAAATTTGCGAAAAGGTACACAATAGGCTACGATTTTTTTTCGTGGCCAATAAGTCTACTATTGGCCACGAAACTCATTTTCGTTCTCATATACCTTTAGCCACATGGCTTTGTACATGACACTACTATGAAAAAAAAATCGTTGCCAAATATCTTTAGCAACCAAATGTAAACATTTGGCTATGATTTTTTTTGCAGCAAAATGTACAATTTCTTGTAGTGTGATTGTACAAATGTAAATGTCTACGATATGAAGACATTCCATCTTTGATATTCTATCTCTTGTACACCCCATAGGGGATATAAATACATCGTAAACCCTACATATAGGGAGACGCACGAAAAGAGGGGAATTGAACCATCCCAAAGCAATACACAATAGTGGACGTAAGCTCTTTCATCAAAGACGAACCACTTTAAAAATCTTTTGTCTATTTTATTTCTATTTATCTGTGATAAACTAATTAGCCTAGTATAGTTTTTGCATCAATAGATTAACGTAATCTGTGGAAAAGTTATTTTTAATCGATATCACTCAATCACACACCTAAATGGCTGAAATTCCTGAATCAAGTCTCAGGAATGAAGGTATTCTGCCTGCTCCTTTTGCTCCTCCATTTACAAATAAGTTAACTGGGATTCTGGCCGATCTTGTAAGAGGCCAAGAGGCCATACATGATACTATCAGGAAAGTTGCACAAACCTTTCCAAGTCGGAGCACTTTCTCTATATTCTCAAGAAAATATGCCACCACTCCCACCAAGAGGTGGTCAGCGCAGGCACTCGATATCAGCAAGAGATATATCCTACCATCCATGGTCAGCTTCATTACTCAGGACATCAGAATCTTTTCATATGCAATCTTATTCTCCAAAAATGCCAAGCTCCTTAGAAAGATTAAGTCGAGCATAACCCGTTGATCATTTGGGACCCATGGGTAACATAAATGTTCCTAGGGAAAGATTTGGTAATACTAGATGACCATCTGATCAAAGGGAAATCATGGCTCAATTTGGATCCAATGCCCGACGAACTGTTGCTCAAACTGAGCAACGGTTTGAAGAAGAAATCTCGGTAACTAATAAAGTTGTAATGCATAAATACGGTGATACCAATGATGCATGGAAAGGCTACATACAGAGATTGGAAGATAGATTAGGAGAAATGGCAAAGCCAAGAAACCCACTACAAAGAAGTTTTGTAAAAGGGTCTCCATTTGTGCAAGAAATTCTTGATTTCCCTAATCCAACAAAGTTCAAGGCTCTAGTAGTAACGCATAAATATGATGGAAAAATTGATCCAGTCCTCCATGTAGAACAACACCAGATAGCTATTGATATTTATGTCGTCCCCAACGAAATGAGGTGTAGAGAATTTTCTGGAACCAATACCGGATCTGCCCAAATCTGCTACAATAGTCTTCCTCGGGGACAAATTTCTAGCTTCAACTATCTAGTAGGGATATTCATTAATAACTTTTTCATTGGAGCAAAGCTTATGAAAAGGGTGGCACACTTAGTGTGGGAAAAAAATAAGGAGAGAGCACCAAGATTACATCACTCATTTTAATAATGAGTAACTAGAAGTAGTAGATTATAGGGAAAAGACTGCAATAACAGCCCTTATGGGTGGATTACTCCCTGAAAAACTGTATTACACTCTTGCTAAAGATCCTCTAATGATAATGGCAGAATTGATGGATAAAATAACAAATATCATGAATGTCAAGGAAGCAATGGCAGCCAAGCGTTGCTCGGGAAAAAAATTTATGGCTAAAATGATAAGAAAGATCATAATGAACCCAGAGAACATAGGGAATTAAGACATAAAGGAGTTTTGGAGGGACTCAAGAAGTACAATGAATACACTCCGCTAACTATGGGAATTCACCATGTTTCGGAGGAAATTAAGCATAATAAAGATGTGCATCAGCCTGAGAAGTTGAGAAGATCCCCAACCAAGAGAGAGAAAATTAAGTACTACAAATTTCACAGGGATCACGGTCACACGATGGAACGTTGCATAGATCTTCCAAATGAGATTGAAACTTTCATCTAAAGAGGAAAATTGAATCAGTATGTTGATCAGAAAAACAACATAGGAGGTCGGCATAAATCAAAGTCTCATTGTAAGGTCGTAGAGGGGAAGAAAATAACTCATGAAGAAGACCAGGATGATGATATTGATCACCTTAAAAAAATGGCAACCAGAATGTGAGGTAATATGTATCAATTTTGGTTCTTTTGATTGCCAAATGATTGTAGGAAGAGACGCATGAGGAGGAGATCATACAACAGAAAGAAAATCTAACCTCCATGAGGAACAAGCTTGCTCGTATATACAGAGGATCAACCTTACAGAGGAAGATCGACGAAGTAAGGTTAAAAAAGACAAACTAGTAATCGGTTTCTCAATGACCTTTCAGGAGTACTGTATCCTCATGATGACCCACTGTTAATCAAAGTCAGAAAAGAAGAAATCATTGACTCTAGAGTATTAGAAGATAATGGTTGCTCGACGGATACCGTGTTCTATCCTTGTTTCAAAAACTGGGATTTTAAACTTAGCCAATTAGAGCCTTATCATCAACCACTAATAGGCTTTGCAGGTGAGAAAGTCTTCCCTTTAGGAACCATTAAAATGGAGGTGATGATAGGCACCTGACCAACTAGCTGAACAGAGAAGATACATTACTTTATAATGGATAAAAATGTCCACTCACCTTATAATATAATCATGGGTAGAGTAGGGCTAAAGAAGTTCAAAGAAGTACCATCCACTGTTCATCACCGTCTAAAATTCCCTACTAATTTTGGTGTGGGAATTGTGAAAGGTGATCAGAAAGTAGCTCGGGAGGTTATTATTCTTATGTCGAGCAAGAAGACTTGGAAGAAATAAAGAAGAAAACCACTACCTTCCAGGTGGATACTCCTGAGCTTGATGAAGAATCTGAGGTTGAAACCTTCGATACAAGAGAGGAAACAGAGCTGGTAAAGGGATAGATTGGGGAACCAACTGAAAGCATTGTGTTAGATGATGATAAACCATAACGCACCATTCAAATAGGGATAACATCGAATCCTATTCTTAAATAGTAACTAATGAGCTTCCTTAAATAGATAAAGCAATTCATTTGCCTGGAGTCATGAAGATATGATTTGGATAGATCCCAGTTTCCTTTCTCATGATCACAACGTAAGCAAAGAAGTTAAACCAGTCAAATAAAGGCGAAGAGTGTTCATCCCCGAAAAGAACCCAACCATACAGGAAGAGGTTGAAAAGCTTTAGAAAGAAGCTTTTGATAATGAAGTGAAATACGCAGACTGGTTGGCCAATATAGTTATGGTAAAAAAGAAAAACAACAAGAGGAGAATGTGTGTAGACTTCATGAGTTTAAATAAAGCATGCCCCAGGGATCACTATCCTTTGCCCCGAATAGATCTGCTTATGGATGCTACATCAGGACATGAGCTTCTCAGCTTTATGGATGCTTATTCTGGTTATAACCAGATAAAAATGAAGCTTAAGGATAGGGAATGCACTTCTCTCCCTGAAGAATATACTGTTATAATATTATGCCGTTTGGTTTGAAAAATGCAGGTTCTACATATTAAAGGTTGGTCAATAAGGTGTTCGAGGAATAGATAGGCAAGAATATGGAAGTCTACGTAGATGATATGCTTATAAAAATAAAAAGGCACCTGATCACATTATCGACCTCAACCAGACTTTTGATCAACTTAAGAAACATTAGATGAAGCTGAATCCGACCAAATGTGTTTTTAGAGTGAAAGAGGGAATGTTACTTGGGTACATAGTAAATCAAAGGGGAATTGAAGAAAATCTAGACAAGATCAAGGAACTAATTGAAATGTAATCTATGACTCGTAAGAAGGATGTGCAAAGACTAACGGGACGAGTATAAGACTTGAATAGATTCATGTCTAGAGCTACAGATAGATGCCTTCCGTTCTTCAAGGTGCTCGAAAAAAGCTTTGAATGGAATGAATAATGTGAAAAATCTTTCGGGGAATTGAAAAATTAATTGGGGTCCCCTCCATTGCTCTCCCGATCAATCACAGGTGAAAAGTGGTACCTGTACATAGCTGTTTCCGAATCAACAGTAAGTTCAGCATTAATTCGAGAAGAGAATGGAGTTCAAAAACCCATCTAATATACTAAAAAGGCTTTTCGATCAGAGGAAATTAGATATACTCATTTGGAGAAATTGACATTGGCATTGATTAAAGCATCTAGATGCATGAAACCCCATTTCCAAGCCCATACAATCATAGTTTACAGTGATATGATTATAAGGCAGGCTTTGCTTAAACCAGAAAAAATTGGTTGATTAATGTACTGGGATATGGAATTGGGGGAGTATAATATCATATATGAACCAAGGACTTCTCAAAAAGGACAAGTAGTGGTAGATTTCATAGTAGAGTTCACCTACTCTGAGGTCCCAGGAAATAAAGTTATTAGAAAGAATAAGAATCAGGAGAAGGTAATCTTACCAAAAACGTAAAGCTCCCGAAGAACTTTCTTTAGAAGAAGAGAGTGCAGACCTACCCGAATCTTCTTCCCGAACACATGAGATGACCAGAAAGTATGAAGAAGCAAAGAGAAAAAAATTCCACTATGGGAGTTTGATAGATCAAGCATTCGACAATAACGTCCCCATATGGAATTTATATGTGGATGGGTTATTATGTTCAACCAGCAATGAAGCAGGTATAATACTTAACACTCCTGATGGTATTGATATTAAGTATTCACTATGTTTTCAATTCTAGGCTTCAAGCGATGAAGCAGACTACGAATCTCTTATTGTAGGCCTAAGTTTAGGCCACTCATTGAGTGCCGAGCAAGTGGTGGCACACAGTGAATCTCAGCTGGTAGTAAACCAAACACTAGGTTTATATGGAGCTAAAGGAGAATTGACAACTAGGTATCTATCCAAGGCGATGGAAGTCATTGTGAAATTACCGGTTGTTTAGATGGTCAGAATCCCAATATTGGAAAATGCCCGAGCTGATTCCTTGCCCGGTAAGCCTCTGCTACAAGAACTGAACTTCGACGAACAATCCCAACTAATATATTTGCTAATAGAAGCATAAATGAATATTTGATGATCAATTTCATTACTACATATATGGGGCCTTCCTGGATGGATCCCGTTAGAGCATACATTAAAGAGGGAACTCTACCAATAGATACGACAGAGGCAAAGAAGTTAAAATACAAAGCAACTCGGTATGTATTTGATAAGGGTATTCTATACATTAGAGGACTAACAGTTAATTTCCAGCACTGTGTGCATCCATCAGAGGTACAAGATATAATTCAATAGGTGCATGAAGGATTATGTGGAGCTCACACAGAAGGGAGAACACTCCTACAAAGAATTAGTACTCAAGGGTATTACTGGCCAACAATGCGAGCAGACTGTGCAAATTTTACCATGAAGAGTGATAAATGTCAGTGATTTTCCACAATTCACAAAACTCCACAGGATGCTCTTACTACAATCACTTCACTATGGCCATTTTCCATGTGGGGTATATACTTGTTTGGGCCATTTCCAACCACCCGAGGAAGATTTAAGTACTTGGTGGTCATCGTGGATTACTTTAGAAAATCGGTGGAGGCAGAGCCTTTGATAGATATGCCTTATGAAAAGGTCTATCAATTCAAATGAAAAAACATCATTTGTAGGTATGGGTTTCCCTACGCTTTCATTACCGACCACGGAACACAATTTGACAATGATGAGTTTGCAAATTACTGTGCTCAATCCAATGTTCAAAAATTGCATTGTACTCCAGGACATCCTCAAAGTAATGGACAAACTGAAGTTATGAACATAACCTTGCTCAGTGGTTTGAAGAAAAGGCTTGATGATGCCAAGGGAAATTGGATAAACCAGCTGTACTTTGTCTTTTGGATATGCAGAACAACACCGTGAAAGTAACTGAAGAATCCCCATATATGTTAGCATTTGGGACTGAAGTTGACATTCCTACCGAGCTAAGCTTACCAACTCATAGAGTTTTAAATTTTAACTCTCTTGTAAGTGAATTAATGAGAAGGTTGGATCTAGACATGCTGAAAGAAGTAAGAGACGATGCTTCCTTGCGAAATGCGGCTTATCAGCAAAGAACAACTCATTTTTACTATTAAAGGATGAAACTGACCAACTTAAAGGACGAAGATTATGTGTTGAAGAAAGTGCTACAAAAAAATAACAAGCTTAAAGACACTTGGAATGGGCCCTATCGTGTTTCAACAGTGATCCGACCTGGAACCTATCGAATTGAAACCTTGGAAGGTGAAGAATTTAAAAACCCATGGCATGCAGAGCATCTCCGAAAGTATTATCAATGATGTGTATTCAGTTTTAAACTTGCAATATTAATAAGATCTCCAGTTTTCTTTCCATTTTCATTGTTCATTTTTTTGGGAGTACTCGTGCTATGCACTACACTAGCTTGATAAAAAATTATAAATTATTGATCGGTTTAGAAAATTATTTCTCGGCTGAGCAAATATCATCCCGAAAGTTTCTTGATAGAAGCAATAAGTTTCTCGGAGCAGTCGCAAACTTGATCATTGATACACGAATTCCAAGTCAATAGGATGTTAAATCCTCAAGAAATGTGGTCCGCAAACATAAGGAATAAACAAGATCTTTATCCTACTGGGAAAAGTACAGGAAGAACATTGCAAAGGTTCCTCTAGAGGAACGTAAGCACATATTTCACAAATGCATGGTCACACCACTGGTATTTAATGCATAAACCAAATACTTAGGTGCATTAGTAAAACCTTTGGAGACACATGGGTAACTAGATCTCAATTTAGATTTTAATCTAAGTATGCTTGTGAAACCTATGTATTCATCTAATTAGCCCTAAATTTAGATTTTAATCTATGTATGCTAATATAATATCTGCACTCATTAATCATTGATACTCAACTTAAACAAAGTATATCAATAGAATTAATGATAAAGAAAGGATTAACATTCAACTTAAGATAATTTAATCAAATTTCCATTTCATTAAATTAAAGTAATTACATGACTGAGTTAACAAAACAAAGTACAAAGCTTTATTCTGTAGGACGTTTCCCTTTAGATTTTGAAACATGATTCATGCCAGCAGGAGGATCATTTAAAGTATAAGGAGAGTTGATGAAGTTAAAATCCTGAACCATTCTGGTATTGTTACTACTAGGAAAATCAAGTAGGTGAGGAGGTCGGATGATCTCTAATTCATCATGAACCCATAATCTCCCTAATATTTTGAAATAAAGCATTGAGGAATATGATGAACAGGAGTCCATTTGACATATAACTTGAACGGAGGATTGCCAATCTCAAGCAAGCTTGGATCATACCAGTCCCAAAATGAGCTGTTTTGATCCACTTTCATCATTATCAAAGCATTAATCAAACCCCATTTTTAGCTCTCATTCTTAGATTGTTGAATTTTATCATCAAGATGCCTCAGAGCTTCATTATACCTGTCATCAAGACTTCCCTTGATTTCTTATGGAATTGAAAGGTTAATCTATTGACCTCAGAATGAAGCTTCTTCAACACTCCATCCTTAGCTTGTAATTGAGAAGATTGAGTGGATAGTTGTTCAGAAAAGGTAAATAGCTTTTGGGACATCTCTGTAATAGCTTGATCATTATCTTTTAATTGCGTAGCTTGATTGGCAAGGTCCTGTTGGGTCATGACTTCCTCTGTAGTACCTCGACCAGTACCTCTGCTAGGCTTGACTCTAGCTTGGGAAGATGAAGAAACATGTTTTATTTTCTTCAAAGCCATAAACTCCTTAGTCAACCTTGCATTTTCAGCCTCCAAGAAGGAATGACCCTCATTTTTAGTAGAAATAACAATAGTGGATGACTTCAGATCATCAAATTCATCTCTTAAGTTGTTATTTTCTGCCTCTAGAAGCTTGGCAATGTCCCTTACTTTATCTGTCTCACGTTTTAACATGAATTCTTATCTTCGAAAATGAGAAGTAAACTTATCCAACTTTTGCTCAAAGCCCCAGCCTTTACTAAGGGCCTAGAATTTCTTCTCATTATCTTTATGAAAAAGTTCCCTAGCTTTATTATTCTCCTCATACACCTCTTTAATTATTTTAAAGTAGGCAACATTGTTGGCCATTGCATGATCAAGAAGACACTTCATATGAACATATGCCTCTTTATCTTGCTCAAATACCCCTTCTCCGAGCAACTGCAGTATGTCAACTTTAGTCAGAGATAAGTGACAAGCTTTGATAAGCTCATTACACCTCTGAAGTATCTCGAAGTCAGTAGATGAAAAGTATTCCAGTTTATCCAGATGCTATTCAGAAAAAGAAATTCATTAATCAATAAGTTGCAAAGTATTAAAAAACACAAGCAGAGGAACATAAATATTTCCCTTTTCATTAATAAAAAGGGAAGTACAAATACATCTTCAAAAAATAAAATAAGTACAACTATTTAAAAAAGGAAAACAAAAGATGCTTGGTTTTACACCTTCTTCTTATCTGCTTCAAGATTATCTGAAGAAGAAGCGGGAGGTGAAGGAGGAGGATTAACTTTGGTGGGAGCAGTAGAATCAACATCCTAGTGTTGATCGAAAGACTCCACCAATATCAAAGATTCACTATAACCCCCATCATGAACTTCCTTATCCAGGTTTGGAGGAGTCCCAAGATCATGTCGAGATAATAGCTCGAAATCCTTTGGAGTCCCGACCTCCACCAGAGGAGCAAACCAACCATCCTTAAAGCACCTTTTTTTTGTAAAATCAATTTATAAAGAAGCTTCACCAAAGGCCTTATCCCAGCCTTATTAAATTCAACCTCTTTTTCCTTAGCTCTTTTCACCTTTTCAGTACCCAGGTCCTTCTGTAGCTAGGTAGACCTGACTTTTCCAGCATGTAAGTCCTTCTGCAACTTGTTAGCTAACCCCCAAGTATTCTCAGCATCTTCTTTAGTACTCTTCCTCCTCTCCTCCTATTTCTTTTGTTTAGTATCCAATACTTGTTGGGAATCAAGCAGATACTTTTTTAACTCATTGAAACCTTCTTCAACTTCACCAACGAAAGAAGCTCTCAAAGCCTCATCTTTCCCTAATATATTATTGAAGTCAATGAGGAACCGCACGAGAAAAACAAAAAAAGTCAGTGTAATGAAGAACAAATCAAGATATAGTAATTAAAGACGGTAAAAAAAATATACTAGAGCAATGCTTTGAGGAGCCCTATCAGAACTCTTGGAGCGAGCTAATGCAACAGTAGCACTCCTGTGGTCTGGGAAAGTCCCAGACTTTATTAATTATCTTACCAATCTAGGGGACAAGGACCATTGGAGAGACAAAAGAAGATATGTCAACCAACTTACGTTGGTCAGGACGAGCAGAAGAACCTTATACTAACTTAGAGGGCGACCCTTTATTTATTTAATCAGGGAGATCTCTTCAGTTACCACTCTCATTTTTATTTTTCACCCTTGTATCAACTCGTTTGGAAGGGGGATTGGCAGCAATATCACCCAAAATGTTAGGAATATTCCTCTTCCCCATGGATGCAATATGGTCAAATTTGAATCTAAGGAAGAAGGGGAAAGGGAAGCAAGATCACCACTGCTAGACTCAGTGGCTGAGGAGTAGTAGAAGAAGGTTCTTATTCAAGGTCAAATTATAGGGGAAGGAGTCGGACGAGTAATAAAGGAAGATATTATGTTCTTGTACAGCAGCAAATAAGATGCAGACCTAACGTGCTCCTCACCAATCCTTTGATGAAGTCCCCATAAACTTCAACTCCCCCAAATTCACTTCACTTTCCTTGGGTCACCTTCTCTTATGATCAAATACGAAAAGAATTTCTAGACCAATAATTAGTGTAACATTTAAATAGATATTCATAATGTAAAACAGTTAAATGAGGAATAACCTATCCCATTGCCAAAAGGTGGGCACCAATGCCTCTAATAATCAGCATTTCCAGTCAAGGGGGCGTATTACCAGTTTTTTACAACAACCCCATGCTCAAAATAATCCCTATTTGCGTCTGGAAGACTAACTACTAACACTTTATTTATAGCCCTAGTCTTTAAATAAAAAATAATGCCGCTAGTTACCCACTTATAACAAAACATTATCTCTGGAATCCATAGATGGGTTTCGAGAATTTGATTTAACCTATACACTCCATTCACAACCCTCCAAGTATTGGGGGCTACCCTAGTTGGGATAACTTCAAAGTATTGACAAAATTCAAGGCACGGTGTGATGGGAGGAAAAGTAAACCCACATTCATCTATAACAATAGATGGAAACCAGTGACCTTTAACAAGTGAGAAAAAAATAGCAGGTGAAATAGCGTGTTCTAAAACAACCCAAGATGGAATATTAAATTCATTTATGAATTCATCAAGAGAATCGATAGAGTAAACCATGATGAAGAATATAAGAGAAAAGAAAGAATTCTTATAGGAATTAAGGATTCAACAAGAACTGAAGAACATAAAACACACTACACCAAATCCTACGATTGGTCATGCCCAGTGGGTCACGCCCCAAGTCCGCGACTAGCTGGTCGCGGACTTGGGCCTTGACCAACTCAATATTTGGCATGACCATATTTATTACCGCACTAAATTATCGATGCTCTGGAAGTGGTCACAGACCAAATCCCTGACCACTGTGGGTCACGGACTTGGGCCGTGACCAGGTCAGGACCATCTTGGCACCAAACTCTTGCCAAAATTCCCTCCAAGATTGGTTAAAGATGGGTCATGGATCAAGTATATGACCCATGGAATGACAAAGCAGAGAGCACACACATTTAGGGTCATGACTTGGGATTATGACCATTTATTGGTGTAGGTCACGGCTATCGGTCATGACCATACCTCATTCAAGAACTAGGGTTGATGAAAAAGGGTCGCTCATAACACAATGAGGATCATGACTTGGGGCCGTGACCATTTCTTGGTGTGGGCCACGCCTATGGACCGTGACCATACCTCATTCAAGCACTAAGGGTTGGTGGATAAGGATCGCACATGGTGCGTCATGGTTGTAGGTCGTGACTAGGTCTAAGAACCCAGAAATACCTCATCTACATTTTATTAGTTGTGCACATGGAGTCACGACTCTAGGCCGTGACCAGCTTCAAGTCTTAAAAAAAAATTACCCACTGTATCTCATTTCTTATGTGCGGTTTGTAAGGCTGTTAGGACTCGTACGATTTTATTTGGATTTGAGTTGGATTTCAGTTGGATTTGTAAGGGCTAAGCGATTTCAGTTGGTTTGCATTTGGATTAACCCCTCGTATGTATTGATTCATTTTGATTTCATTTGGATTTCGTGATTTCTATCTAAAGCCCTAAATTCTTTATATGTATGTGTATATTTATGTTTCTATGTGTGTATGTGTGTGTATGTATAGATTTATGTTTATATGTGTGTGTATGTATAGATTTATGTGTATATGTATGTTTATATGTGTAACTATAAACAAATAAATTATTTTTTTGTCAATAAATCCTATATTGTATTTGTGTGTATGTACAGATTTATGTAAAAAAAAATATTAGGGTTTAGTAAATCCTAAATAATAAGTGTGTGTATGTATATATTATGTCAATAAACCCTAGATTGTATGTGTGTGTTTGTAAAGATTATGCCAATAAATCTTAGATTATATGTGTGTGTATTTTTTTTGACAAAATATAATTAAATGGATTTTTAATAATTAAAAAAATTTACATCCACCTTGTGATGATTTTATTGGGGGTTATATACATGTTGTGATTTTTTGCACTACAATATGTGTGTAAGTACTACAATATGTGATTTTTAACATTTACCTTCTATTGTAGTGTTTATGCATTGGTTGTTTGTTTGCACTACAATATGTGTGTAATTACAATGTGTGTTTCTCTTAAACTCTCTCATAATAAACCCTAACAAAACATGTTATAAACAATGACGGCGGGTTGTTGTTGGGATTTCACATATACGTTTAAATTCTCATAACTTTCAAACCCAAACCTTAATAGTAGGACTCGTATTCATGCCCTTGTATACTTTTCTCAGGAAAAATGGGGCACGGTGATAATTATTGTCAACAAGAGTGGGAGAGGTCACAATTAGACCGCACACATAACTATCTTATTAGTGTGTGTCATATAGAGGGTACTCCTATTTATAGGTATGGAAAAAAGAAGATCGAATAATTTAACTACCTTGTAAATCATGGAGTTGATCTCTAGTAAGATTACTTGTTCGATAGTATTCTATTTTCTCTACCAGAAAATTGGGATGACGTTATACAAAATATATTTCACACACATAATCCCGACATAGCCCTAACCTTGGTTACGTTGTTGAAGAAGGAGGAACAAAATTCACCTGTTATGGATACAACTGCTTACAGAGAGCATTGGCATAGACTATGATGTCTCGCGCCACATGCACGTAAAATTCAATCTTGCCAACAAGTTGAGAAATATGGGATTCCAAGTTCATGTCACTGATATCTACACATCAATCATATATACCCTTCCTCCTAGTTGTCCACGTGCAAAAATTCATAGGTCCTTAAAAACTAATACCGAATGGATGGAGATCAGACACATTGAACTTATTCTAAAGTCTTACTCTGAAAAGGTATCAATCTATAGTCATAAGCTTGATTAATTAGTTATAATTTATTATTATTATTATTATTATTTAGTCACTTATAGTTTTTCATTTGTGTAAATAATGTCGAGAGAAAACAACCCAATGGTACCAAGTGCTGAGGTGACACCACAACGAGGTTCACCATCTCGTACAGAATCCAGATTATAAACGCCAATGGATGAGCAATTCACAACTACACTAATGGTTCATTCCTAACCAATTCAAATTCCAAGTGTTCCTACACCATAATCCAACACTCCCATTGCTTTAATGCCCCCAACCATCACTCCCGATGCCTCCTGCTCAAATGGAAAGAAGCCTAATGGGTTATCCCTTCTCTAGAATAACCCGAAGAGTGATAGGAATGACGTGCTAAACTTTAAATCCCAGTGTTTGTCATTGGGAAAAATGAACGTGGGAGTCAGTGGACCAGACAATTAGAACCTTGTTGATCAATACATGACCAACTTTGCAAGTATTTCTCATTTCCTGAGCATTCTAAGAATATGGTTATATCTTGGGTTGTACGCCTAGAAACATGCCCTAATACAAATTCATTAATAAATGCAGCTTCTAAAAAGAGGTGATGTCTCTTACAGACTTGCACGTATAGCAAAAGGTCCTAGTTTTTGTGCGAAAGAGTTTAAGAAATTACTCCCCAACGGTTTTCATTTCATTTCATATCCATATGAGGAAAAGCTTTTGACACAAAATAATGGAATATCAATTTCTTCCTTGACCACCTGTATCGCTAGCAAAAGTGATAAAAATCCAAAGAATATGGTGCTAACCTATTATAGGATAATTCAACAAATCCTAGAACTTGATTACTTGGATTTCACAGAAATCGTATTGTATTGTGATTGGGTAAGGGTGGAGGATACAATGATTGCTTGAAAAGTTGATCCCGACTCCAAACTTATTATGGTAGATTTATCAATGCAGAAGACAAAAGACCGCATAGTTGACGAGCCTTTTATTTGTGACTTTCAAAACGTAAATAAGGTATTCTACTCGAAGTGCATAAATGATCGCAATTGGTATATTGTTGTGCACACACCAAAGGGTGTAACTACTGAAGTAGACGCATTAAAGGCTGTAAAATATTTTCAGTCAGCTCTTGATGACAACCCTAATTTGAAGGATCTTTTAGTTTATTTAGAGGAAGATTGAGTATCAATATATTATTTTATCCTCATTAATTATTTTGTATCCTATTATGATATTGAAATTGTACTAGCACTTTACTTTAATGTGTGAATGTCATCTACTTTTAAGTGTAATGTCCTGCTATTTGTGAAAATGGTAGGTGATTTATCGATTCTTTTGTTTAGAATAGATATATTGTCATTTGTTTATTTCTATCATTGGGCTTTAGAGTACGAAAACCTGAAACATCTCCTGGACGGCCCCGTGAGAGGAACCAACACCTCCCATGGGACCAATGTAACTCGTATGAACTGACTGCGCGATCACAAGACTCTCGGTTTGAGAATACGACGATAATTTGAATATATGTAGACTTAGGCTTAAAACTTGGCAACAGAGTACGAAAACCCAAAATAGCCACGTGAGTGGCACCGACGCCTCGCTGGGGACCATGCGATCACGGGACTCCCAGTTTGAGAATACGATGATAATTTGCATATTTCTAGACTTACACCTAAAAACATGGAGTTAGTGGGTGAAAAACCGAAATAGCCCCTGAAAGGCCCCGTGAGTGGCACCAACACCTCGCACGTGACCAATGTAACTCGTAGGAACTGACTGCACGATCATAAGACCACCGGTTTGAGAATACAATGATAATTTACGTATTTTTAGACTTAAGCTTAAAAACATGGTGTTAGAAGGAAAAAACACAACATTCGTTAGGATCGTCTTCATTTACTACACCGACAATAAGATCATCTCTTCGAGTATGACATGAATAGTAGAAATAAACGGTATGAAAGAGTCTGTTAACTAATAGGTATATGTATGTGTAATATGTTGTAGCTCGCAGCTCTGGAGCTGTAGCAAAATGATTATTTCTTATCAAATAAAATGATTACTGTCTTACTTGGGTATATGGGTAGAAAGAACTTTTCCTTTCAATCAATAAATGGGGTCTGAACATTAGAATCTTAAATGGTGGCATTAAAGCAACTAGTTTGAAGATGTGTTGGTCTTTTCTATCCTAAAAAAGTGTCTAGCTTTGTTATGCATCAAAAATATAAAAATTTCTCTTTTTTCAGGCTCTTATGGCTCCCATGTGATAAAAAGAATCAGATCTATAATTGACTTAATTGATGACATTATTATATCAGAGGGGGACTCTGAGGTATGGAACCTTACAATAGATGACCTATTCTCTTGTAAGTCTGCTTATGAATTTTGCAAATCTCATAGACCTACTTCCTTAATTTGGAAATGCCTATGGTCAATCTCCGGGCCTTTAAAATTGTATAATTTCTCCTAAAAACTTTTGCATAATGCTATTATTCTACAGTCTAAATTTATAAAATTGAAGAATATTCAATTTCCCTCTAGATGTGGATGTTGTTATGAACATGAAGATCTCTCTCTCTCACACTTTCTAAACTGTTATATAACAGTTATATAAACTGGTATATAACAGTTTAGATAACTGTTATATAACAGTTTATATAAATCATTATACATTATATAAATATAATTGTCATATAACAGTTTAGATTACTGTTATATAACAGTTTAACAGTTAATATAAACTATTATATAACAGTTATCTAAACTGTTATATACCAGTTTATATAGATGTTATGAAACTTCTAATCCGTTAGAACTTGAGTATATTGTAATGTTACAAATCTTACAACCATTTTCTAAGTCATATTATCTCACTCTTGTTGGATAAGTGAGTTGCTCATTTTCTCAAACTTTTAAGTATGTGTTCAATATAAAGATATATTTCCACCGCCCTTTTATAAGATAATATGCAACTAAGCCATTTGGTTTAATTTTTCAGGTTTGGAAGGGAATATGACATCAACGCCACTCGAAACATAACTGTTGATCTGTTGTGTGTTCAAGAATTCCATCGATAAACCCACCATGTCAGATATTCCTAATGTATTTGGCAATGAACGCACAACACTAGTTTCACCCCAAAGAAGTGATTTTATAGTTGGGAAAACGCCCTTAACTGCAGGGATGGAGGCCCGGTGTTGCTTTTAGTACTCCTGAGTAAGCATCATTGCTTTCAGCATCATCCTAGTTTACTAAAATTATCTCAAAATGTTTGCTATCTGAAAATGATTTCTTCCACAATTAGTATTCTTACTATTGTAATTGTCACCACTTAGTACAGGAAAACACCATTATGTATTGGGTCCGGACCTTTATGGGTTTAGAAATGAAAATACAAATGAAAATATGATGATAATTTGAAAATATGTAGACTTAGGCTAAAAAACATGGCGTTAGAGGACAAAAAGCCGAAACAACCCTCAAACAGCCCCGTGATTGGCATTAACACCTCGCACGGAACCAATGTAACTCGTACGAACTGACCGCGGGATTACGGGACCCCTGGTTTAAGAATACGACGATAATTTGTACATTTATAGACTTAGGCTTAAAAAATGACGGTAGTGGGTGAAAAGTAAAAACAGACCCTGAATGGCCCTGTGAGTGGCACCCACACCTCGCACGGGACCAATGTAACTCGTACGAATTGACCACATGATCAGGGGACCCCCGATTTGAGAATAAGATGATAATTTACATATTTCTATACTTAGGCTTAAAAACATGGCGTTTGTGGGTGAAAACTCGAAATAGCCCCTAAATTGCCCCGTGAGTGGCACCAGCACCTCGCACGGGACCAATGTAACGCGTAGGAACTGACCGCATGATCACGGGACCCCGAGTTTGAGAATACGACGATAATTTGCATATTTCTACACATAGGCAAAACATGGCGTTGGTGGGGGAAAACACGAAATAACCATCGAACGAACTCGTGAGTGGCACAACCACCTCACATGGGACCAATCTAACTAGTACGAACTGACCGCGCGATCATGGGACCCTTGGCCTGAGAATACGATGATAATTTGGATATTTCTAGACATTGGCTTATAAACATGGCGTTAATGGGTGAAAACCAGAAATAACCCACGGACGGCCCTGTGAGTGGCACCAACACCTCGCACGGGGCCAATGTAACTTGTATGAACTAACTGAGCGATCACGGGACCCCCGATTTGAGAATATGACGATAATATGAATATTTTTAGACTTGGGCTAAAAAACATGGCGTTAGTGGGTGAAAACCCAAAATAGCACCCGAACGGCTCCGTGAGTGGCACCAACACCTCATATGGGACCAATGTAATTCGTATGAACTGACCACGCAATCACAGGACCCCCGATTTGAGAATACAACCATAATTTTCATATTTCTAGACCTGGGCTTAAAAACATATCGTTAGTGGGTGAAAACCCGAAGTAGCCCTCGAACGGCCCCGTGAGTGGCACCAACACCGCATACGAGACCAATGCTACTCGTATGAACTGACTGTGCGATCGTGGGACCCCCAATTTGAGAATACGAAGATAATTTGCATATCTCTCAATTTAGGCTTAAAAACAAGGCATTAGTGAGTGAAAAGCCGAAATAGGCCCCGAACGGCCCCGTGAGTGGCACCAACACCTCGCACGGGAGCAATGTAACTCATACGAACTGACCACGTGATGACGAGACCCTTGGTTTGAGAATATGATGATAATTTTCATATTTCTAGACTTAGTCTTAAAAACATGGCGTTAGTGGGTGAAAGCCCGAAATAGCCCCCGAACGACCCTGTGAGTTGCACCAACATCTCCCACGGGACCAATATAACTCGTTCAAACTGACAGCGCGATCACGGCACCCCCGATTTGAGGATAAGATTATAATTTGCATATTTCTATACTTAGGCTTAAAAACATGGTGTTTGTGGGTGAAAACCTGAAACATTCCCCGAACGACCTCGTGAGTGACACCAACACCTTGCACGGAACCAATGTAACTCGTACGAACTCACCGTGCGATCATCGTACCCTCGGTTTGAGAATATGATGATAATTGCCATATTTTTAGACCTGGGCAAAACATGGCATTGGTGGTTGAAAAGCCGAAGAAGCCCCCGAACGGCCCTGTTAGTGGCACCAACACCTCGCATGGGACCGATGTAACTCGTATGAACTGATCGCATAATCCTGGGACCCTCGATTTGAGAATACGATGATAATTTGCGTATTTCTAGAGTTAGGCTTAAAAACATGGCGTTAGTGGGTGAAAACTCGAAACATCCCCTAAATGGCCCTGTAAGTGGCACACCAACACCTCGCATGGGACCAATGTGACTCATATGAACTGACTGCGCAATCACGGGACCTCTGGTTTGAGAATACGATGATAATTTGCATATATCTAGGCTTAGGTTTAAAAACATGGCGTTAGTGGGTTAAAACCCGAAATTGTCTCCAAACGGCCCCGTGAGTGCCACCAACACCTTGCACGGGACCAATGTAACTCGAAGCAACTAACTGCATGATCATGGGACCCCAGTTTGAGAATAAGATGATAATTTCCATATTTTCAGACTTAGGCATAAAAACCTGTCGTTAGTGGGTGAAAACTCGAAACTGACCCCGAATGGAACCGTGAGTGGCACCAGCACCTCGCACAAGACCAATGTAACTCGTAGGATTTGACTGCTTGATCATGGGGCCCCCAGTTTGAGAATACGACTATAATTAGCATATTTGTAGACTTAAGAAAAACATGGCATTGGTGGGTGAAAACCCAAAATAGTCCTCGAACGGCCCTGTGAATGGCCCCAACACCTCGCACTGGACAAATGTAACTCATAGGAACAGACCACATGATCACGGGACCCCTAGTTTGAGAATACGACGATAATTTGTATATTTCTAGACTTCGGCTTAAAAACACAACATTAGTGGGTGAAACCCTAAAATAGCACCTGAACGGTCCCGTGAGTGGCACCAACACCTCGCACGGGACCAATATTACTCGTACGAACTAACTGTGCGATCACCGGACCCTCGATTTGAGAATAAGATAATAATCAGCTTATCTCTAGACTTAGGCTTAAAAATAAGGCATTAGTGGGTGAAAAGCCGAAATAGCCCCCGAACGGCCCCGTAAATGGCACCAACACCTCGCACGGGAGTAATATAACTCGTACAAACAGATCGTGTTATCACGAGACCCTCGATTTGAGAATACAACGATAATTTACATATTTTTAGACTTAGGCTTAAAAACTTGATGTTAGTCGGTGAAAGCCCGAAACAACAGTCGAACGGCCCTGCGAGTTGCACTAACATCTTTCACGGAACCAATGTAACTCATACAAACTGATCGCCTGATCACGGCACCCTCGATTTGAGAATAAGCCGATAATTAGCATATTTCTAGGCTAAGGCTTAAAAATATGGCGTTAGTGGGTGAAAACCCGAAAAAAACCCCGAACGGTCCCGTGAGTGGCACCAACACCTCGCACGGTACCAATGTAACTCGTACAAACTGACCGTGCGATCACGGGACCCCCGGTTTGAGAATACAATGATAATTTGCATATTTCTATACTTAGGCTTAAAAGCTTCGCGTTAGTGGGTGAAACCCAAAAACAGGCCCCGAGCTGCCCCGAGTGGCACCAACACCTCGCACGGGACCAATGTAACTCGTAGGAGCTGATTGCGCAATCACAGGACCCTCGGTTTGAGAATAAGACAATAATTTGCATATTTCTAGACTTAGGCAAAATATGGTGTTGGTGGGTGAAAACCGAAAATAGTCCCCGAACGGCCCCGTGAGTGGCACTAACACCTCTCACTGAACAAATGTAACTCGTAGGAACTGACCACGTGATCACGGGAACCCCAGTTTGAGAATACGACGATAATTTGCATATTTCTAGACTTAGGCTTAAAAACACAGCGCTAGTGGGTGAAACCACGAAATAGCCCTCAAACGGCCCTGTAACTGGCACTAACACCTCGCACGAGACCAGTATTACTCGTACGAACTAATTCTGTGATCATGGGACACCCAATTTGAGAATAAGACGATAATTTGCATATTTCTAGACTTGGGAAAATATGGCGTTGGTGGGTGAAAACCCGAAGTAGCCCCCGAACGGCCCCTTTAGTGGCACTAACACCTCGCACGGGACCAATGTAACTGGTACGAAGTGATTGCACAATCATGGGACCCTCGATTTGAGAATATGATGATAATTTGCATATTTCTATGCTTAGGCTTAAAACCATGATGTTAGTGGGTGAAAAATCAAAAAAGTCCCCGAACGGCCTGTGTGTGGCACCAACACCTCGCACGGGACCAATGTAACTCGTAAGAACTGACTGCACAATCACGGGACCCCCAATTTGAGAATAAGAAGATAATTTTCATATTTTTAGACTTAGGCTTAAAAACATGGTGTTAGTGGGTGAAAACTCAAAACAACCCTCGAATGACCCCGTGAGTGGCACCAGCACCTCGCACAGGACCAATGTAACTCGTAAGAACTGATTGCGTGATCACGGGACCCCCGGTTTGAGAATACAATGATAATTTGTCCTTTTCTAGACTTTGGCAAAACATGGTGTTGGTGGGTGAAAACCCAAAATAGTCCTCGAACGACCCCGTGAGTGGCATCAACACCTCACACCGGACCAATGTAACTCGTAGGAACTGACCGCGCGATCACGGAACCCCCAGTTTGAGAATATGATGATTATTTTCATATTTCTAGACATAGGCTTAAAGGCATGGAATTAGTGGGTGAAAACCCGAAACAACCCCCCTACGGCCCCATGAGTTGCACCAACATCTTGCACGGGACCAATGTAACTCGTACAAAATGATCGCGCGATCACGACACACCCAATATGACAATAAGATGGTAATTTGCATACTTCTGGATATAGGATTAAAAACAAAGCGTTAGTGGGTGAAACCCTGAAATAGCCCCCAAATGGCCCCGTGAGTGGCACCAACACCTCACACGGGACGAATATTACTCATATGAACTCAATGTGCGATCATGGGACCCCCGATTTGAGAATATGACGATAATTTTCATATGTCAAAACCAAGGCTTAAAAATAGGCATTAGTGGGTGAAAAGACAAAATATCCCCCGAACGGCCCAATGACTAGCACCAACACCTCGTACGGGGCCAATGTAACTCGTACAAACTGATCGCGCGATCACGGGACCCTCGGTGTGAGAATATGACGATAATTTACATATATCTAGACTTCGACTTAAAAACATGGCATTAGTGGGTGAAAACCCGAAACAACCCCCAAACTGCTCCGTGAGTGGCACCAACACGTCGGACGGGACCAATGTAACTCGTACGAACTGACTATACAATCATGGGACCCTCAGTTTGAAAATAAGATGATAATTTGCATATTTCTAGACTTAGGGTTAAAAACATCGCGTTAGTGGGTGAAAACTTGAAACATCCCCTGAACGGCCCCGTGAGTGGCACCAACACCTCGCACGTGACCAATAAAACTCGTACGAACTGACCGTGCGATCACGGAACCCCCGATTTGAGAATAAGATGATATTTTGCATATTTCTAGGCTTAGGCTTAAAACATGGCATTAGTGGGTGAAAACCAAAAATAGTCCCCGAACGGCTCCGTGAGTGGCACCAACACCTAACACGGGACCAATGTAACTCGTAGGATCTGACAGCGCGATCACGGCACCCCCAGTTTGAGGATAAGATGAAAATTTTCTTATTTGTAGACTTAGACTTAAAAACATGGCGTCAGTGGGTGAAAACTCGAAACAACCTCCGAATGACCCCGTGAGTGGCACCAACACCTCGTAAGGGACCAATGTAACTTGTACAAACTGACCGCACGATCATGGCACCCCCGATTTAAGAATAAGATGAGCATTTGCATATTTCTAAACTTGGGTTTAAAAACAGAGCGTTAGTGGGTAAAACCACGAAATAGGCCCTGAAGGGCCCCATGAGTGGCACCAACACCTCACACGGGACCAATGTTACTCGTACTCACTGACTATACAATCACGGAACCCCCAATTTGAGAATATGATGATAATTTACATATCTCTAAACTTAGGCTTAATATAATGGCATTAATGGGTGAAAAGCCAAAATAGCCCCCGAACAGCCCCGTGAGTGGCACCAACACCTCGCACGGGATCAATGTAACTCGTACGAATAGGCCGCGTGAACAAAGGACCCTCAGTTTGAGAATATGATAATATTTTGCTCATTTCTAGACTTAGGCTTAAAAACATGGCATTAGTGGGTGAAAACCCAAAACATCCCCCGAACGGCCCCGAGAGTTGCACCAACATCTCACATGCGACCAATGTAACTTTTACGAATTGACTGCATGATCACGGCACCCCCAGTTTGAGAATAAGATGATAATTTGCATATTTCTAGACTTAGGCTTAAAAATATGGCATTAGTGTGTGAAAACCCGAAACAACCCCCGAAAGGCCCCGAGAGTGGCACCAACATCTTACACGAAACTAATGTAATTCGTATAAATTGACAACGCGATCACGGCACCCCCGGTTTGAGAATAAGATGATAATTTTCATATATCTAGACAGGCTAAAAAACATGGCGTTAGTGGGTGAAAACCTGAAACAGCGCTCGAACGACCCTGTGAGTTATACCAACATTTTGCACGGGACCAATGTAACTCGTACAAACTGACAGCGCGATCACGGTACCCTCGGTTTGAGAATAAGATGATAATTGGCAAAGTTTCTAGATTTAGATTTAAAAACTTGGCGTTAGTGGAAGAAAACTCGAAATAGCCCCCAAACGGCCGCATGAGTAGCCTCATCACCTCTCACGGGACCAATGTAACTCGTATGATCTAACCGCGCGATCACAGTACCCACGGTTTGAGAATACGATGATAATTTTCATATTTCTAGACTTAGGGTTAAAAACATGGTGTTAGTGGGTGAAAATCGGAAACAGCCCCCGAACTGCCGCGTGAGTTGAACCAACACCTCAGACGGGACCAATGTCACTCGTACGAACTGACCGTGCGATCATAGGACCCCGGTTTGAGAAAACTACGATAATTTGCATATTTCTAGCCTTAGGCTTAAAAATATGGCGTTAGCTGGTGAAAACTCGAAACAGTCCCTGCATGGACCCGTGAGTGGCACCAACACCTCACACCCATAGGTGGGAGATGATCCCAGACATCCTTGAGCCCCGTTGTCCCACAGGCACGCATGTTCTTCAAAGAAATATCAGACTAGCAAAAAGAAAAGTCTCATCAAAAGTAAAGAAAGAAAAATCACCAAAAAGAGAAGAATTCCAAAGGTCGAGTTACTTACATAACTTCCGGGGATCACTCTCGAAGAACGACAACGCAATGGCTCCCGCAGCAAGGTCCGCTCATCCGCATCAAAAGAGTTCTCACTCCCCAAAGCAAGAGGCGCCCTAGCCCTCCACTCCACATTTGCCCAGTCATCAACAGTTAACCACTCCCGGTGGACTGTAGTGCTCACAAAAGCTGCCATTTCTTGAAGATCGGAATAATAGAACGATTTACAGAAGAATCGCAGAGAGAGAGAGAAGGAAAAAGAAGCTGTGAAAAAATGATGAGATTCGCCCCCTTTTTATAGGATGCTAAGCGCCATACCGATCGGCACCTCCCCCTACCATACCAATCGGCACTGACGCCTTGCCTTCCTGAGGTAGCCGAAAAGTCCGTGCCACTGCCGGATGGCATCCTTCATACTATGACGAACGCCACCACCCATTAAATTTTGTACAAAAATTCCCAAAAATACCAGAAAACCTAGAAAAATCCACGAAAAATTCCCAGGATGGATTTAAAGCCTTTTTACCAAGAAAATTTCACATTCCCTGAAGCAAAACCCCTCTTCCCCAATGGAATCCTCAAAAACCAAATGAAAACTCCTCCCGACAAAGCTTCGGAGGATCCCTAAGGATCACCTGAACACTTCCCCAGTGTAATTCGCCTACAGCACCCGAAATAGGTTGTTCCCCCTCTGAGGTCTCCTAAAAGACTCCCTAACTATCAGCTCCCTAGATCAAAACAAAATCATAAAGCTCTTTCTCCAGCAGAATTCAAATCCAATCTTTATCAACTCTTGGGTCAGAATTGGCCCCGATCTTGGATCATCACCTTAGTTAGGTCAGAATTGTCCTCGGTTGTCACCACTCTTGGGTCAGAATTGGCCTCGATCTAGGATCGTTACCTGAGTTAGGTCAGAATTGACCTCGATCCTCGGTCGTCACCACTCTTGGGTCAGAATTGGACCTAGTCTTGGATCATCACCTAAGTTAGGTCATAATTGACCTTGGTCCTCGGTCATCACCACTTTTGGGTTAAAATTGGCCCCGATCATGGATCGTCACCTGAGTTAGGTCATAATTGACCTCGGTCCTCGGTCATCACCACTATTGGGTCAGAATTGGCCCCGGTCTTGGATCATCACCTGAGTTAGGTCAGAATTGACCTCGGTCCTCGGTCGTCCCCACTCTTGTGTTAGAATTGGCACTGGTCTTGGATCGTCACCTGAGTTAGGTCATAATTGACCTCGGTCCTCGGTCGTCACCACTTTTGGGTCAGAATTGGCCCCGATCTTGGATCGTCACCTGAGTTAGGTAAAAATTTACCTCGGTCCTCGGTCATCACCACTTTTGGGTCATAATTGGCCCCGGTATTGGATCATTACCTGAGTTTGGTCAAAATTAAACTGGATCCTCGATCATCACCACTCTTTAGGTCAGAATTGACCTCGGTCTTGGATCGTCACCTGAGTTGGGTCTGAATTGACCTCGGTCCTCGATCGTCACCACTCTTTAGGTCATAATTGACCTCGGTTATTAGACCTTTACCCTAAGCCCACAGATTCATCTTTGACCCACAGAATTGATCATCCCCAGCACACTCCTTAGGTCCTCAGAATCGACCTCGACCCTCAGAATCGGTCATACTCCTTCAAAAGCATCATCTGGTGTCTATTCGACGGTCATCATTTATTCCAAACTCACCCATTGAGAGGCTCTATAGACACCCCATTCTGTTACCCCTAACTCTCCTTAGGTCCCTAGTACCTCCCTTCATCACTATAAACCCAGGTAATGTCCCCAGTACTAACCTGGAGGCCATCGGGCACTCCCCAGCTCAGTTTGACCCAAAAGTCAAACTCTTTGTCTCTACTGATACTGAATGAATGTTAGAAGGGCACTGAATACCCTTTCCAATGGACCACCCCGTGCGCGATTCCAACTTACCATGCGGACGAACGATCCGTTTACGTCCGAAATTTAACCTAGAGGCCACTGGGCGCTCCCGGGCTCTATTTGACCTATGTAAGCTCTTTAGCTCGACCGATGCTGAATGAATATTCAAAGGTCACTGAATATCCTTTCCAACGGTCCGCCCCGTGCACGATTCTGACTTTCCATGCGGACGAGCGATCCATTTGACTCCGGGAGGTCACCGAATACTTCTTGGGCCCAGTTGACCAAAGTCAACTCCACGAACCGGGTCAAAATCTTTGGAATATAGAAGTTCATCTCCTAACCTTTCTAACGGTCCACCCCATGCACGATTCGGACTTACTATGCGGACGAATGATCTGTTTGCGTCCGAATGATTCCTCGTCCAATTGACCGACAAATGCTTCCGAGCCATATTTGACCCATAGTCGACTCCCAAACCCGGGAGCAAAAAAGACTTTCGAAGGTCTCTGAATTATCTTTCCAACGGTATGCCCCATGCGCAATTCTGACCAATGGTTTGCCCTCGGCGGTCGATTTTCCAAAAAATCCTGAAGTGCACTCCCAAATGGCAGGTTCCAGACCCTGCCTATCGGCACCTGCCGATAGGCAGGAATTGATATATGCCGATCGGCACTTACCTCTGCCTATAAAAGGAGGACTTCACCTCATTTGCAAGGTGAGCTCATATCTAATAAAAATATCTCTGAACGAATACCAGAAACCTATCTCGAAGGCAACGTGATTTCAACTTCCAAATCCCTTTTTTACTTCCACTTTTCATCATCCTTTTCATCAAACATGGTGAATAATCCACTCTCCATCATCATCCAACTGCAAGGGCTGCTCTCCAACATTCAAGATCAAGCTCAAGATCTTCAAGAAGGTATAACTTTCTCAAACTCTCTCTTAAATCCTCTTAAATTCCCAATAACTTCTTTTCTTATTTAGAACTTTTATTATCTCATCTCACACATCCTAATATACTTTTTATTTAGTATTATTGTACATCTTTTATTTTCATAAAACCCAACAAACAAGAAAAATAGGGTTTGCTCATAAATTCCAAGTAGGGATTCTCACACTTTTTCCACACTTTTCTCACAACTAAAATACTTTTTCTACACACACACACACTTACAATTAAGAGATTCCCCATTTGGATTTATGGGACCCACCACTCGTTTTGTATGCGAACTACGTGGACTTTGATGCCTTTATAGGTTACGTAGGCGTCTCGGGGTAAAACCCGAGACTCAAGTCCTTTTTCTCACTTTTTCTCTCATTTTCCATCTTCTCTAAATCCATTTTCCTTTATATTCTATGTACTTTCCCTTTGTGATGCATTACTGCATATGCGTTATCATTCCATCATAATGATCAACGTAGGGGTAGTTACGTAAATCTTATTTTTCTAATAATATTCTTATATCTTCCTACAGATGACTCACTTTATCTTTTCCATGATACAAGTCGAGGATTCCTACCTCCATTCTATATATATACACATGCACACATATCATGGGGAAAAAAAAGGAAAATAGCAAAAATTCATGAGAGATCGAAAGGGCAGAATGGGTGCCTAATACCTTCCCATTTCGTAACTAAGCCTCCGAACCCTTCTCGAATCATCTTGGTTTTGCACGCACCAGTATATCTTTGAATGCCATCCTTCGGGGTGGCTTTCCCTTTTTCTTTTGTCTGTTTTGAGTAAAATAAACTGGCGACTCTGAATCACTCAACATTTTTACACCACATCTCAAATGATGTCGGTCGAAGCGCTCCCGAGAGGGACTCGCGAGACCCGAAGGATCCTTTCCTCCATGCGCTAGCCCGCACGATGAGGATCGGGGATGGCCATAAATTGATCGTGTGATCATGGGACCCCAGTTTGAGATTACGATGATAATTTGCTTTTTTGTAGGCTTAGGCTTAAAAACATGGCGTTGGTGGGTGAAAACCCGAAATAACCCCCGAACGGCCCCGTGAGTGGCACCAACACCTCGCAGGGGACTAGTGTAACTCGTAGGAACTGAATCCAAGGCCATCGGACCCCCGGTTTGAGAATACGATGATACTTTGCATATTTATAGACTTAGGCACAATATGGCAGTGATGGGTGAAAACCCGAAATAACCCCCGAACGGCCCCGTGAGTGGCACCAACACCTCGCACGTGACTAATATAACATGTACAAACTCACCACGCAATCATGGTACCCTAGGTTTCAGAATACAATGATAATTTTCATATTTCTAGATTTTGGCTTAAAAACATGGCGTTAGCGGGTAAAAACCCATAATAGCCTCCGAACGACCCCGTGAGTGGCACCAATACCTTGCACGGGACCAATGTAACTCGTAGGAACTGACCGTGCGATCACGGAACCTTCTATTTGATAATAAGATGATAATTTTCATATTTCTTGACTTAGGCTTAAAAACATGGCATTAGTTGGGGAAACCCCGTAATAGCCCCCGAACGGCCCCGTGAGTGGCACCAACACCTCGGACGGGACCAATGTTACTCATACGAACTGATCGCACGATCATAGGACCCTTAGTTTGAGAATACAACGATAATTTGCATATTTATAGACTAGCGAGTAAAACCTTGGCATTAGTGGGTGAAAACCCAAAATTGCCCCCGAAGAGCCCCATGTGTGGCACTAACACCTCGCATAGGACCAACGTAACTCGTATAAACTCACGGCGCGATTAGGGGACCCTCAGTTTGAGAATAGTATGATAATTTGCATATTTATAGACTTAGTCTAAAAAACATGGCATTAGTGGGTGAAAACCCAAAACATCCCCGGAACGAACCCGTGAGTTGCACCAACTTCGCGCACGGGACCAATGTAACTCGTACAAACTGACCGCGCGATCACAGCACCCTCAGTTTTAGAATAAGATGCTAATTTTCATATTTCTAGACTTAGGCATAAAAACATGGTGTTTGCTAGTGAAAACTCAAAATAGCCCCCGAACGACCCCGTGAATAGCACCAACACCTCGCACGGGACCAATGTAACTCGTACAAATTGACCATACGATCATGGGTCCCTTAGTTTTATAATACGATGATAATTTGAATATTTCTAGAATTAGGCTTAAAAACATGGCGTTAGTGGGAGAAAACATGAAATAACCCCTGAACAGCCCCGTGAGTGGCACCAACACCTCGCACGTGACCAATGTAACTCGTATCAACTGACCGCGCGATCACTGGACCCTTAGTTTCAGAATACAATGGTAATCTTCATATTTCTAGACTTAGGATTAAAAACATGGCGTTAGTGGGTGAAAAGCCAAAACATCCCCTGAACGACTCCGTGATTGTTACTTACACATCGTATGGGACCAATGTAACTCGTACAAACTGACCATGAGATCATGGGACCCTCGATTTTAGAATACGATCAAAATTTTCATATTTCTAGACATAGGCTTAAAAATTTGGCGTTAGTGGGTGAAAACCTAAAACAGCCCCCAAACGATCCCGTGAGTGGCACCAACATGTCGCACACGACCAATGTAACTCGTAGGAACTGACAGCAGGATCATGGGACTTTCAGTTTGATAATAAGATGATAATTTGCATATTTCTAGACTTAGGCTTAAAAACATAGCATTAGTGGGTGACAACCCAAAATCTCCCCCGAACGGCCCCGTGAGTGGCACCAACACCTCGCACGGGACATATGTTACTAGTATGAACTGACTATACGATCACAGGACCCCGATTTGAGAATACAATGATAATTTTCATATCTCAAAACTTAGGCTTAAAAACAAGGCATTAGTGGTTGAAAAGCCAAAATAGCTCCCGACCGGCCCCGTGAGTGACACCAACACCTCGCACGGGACCAATGTTACTCGTACAAACTGACCGCACGATCACGACACCCACGGTTTGAGAATAAGACAACATTTTGCAATTTCTAGACTTAGGCTTGAAAACTTGGCGTTAGTGGGTGAATACTCGAAACAGCCCCCGGACGGCCCCGTGAGTTTCACTAAAATCTCGCATGATACCAATGAAACTCATACAAATAGACCACGCATTCACGGCACCCTCGGTTTCAGAATAAGATGATAATTTGTATATTTCTAGACTTAGGCTAAAAAACATGGTGTTAGTGGGTGAAAACTCGAAACAGCCCCCGAACGGACCCGTGAGTGGAACCAACACCTCTCACGGGACCAATGTAACACATACGAACTGACCGCGTGATCACGGAACCGCCGATTTGAGAATACGATGATAAATTTCATATTCCTAGACTTAGGCTAAAAAACATGGAATTAGTGGGTGAAAACCCAAAACTATTCCGAAACGGCTCCGTGAGTGGCACCAACACCTCGCACGGGACCAATATAACTCGTAGGAATTGACCGTACGATCACGAGACCCATGGTTTGACAGTACGATGATAATTTTCATATTTCTAGACTTAGGCAAAACATGGTGTTGGTGGGTGAAATCCCAAAACAGCCTCCGAACAGCTCGTTAGTGGCACCAACAAATCGCACGGGACCAATCTAACTCGTACAAACAGACCACGTGATCATGGGACCCCCGATTTAAGAATACGATGATAATTTGTATATTTCTAGACTTATGATTAAAAAAATTGCGTTGGTGGGGGAAAACTCAAAATAACACCTCAACGACCCCGTAAGTGGAACCAACACCTCGCATGGGACAAATGTAACTCGTAGGAACTGATCGCGTGATGAATGGAACCCCAGTTTGAGATTACAATGATAATTTGCATATTTCTATACTTAGGCTTAAAAACATGGAGTTAGTGAGTGAAAACCTGAAACAACCCCCGAACGACTCCGTTAGTGGCATAACACCTCGTACGGGACCAATGTAACTCGTACGAACTGACCGCGTAATCACGGCACTGCCGGTTTGATAATAAGATGATAATTTTCATATTTATTGACTTGGACTAAAAAACATAGCGTTAATGGGTTAAACCCATAAATAGCCCCCGAATGACCCCATGAGTGGCACCAATACCTCGTATGGGACCAATGTTACTCGTACGAAGTTATTGTGTGATCACGGGACCCCCGATTTAAAAATACGATGATAATTTAAATATCTCTACAGTTAGGCTTAAAAATAAAGGCATTAGTGGGTGAAAAGCCGAAAGAGCCCTCGAACGGCCCCGTGAGTGGTACCAACACCACTCACAGGACCAATGTAACTCGTACGAACTGACCATGTGATCATGGGACTCTCAGTTTGAGAATACGATGACAATTTGCATATTTCTATACTTAGGCTTAAAACCATGGCGTTAGTTGGAGAAAACTCGAAATAGCCCCTGAACGGACCCATGAGTTGCATAACTATCTCGCACGGGACCAATTGACCTCATAGGAACTGACTGCGTGATCACGACACCCCCAATTTTAGAATAAGATGATAATTTTAATATTTCTAGACTTAGGCTTAAAAACACGGCGTTAGTTTTTGAATACTCGAAACAACCCCTGAACGGCCCCGTGAGTTACACCAACATCTCGCACGAGACCAATGTAACTCGTACAAACCGACCTCCCAATCATCGCACCCCTGATTTAAGAATAAGACAATAATTTTCATATTTTAAACTTAGGCTTAAAAATATGGCATTAGTCAATGAAAACCCAAAACAGCCCCTGAACAGCCCCGTGAGTGGCACCAATACCTCGCACGGGACCAATGTAACTCATACGAACAGACCCCCCATTTGAGAATACAACGATAATTTGCATATTTCTAGACTTAGTCTTAAAAACGTGGCATTAGTGGGTGAAAACCCAAAACAGTCCCCAAACGGCCCTGTAAGTGGCAGCAAGACCTCGCACGGGACCAATGTAACTTGTAGGAACTAATCGCGCGATCATGGGACCCTCGATTTAAGAATACGACAATAATTTGCATATTTATAGACTTAGGCAAAACATGGCATTGGTGGGTGAAAATTCAAAACAGCACCCGGATGGCCCCGTTAGTGGCACCAACTACTCGCACAGACCAATGTAACTCGTAAAAACTGACTGCGCAATCATGGGACCCCCTGTTTAAGAATACGACGATAATTTTATTATTTTTAGCCTTAGGCTTAAAACATGGCGTTAGTGGGAGAAAACCCGAAACAGCCCCCGAACGGAACCGTGAGTGGCACCAACACCTCGCACGGGACCCCTAATTTGCATATTCCTAATTTGAGAATACGATGATAATTTGCATATTCCTAGACTTAGGCTTAAAAAATAGCATTAGTGGGTGAAAACACAAAACTGTCCCGAAACGGCTCCGTGAATGACACCAACACCTCGCACGGGACCAATATAACTCGTAGGAACTGACCGCGCGATCAAGGGACCCTCGATTTGAGAATACGATGATAATTTGTATATTTGTAGACTTAGGCAAAACATGGTGTTGGTGGGTGAAATCATAAAATAGCCTCCAAACGGCCCGTTAGTGGCACTAACACCTTGCACGAGACCAATATAACTCATACAAACAGACCACGTGATCACGGGACCCCCGATTTAAGATACGATGATAATTTGTATATTTCTTGACTTATGATTAAAAAAATGGCGTTGGAGGGGGAAAACTCAAAATATCACCTGAACGGCCCCGTAAGTGGAACCAACACCTCGCATGGGACAAATGTAACTCGTAGGAACTAATCGCGTGATGAATGGACCCCCAGTTTTGGAATACGATGATAATTTGCATATTTCTATACTTATGCTTAAAAATATGGCATTAGTGGGTGAAAACCTAAAACAACCCTCGAACGGCTCCGTGAGTGGCACAACACCTCGTACGGGACCAATGTAACTCATACAAACTGACCGCATAATCACAGCATCACCGATTTGAGAATAAGATGATAATTTTCATATTTCTTGACTAGGGCTTAAAAACATAGCGTTAGTGGGTGAAAGCCTTAAATAGCCCCCTAACGGCCCCATGAGTGGCACCAATACCTCGCACGGGACCAATGTTACTCGTACGAAGTTATTGTGTGATCATGGGACCCCCGATTTGAGAATACGATGATAATTTGAATATCTCTAAAGTTATGCTTAAAAACAAGGCATTACTGGGTGAAAAGCTAAAAGTGCTCCCGAACGGCCCCGTGAGTGGTACCAACACCTCTCACAGGACCAATGTAATGCGTACGAACTGACCGCGTGATCATGGGACCCTCAGTTTGAGAATACGATGACAATTTGCATATTTCTATACTTAGGCTTAAAACCATGGCGTTAGTTGGAGAAAACTCGAAACAGCCCCTGAACGGCCCCATGAGTTGCACAACTATCTCGCACGTGACCAATTGTCCTCATAGGAACTTACTGCGTGATCACGGCACCCCCAATTTAAGAATAAGATGATAATTTTAATATTTCTAGACTTAGGCTTAAAAACACGGCATTAGTTTGTGAATACTCAAAACAACCCCTGAACGGCCTTGTGAGTTACACCAACATCTTGCACGAGACCAATGTAACGCGTACAAACTGACCTCGCAATCATGGCTCCACCAATTTAAGAATAAGACAATAATTTTCATATTTTAAACTTAGCTTAAAAATATGGCGTTAGTGGGTGAAAACCCAAAACATCCCCTGAACGTCCCCATGAGGGTCACCAACACCTAGCAAGCGACCAATGTAACTCGTACGAACAGACCGTGCAATGACGCGACCGCCGATTTGAGAATATGATGATAATTTGCATGTTTCTAGACTTAGTCATAAAAACGTGGCATTAGTGGGTGAAAACCCAAAACAGTCCCCGAACGGCCCCATAAATGGCACCAACACCTCGCACGGGACAAATGTAACTTGTAGGAACTGACCGCGCGATCATGGGACCCTCGGTTTGAGAATATAACGATAATTTGAATATTTCTAAACTTAGGCAAAAGATGGTGTTGGTGGGTGAAATCCCAAAACAACCTCTGAATGACCCGTTAATGGCACTAACACCTCGCACGGGACCAATGTAACTCGTACAAATAGACCACGTGATCACGGGACCCCCGATTTAAAAATACAATGATAATTTGTATATTTCTAGATTTATGATTAAAAAATGGCATTGGTGGTGGAAAACTCAAAATAGCACCTGAACGGCCCCGTAAGTGGAACCAACACCTCGGACAGGACAATTGTGACTCGTAGGAACTGATCGCGCGATGAATGGACCCCCAGTTTGGGAATATGATGATAATTTGCATATTTCTATACTTAGGCTTGAAAACATGGCGTTAGTGGGTGAAAACCTAAAACAACCCTCGAACGGCTCCGTGAGTGGCACAACACCTTGTACGGGGCCAAAGTAACTCGTACAAACTGACCGCGGAATCACGGCATCGCCGGTTTGAGAATAAGACGATAATTTTCATATTTCTTGACTTGGGCTTAAAAACATAGCGTTAGTGGGTGAAACCCCTAAATAGCCCCCGAACGGCCCCATGAGTAGCACCAATACCTCGCACGGGACCAATGCTACTCGTACAAAGTTATTGTGTGATCACGGGACCCCCATTTGAGAATACGACGATAATTTGAATATCTCTAAAGTTATGCTTAAAAATAAGGCATTAGTGGGTGAAAAGCTAAAAGAGCCCCCGAACGGCCCCGTGAGTTGTACCAACACTTCTCATAGGAACAATGTAACGCGCACGAACTGACCGTGCAATCACGGGATCCTCGATTTGAGAATACGTAGATAATTTGCATATGTCTAGAGTTAGTCTTAAAAATGTGGCATTAGTGGGTGAAAACCCAAAATATTCCTCGAACGGCCCCGTAAGTGGCACCAACACCTCGCACGGGACCAATGTAACTTGTAGGAACTGACCGCGCGATCATCGGACCCTCGGTTTGAGAATATGATGATAATTTAGATATTTCTAGACTTAGGTAAAACATGGCATTGGTGGGTGAAAACTCGAAACAGCACCCGGATGGCCCCGTTAGTGGCACCAACTACTCGCACGGATCAATGTAACTCGTAAAAACTGATTGCGCAATCATGGGACCCCCGGTTTCAGAAGAGGAGGATAATTTTCATATCTCTAGACTTAGGATTAAAAACATTGCGTTGGTGGGGGAAAACATGAAACAACGCCCGAACGGCCCCGTGAGTGGCACCAACACCTCGCACGGGACAAATGTAACTTGTAGTAATTGATCGCGCGATGAATGGACCCCCAGTTTGGGAATATGATGATGATTTGCATATTTCTATAATTAGGCTTGAAAACGTGGCGTTAGTGGGTGAAAACCTAAAACAACCCTCGAACGGCTCCGTGAGTGGCACAACACCTTGTACGGGACCAATGTAACTCGTACAAACTGACCGCGGAATCACAGCATCGCCGGTTTGAGAATAAGACGATAATTTTCATATTTCTTCACTTGGGCTTAAAAACATAGCGTTAGTGGGTGAAACCCCTAAATAGCCCCCAAACGGCCCCATGAGTGGCACCAATACCTCGTATGGGACCAATGCTACTCGTACGAAGTTATTGTGTGATCACGGGACCCCCATTTGAGAATACGACGATAATTTGAATATCTCTAAAGTTATGCTTAAAAACAAGGCATTAGTGGGTGAAAAGCTTAAAAATCCCCCGAACGGCCCCGTGAGTTGTACCAACACTTCTCGCATGACCAATGTAACGCGTACGAACTGACCGCGTGATCATGGGACCCTCAGTTTGAGAATACGATGACAATTTGCATATTTCTATACTTAGGCTTAAAAACATGGCGTTAGTTGGAGAAAACTCGAAAGAGCCCCTGAACGGCCCCATGGGTTGCACAACTATCTCGCACGGGACGAATTGACCTCATACGAACTGACTGCGTGATCACGGCACCCCCAGTTTGAGAGTAAGATGATAATTTGCATATTTCTAGACTTAGGTTTAAAAACACGGCGTTAGTTTGTGAATACTCGAAACAACCCCTGAACGGCCCCATGAATTACACCAACATCTCGCAGGAGACCAATGTAACTCGTACAAACTGACCTCGCAATCATGGCATCTCCAATTTGAGAATAAGACAATAATTTGCATATTTTAAACTTAGGCTTAAAAATATGGCGTTAGTGGGTGAAAACCCAAAACAGCCCCTGAATGGCCCCGTGAGTGGCACCAACACCTCACATGGGACCAATGTAACTCGTACGAGTTGGCCGTGCAATCACAGGACCCTCGATTTGAGAATACAACGATAATTTGCATATGTGTAGAGTTAGTCTTAAAAACGTGGCATTAGTGGGTGAAAACCCAAACTATTCCCCGAACGGCCCCGTAAGTGGCCCCAACACCTCGCACGGGACCAATGTAACTTATAGGAACTGACCGCGCGATCATGGGACCCTCGGTTTGAGGATATGATGATAATTTGCATATTTCTAAACTTAGGCAAAACATGGTGTTGGTGGGTGAAATCCAAAAATAGCCTCCGAATGACCCGTTAGTTGATCCAACACCTCGCACGGGACCAATGTAACTCGTACAAACAGACCACGTGATCACGGGACTCCCGATTTAAAAATACGATGATAATTTGTATATTTCTAGATTTATGATTAAAAAAATGGCGTTGGTGGGGGAAAACTCAAAATAGCTCCTGAACGGCTCCATAAGTGGAACCAACACCTCGCACGGGACAAATGTAACTCGTAGGAACTGATCGTGCGATGAATGGACCCCCAGTTTGGGAATATGATGATAATTTGCATATTTCTATACTTAGGCTTGAAAACATGGCGTTAGTGGGTGAAAACCTAAAACAACCCTCGAACGGCTCCGTGAGTGGCACAACACCTTGTACGGGACCAATGTAACTCGTACAGACTGACCGCGGAATCACGGCATCGCTGATTTGAGAATAAGACGATAATTTTCATATTTCTTGACTTGAGCTTAAAAACATAGCGTTAGTGGGTGAAACCCCTAAATAGCCCCCGAACGGCCCCATGAGTGGCACCAATACCTCGCACGGGACCAATGCTACTCGTACGAACTTATTGTGTGATCACGGGACCCCCATTTGAGAATACGACGATAATTTGAATATCTCTAAAGTTATGCTTAAAAACAAGGCATTAGTGGGTGAAAAGCTGAAAGATCCCCCGAACGGCCCCGTGAGTTGTACCAACACTTCTCACAGGACCAATGTAATGCGTACGAACTGACCTCGTGATCATGGGACCCTCAGTTTGAGAATACGATGACAATTTGCATATTTCTATACTTAGGCTTAAAAACATGGCGTTAGTTGGAGACAACTCGAAACAGCCCCTGAACGGCCCCATGGGTTGCACAACTATCTCGCACGGGACGAATTGACCTCATACGAACCGACTGCATGATCACGGCACCCCCAGTTTGAGAATAAGACGATAATTTGCATATTTCTAGACTTAGGTTTAAAAACACGGCGTTAGTTTGTGAATACTTGAAACAACCCCTGAACGGCCCCGTGAATTACACCAACATCTCGCAGGAGACCAATGTAACTCGTACAAACTGTCCTTGCAATCATGGCACCCCCAATTTGAGAATAAGACAATAATTTACATATTTTAAACTTAGGCTTAAAAATATGGCGTTAGTGGGTGAAAACCCAAAACAGCCCCTGAACGGCCCCGTGAGTGGCACCAACACCTCGCAGGGGACCAATGTAACTCGTACGAGTAGGCCGTGCAATCATGAGACCCCCAATTTGAGAATACGACGATAATTTTCATATGTCTAGAGTTAGTCTTAAAAATGTGGCATTAGTGGGAGAAAACTCAAAATATTCCCCGAACGGCCCCGTAAGTGGCACCAACACCTCTCACGGGACCAATGTAACATGTAGGAATTGACCGCACGATCATGGGACCCTCGGTTTGAGAATATGACGATAATTTTCATATTTCTAGACTTAGGCAAAACATGTTATTGGTGGGTGAAAACTCAAAACAGCACCCGGATGGCCCCGTTAGTGGCACCAACTACTTGCACGGACCAATGTAACTCGTAAAAACTGATTGCGTAATATGGGACCCCCGGTTTGAGAAGACGATGAAAATTTTCATATTTTTAGACTTAGTATTAAAAACATGGCGTTGGTCGGGGAAAACTTGAAACAACGCCCGAATGGCCCCGTGAGTGGCACCAAGACCTCGCACGGGACCATTGTAACTCGTACATACTGACCGCACAATCACGGGACCCTCGGTTTGAGAATGTGATGATAATTTGAATAATTCTATACTAAGGCTTAAAACATGGCCTTGGTGGGTGAAAACTGGAAACAACCCCCGAACGGCCACGTGAGTGGCACCAACACCTCACACGGCACCAATGTAACTCGTATGAATTGATTGTGTGATCACGGGACCCCAGTTTGAGAATATGATGATAATTTTCTTTTTTCTAGGCCTAGGCATAAAAACATGGCGTTAGTGGGTGAAAACCCGAAACAGTCCCCGAACGGTCTCGTGAGTTGCACCAACACCTCGCGGAGGACCAATGTAACTCCTAGGGACTGACTCCGAGGCCATGGGACCCCCGGTTTGAGAATACGATGATACGTTGCATATTTCTAAACTTAGGCACAATATGGCAATGATGGGTGAAAACCCAAAATAACCCCCGAACGGCCCCGTAAGTGGCACCAACACCTCGCGCGGGACCAATGTAACTCGTACAAACTAACCACGCAATCACGGGACCCTAGCTTATAGAATACAATGATAATTTGCATATTTTTATATTTTGGCTTAAAAACATGAGGTTAGTGGGTGAAAACCCGAAACAGCCCCCGATCGACGCCGTGAGTGGCACCAACACCTTGCACGGGACCAATGTAACTCGTAGGAACTGACCGTGTGATCACGGGACCTTCAGTTTGAGAATTAGATGGTAATTTGCATATTTATAGACTTAGTCTTAAAGACATTGCATTAGTGGAGGAAGCCCTGAAATATACTTCGAACGGCCCCGTGAGTGGCACCAACACCTCGCACGGGACCAATGTTACTCGTACGAACTGATCGCGCGATTACAGGACCCTCAGTTTGAGAATACGATGATAATTTGGATATTTCTAAACTTGGGCTTAAAAACTTGGCATTAGTGGGTGAAAACCCAAAACAGCCCCCGAACGGCCCCGTGAGTGGCACCAACACCTCGCATAGGACCAATGTAACTAGTACGAACTGACCGCGCGATCAGGGGACCCTCGATTTCAGAATATGATGATAATTTACCTATTTTTAGACTTTGTCTTAAAAATATGGCGTTAGTGGGTGAAAACCCAAAACAACCTCGGCACGGACCCGTGAGTTGCACAGACTTCCCGCACGGGACCAATGTAACTCGTACAAACTGACCACGCGATCACGGCACCCTCAGTTTTAGAATAAGATGCTAATTTTCATATTTCTTGACTTAGGCTTAAAAACATGGTATTTGCGGGTTAAAATCCGAAATAGCCCCCGAACGACCCTGTGAGTAGCACCAACACCTCGCACGGGACCAATGTAACTCGTACAAATTGACTGTGCGATCACGGGTCCGTTAGTTTTAGAATACGATGATAATTTAGATATTTCTAGACTTAGGCTTAAAAACATGGCATTAGTGGGAGAAAACCTGAAACAACCCCTGAACAACCGCGTGAGTGGCACCAACACCTCTCACAGGACCAATGTAACTCGTATCAACTGACCACGCGATCACTGGACCCTCAGTTTGATAATACGATGGTAATTTGCATATTTCTAGACTTAGGCTTAAAAACATGGCGTTAGTGGGTGAAAACCCAAAACATCCCCCGAACGTCTTCGTAATTGGCACCAACACATCATATGGGACCAATGTAACTCGTACGAACTGACCATGCGATCACGGGACCCTCGATTTTAGAATACGATCATAATTTTCATATTTCTAGACATAGGCTTAAAAATATGACGTTAGTGGGTGAAAGACCAAAACAGCCCCCAAACGATCCCCGTGAGTGGCACCAACACGTCGCACGCGACCAATGTAACTCGTAGGAACTGATAGTGCGATCACGTGACTTTCAGTTTGAGAATAAGATGATAATTTTCATATTTCTAGACTTTGGCTTAAAAACATAGCATTAGTGGGTGAAACACCGAAATATCCTCGAACGGCCCCGTGAGTGGCACAAACACCTCGCACGGGACCAATGTTCCTTCTATGAACTGACTGTGCGATTAAGGGACCGCCAATTTGAGAATACAACGATAATTTTCATATCTCAAAACTTAGGATTAAAAATAAGGCATTAGTGGGTGAAAAGCAGAAATAGCCCCCGATCGGCCCCGTGAGTGGCCCCGGCACCTCGCACGGGACCAATGTTACTTGTACAAACTGACCACGTGATCACGGCACCCCCAGTTTGACAATAGGACAATAATTTGAAATTTATAGACTTAGTCTTGAAAACTTGGCATTGGTGGGTGAAAACTCGAAACTGCCCCCGAACGGCCCCGTGAGTTGCACTAACATCTCGTACGATACCAATGTATCTCGTACAAACAGACCGCACATTCACGACACTCCCGGTTTAAGAATAGGATGATATTTTGAATATTTTTAGACTTAGTCTTAAAAACATGGCGTTAGTGGGTGAAAACCCTATACAGCCCCCGAACGGACCCGTGAGTGGCACCAACACCTTGCATGGTACCAATGTAACTCATAGGAACTGACCGCGCGATCACGGGACCCTCGGTTCAAGAATACAATGATAATTTGCATATTTTGAGACTTAGGAAAAACATGATGTTGGTGGGTGAAAACCCAAAACAGCCTCCGAACGACCCCGTTAGTGGCACCAACACCTTACACGGGACCAATGTAACTCGTACAAATAGACCACGTGATCTTGGGACCCCCGATTTAAGAATACGACGATAATCTGTGTATTTCTAGACTTATAATTAAAAAAATGGCGTTGGTGGGGGAAAATCGAAATAGCATCCGAACGACCCTATAAGTGGCACCAACACCTTACACGGGACAAATGTAACTCGTAGGAACTGACCGTGCGTTGAATGGACCCCTAATTTGGTAATATGATGATAATTTGCATATTTCTATATCTAGGGTTAAAAACATGGCGTTAGTGTGTGAAAACCTGAAACAGCCCCGAACGGCTCCGTGAGTGGCACAACACCTCGTACGGGACCGATGTAACTCGTACGAACTGACCACGGAATCATGGCACCACCGGTTTGAGAATAAGACGATAATTTTCATATTTCTTGACTTGGGCTTAAAAATATAGCGTTAGTGGGTGAAACCCCTAAATAGCCCCCGAACGACCCCATGAGTGGCACCAATACCTCGCACTGGACCAATGTTACTCGTACGAAGTGACTGTGCGATCACGAGACCCCCGATTTGAGAATATGATGATAATTTGCATATCTCTAAACTCAGGTTAAAAATAAGGCATTAGGGGGTGAAAAGCCGAAAGAGCCGCCGAACGGCCCCGTGAGTGGTACCAACACCACTCATAGGAGCAATGTAACTCGTACGAACTGAGCACGTGATCATGGGACCCTCGGTTTGAGAATACGATGACAATTTGCATTTTTTTATACTTAGGATTAAAAACATGGCGTTAGTTGGAGAAAACTTGAAACATCCCCAAAACGGCGCCATGAGTTGCACAATTATCTCGCACGGGACCAATTTACCTCGTACGAACTGACTGCATGATCACACACCCCCGATTTGAGAATAAGATTATAATTTACATATTTCTAGACTTGTGCTTAAAAACACGACGTTAGTTGGAGAAAACTCGAAACAGCCCCTGAACGGCCCTGTGAGTTACACCAACATCTTTCACGATAACTCGTACAAGTTGAACGCGCAATCATGGCACCACCAATTTGAGAATAAGATGATAATTTGCATAGTTTTAGACTTAGGCTTAAAAACAAGGCGTTAGTGGGCGAAAACCCAAAACAGCCCCCGAACGGCCTCGTGAGTGGCGCCAACACCTCGCACGGGACCAATATAACTCGTATGAAGAGAATTGTACAATCACGGGACTGCCAGTTTGAGAATATGACGATAATTTGCATATTTCTAGACTTAGGATTAAAAACATGATGTTAGTGGGTGAAAACCCATAACACTCCCTGAACTGCCCCGTAAGTGGCACCAATACCTCTCACGGGACCAATATAACTTGTAGGAACTGACCGCGCGATCATGGGAGCCTCAGTTTGAGAATATGACAATAATTTGCATATTTCTAGACTTAGGAAAAAATGGCATTAGTGGGTGAAAACTCAAAACAGCACCCGGACGGCCCCGTTAGTGGCACCAACACCTCGCACGGGACCAATGTAACTCGTACAAACTGATCGCACGATCACAAGACCCCAATTTGAGAATAAAATGTAAATTTGCTTTTTTCTAGGCTTAGGGTTAAAAACATAGCGTAAGTGGGTGAAAACCCAAAACAGTCCTGGAACGGTCCAGTGAGTGGAACCAACACCTCGTAGGGGACCAATGTAACTCGTACGAACTAACTCCGCGACCACGGGACCCCCGGTTTGAGAATACGATGATACTTTGCATATTTCAATACTTAGGCACAACATGGCAGTGATGCGTGAAATCCGAAATAGCCACCGAACGACCCCGTGAGTGACTCCAACACCTCCCACGGAACCAATGTAACTCATACAAACTGACCGCGCGATCACGGGACACCCGGTTTAGGAATACGATGATAATTAGCAAATTTCTAGACATAGGTTTAAAAAAATGGCGTTGGTGGGGGAAAATCGGATGCAACAACGAAATGGCCCCGTAAGTGGCACCAACACCTCGCACGATACCAATGTTACTCGTACGAACTGACCGCGCAATCACATGACCCCCATTTCAGAATAGGACGATAATTTACATATTTCTGGGCTTAGGCTTAAAACCATAGCGTTTGTGGGTGAAAACCCGAAATAGCCCCCGAACGGCCCGTGAGTGACACCAACACCTCGCATGGGACCATTGTAACTCGAACAAAGTGACCGCGTGATCACGGGACCCTCGATTTTAGAATATGATGATAATTTGTATATTTTTAGACTTAGGCTTAAGAACATGGCGTTAGTGGGTGAAAACCCGAAACAACCCTCGAATGACCCCGTGAGTGGAACCAACACCTCGCATGGGACCAATGTAACTCGTAGGAACTGACCTTGCGATCATGAGACTCCCGGTTCTAGAATACGATGATAATTTGCAAATTTGTAGACTTAGGCTTAAAAACATGGCATTAGTGGGTGAAAACGCAAAACATCCCCCGAACACAGTCCTGAGTGGTACCAACAACTCGCACGGGTCCAATGTAACTCGTATGAGCTGACCGCGTAAATCACGGGACCCCCGGTTTGAGAATGAGATGATAGTTTTCATATTTGAAGACTTAGGCTTAAAAACATGGCGTTAGTGGGGGAACAGCTAAAATAACCCCCCGAACGGCCCCGTGAGTGGCACTAATACCTCGTACGGGGGAAATGTAACTCATACGAACTGACCGCGCGATCAGGGGACCCGTCGTTTGAGAATATTATGATAATTTACATATGTCTATACTTAGGCTTAAAAACATGGCGATAGTGGGTGAAAACCCAAAACAACCCCCGAACGCCCCCTGAGTGGCACTAGCACCTCGTACGGGACCAATGTAACCCATACGAGATGACCGCGCGATCACGGGAACCCCTGTTTGAGAATAAGATTATAATTTTCATATTTGTAGACTTAGGCTTAAAAACATGGCGTTAGTGGGGGGCACTCGAAATAGGCCCCGAACGGCCCCGAGAGTGGCACCAGCACCTCGTACGGGGCCAATGTAACTCGTACGAACCGATCACGCGATCACGGGACCCCCGATTTAAGAATACGATGATAATTTACATATGTGTAGACTTAGGCTAAAAAATATGGCATTAGTGGGGGAAAACCCGAAACAACACTCGAACGCCCCCTGTGTGGCACCAACACCTCGCACGGGACCAATGTAACTCGTACGAGATGATCGCGTTATCACGGGACCCCCGATTTGAGAATAAGACAATAATTTGCATATTTCTAGACTTAGGCTTAAAAGTATGCCGTTAGTGAGGGAACAACCGAAATAGTACCCAAACGGCCCCGTGAGTGGCACCAACACCTCGCACGGGACAAATGCAACTTCTACAAACTCACCGCGCGATGACGGGACCCTCAGTTTCAGAATACAACGATAATTTTCATATTTCTAGACTTAGAATTAAAAACATAGATTTAGTGGGTGAAAATACGAAACAACTCTCAAACGGCCCCGTGAGTGGCACCAACACCTCACACGGGACCAATGTAACTCGTACGATTTGACCGCGCGATCACGGGACCCCCGATTTTAAAATACAATGATAATTTACATATTTCGAGACATAGGCTTAAAAACATAGCGTCAGTGGGTGAAAACTCAAAACAGCCCCTGAACAGCCCGTGAGTGGCACCAACATCTCGCATGGGACCATTATAACTCGTACAAACTGACCGCACGATCATGGGACCCTCGATTTTAGAATATGATGATAATTTGTATATTTTTTGACTTAGGCTTAAAAACATGGCATTAGTGGGTGAAAAATTGAAATAACCCCTGAATGACCCCGTGAGTGGCACCAACACCTCGCACGGAAACAATGTAACTCGTAGGAACTGACCGCACGATCACGGGACCCCCGATTTAAGAATACGACAATAATTTACATATGTGTAGACTTAGGCTAAAAAATAAGGCATTAGTGGGTGAAAACCCAAAACAACCCTCAAACGCCCCCCTTAGTGGCACCAACACCTCGCATGGGACCAACGTAACTCGTACGAGATGATCGCGTGATCATGGGACCCCCAGTTTGAGAATAAGACAATAATTTGCATATTTCTATACTTAGTCTTAAAAACATGGCGTTAGTGGGGGAACAACCGAAACAGAACCCGAATGGCCCCATGAGTGGCACTAACACCTCACACGAGGCCAATGTAACTCATATGAACTGACCGTGGAATCATGGGACCCTCAGTTTGAAAATAGGATGATAATTTACATATGTCTAGACTTAGGCTTAAAAAAAAGGCGTTAGTGGGTGAAAACCCAAAACAGTTCTCGAACGGCCCTGTGAGTGGCACCAACACCTCGCACGGGACCAATGTAACTCGTATGAACTGATCGCGCGATCATGCGACCCTCGGTATGAGAATATGATGATAGTTTGCATATTTCTATACATAGGCTTAAAAACATGGCGTTAGTGGGTGAAAACCCAAAAAAATTCCCGGACGGCCCTGTGAGTGGAACCAACACCTCGCATGGGACCAATGTAACTCGTTGGAACTGACCGTGCGATCAAGGGATCCCCAGTTTTATAATATGACAACAATTTACATACTTGTAGACTTAGGCAAAACATGGAGGTGGCGGGTGAAAACCCAAAACAACCCCCAAACGTCTCCGTGAGTTGCACCAACACCTCGTACGGAACCAATGTAACTCGTACGAACTGACCGCACGATCACGGGACCCCCAGCTTGACAATACAACCATAATTAGCATATTTCTTTACTTAGGTTTAAAAACTTGGCGTGGGTGAAGAAAAACCTGCACCAGCCTCGGAACGGCACTGTGAGTGGCACAAACACCTCTCACGAGACCAATTTAACTCGTATGAACTGACCGCGATCACGGGACCCTCGGTTTGAGAAAATGACAATAATTTTCATATTTGTAGACAAAGGCTTAAAAACATGGCATCAGTGGGTGAAAACTCGAAATAGCCCCCGAACGGCCCCATAGGGGGCACCAACACCTCGCATGGAACCAATGTAACTCGTACAAACTCACCGCGCGATCACGGAACCCTCAGTTTCAGAATACGAAGATAATTTGCATATTTCTAGACTTAGGCATAAAAAATGGCATTAGTGAGTGAAATCCCAAAACAGCCCGCAAACGACCCCATGAGTTGCACTGACACCTCGCACGGGACTAATGTAACTCCTAGGAACTGACAACGCGATCACGGGACCTCCGGTTTGAGAATATGACAATAATTTGTATATTTCTAGACTTAGACTTAAAAACATGGCGTTAGTGGATGAAAACACGAAACAAACCCTCGAACGGCCCGTGAGTGGCACCAACACCTCGCACATAACCAATGTAACTTGTACAAACTCACCATGTAATAACGGGACCCTCAATTTGAGAATACGATGATTATTTTCATATATTCTAGATTTAGGCTTAAAAGCATGGCGTTAGTGGGGGAACAACCGAAATAGCCCCCGAATGGCCCCGTGAGTGGCACCAACACCTCACACGGGGCCAATGTAACTCGTACGAACTGACCGCGCGATCACGGAACCATAAGTTATATAATACGATGATAATTTACATATGTCAAGACTTAGGCTTAAAAACATGGCGATAGTGGGTGAAAATCCAAGACAACCCCGGAACGCCCGCTGAGTGTCACCAGCACCTCGTACGGGATAAATGTAACTCGTACGAGCTGACCGCGTGATCACGGAACCCGCGGTTTGAGAATATAATTTGCATATTTCTAGACTTAGGCTTAAAAATATGGTGTTAATGGGGAAACACCCTAAATGGGCCCCAAACGACCCCGAGAGTGGCTCCAATACCTCGTACGGGGCCAATGTAACTCGTACGAACTGATCGCGCGATCACGGGACCCCCAATTTAAGAATATGACCATAATTAGCATATTTTTAGACTTAGGCTTAAAAACATAGCGTTCATGATGGAATACCTTAAGCAACGTCAGAATGACCCCATGAGTGTCACAAACACCTCACACGGGACCAATTTAACTCGTATGAACTGATCGCGTGATCGTAGGACTCGATTTGAGAATACGATGATAATTTGCATATTTCTAGACTTAGACTAAAAACATGGCTTTAGTGGGTGAAAACTCGAAACAACCCCTGAACGGCCCTGTGAGTGGCACCAACATCTCGAACGGGACAAATGGAACTCGTACGAATGGATCGTGCGATCACAGGACCCTCGATTTTAGAATACAATGATAATTTACATATTTCAAGACTTGGGCTTAAAAATATGGCGTTAGTGGGTGAAAACTCAAAACGGTTCCTGAACGGCCTCGTGAGTGGCACCAACACCTCGCACGGGACCAATGTAACTCGTACGATTTGACCACAGGATCACGGGACCCCCGATTTAAGAATACAATGACAGATTACATATTTCGAGACATAGACTTAGAAACATAGAGTTAGGGGGTGAAAACCCGAAACAGCCCCCGAACGGCCCGTGAGTGGCACCAACACCTCGCATGGGACCATTATAACTCGTACAAACTGACCACACGATCATGGGACCCTTGATTTCGTAATATGATGATAATTTGTATATTTTTTGACTTAGGCTTACAAACATGGCGTTAGTGGGTGAAAACTCGAAACAACCCCCGAATGACTCCGTGAGTGGCACCAACACCTCGCACGGGAACAATATAACTCGTAGGAACTAACCGCACGATCACGGGACCCCCGATTTAAGAATACGACGATAATTTACATATGTGTAGACTTTGGCTAAAAAATAAGGCATTAGTGGGTGAAAACCCGAAACAACCCTCGAACGCCCCCCTATGTGGCACCAACACCTCGCACGGGACCAATGTAACTCGTACGAGATGATCGCGTGATCACAGGACCCTCAGTTTGAGAATAAGACAATAATTTTCATATTTCTAGACTTAGGCTTAAAAACATGGCATTAGTGGGGGAACAACCAAAACAGCCCCCGAACGGCCCCGTGAGTGGCACTAACACCTCACACAGGGCCAATGTAACTCGTATGAACTGACTGCAGAATCAAGGGACCCTCAGTTTGAAAATAGGATGATAATTTACATATGTCTAGACTTAGGCTTAAAAACATGGCGTTAGTGGGTGAAAACCCAAAAGAGTTCCCGAACGGCCGTATGAGTGGCACCAACACCTCGCACGGGACCAATGTAACTCGTATGAACTGATCGCGCGATCACGCGACCCCCAGTATGAGAATATGATGATAGTTTTCATATTTCTAGACATAGTCTTAAAAACATGGCGTTAGTGGGTGAAAACCAAAAGCAATTCCCGAACGCCCCTGTGAATGGCACCAACACCTCACACGGGACCAATGTGACTCGTTGGAAATGACCGTGCGATCACGAGATCCCCAGTTTTAGAATATGACAATAATTTACATACTTGTAGACTTAGGCAAAACATGGAGGTGGTGGGTGAAAACCCAAAACAACCCCCAAACGGCCCCCATGAGTTGCACCAGCACCTCGCACGGGACCAATGTAACTCGTACGAACTGACCGTACGATCACGGGACCCCCGTCTTGAGAATACAACCATAATTATCATATTTCTTGACTTAGGATTAAAAACTTGGCGTTGGTGAAGGAAAATTTGAAGCAGCCTCGGAACGGCACCGTGAGTGGCACAAACACCTCTCACGGGACCAATCTAACACGTATGAACTGACCGTGATCACGGGACCCTCAATTTGAGAATATATTAATAATTTGCATATTTATAGACTTAGACTTAAGAACGTGGCGTCAGTGGGTGAAAACTCGAAATATCCCCCGAACGGCCCCGTAGGGGGCACCAACACCTCGCACGAAACCAATGTAACTCGTACAAACTCACCGCACGATCACGAGACCATCGGTTTGAACATACGAAGATAATTTGCATATTTCTAGACTTAGGCATAAAAAATGGCGTTAGTGAGTGAAATCTCGAAACAGCCCACGAACGACCCCGTGAGTGGCACTAACACCTCGCACGGGACTAATTTAACACATAGGAACTGACAACACGATCACGGGACCTCCTATTTGAGAATATGATGATAATTTGCATATTTCTAGACTTACACTTAAAAACATGGCGTTAGTGGGTGAAAACACGAAACAACCCTCGAACGGCCCCGTGAGTGGCACTAACACCTCACACGGAGCCAATGTAACTCGTACAAACTCACCATGTAATAACGGGACCCTCAGTTTGAGAATACGATGATTATTTTCATATTTCTAGACTTTGACTTAAAAATATGGCTTTAGTGGGTGAAAACCCGAAACAGCTCCCGAACGGCCCCTGTGAGTGGCACCAACACCTCGCGTGGGACCATTGTAACTCGTACGATTTGACCGTGCAATCACGGGACCCCTGATTTGAGAATACAATGATAATATACATATTTCAAGACATAGGCTTAAAAACATAGCGTTAGTGGGTGAAAACCCAAAACAGACCCCGAACGGCCCGTGAGTGGCACCAACACCTCGCTTCGGACCGTTGTAACTCGAACAAAGTGACCGCGCGATCACGGGATCCTCAATTTTAGAAAAGGATGATAATTTGTATATTTTTAGACTTAGGCTTAAGAACATGGCGTTAGTGGGTGAAAACCCGAAACAGCCCCCAAATGACCCCGTGAGTGGCTCTAACACCTCGCATGGGAGCAATGTAACTCATAGGAACTGGCCACGTGATCACGAGACCCACGGTTTAAGAATACGATGATAATTGGCATATGTGTTGACTTAGGCTTAAAAACAAGGCATTATTGGGTGAAAACCCGCAACAGCCCTCGAACACCGTCCTGAGTGGTTCCAACACCTCGCACGGGTCCAATGTAACTCGTATGAGCAGACCGCGCGATCACGGGACCCCCGGTTTGAGAATAAGACGATAATTTACATATTTCTAGATTTAGGCTTAAAAGCATGGCGTTACTGGGGGAACAGTCGAAATAACCCCTGAACAGCCCCGTGAGTGGCACCAACACCTCGCACGGGTCCAATGTAACTTGTACGAGCTGACCGTGCGATCACGGGACCCCCGGTTTGAGAATAAGACGATAATTTACATATTTCTAGACTTAGGCTTAAAAGCATGGCGTTAGTGGGGGAACAACCGAAATAGCCCCCGAACGGCCCCGTGAGTGGCACCAACACCTCGCACAGGGCCAATGTAACTCGTACGAACTGACCGTGCGATCACACGACCCAAGGTTATAGAATACAATGATAATTTATATATGTCTATACTTAGGCTTAAAAACATGGCGATAGTGGGTGAAAACCCAAAGCAACCCCCGAACGCCCCCTGAGTGTCATTAGCACCTCGTACGGGACAAATGTAACTCGTACGAGCTGACCGCGGGATCACGGAACCCCCGGTTTGAGAATACGATTATAATTTGCATATTTATAGACTTAGGCTTAAAAACATGGCGTTAGTGGGGGAACATCCGAAATAGGCCCCGAACGGCCCCGGGAGTGGCTCCAATACCTCGTACGGGGCCAATGTAACTCGTACGAACTGATTGTGCGATCACGGGACCCCCAATTTAAGAATACGACCATAATTAGAATATTTCTAGACTTAGAATTAAAAACATGGTGTTAGTGGATGAAAACTCGAAACAACCCCCGAACGGCCCCGTGAGGGGCACCAACACCTCACACGGGACAAATGCAAATCGTACAAACTCATCGCGCGATGACGGGACCCTCGGTCTGAGAATACAACGATAATTTTTATATTTCTAGACTTAGGCTTAAAAACATGGCTTTTGTGGGTGAAAACCCGAAATAACTCCCGAACGGCCCCGTGAGTGGCACCAACACCTCGCACGGGACCAATGTAACTCGTACGATTTGATGGCGTGATCACGGGACCCCCGATTTATGAATACAATGATAATTTACATATTTCGAGACATAGGCTAAAAAACATAGCGTTAGTGGGTGAAAACCCGAAACAGCCCCCGAGCGGCCCGTGAGTGGCCCCAACACCTTGCATGGGACCATTATAACTCGTACAAACTGACTGCACGATCATGGGACCCTCGATTTGAGAATATGATGATAATTTGTATATTTTTTTACTTAAGCTTAAAAACATGGCGTTAGTGGGTGAAAACTCGAAACAACCCCCGAATGACCCCGTGAGTGGCACCAACACCTCGCACAGGACTAATGTAACTCGTCCGAACTGACCGCACGACAACGGGATCCCCAATTTAAGAATATGATGATAATTTACATATTTGTAGACTTAGCCTTAAAAATATGGCATTAGTGGGTGAAAACCAGAAACAACCCCAGAACTCCCCCCGTGTGGCACCAACACCTCGCACGGGACCAATGTAACTTGTACGAGATGACCGCGTGATCACGGGACCCCCGGTTTGAGAATAAGACGATAATTTTCATATTTCAAGACTTAGACTTAAAAACATGGCGTTAGTGGGGGAACAATCAAAACAGCCCCCGAACGGCCTTGTCAGTGGCACTAACACCTCACACGGGGCCAATGTAACTCGTACGAACTGACCGCGTGATCAGAGGACCCTCAGTTTGAAAATAGGATGATAATTTACATGTCTACACTTAGGCTTAAAAACATGGCGTTAGTGGGTGAAAACCCGAAACAACCCCCGAAGGTCCCGCTAAGTGGCACCAACACCTCGCACGGGACCAATGTAGGTCGTACGAGCTGACCGCGCGATCACGGGAACCCCAGTTTGAGAATAAGATGATAATTTGCATATTTCTAGACTTAGTTTAAAAAACATGGCATTAGCTAGGGAACACCCGAAACAGCCCCCGAACGGTCCCGTAAGTGGTACCAACACCTCACACGGGGCCAATATAACTCATATGAACTCATCGCGCGATCACGGGACCCCCGGTTTGAGAATATGATGATAATTTGAATATTTCTAAACATAGGCTTAAAAACATGGCGTTAGTGGGTGAAAACCCAAAATAGTTCCCGAACGGCCCTGTGAGTGGCACCAACACCTTGAACGGGACAAACAAAACTCGTTGGAACTGATCGCGCGATCACGGGATCCCCAGTTTTAGAATATGACAATAATTTGCATACTTGTAGACTTACGCAAAACATGGAGGTGATGGGTGAAAACCCAAAACATCCCCCCAACGATCTCGTGAGTGGCACCAATACCTCTCTCGGGACCATTGTAACTCATACGAACTGACTGCGCGATCACGGGACCTCCATCTTGAGAACACGCCTATAATTAGCATATTTCTTGACTTAGGTTTAAAAACATGGCGTTGGTGAAGGAAAACCTGGAGCAGCCTCAGAACGGCACTGTGAGTGGCACAAACACCTCTCACGAGACCAATTTAACTCGTATGAGCTGACCGCACGATCACGGGACCCTAGATTTGAAAATACGATAATAATTTACATATTTGTAGACTTAGACTTAAGAACATGGTGTCAGTGGGTGAAAACCAGAAACAGCCCCCGAACGACCCCGTGGGGGGGGGGGACTAACACCTCGCATGGGACCGATGTAACTCATAAAAACTCATCGCGCGATCATGGGACCCTCGGTTTTAGAATACGACGATAATTTGAATATTTCTAGTCTTAGGCATAAAAAATGGCGTTAGTGAGTGAAATCCCAAAATAGCCCCCGAATGACCCCGTGAGTAGCACTAACACCTCGCACGGGACTAATGTAACTCGTACGAACTGACTACGCGATCACGGGACCTCCGGTTTGACAATATGATGATAATTTGCATATTTCTAGACTTAGACTTAAAAACATGGCATTAGTGGGCAAAAACACGAAACAACCCCCGAACGGCCCCGTGAGTGGCACTAACACCTCGTACGGGACCAATGTAATTCGTACAAACTCACCATGCAATAACGGGACGCTCTGTTTGAGAATACGATAATAATTTACATATTTCTAGACTTAGGCTTAAATACATGGCGTTAGTGGGTGAAAACTCGAAACATCCCACGAACGGCCCTATGAGTGGCACCGACACCTCTCACGGGACCAATGTAACTCGTATGAACTGACCGTATGATCACGAGACCCCCGATTTGAGAATAGGATGATAATTTGCATATTTTTAGACTTAGTCTAAAAAATATGGCGTTGGTGCGGGAAAACTCTAAGCAACAATCGAACGGCCCCGTGAGTGGCACCAACACCTCGCACGGGACCAATGTAACTCGTACGTACTGACCGCGTGATCATGAGACCCTCAGTTTGATAATATGATGATAATTTGCATATTTCTGTACTTAGGCTTAGAAACATGGTGTTAATAGGTGAAAACTCAAAACAGCCCCCAAACGGCCCCGTGAGTGGCACCAACACCGCACACGGGACCAATGGAACTCGAAAGAACTGGTCGCGCAATTAAGGGACCCCTGGTTTGACAATATGGTGATAATTTGTGTATTTCTAGACTTAGGATTAAAAATATGGCGTTAGTGGGTTAAAACCCAAAACAGTCCCCGAACGGCCCCGTAAGTGGCACCAACACCTCGCACAGGACCAATGTAACTCGGAGAAACTGACCGTGCGATCATGGGACCCTAGGTTTAAGAATATGATGATAATTAGCATATTTCTAGACTTAGGAAAAATATGGCATTGGTGGGTAAGAACTCGAAATAGCACCCGAACGACCCTGTTAGTGGCACCAACAACTCGCACGGGACCAATGAAACTCGTACAAACTGACCGCGCGATCATGGGACCCTCGGTTTGAGAATACAACGATAGTTTTCATATTTCTAGACTTAGGCTTAAAAACATGGCTTTGGTGGGTGAAAACCTGAAATAACTCCCGAACAGCCCCGTGAGTGGCACCAACACCTCGCACGGGACCAATGTAACTTGTACAAACTGATCGTGCGGCGATGGGACCCCGGTTTGAGAATACAATGATATTTAACATATTTCTAGACATAGGTTTAAATACATGGCGTTGGTGGAGAAAAACCCGAAGCAGCCCCGAACAGCCTCGTGAGTGGCACCAACACCTCGCACGAGACCAATGTAACTCGTACAAACTGAACGCGCGATTATGGGACCCTCAATTTGAGAATACAATGATAATTTGCATATTTCTATACTTAGGCTTAAAATATGACGTTCGTGGGTGAAAACGAGAAATAGCCCCCGAACGACCACGTGAGTGGCACCAACACCTCGGACGGGACCAATGAAACTCGAATAAACTGATCGCGTGATCACGGGACCCTTGGTTTGAGAATATGATGATAATTTGCATATTTCTAGACTCAGGCTTAAAAACATGGCATTAGGGGGTGAAAACCCCAAATAGTCCCCTAATGGCTCTATGAGTGGCACCAACACCTCGCACGGGAGCAATGTAACTCGTACATACTGACCACACGATCACGGTACCCTGGGTATGAGTATAAGATGCTAATTTGAATATTTCTAGACTCAACTTAAAAACATGGCGTTAGTGGGTGAAACCTGAAACAACCCCTGAACGACCCCGTGAGTGGAACCAACACCTCGCACTGGACCAATGTAACTCGTAGGAACTAATTGTGCGATCACGGGACCCCCAGTTTGAGAATACGATGAAAATTTGCATAATTCTAGGCTTAGATTTAAAAACATGGCGTTAGTGGGTGAAAACCCTAAATTGTTCCCGAATGGCCCCGTGTGTGGCACGAACACCCCGTACGAGACAAATGTAACTCGTACAAACTGACCGTGTGATCGCAGGACCCTCAGTTTGATAATACGATGATAACTTGCATATTTCTTGACTTTTTCTTAAAAACATGGCATTAGTGGGAGAAAACTCGAAACAACCCGCGAACGTCCCCATGAGTGGCACCAACATCTCGGACGGGAGCAATGGAACTCATACGAACTGACTGTGCGATCACGGGACCCTCATTTTAGGATACGATGATAATTTACATATTTCTAAACTTGGTCAAAACATGGCGATGGTGGGCGAAAACCCAAAACAGTTCTCGAACGGCCCCGTGAGTGGTACCAACACCTCGCACGGGACCACTGTAACTCGTACAAACTGACTGCGCGATCACAGGACCCGCGGTTTGAGAATACGATAATTAGCATATTTCTAGACATAGGTTAAAAAACATGGCGTTGGTGAAGGAGAACCTAAAGCAGCCCCAAAACGGGCTCGTGAGTGGCATCAACACCTCACACGGGACCAATGTAACTCGTACGAACTGACCGCACGATCACGGGACCCCCGTCTTGAGAATACAACCATAATTAGCATATTTCTTGACTTAGGATTAAAAACTTGGCGTTGGTGAAGGAAAATTTGGAGCAGCCTCGGAACGACACCGTGAGTGGCACAAACAACTCTCACGGGACCAATCTAACACGTATGAACTGACCGTGATCACGGGACCCTCGGTTTGAGAATATAATAATAATTTGCATATTTATAGACTTAGATTTAAGAACGTGGCATCAGTGGGTGAAAACTCGAAATAGCCCCCGAAATGCCCCGTGGGGGGCACCAACACCTCGCACGGGACTAATGTAACTCGTAGGAACGGACCACACAACCACAGGACCCCGATTTGAGAATATTAAGATAATTTGCATATGTCTAGACTTAGGCTTAAAAACATTGCGCTAGTGGGTGAAAACTCGAAACAACCGCCGAATGGCCCCGTGAGTGGCACCAACAATTCGTATAGGACCAATGTAACTCGTACGAACTGACCACACGATCATAGGACCTCCGATTTGAGAATATGATGATAATTTGCATATTTTTAGAATTAGGCTTAAAAATAAGGCATTAGTGGGTAAAAAGCTGAAATACCCCACGAACGGCCCCGTGTGTGGCATCAACACCTCGCACGGGACCAATATAACTCTAACGAACTAACCGCATGATCAGGGTACCCTCGGTTTAAGAATAAGAAGATAATTTTCTTATTTCTAGACCAAGTATAAACAACATGACATGAGTGGGGCGAAACCCGAAATAGCCCCTGAACGACCCCATGAGTTGCACCAACATCTCGCACGGTACCAATGTAACTCGTATAAACTCATTGCACCAGCATGGCACCCTCGGTTTGAGAATATGCTGATAATTCAAAAAAAAATTAGACTTAGGCATAAAAACATAGTGTTGGTGGGTGAAAACCCAAACCAGCTCCAGAATGGCCCCGTTAGTGGAACCAACACCTCACATGGGACCAATGTAACTCGTAAGAAACTGAACGCGCGACCACGAGACCCTCGGTTTGAGAATACGATGATAATTAGAATATTTCTAGACTTAGGTTTAAAAACATGGCGTTGGTGTGGGAAAACCTGAAGCAGCCCCCGAACGACCCCGTGAGTGGCACCAACACCTCGCAAGAGACCAATGTAACTCGTACAAACTGACTGCACGATCACGGGACCCTCGGTTTGAGAATACAATGATAATTTTCATATTTCTAGACTTAGGCTTAAAAACATGGCGTTCGTCGGTTAAAATTTAAAACAGCCCCCGAACGACCACGTGAGTGGCACCAACACCTCTCACGGGACCAATGTTACTCGTACGAACTGACTGTGCGATGAAGGGACCCACGATTTGAGAATACGATGATAATTTTCATGTCTCTAGCCTTACGTGTAAAAACAAGGCGTTAGGTGGTGAAAACTCGAAATAGTCCCCGAACGGTCCCGTGAGTGGCACCAACACCTCGCACGGGACCAATGTTAGTCGTACGAACTAATGTACGATCACGGAACCCTCTATTTGAACATACTGTGATAATTTACATATCTCTAGACTTAGGCTTAAAAATAAGGCATTAGTGAGTGAAAAGTCGAAATAGCCCCTGAACGACCCCGTGGAAGAACACATACTCCACATGGGACCAATGTAACTCGTACGAACTGACTGCGCGATCAAGGGAACCTCGTTTTGAGAATACAATGATAATTTGCATATTTATAGACTTAGTCTTAAAAAATGGCATTAGTGGGTGAAAACCCAAAATAGCCCCCAAACGGCACGTGAGTGGCACCAACACCTCGCATGGGACCAATGTAACTCATAGGAACTGACCGCGCAATCACGGGACCCCCGGTTTAAGAATATGACGATAATTTTCATATTTCTAGACTTAAGCAAAACATGGCGTTGGTGGGTGAAAACCCAAAACAACTCCCGAACGGCCCGTGAGTGGCACCAACACCTCTCATAGGACTAATGTAACGCGTACAAATTGACTGCGCGATCAAGGGACCCGCGGTTTGAGAATACATGTGACTAATTTTTAGACTTAGGCCTAAAAACATGGCGTTAGTGGGTGAAAGCTCGAAACAACCCGCGAACTACCCCGTGAGTGGAATCACGACATCGAACGGGACCAATGTAACTCGTAGGAACTGACCACGCGATCACGGGAACTCCGATTTGAGAATACGATGATAATTTGCATATTACTAGACTTCGGCTTAAAAACATGGTGTTAGTGTGTGAAAAGCCGAAATAGCCCCCGAACGTCCCCGTGAGTGGCACCAGCACCTCGCACTAGGCCAATGTAACTCGTACAAACTGACCACGCGATCACGGGACACTCGGTTTGAGAATACAATGATAATTTTCATACTTCTAGAGTTAGGCTTAAAAACATGGCCATAGTGGGTGAAAACTGCAACCAGTCCCCAAACGGCCCCTTGAGTGGCACTAACACCTCGCACGGGGCAATGTAACTGATACAAACTGACCACCTGATCACGGTACCATCGGTTTGAGAATACGATGATAATTTGAATATTTCTATACTTAGGCTTAAAAACATGGCATTAGTGGGTGAAAACTCGAAACAGCCCAGACCGACCCCGTGAGTGGCACTAATACCTCGCACGGGACCAATGTAACTTGTAGGAACTCACCACGCGATCACGGTACCCCGGTTTGAGGATACGATGATAATTTGCATATTTTTAGGTTTAGGCTAAAAAACACGGCGTTAGTGGGTGAAAACTCGAAACAGTTTCCGAACGGCCCCGTGTGTGGCACCAACATCTTGCACGGGACCAATGTAACTCGTACAAACTTTCCGCACGAACGCGGGATCCTCGGTTTGAGAATATGATGATAATTTGTATATTTCTAGACTTAGTCTTAAAAACATGGCATTAGGGGATGAAAACCCCAAACAATCCCCAAATGGCCCCATGAGTGGCACTAACACCTCGCACGGGACCAATGTAACTCTTACAAACTGACCACATTATCACGGTTCCCTCGGTTTGAGAATACGACGATAATTTGAATATTTCTAAACTTAAGCTTAAAAACATGGCGTTAGTGGTTGAAAACCTGAAATAGCCCCCCAACGACCCCGTGACTGGCACCAACAACTCGCATTGGACCAATGTAACTCGTAGGAACTGACCGTGCGATCACATGACCCCCAGTTTTAGAATACCATGATAATTTGCATAATTATAGGCTTAGGTTTAAAAACATGGTGTTAGTGGATGAAAGCCCAAAATAGTTTCCGAACGGCCCCGTGTGTGGCACCAACACCTCGTATGGGACCATTGTTAATAGTACAAACTGATCGCGCGATCGCAGGACCCTCGATTTGAGAATATAATGATAATTTTCATTTTCTAGACTTTGGCTTAAAAACATGGCGTTAGTGGGTGAAAAATCGAAACAACCCCCGAACGACCCCGTGAGTGGCACCAACATCTCGAACGGGACCAATGGAACTCGTATGAACTGATCGTGTGATAACAGGACCTCCGATTTTAGAATACGATGATAATTTGCATATTTCTAGACTTAGGCTTAAAAATATGGCGTTAGTGGGTGAAAACTCAAAATAGTTCCCGAACGGCCCCGTGAGTGGCACCAACACCTCGCACGGGACTAATGTAACTCGTTGAAATGCACCCTCGATTTGAGAATATGATGATAAGTTACATATTTCTAAACTTGGTCAAAACATGGCGGTGGTGGGTGAAAACTCGAAACAGCCCCCGAACGGCCCCGTGAGTGGCACTAACACCTAGCACGGGACCAATGTAACTTTTACAAACTGATCGTGCGTTCCCAAGACCACTGGTTTGAGAATACAATGATAATTTGCATATTTCTAGACTTAGGCTTAAAAACATGGCGTTAGTGGGTGGAAAACCAAAACATCCCCCAAACGACTCCTTAAGGGACGCCAACACCTCATACGGGACCATTGTAACTGATACAAACTGACCATGCGATCACGGAACCCCCGATTTAAGAATACAATGATAGTTTGCATATTTCTAGACTTGGGCTTAAAGCATGGCGTTAGTGGATCGAAACACAAAAATGCCCCCGAACGGCCCCTTGAGTTGCACCAACATCTTGCACGTGACCAATGTAACTTATACCAACTCACCGGACGATCACGGGACCCTCGGTTTGAAAATATGATGATACTTTTTCTATCTTTAGATTTGGGCTTAAAAACATGGCATTAGTTGGTGAGACCCCGAAATAGCCCTCGAACGGCCCCGGGAGTGGCACAATCACCTCGCATGGGACCAATGTAACTCGTACGAACTGACCGTGCGATCACGGGACCCCCAGTTTGAGAGTATGATGACAATTTGCATATTTCTTGACTTAGTCTTTAAAACAAGGCGTTAGTGGGTGAAAACAAAAAATAGCCCCTGAACGTCTCCATGAGTGGCAATAACACCTCGTACGAGACCAATGTAACTCGTACAAACTAACCACGTGATCACGGGACCCTCAGTTTGAGAATACAATGATAATTTGTATATTTCGAGACTTGGTCTTAAAACATGGCATTGCTGGGTTAAAGCTCGAAATAGACCCCGAATGGCGCCGTGAGTGGAACCAACACCTCGCACGAGACCAATGTTACTCGTACGAATTGAGAGTGCGATCACGGGACCCCTGATTTGAGAATATGTTGATATTTTACTTATATCTATACATAGGCATAAAAATAAGTCATTAGTGGGTGAAAAGCCGAAATGGTCCTCGAACAGTCCCGTGAGTGGCACCAACACCTCGCACGGGACTAATGTAACTCGTACGAATTGACCATGCGATCACGAGACCCTCTATTTGAGAATACATCGATAAATTGCATATATCTAGACTTAGGCTAAAAAACATGGCATTAGTGGTTGAAAACAAAAAATAGACCCGAACGACCCCGTGAGTGGCACCAACACCTCGCATGGGACCAATGAAACTCATACAAACTGATCGTGCGACACGGGACCCTCGGTTTAAGATTATGATAATAAATTGCATATTTCTAGACTTAATCTTATAAACATGGCTTAGTGGGTGAAAACCTAAAATAACCCCCGAACGGCCCCATAAGTGGCTCCAACACCTCGCACGGGACCAATGTAACTCGTAGGAATTGACCGCGCGATCAGGGGAGCCCCGATTTGAGAATATATTGATAATTTTCATATGTCTAGACTTAGGATTAAAAACATGGCGTTAGTGAATAAAAATCCGAAACAACCCCCAAACAGCCTTGTGAGTGGCACCAACACCTCACACGGAACCAATGTAACTTGTATGAACTAACCGCGCAATCACAGGACCCTCGGTATGAGAATACGATGATAATTTCCATATTTCTTGACCTAGGATTAAAAACATGGCATTGGTGGGGTGAAACCCGAAACAACCCCCGAATGGCCCCGTGAGTTACATTAAAATCTTGCACGGGACCAATGTGACTCGTACAAACTCACCGCGCGAACCCAACACCCCTTGTTTGAGAATAAGGCGATAATTTCATAACTCTAGACTTAGGCTTAAAAACATGGCATTAGTTGGTGAAACCCCAAAACAACTCCCAAACGGCCCCGTGAGTGGCACCAACACCACGCACGGGACCAATGTAACACGTACGAACTGACCGTGCGATCTGGGGACCCATGGTTTGAGAATACGATGATAATTTTCATATTTTTAGACTTAGGATTAAAAACATGGCGTTAGTGGGTGAAAACCCAAAACAGTCCTCGAACGGCCACCTGAGTGGACCCAACACCTCGCACGAGACTAATGTAACTCGTAGGAACTAACCGCGCAATCACGGGACCCTCGGTTTGAGAATACAATGATAATTTGGATATTTTTAGACTTAGGAAAAACATGGCGTTGGTGGGTGAAAACCCTAAACAGCCCCCAAAGGGCCCCATGAGTGGCACCAAACCTCGCACGGGACGAATGTAACTCGTAAGAACTAACCACGCGATCACGGGAGCCCCCGATTTGAGAATACGATGATAATTTGCATATTTTTAGACCTAGGCTTAAAAACATTGTGTTGGTCTGGGAAAACCCGAGAGAATACCTCAACGGACCTGTGAGTGGCACCAACACCTCGCACGAGACCAATGTAACTTCTACGAACTAACCGAGTGATCACAGGGCCCTCGGTTTGAGAATACGATGACAATTTGCATATTTTTTGACTTCTGCTTAAAAACATGGCGTTAGTGGGTGAAAATTTGAAATAGTCCACGAACGGCCCCTAAGTGCACCAATTCCTCGCACGGGACCAATGTAACTCGTATGAGCTGACCGCGCGATCACGGGACCCCCGGTTTGATAATAAGACGATAATTTTCATATTTCTAGACTTAGGTAAAACATGGCGCTGGTGGGTGAAAACCTGAAACATATCCTTAACAACCCCTTGAGTGGCACCAACACCACGCTCGTGGCCAATGTAACTCGTACGAACTGACTGCGCAATCATGGGACCCCCAGTTTGAGAATACGACGATAATTTGATATTTCTTGACTTAGGCGAAAAAACATGGAGTTGGTGGGAGAAAACCTGAAACAGCTCCTAAACACCCCCGTGAGTGGCACCAATACCTCGCACGGGACCAATGTAACTCGTATGAACTGACCGCATGACCATGGGACCCATGATTTGAGAATACGATGATAATTAGAATATTTCTATACTGTGGCTTAAAAACATGGCTTTAGTGGGTGAAAACCCAAAATAGCCCCCTGAACGGCCCCGTGAGTGGCACCAACACCTCGCATGGGACCAATTTAACTCGTACGAACTCACCGCGTGATCACGGGACCCCCAGTTTTTGAATACTATGATAATTTTCACATTTTTTGACTTTGGCTTAAAAATATGGCGTGAGTGGGTGATAACCCAAACAGCCACCGAATGGCCCCATGAGTGACACCAACACCACACACGAGACCAATGTAACTCGTACAAACTGACTGTGCGATCTGGGGACCCCCAATTTTAGCATATACGATGATAATTCACTTATTTCTAGACTTAGGCTTAAAAACATGGTGTTAGTGCGTGAAAACCCTAAACAGTTCTCGAACGGCCCCGTGAGTGGCACCAACACCTCAAACGGGAGGAATGTAACTCGTAGGAACTAATCGTGTGATCACGACACCCCCAGTTTAGAATATGATGATAATTTACATAATTCTAGACTTAGGTAAAACATGGCCGTGGTGAGTAAAAACCCGAAACAACCCCCGAACGGCCCCGTGATTGGCACCAACAGCTTGTACGGGACCAATGTAACTCGTTCGAACAAACCACGTGACCACGGGACCCTCGATTTGAGAATACAATTATAATTAGCATATTTCTGGACTTAGGTTTAAAAACTGGGAGTTGGTGAAGGAAAACCCAAAATACTCCTCGAACGGCCCTGTGAGTGGCACCAACACCTCGCATGGGACAAATGTAACTCCTACGAACTGACAGCGCGATTAGGGGCCCCCTGTTTGAGAATACGAATATAATTAGCATATTTTTAGACTTAGGTTTAAAATTATTGCGTTAGTGGGTGAAAAACAAAACTATCCCCCAAACGGCCCCGTGAGTGGGACAAACACCTCGCTCGGGACCAATGTAACTAGTAGGAACAGACCATGCGATCGCGAGACCTCTGATTGAGAATACTACAGTAATTTGTATATGTCTAGACTTAGGCTTAAAAACATGGCATTTGTGGGTGAAAACCCAAAACAGCCCCAGAACGGCCTCGTAAGTAGCACCAACACCTCGCACGGGACCATTGTAACTCGTACGAATTGACCGCGCCATCACAGTACCCCCGATTTGAGAATATGATGGTAATTTTCAAATTTTTAGACTTAGGCTTAAAAATATGGCGTTAGTGGCTGAAAACCCAAAATAGCCCCTGAACGGCTCCGTGAGTGGAACTAACACCTCATACGGGACCAATGTAACTCGTACGAACTGACCATTCGATCACGGCACCCCCGATTTGAGAATACCATGATAATTTACATATTTCTAGACTTTGGCTTACAAACATGGCGTTAGTGGGTGAAAACCCAAAATAGCCCCTAAACGGCCCCGTGAGTGGCACCAACACCTCGCATGGGACCATTATAACTCGTAGGAACTAATTCCGCGATCACGGGACCCCTAGTTTGAGAATAAAATGATAATTTTCATATATCTAGACTTAGACTTAAAAGCATGGCGTTAGTGGGTGAAAACCCAAAACAGCCCCCGAACAGCCCTGTGAGTGGCACTAACGTCTCTCACGGGACCAATGTAACTCATACGAACTGACCCCGCGAACATGGGACCCTCGGTTTGGGAATACAATGATTATTTTCTTAATACTAGACTTAGGCTTAAAAATAAGGCATTAGTGGGTGAAATGCCGAAATAGCCCCCGAACGGCCCCGTGAGTGGCACCAACACCTCGCACGGGACCAATGTAACTAATACAAACTAACCGCGCGATGACGGGACCCCCAGCTTGAGAATACCACGGTAGTTTGAATATTTATAGACTTAGGCTTAAAAACATGGCATTGGTGGGTGAAAACCTGAAACAGCTCCCGAACGGCCCCGTGAGTGGCACCAATACCTCGTACGGGACCAATATAACTCATACGAACTGACCACATGACCACGGGCCCCCCGGTTTGAGAATATTATTACTCGAAACAGCCCCCGAATGGCCCCATGAGTGGTACCAACACCTCGTACGGGACCAGTGTAACTCGTACAAACTGACTGCACGATCGCGGGACCCTCGGTTTTAGAATACGATGATAATTTGCATATTTCTAGACTGAGGCTTAAAAACATGGTGTTAGTTGGTGAATACCCTAAATAGTTCTCGAACGGCCCCATGAGTGGCACCAACACCTCGTACGGGACCAATGTACCTCATTGGAACTGACCGCGCGATCAAGAGACCAATGTAACTCCTAGGAACTAACTGCACGATCACGACACCCCCAATTTTAAAATACGATAATAATTTACATAATTCAAGACTAAGGTTTAAAAACATGGCGTTGGTGAAGGAAAACCTGAAGCAGCCCTAGAACGGGCCTATGAGTAGCACTAACACCTCGCATAGGAGAAATGTAACTCGAACGAACTGACCGCGCGATCACGGGGCCCCTGGTTTGAGAATACGATAATAATTGGCATATTTTTAAACTTAGGTTTAAAAATATGGCATTAGTGGGTGAGAACCCAAAATATCCACCGAACGGCTCCGTGAGTGGAACTAACACCTCGCACGGGACCAATGTAACTCGTACGAACTGATCGCGCGATCACGGTACCCTCGATTTGAGAATGCGATGATAATTTTCAAATTATTAGACTTAGGCTTAGAAACATGGCGTTAATGGGTGAAAACCCAAAATAACCCCCGAACATCTCTGTGAGTGGAACGAACACCTCATACGGGACAAATGTAACTCATACGAACTCACCATGTCATCACGGGATCACTAGTTTGAGAATATGATGATAGTTTTCTTATTTCTAGACATGGGATTAAAAACATAGCGTTCATTGGTGAAAAACCGAAATAGCCCAGGACGATCCCATGAGTGGAACCAACACCTCGTACGGGTCCAATGTTACTCATAAAAACTTACTGTGCGATCATGGGGCCCCTGATTTAAGAATACGCTGATGTTTTTCATATTACTAGGCAATAGTGGGTGAAAAGCCAAAATAGGCCGTGAACAGCCCCGTGAGTGGCACCAAAACCTCGCACGGGACCAGTGAAACTCGTACAAAATGATCGCGCAATTACGGGACCCCCGATTTGAGAATACGATGATAATTTGCATATTTCTAGGATTAGGCTTAAAAACATGGCGTTAGGGAGTGAAAACCCCAAATAATCCCGGAATGGCCCCGTGAGTGGCATAACCCCTCGCATGGGACAAATGTAACTCGTATAAACTGACCACATGATCACGGTATCCTCGGTTTGAGAATACGACGATAATCTGAATATTTATAGATTTAGGCCTAAAAACATGGCATTAGTGGGTGAAAACCTGAAATAGCCCCTGAATGACCCCATGAGTGGCACCAACACCTCGCACGGGACCATTATAACTCATAGGAACTGACTGCATGATCACGGGACCCCCGATTTGAGAATACAATGATAATTTGCATATATCAAGACTTAGCCTTAAAAACATGGTGTTAGTGTGTGAAAAGCCGAAATAGCAACCGAACGGCCCCATGAGTGGCACTAACACCTCGTATGGGAGTAATATAAGTCGACCGAACTGACCGCGTGATCACGGGACCCTCGATTTGAGAATATGATGATAATTAGCATATTTCTAGACTTAGGATTAAAAACATGGCGTTGCTGAAGGAAAACCTTAAGCAGCCCAAGACCGGGCCTATGAGTAGCACCAACACCTCGCACGAGACAAATATAACTCGTACGAACTGACCGCGCAATCACGGGGCCCCAGATTTGAGAAGACGATGATAATTAGCTTATTTTTAGACTTAGGTTTAAGAATATGGCGCTAGTGGGTGAAAACCAGAAACAGTACCTGAACGGCCCCATTAGTGGCACCAACACCTCGCACGAGACCAATGTAACTCGTACAAACTGATCCTGTGATCACGGGACCCTCGATTTGAGAATACAACGATAATTTGAATATTTTTAGACTTAGGATTAAAAACATGGCATTAATGGGTGAAAACTCGAAACAACCCCCGAACGGCTCTGTGGGTGGAACTAACACCTCGTACGGGACCAATGTAACTTGTACGAACTGACCATGCAATCACGGAACTCCCGATTTGCGAATACGATGATAATTTACTTATTTCTAGACTTGGGATTAAAATTATGGGATTAGTGGGTGAAAACCTGAAATAGCCCCAAACGGCCCCCTGAGTGGCACCAACACCTCGCACGAGACCAATGTTACTCATACAAACTGACCGCGAGATCACGGGACCCTTTATTTGAGAATACAATAATAATTTTTCATATTTCTAAACTTAGGCCTAAAAACATGGCGTTAGGGGGTGAAAACCCCAAACAATCCCCGAATGGCCCCGTGAGTGGCACTAATAACTCACACGGGACTAATGTAACTCGTACGAACAGACCACATGATCACAGTACCCTCAGTTTCAGAATACGATGATAATTTGAATATTTCTAGACTTAGGCTTAAAAACATGGCGTTAGTGGGTGAAAAACTGAAATAGCCCCCGAACGACCTTGTGACTGGCACCAACAACTCGCACTGGACCAATGTAACTCATAGGAATTGACCGCGTGATCACAAGACCCCCAGTTTGAGAATACGATGATAATTTACATAATTCTAGGGTTAGTCTTAAAAACATGGTGTTAGTGGATCAAAACCCAAAATAGTTCCTGAACGGCCCCGTGTGTGGCACCAACACCTCGTACGGTACCAATGTAACTCGTACAAACTGGTCGCACGATAGGACGGCTCTTGATTTGAGAATACGATGATAATTTTCATTTTCTAGGCTTTTTCTTAAAAACATGGCATTAGTGGGTGAAAACTCGAAACAACCACCGAACGGCCCCATGAATGGCACCAACATCTCGGACGAGACCAATGGAACTCATACAAACTTACCGTGCGATCACGGGATCCTTGATTTTTGAGTACGATGATAATATGTAAATTTTTAGACTTAGTCATTAAAACATGGCTTTAGTTGGTGAAAACTCGAAACAGCCCCCGAACGGCCCTGTGAGTGGCACCAACACCTCGCACGGGTCGAATATAACTCGTACGAACTGTTCGCGTGATCACGGGACCCCTGATTTTAGAATACGATGATAATTGGCATATTTATAGACTTAGGCTTAAAAACTTGGCGTTAGTGGGTGAAAACCCGAAATAGTTCCCGAACAGCCCTGTGAGTGGCACCAACACCTCGCACGGGACGAATGTAACTCGTAGGAACTGACCGCATGGTCACGGCACCCCTGATTTGAGAATACAATGATAACCTACTTATTTCTTGACTTAGTCAAAATATGGAGGTTGTGGGTGAAAACCAAAAACAACCCTCGAACGGCCCCGGACGGGACTAATGTAACTGGTACAAACTGGTCGCACGATCACGGGACCACCATTTTGAGAATATGATGAAAATTATCCCATTTTTAGACTTACATTTAAAATCATGGCGTTGGTGATGGAGAACATGAAGAAGACCTGTAACGGGCCCGTGGGTGGCATCAACACCTCGGACGGGACCAATGTAACTCATACGAACTGACTGCACGATCACGAGACCCCCAGTTTGAGAATACGATGATAATTAGAATATTTCAAGACTTAGGTTTAGAAATATGGCGTTAGTGGGTGGACACTTGAAATAACCCCCGAAAGACCCTGTGAGTGGCACCAACACCTCGCACGGGACCAATGTAACCCGTACAAACTAATCGCGCGATCATGGGACCCTCGTTTTGAGAATATGATGATAATTTGCATATTTTTAGACTTAGGCTTAAGAACATTGCATTAGTGGATGAAAACTCGAAACGACCGTCGAACTACCACGTGAATGACATTAACACCTCGCACGGGACCAATGTAACTCGTAGGAATGGAACACGCAACCACAGGACCTTCATTTTGAGAATACTATGATAATTTACATATGTCTAGACTTAGGCTTAAAAACATTGCATTAGTGGGTGAAAACTCGAAACAACCCACGAATGGACCCGTGAGTGGCACCAACACTTCGCACGGGACCAATGTAACTCGTACGAACTGACCGTGCAATCACAGTACCCCGGATTTGAGAATACGACAATGACTCCTTGAGTGGGATAAAACCCAAAATAGTCCCCGAACCACTCCTTGAGTGGAACAAACACCTCGTACGAAACCAATGTAACTCGTACGAACAGACCCCGCAATCACGGGACCACCGATTTGAGAATACAATGGTATATTTCATATGTCTTGACTTGGACTTAAAAACATGGCGTTTGTGGGTGAAAACCCGAAATAGCCCCCGAATAGGCCCGTGAGCGGCACCAACACCTCACACGGGACCAATGTAACTCATACGAACTAACCACGCCATCACGAGAACCCCGATTTGAGAATACAACGATAATTTTCATTATTTATAGACTTAGGCTTAAAAACAAGGCATTAGTGGGTGAAAAGCCGAAATAGCCCCCGAACGGCCCCGTGAGTGGCACCAACACCTCGCACTAGACCAATGTAACTCGTACGAACTCATCGCGTGATCACGGGACCCTCGGTTTTAGAATCCGAATATAATTTCCATTTTTCTAGACCAAGAATTAACAACATGGCATTAGTGGGGAGAAAACCGAAATCGCCCCTGAACGGCCCTGTGAGTTGCACCAACATATCGCATGAGACCAATGTAACTCGTACAAACTAATGGCGCGATCACGGCACCCCAAATTTGAGAATATGATGATAATTTGTAAATTTTTGGACTTAGGCTTAAAAACAAGGCGTTAGTGGGTGAAAACTCGAAACAACTCTCGAACGGCCCCATGAGTGGCACCAACACCTTGCACGAGACCAATACAACTTATAGGAACTGACCGCGCGACCACGGGACCCCCAGTTTGAGAATACGATGATAACTAGCTTATTTTTAGACTTAGGTGTAAAAACATGGTGTTGTGTGGAAAAACCCGATGTAGCCCCCGAACAGACCCGTGAGTGGCGCCAACACCTCGCACGGGACCAATGTAATTCGTATAAACTGACTGCGTGATCACGGGACCCTTGGTTTGAGAATACAATGATAATTTGTATATTTCAAGACTTAGGCTTAAAAACTTGGTGTTAGTGGGTGAAAAACTAAAACAACCCCCGAACGACCACGTGAGTGGCACTAACACCTCGCACGGGACCAATGTTACTCGTACGAACTGACTGTACGATCACGGGACTCCCGATTTGAGAATACGATGATAATTTGCATGTCTCTAGCCTTACGTGTAAAAACATGGCATTAGTGGGTGAAAACTCGAAATAGCCCCCGAACGTCCCCGTGACTGGCACCAACACCTCGCAGGGGACCAATGTTAGTTGTACAAACTGATGTGCGATCACGGGACCCTCGATTTGAGCATACGGTGATAATTTACATATCTCTAGACGTAGGCTTAAAAATAAGGCATTAGTGGGTGAAAAGTCGAAATAGCCCCTGAACGGCCTCGTGGAAGCACAAATACCTCACAGGGGACCAATGTAACTCATACGAACTCACTGCGCGATCACGGGACACTCAATTTGAGAATACGATGATAATTTGCATATATCTAGACTTAGGAAAAACATGGCGTTAGTGGGGGAAAACCCCCAAAAAAACCAAATTGCCCCTTTAGTGGCACCAACACCTCGAACGGGACCAATGTAACTCGTAGGAACTCACCGCACGGTCACGGGACCTCCGGTTTGAGGATATGATGCTAATTTGCATATTTCCAGGTTTAGGCTTAAAAACATGGCATTAGTGGATTAAAAATTGAAATAGTTCCCGAATGGCCCCGTGTGTGGCACTAACACCTTGCATAGACCAATGTAACTCAAACAAAATGATCGCATGAACGCGGGACCCTCGGTTTGAGAATACGATGATAATTTACATATTTCTAGACTTATGCTTTAAAACATGGCTTTAGTGGGTGAAAACTCTAAACAGTCACCGAACGGCGACGTGAGTGGCACCAACATCTCGGACGGGACCAATGGAAGTCGTACAAACTAGCCGTACGATCACAGGACCCCTGATTTGATAATACAATGATAATTTGAAAAAATTTCGACTTAAGCTTAAAAACATGGCGTTAGTGGGTGAAAACCCGAAATAGCCCGAGAACGAGCACGTGAGTGGAACCAACACCTCGCACGGGACCAATGTAACTCGTAGGAACAGACCACGTGATCACGGGACCCCCGGTTTGAGAATACGATGAAAATTTGCATATTTTAAGACTTGGGCTTAAAAACATGCCGTTAGTGGGCGAAAACCCAAAATATCCCCCAAATGGCCCCATGAGTGGCACCAACACCTCACACGGGTCCAATGTTACTCGGAGAAGATAATTTGCATATCTCTAGACTTAGACAAAAAAATAAGGCATCAGTGGGTGAAAAGCCGAAATAGCCCCTAAACGGCCCCGTGAGTGGCACCAACACCTCGTACGGGACCAATGTAACTCGTACAAACTGACCGCGAGACCACGGGACACTTTATTTGAGAATACGATGATAATTTTCATATTTTTAGGCTTAGGCTTAAAAATATGACGTTAGTCGGTGCAAACACGAAACAGCGCCCGAACGGCCCCTTAAGTTCCACCAACACCTTGCACGAGACCAATACAAACTCACTGCACGATCATGGCACACTCGGTTTGAGAATATGATGATAATTTGCATATATCTAGAATTAGGCTTAAAAACATGTCGTTAGTTGGTGAAACCCCGAACCAGCCCGCGAACAACCCCGTGAGTGGCACCAACACCTCGCATGGGACCAATGTAACTCGTGCGAATGGACCGCGTGATCACGGGACCCCCGGTTTGAGAATACGATGATAATTTTCATATTTCTAGACTTAGTTTTAAAAATATGGCTTTAGTGGGTGAAAACTCGAAACAGTCCCCGAACGTCCCTGTGTGTGGCACCAACACCTTGTACGGGACCAATGTACCTTGTACGAACTAACCACAAGATCACGGGACCCTCAGTTTGAGAATACAACGATAATTTGAATATTTCTAGACTTGGGCTAAAAAACATGGCATTAGTGGGTGAATGCTGAAAATAGACCCCGAACAGCCCCGTGAGTGGCACCAACACCTCGCACGGGACTAATATTACTCATACAAATAGACAGTGCAATCACAGGACCCCCTATTTTGATAATACGATAATAATTTACATATCTCTAGGATTAGGCATAAAAACAAGTCATTAGTGGGTGAAAAGCCGAAATAGCCCCCGAACGGCCCCGTTAGTGGCACCAACAACTTGCAAGGGACCAATGTAACTCGTACGAACTGAACACGCGATTACGGGACCCTCGGTTTGAGAGTAGGATGATAATTTGCTTTTTTCTAGACTTAGGCTTAAAAACATGGCGTTAGTGGTTGAAAACCAAAAATAGTCCCCGGAGAGCCCCGTGAGTGACATCAACACCTCGCATGGGACCAATGAAACTCATAAAAACTGACCGTGCAATCACGGGACCCTCAGTTTGAGAATATAATGATGATTTGTATATTTCTAGACTTAAGCTTAAAAACATGACATTTGTGCTAGAAAACCCAAAATAGCCCCTGAATGGCCCCGTGAGTGGTACTAACACCTCACATGGGACCAATGTAAGTCGTAGTAACTAACCGCGCGATCTTGGGACACCAGATTTTAGAATATGATGATAATTTGCATATGTCTAGACATATGATTAAAAACATGGTGTTAGTGGTTGAGAACTTGAAACAACCCCCGAACAGCCCGTGAGTGGCACCAACACCTCGCATGAAACCAATGTAACTCGAACAAAATGACCACTCCATCACGGGACCCTCAGTTTGAGAATACAATAATAATTTGCATATTTCTAGACTTAGGCATAAAAACAACGCATTAGTGGGTGAAAAGCCGAAATAGACCATGAACGGTCACGTGAGTGGCACCAACACCTCGCACGGGACCAAAGTTACTCGTACGAACTGACCGCGCAATCACGGGACCCTCAATTTGAGAATACGATGATAATTTGCATAGTTCTTGACCTAGGATTAAAAATATGGCGTTAGTGGGGGGAAACCCAAAACAACCCCCGAACGGCCTCGTGAGTTGCACCAACATCTCGCACGGGACCAATGTAACTCGTATAAACTGATCGTGCGATCACGGCACCCCCTGTTTGAGAATAAGGAGATAAATTGCATATTTCTAGACTTAGGCTTAAAAACATGGCTTTAGTTGGTGAAACCCCAAAACAGCCCCTGAACAGCCCCCCTGAGTGGCTCCAACACCTCGCACGGAACCAATGTAACTCGTATGAATTGTCCGCGCGATTAAGGGACCCCTTGTTTAAGAATACAGGGGTGGTTTGCATATTTTTAGAATTAGGATTAAAAATATGGCGTTAGTGTGTGAAAAGCCAAAACAGTCCCCGAATAGCCCCGTGAGTGGCACCAGCACCTCACACGAGACTAATGTAACTCGTATGAAGTGACTGTGCTATCACGGGACTCCCAGTTTGAGAATACGATGATAATTTGGATATTTCTAGACATAGGAGAAATATGGCGTTGGTGGGTGAAAACCTGAAACAGCCCCGAAACGGCCTCATGAGTGGCACCAACACCTCAAATGGGGCCAATGTAACCCGTACGAACTGACGGCGTGATAACGAGACCCCCGATTTGAGAATACGATGATAATTTGAATATTTCTAGTCATAGGATTAAAAAAATGGCGTTGGACAGGGAAAACTCGAAACAACACCTGAACGGACCCGTGAGTAGCACCAACACCTCGTTCGGGACCAATGTAACTCGTAGGAACTGATCGTGCGATCACGGGACCCCCAGTTTGAGAATATAATGATAATTAGAATATTTATAGATTTAGGCTTAAAAACATGGTGTTAGTTGGTGAAACCCATAACCAGCCCATAAACGACCCCATGAGTGGCACTAACACCTCGCATGGGAACAACGTAACTCGTACGAATGGACCGCACGATCACGGGACCCCCAGTTTGAGAATACAATGATAATTTGCATATTTCTAGACTTAGTCTTAAAAATATGGCTTTGCTGGGTGAAAACTCGAAACAGCCCCCGAACGGGCCCGTGTGTGGCACCACCACCTTGCACTAGACCAATGTACGTTGTACAAACTAACCACGTGATCACAGGACCCTCATTTTGAGAATACAATGATAATTTTCATATTTCTAGACTTGGCCTAAAAACATTTCATTAGTGGGTGCAAGCTGGAAATAGCCCCCGAACGGCCCCGTGAGTGGTACCAACACCTCGTACGAGACTAATGTTACTTCTACAAATACACTGTGCAAACACGGGACCCCCGTTTTAAGAATACGATGATAATTTAAATATCTCTAGGGTTAGGAATAAAACCAAGTCATTAGTGGGTGAAAAGCCAAAATAGCCCCCAAAGGGCCCCGTGAGTGGCACCAACACCTTGCAAGGGACAAATGTAACTTGTATAAATTGACCACACAATTACGGGACCCTCGATTTGAGAATACGATGATAAATTGCATATTTCTAGACATAGGCTAAAAAACATGACGTTAGTGGTTGAAAACCCAAAATTGTCCCCGAACAGCCCTGTAAGTGGCATCAACACCTCGCATGGGACCAATGAAACTCAGACAAACTGACCTCGCAATGACGAGACCCTCAGTTTGAGAATATGATGATAATTTGCATATTTCTAGACTTAAGCTTAATAACATGGCATTAGTGGTAGAAAAACAAAAATAGCCCCAGAATGGCCCCGTGAGTGGTACTAACACCTTGCACGGGACCAATGTAAGTCGTAGTAACTGACCGCGCGATCATGGGACCCCCGATTTTAGAATATGATGATAATTTGTATATGTCTAGACTTATGATTAAAAACATGGTGTTGGTGGGTGAAAACATGAAACAACCCCCGAACAGTCCCGTGAGTGGCACCAACACTTCGCATGGAACCAATGTAACTCGAACAAAATGACCACTCGATCATGGGACCCCCAGTTGGAGAATATAATGAAAATTTGCATATTTCTAGACTTATGCATAAAAACAATGCATTAGTGGGTGAAAAGATGAAATAGCCCATGAACGGTCACGTGAGTGGCACCAACACCTCGCACGGGACCAATGTAACTTGTACTAACTGACCGTGCAATCATGGGACCTCGATTTGAGAATACGATGATAATTTGCATATTTCTAGACCTAGGATTAAAAACATGGCGTTAGTGGGGCAAAACCCAAAACAGCCCCCGAACGGCCTCGTGAGTTGCACTAATATCTCACACGGGACCAATGTAACTCGTATAAACTGATTGCACGATCACGGCACCCCCTGTTTGAGAATAAGGCGATAATTTGCATATTTCTAGACTTAGACTTAAAAACATGGCTTTAGTTGGTGAAATCCCAAAACAGCCACCAAATAGCCCCGTGAGTGGCTCAAACACCTCGTACGGGACCAATGTAACTCGTATGAACTGTACGCGTGATTAGGGGACCCCTTATTTAAGAATATGATGATAGTTTGCATATTTTTAGAATTAGGATTAAAAACATGGCGTTAGTGGGTGAAAACCTAAAACAGCCCCCGAATAGTCCCGTAAGTGGCACCAACACCTCACACGAGACTAATGTAAGTCGTATGAACTGACTGCGCAATCACGGGACTACTAATTTGAGAATACAATGATAATTTGGATATTTCTAGACATAGGCGAAATATGGCGTTGTTGGGTGAAAACCCGAAACAACCCCGGAACGGCCCCGTGAGTGGCACTAAAACCTCGAACGGGGCCAATGTAACTAGTATGAACTGACCGCACGATAACAAGACCCCCGGTTTGAGAATATGATGATAATTTCAATATTTTTAGCCACCGACTTAAAAACATGGTGTTGGACTAGGAAAACTCGAAACAACACCTGAACGGTCCCGTGATTAGCACCAACACCTTGCACGGGACCAATGTAACTCGTACGAACTGATCGTACAATCACGGGACCCCCAGTTTGAGAATACAATGAAAATTAGCATATTTCTAGGATTAGGCTTAAAAACATGGCGTTAGTTGGTGAAACCCCGAACCAGCCCTCAAACGACCCCGTGAGTGGCACTAACACCTCGCACGGGAACAATGTAACTCGTACGAATGGACCGCGCGATCACGGGATCCCCGATTTGAGAATACGATGATAATTTGCATATTTATGGACTTAGTCTTAAAAATATGGCTTTACTGGGTGAAAACCCAAAATAGCCCCCGAACGGCCCCGTGTGTGGCACCAACACCTTGCACTAGACCAATGTACCTTGTACGAACTAACCACGCGATCATAGGACCCTTGTTTTGACAATACAATGATAATTTGCATATTTTTATACTTGGGCTAAAAAACATGTCATTAGTCGGTGAAAGCTGGAAATAGCCCCCGAACGGCCCCGTGAGTGGCACTAACACCTCGCACGGACTAATGTTACTCGTACAAATAGACTGCGCAAGCACGGGACCCCCATTTTGAGAATACGATGATAATTTACATATCTCTAGGCTTAGGCATAAAAAGAAGTCATTAGTGGTTGAAAAGCCGAAACAGCCCCCGAACGGCCCCATGAGTGGTACCAACACCTTCCACGGGACCAATGTAACTTGTATGAACTGACCACGCGATTACGGGACCCTCGGTTTGAGAATACGATGATAATTTGCATATTTCTAGACTTAGGCTTAAAAATAATGCATTAGTGGGTGAAAAGCCAAAATAGCCCACGAACGGCCACTGAGTGGCACTAACACTTCGCACGGGACCAATGTAACTCTTACGAACTGACCGTACAATCACGGGAACCTCAATTTGAGAATGCAATGATAATTTTCATATTTCTAGACCTAGGATTAAAAACATGGTGTTAGTGGGGTGAAACCCGAAACAGCCCCCGAATGGCCTCGTGAGTTGCACCAACATATCGCATGGGACCAATATAACTCGTATAAACTGATCGTGCGATCACGACACCCCCTATTTAAGAATAAGGTGATAATTTTTACATTTATAGACTTAGGCTTAAAAACATGACATTAGTTGGTGAAACCCCAAAACAGCCCCTAAATGGCCCCGCGAGTGGCTCCAACACCTCGTACGGGACCAATGTAGCTCGTACGAACTGACCGCATTATCAGGGGACCCCTGGTTTTAGAATACGATGAGGGTTTGCATATTTTTAGAATTAGGATTAAAAATATGGCATTACTATGTGAAAACCCAAAACAGTCCCCTAACGGCCCCGTGAGTTGCACCAACACCGCACACGAGACTAATGTAACTCGTATGAACTGATCGCGCAATCACGGGACTCTCGGTTTGAGAATACAACGATAATTTGGATATTTTTAGATGTAGGCAAAACATGGCGTTGGAGGGTAAAAACCCGAAATAGCCCGAAAAGACCCCGTGAGTGGCACCAACACCTCGAACGGGACCAATGTAACTCGTATGAACTGACTAAGAAATAATGAGACCCTAGGTTTGAGAATATGATGATAATTTTAATATTTCTACTATTAGTCTTAAAAACATGGCGTTGGACTGGGAAAACGTGAAACAACACCTGAACATCCCCGTGAGTAACACCAACACCTCGCACAGGACCAATGTAACTCGTACGAACTGACCGCATCATCATTGGTCCCTCAGTTTGACAATATGATGATAATTTTCATATTTCTAGACTTAGGCTTAAAAACATGGCATTAGTGGGTGATAACCGGAAACAAGTCCCGAACGGCCCCGTGAGTGGCACCATCACCTCGCACGGGACCAATGTAACTCGTACGAACTGACCGTGTCGTCATAGGTCCCTCGGTTTGACAATATGACGATAATTTTTATATTTCTAGACTTAGGCTTAAAAACTTGGAATTAGTGGGTGATAACCCAAAACATCCCCCAAATGTCCTCGTGAGTGGCACCATCACCTCGCACGGGACCAATGTAACTCGTACAAACTGACGGCATGGTCACGAGACCCTCGGTTTGAGAATACGTTGATAATTTGGTTATTTCTAGACTTAGACTTAAAAACATGACGTTAGTGGGTGAAAACCTGAAACAGCCCCGGAACGACCACGCCAGGGGCAATTAAACCTCGCACAGGACTAATGTTACTCGTATGAATTGATTGCGCGATCATGGGACCCCCAATTTGAAAATACGATGATAATTTTCATATCTCTAGCCTTACGCATAAAAACATGGTATTAGTGGGTGAAAACTCGAAATAGCCCCCGAACGGCCCCATGAGTGGCACCCACACCTTGTACGGGACCAATGTAACTCGTATGAATTGACTGCGCAATCATGAGACCCTCAGTTTGAGAATATGATGATAATTTGCAAATTTCTAGACATAGGCAAAACATGGCGTTGGTGGGGGAAAACCCGAAACAACCCTTAAACGGCCCCCTTAGTGGCACAAACACCTTGCACGCGGCTAATGCAACTAGTATGAACTGACAGCGCGATCACGGGGCCCCCGATTTGAGAATACGACCATAATTTCCAAATTTCTAGACTTAGGCTTAAAAACATGGCGTTAGTGGGTGAAAGCCCAAAATAGTCCCGAACGTCCCCGTGAGTGGCACCAATACCTCACACGGGACCAATATAACTCGTAGGAAGTGACCACGCAATCATGGGACCCTCCATTTGGGAATATGATGATGATTTGCATATTTCTAGACTTAGGCAAAACATGGCATTGGTGGGTGAAAACCCGAAATAGCTCCCGAACGGTCCCGTGAGTGATACCAATACCACTCATGGGACCAATGTTACTCATACAAACTGACCGCGCGATCACGGGACACTCAGTTTGAGAATATGATGATAATTTTCATATCTCTAGACTTAGGCTTAAATATATGGCGTTAGTGGGCGAAAACCCGAAACAGCGCCCGAACGGCTCCTTGGGTTGCACCAACACCTTCCACGGGACCAATAGAAACTCACCACGCGATCATGGCACCCTCGTTTTGAGAATATGATGATAATTTGCATATCTCTAGATTTAAGATTTAAAACATGGCCTTAGTTGGTGAAACCCCGAACCAGCCCTCTAACGACCCCGTGAGTGGAACCAACACCTCGCACGGGACCAATGTAACTCGTACGAATGGATCGCACGATCACGGGACCCTCGGTTTGAGAATACGATGATAATTTTCATATTTCTAGACCTAGTCTTAAAAATAGGGCTTTAGTGGGTGAAAACCCAAAACAGGCCCCTAGCGGCCCCGTGTGTGGCACCAACACCTTGCACAGGACCAATGTACCATGTACGAACTAACCACGCGATCACGAGAACCTCGGTTTGAGAATAAAATGATAATTTGCATATTTCTAGACTTGGGCTAAAAAACATGGCATTAGTGGGTGAATGCTGAAAATATCCCCCCAACGGCCCCGTAAGTGGCACCAACACCTCGGATGGGACTAATGTTACTCGTATAAATATATTGTGCAACCAAGGGACCCCCCGTTTTAAGAATACGATGATAATTTACATATCTCTACACTTAGGCATAAAAACAAGTCATTAGTGGGTGAAAAGCCAAAATAACCCACTGAACAGCCCCGTGAGTGGCACCAACACCTTGTACGGTACCAATGTAACTCGTACGAACTGACCAAGCGATTACGGGACCTTCGATTTGAGAATACGATGATAATTTGTATATTTCTAGACTTAGGCTTAAAAATATGGTGTTAATGGTTGAAAACCCAAAATAATCCCCAAATGACCCCGTGAGTGGCACTAACGCCTCGCATGGGACAAATGAAACTACTATAAACTGACCACGCAATCACGGGACACTCAGTTTGAGAATAGAATGATAACTTGCATATTTTTAGACTTAGGCTTAAAAACATGGCATTAGTGGGTGAAAACCCAAAATAGCCCCCGAATGGCCCCGTGAGTGGCACTAACAACTCGCACGAGACCAATGTATGTCGTAGTAACTGATCGCATGATCATGGGACCCTCGGTTTTAGAATATGATGATAATTTTCATATGTCTAGACTTAGGATTAAAAACATGGCATTAGTGGGTGAAAACTAGAAACAACCCCCGAACAGCCGTGTGAGTGGCACCAACACCTCGCAGGGTAGCAATGTAACTCCTCGAACGAACTAACCACGCGATCACGGGACCCCCAATTTGAGCATAGAATGATAATTTGCATATTCCTAAACATAGGCTTAAAAACAACGCATTAGTGGGTGAAAAGCCAAAATAGCCCACGAACAACCACGTGAGTGGCACCACCACCTCGCACGGGACTAATGTAACTCGTACGAACTGACGACCCAATCACACGACCCTCGGTTTGAGAATATGATGATAATTTGCATATTTATAGACCTAGGATTAGAAACATTGCGTTAGTGGGGCGAAACCCGAAACATCCCCCGAACTGCCTCGTGAGTTGCACCTCGCACGGGATCAATGTAACTCGTATAAACTAATCGCGCGATCACGACACCCCCTGTTTGAGAATAAGGCGATAATTTGCATATTTCTAGACTTAGGCTTAAAAACATGGCATTATTTGGTGAAACCCTGAAATAGCCCCCGAACGGCCCCGTGAGTGGCTCCATCACCTCGCACGGGACTAATGTAACTCGTACAAACTGACCGCGTGATTAGGGGACCCCTGGTTTGAGAATACGATGAGAGTTTGCATATTTTTAGAATTAGGATTAAAAACATGGCGTTAGTGGGTGAAAACCCAAAACAGTCCCCTAATGGCCCCGTGAGTGGCACCAACACCTCACCCGAGACTAATGTAACTCGTATGAACTCATTGCGCAATCACGGGACTCCCGGTTTGAGAATACAACGATAATTTGGATATTTCTAGACATAGGTAAAACATGGCGTTGGAGGGTGAAAACTCGAAACAGCCCCGAAAAGACCCCGTGAGTGGCACAGACACCTTGAACGGGACTAATGTAACTCGTACGAACTGACTGCGCGATAATGAGACCCCCGGTTTGAGAATATGATGATAATTTGAATATTTCTAGTCTTAGGCTTAAAAGCATGGTGTTGGACTGGGAAAACTTGAAACAACACCTGAACGGCCCCATGAGTGGTACCATAGCCTCGCACGGGACCAATATAACTCGAATGAACTGACCGCGCGACCATGGGACCCCCGGTTTGAGAATACGATGATAATTAGGATATTTCTACACTTAGGTTTAAAAATATGGCGTTAGTGGGTGGAAACCCAAAACAGTCCTCGAATGGACCCGTTAGTGGAACCAACACCTCACACGGGACATTGTAACTCGTAGGAACAGACAGCGTGATCACGGTACCCCCGATTTGAGAATATGATGATAATTTGCATATGTCTAGACTTAGGATTAAAAACATGGCGTTAGTGGTTGAAAAATCGAAACAGCCCCGTAAGTGGCACCAACACCTCGCACAGGACCAATGTAACTCGTACGAACTGACCTCATGATTACGGGACCCCCGGTTTAAGAATACGATGATAATTTACATATGTCTAAACTTAGGCTTAAAACAAGGCATTAGTGGGTGAAAACTCAAAATAGCCCTCGAACGGCCCCGTGAGTGGCACCAACACCTCGTACGGGACCAATGTAACTCGTACGAACTGACTGCGTGATCACGAGACCCTCTGTTTCAGAATATGATGACAATTTGCAAATTTCTAGACATAGGCAAAACATGGCGTTGGTGGGGGAAAACCCATAACAGCCCCCAAATGACCCCCTTAGTGGCCCTAACACCTCACACGCAGCTAAAGTAACTCGTATCAACTGACTGAGCGATCACGGGACCCCCGATTTGAGAATACGACCATAATTTGCATATTTATAGACTTAGGCTTAAAAACATGGTGTTAGTGGGTGAAAGCCCGAACCAGTCCCCGAACGGCCCCGTGAGTGGCACCAATACCTCGCACGAGACTAATATAACTCGTAGGAACTGACTGCGCAATCACGGTACCCTCAGTTTGAGAATATGACAATAATTTGCATATTTCTAGACTTAGGCAAAACATGGCGTTGGTGGGTGAAAACCCAAAACAACTCCCAAACGGCCCCATGAGTGATACCAACACCACTCATGGGACGAATGTAACTCGTACAAACTGACCACGTGATCACGGGACCCTCGATTTGAAAAAACAATGATAAATTGCATATTTCTAGACTTAGACCTAAGTACATCGCGTTAGTGGGTGAAAACTCGATACAGCCCCCGAACGACGTCGTGAGTGGAACTAACACCTCACACGGGACCAACGTAACTCGTAAGAACTGGCCATGTGTTCACGGGACCCCCGATTTGAGAATATGAAAATAATTTGCTTATTTCTATACTTAGGCATAAAAACATGGTATTAGTGGGTGAAAACCCGAAATAGCCCCCGAACGGCCCCCTGAGTGACACCAACACCTCGCACGAGTCCAATGTTACTCGTACAAACTGATCGCGCGATCACAGGACCCTCGGTTTGAGAATAAAATGATAATTTTTATATTTCTAGACTTAGGCTTAAAAACATGGCGTTAGGGGGTGAAAACCCCAAATATTCCCCAAATGACCCCGTGAGTGGCACCAATACCTCGCACGGGACCAATGTAACTCGTACAAACTGACCACACGATCATGGTACCCTCGGTTTGAGAATACGATGATGATTTTAATGTTTCTAGACTTAAGCTTAAAAACATGGTGTTATTGGGTGAAAACCTGAAATAGCCTTTGAACGACCCCATGAGGGCACCAACACCTCGTACGGGACCAATGTAACTCGTAGAAACTGACCGCGCAATCACGAGACCTCCAGTTTGAGAATACGATAATAATTTACATAATTCTACACTTGGGCTTAAAAACATGGCGTTAGTGGGGGAAAACCCGAAATAGTTCTCGAACGACCCCATGTGTGGCACCAGCACCTCGTATGGGACCAACATAACTCGTATAAACTGACCGCACGATCGTAGGACCCTCGGTATGAGAATACGATGATAATTTTCATATTTTTAGACTTTGGCTAAAAAACGTGGAGTTGGTTGGTGAAAACTCAAAACAGCCTCCGAACGGCCCCGTGAGTGGCACCAACATCTCGAACGGGACCAATGGAACTCATACAAACTGACCTTGCGATGACGGGACCTTAGATTTGAGAATACGACGATAAATTGCAAATTTTTAGACTTAGGCATAAAACATGGCTTTTGTGGGTGAAAACTTGAAATCTCCCCCGAACGGCCACTAGAGTGGCACCAACACCTCGCGCGAGTCCAATGTAACTCGTACGAATTGATCGCGCGATCACGAGACCCCAAATTTTTAAATACGATGATAATTTGTATATTTCTAGAATTAGGTTGAAAACCATGGCGTTAGTGGGTGAAAACCCAAAACAGTCCCTGAATAGCCCCGTGAGTGGGACCAACACCTCGTACGAGACCAATGTAACTCGAAGGAACTGACCACGCGGTCATGACACCCCACAATTTGAGAATACGATGATAATTTACATATTTTTAGACTTAGTCAAAACATGGCGATGGTGGGTGAAAACCCAAAACATCCCCCGAATGGCCCCGTGAGTGGCACCAGCACCTCGCACGGGACCAATGTAACTCATAGGAACTGACCGCGCGATCACGGGACCCCTGATTTTAGAATACGATGATAATTAGCATATTTCTAGACTTAGGTTAAAAAACATGGTGTTTGTCGGTGAAAATCAGAAATAGCCCCCAAACGGCCCCGTGAGTGGCACCAACACCTCACACACGTCCAATGTTACTCGTACGAACTGATTGTGCGATCACGGGACCCCTGATATGAGAATACGATGACAATTTTCATATCTCTAGACTTTGGCTAAAACACAAGGCATTAGTCGGTGAAAAGCCAAAATAGCCCCCCAAATGACCCCTTGAGTGGCCCCAACACCTCGCACGGGAACAATGTAACTCGTACAAACTGATCGAGCGATCACGGGACACTCGTTTATAGAGTACGATGATAATTTGCATATTTCTAGACATAGGCTTAAAAACATGGTGTTAGTGGGTGAAACCCCCAAACAGTCCCCGAACGGCCCCGTGAGTGGCATCAACCCCTCGCACGGGACCAATATAACTCATACAAACTGACCACACGATCATGGTACCCTCGATTTGAGAATACGATGATAATTTGAATATTTATAGACTTAGGCTTAAAAACATGGCGTTAGTTGGTGAAAAATTGAAACAGCCCCTGAACAACCCCGTGAGTGGCACCAACACCTTGCACGGGACCAATGTAACTCATAGGAACTGATCGCGCGATCACGGGACCCCCGATTTGAGGATACGATGATAATTTGCATATATATAGGTTTAGGCTTAAAAACATGGCGTTAGTGGGTGAAAACTCGAAACAGTTCCCAAACGGTCTCGTGTGTGGCACCAATAACTTGCACGGGACCAAAGTAACTCATACAAACTGATCGCGCGAACGCGGGACCCTCAGTTTGAGAATACAATGATAATTTGAATATTTATCGACTTAGGCTTTAAAACATGGTGTTAGTGCGGGAAAACTCCAAACATCCCTCGTACAGCCCGTGAGTGGCACTAACATCTCGAATGGGACCAATGGAACTTGTATGAACTGACCGTGCGATGACAGGACCCTCGGTTTAAGAATGCGATGATAATTTGCAAATTTTTTGACTTAGGCTTAAAAACATGGCTTTAGTGGGTGAAAACCCAAAACAGCCCCCGATCGGTGAGTGGAACCAACACCTCGCATGGGACCAATGTAACTCGTAGGAACTGACCATGCGATCACGGGCCCCCCGATTTGAGAGTACGACGATAATTTTCATATTTCTAGACTTGGGCTTAAAAACATGGTGTTAGAGGGTGCAAACCCGAAATATTCCCCAAAGTCCCCGTGAGTGGCACCAACACCTCACACGGATCCACTGTTACTCGTACGAACTGACTGTGCAATCACGAGACCCCCGATTTAAGAATATGATGATACAAGGCATTAGTGGGTGAAAAGTCAAAATAGCCCTCGAATGGCCCCGTGAGTGGCACCAACACCTCGCAAGGGACCAATGTAACTCATATAAACTGACCGCGCGATCACGGCACCCATGATTAGAGAATACGATGATAATTTTTAAATTTCTAGACTTAGGTTTAAAAACATGGCGTTAGTGGATGAAAACTCGAAACATCCCCCAAACGGCCCCGCGAGTGGTACCAACATCTGGGACAGGACCAATAGAACTCGTACGAACTGACCGTGCAATCACAGGACCCCCGGTTTGAGAATACGATGATATTTTGAAAAAAATTCGACTTAGGCTTAAAACCAAGACGTTATTGGGTGAAAACCTGAAACAACCCCCGAACGACCCCGTGAGTGGAACCAACACCTCGCACTGGACCAATGTAACTCGTAGGAACTGACCACGCGATCACGGGTTCCCTGGTTTGAGAATACGACGATAATTTGCATATTTCTAGACTTGGGCTTTAAAACATGGCGTTAGTGGTTGAAAACCCGAGATAGCCCCCAAACGGCCCCATGAGTGGCACTAACACCTCACACGGGTACAATGTTACTCGTACGAACTAGTTGTGTGATCACTGGACCCCTAGTTTAAGAATACGATGATAATTTACATATTTTGAGGCTTTCGCTTAAAACATGGGATTAGTGGGTAAAAACCCCCAACAGTCCTCGAACGGCCCTGTGAGTGGCACCAACACCTCGCACGCGACCAATGTAACTTGTACATACTGATCACGCGATCACGATACACTTGGTTTGAGAATACGATAATAATTTTAGTAATTCTAGACTTAGGCTTAAAAACATGGCGTTAGTGGGTGAAAACCAGAAATAACCCCCGAACGACCCCATAAGTGGCACCCAACACCTCATGCGGGACCAATGTAACATGTAGGAACTGACCGCGCAATCACGGGACCCCCGATTTGAAGATATGATGATAATTTTTATATTTCTAGGTTTAGGCTTAAAAACATGGTGTTAGTGGGTGAAAACTCGAAATAGTTTCAAAATGGCCCCCTGTGTGGCACCAACTCCTTGCACGGGACCAATGTAACTCGTACAAACTGACCGTGTGAACGCAGGACCCTCGGTTTGAGAATACAATGATAATTTTTATATTTCTAGACTTAGTCTTAAAAACATGGTGTTATTGGGTGAAAACTCGAAATAGCCCACGAACAGCCCCGTGAGTGGCACCAACACCTCGGACGGGACCAATGGAACTCGTACGAACTGACCGCGTGATCATAGGACCCCAGGTTTGAGAATATGATGATAATTATCATACTTGTAAACTTAGGTTTAAAAACATGGCATTGGTGAAGGAAAACATGAAGCAGCCCCAGAACGGGCCTATGAGTAGCACCAAAACCTCCCACGGGATAAATGTAACTCGTACGAACTGACCGCGTGATAACGGGGCCCCTGGTTTAAGAATACGATGATAATTAGCATCTTTTTAGACTAAGGTTTAAAAATATGGCGTTAGTGGGTGAAAACTTGAAACAGCCACCGAACGGTCCAGTGAGTGGCATTAACACCTCGCATGGAACCAATGTAACTCGTACGAACTCACCACACAATCACGGTACCCTCGGTTTTAGAATACGATGATAATTTGCAAATTTTTTGACTTAGGATTAAAAATAAGGCATTAATGGGTGAAAACTAGAAACAACCCTCGAACGGCTCCGTGAGTGGACCTAACACCTCGTACGGGAACAATGTAACTTGTACGAACTGACCAAGCGATCACGGGACCCTCGGTTTGAGAATACGATGATAATTTGTTTATTTTAAGACATGGGATTAAAAACATGGCGTTAGTGGGTGAAAACCCAAAATAGCACCGAACGACCCCGTGAGTGGTACTAACACCTCACACGGGTCCAATGTTACTCGTAAAAACTAACCGCGCGATCACGGGGCCCCTAATTTAAGAATACGGTGATAATTGGCATATTACTAGACTTAGGCTAAAAAACTAGGCATTAGTGGGTGAAGAGGCAAAATAGCCCCTGAACGGCCTCGTGAGTGGTACCAACACCTCGCACGGGACCAGTGAAACTCTTACAAACTGACCGAGCGATCGCGGGTGCCTCGATTTGAGAATATGATGATAATTTACATATTTCTAGACATAGGCTTAAAAACATGGTGTTAGGGGGTGAAAACCCCAAACAATCCCCGAATGGCCCCGTGAGTGGCACCAACACCTCGCACGGGACCAATGTAACTCGTACAAACTGACCACATGATCACGGTACCCTCGGTTTGAGAATACGATGATAATTTGAATATTTCTAGACTTAGGCTTAAAAACATGGCATTAGTGGGTGAAAAATTAAAATAGCCACTGAATGACCCCGTGAACGGCACCAATACCTCGCATGGGACAAATGTAACTCGTACGAACTAACCGCGCGATCACGGGACGACCAGTTTGAGAATACGATGATAATTTGCGTATTTCTAGCCTCAGGCTTAAAAACATGGCGTGAGAGGGTGTTAACCCGAAACAGCACCCGAACGGCCCCATGAGTGGCACCAACACCTCGCACGGGACAAGTGAAACTCATACAAATTGATCGCGTGATCATGGGACCCACGGTTTGAGAATACAATGATAATTTGCATATTTATATATTTAGGCTTAAAAACAAAGCGTTAGGGGGTGAAAACCCCAATCAATCCCCAAATGGCCCTATGAGTGGCACCAACACCTCGCACGGGATCAATGTGTAACACCCCGCCCGCCCCGGAAATAAGAATTTTGGCGGGTGCCCAACATCCTTGCCATATTAAAATCTCATGACAACGTGCTCATTAACAATATAATTATACCACATGAATCAAAATAATTTCAACAATTATTTTCCAGATTTCAATGAATTTATCAATTCAAATATGAGTTCAATTAAACAAGAATTCAAAGAGAATGACACTCGCGAGATTTAAGGAGCATATTGTGTAAAACCCCATACCTCAAACCATGATGAGAAACTGATGATCACATCCTCAAGATCAACACAAAACATCTACAAAAGCTCCTCCAAGAACCTCCAACAAAATAGCCCCAAAAATTACGCGAGTTGTTACACTTCCCCACTAACAATGGAATTTCTCCCTCGAAATTCGCCGAATGCCTAACTCTCAAAAATCAGGCCACTATACTAACTCCAAAAATAAATCACGTCTCCCAAAAATAAATTCCTCACCACTAATCTAGAAACTTAACACGAATATCACCTAAAATTTTCTATCTCCAAAAATTGCTAACCACTCAATGAACCCAAAACCCAAGACCCGAGGGTTGCCGTATACCTAAGTTCTGATACCATTTGTAACACCCCGCCCGCCCGGGAAACAGGAATTTTAGCGGGTGCCCAACATCCGTGCCATATTAAAATCTCATGACAACGTGCTCATTAACAATATAATTATACCACATGAATCAAAATAATTTCAACAATTATTTTTCAGATTTCAATGAATTTATCAATTCAAATATGAGTTCAATTAAACAAGAATTCAAAGAGAATGACACTCGCGAGATTTAAGGAGCATATTGTGTAAAACCCCATACCTCAAACCATGATGAGAAACCGATGATCACATCCTCAAGATCAACACAAAACATCTACAAAAGCTCCTCCAAGAACCTCCACCAAAATACCCCTAAAACTTACGCGAGTTGTTACACGATGTAACTCGTACAAACTGACCTCATGATCACGGTACCCTCGGTTTGAGAATACCACGATAATTTGAATATTTTTAGACTTAGGCTTAAAAACATGGCGATAGTGGGTGAAAACATAAAATAACCGCCAAACGACCCCGTGTGTGGCACCAACACCTCGCACTGGACCAATGTAACTCGTAGGAACTGACAGCGCAGTCACAAGACCCCCAGTTTGAGAATAAAATGATAATTTTCATAATTCTAGGATTAGGCTTAAAAACATGGCATTAGTGGATGAAAACCCAAAATAGTTCTCGAACGGCCCCGTGTGTGGCACCAACACCTTGTACGAGACCAATGTAACTCGTACAAACTGATCGCGCGATCGTAGGACCCTTGGTTTGAGAATAAAATGATAATTTTCGTATTTCTAGACTTTGGCTTAAAACATGGCGTTAGTAGGTGAAAACTCGAAACAGCCACCGAACGGCCTCGTGAGTCACACCAACATCTCGAACGGGGCCAATGGAACTCATACGAATTGACCGTGCGATCACGAGACCCCCAGTTTAAGAAAACGATGATAATTTTCAAATTTTTAGACTTAGGCATAAAAACATGGCTTTAGTTGGTGAAAACCCGAAACAACACCCGAACGACCCCGTGAGTGGCACTAACACCTCGCACGGGTCCAATGTAACTCGTACGAACTGATTGCGTGATCACGAGACCCCCAATTTTAGAATACGATGATAATTTGAAAATTTCTAGACTTAGGCTTAAAAACATGACGTTAGTGGTTGAAAACCCATAACAGTTCTCGAATAGCCCTGAGAGTGGCACCTACACCTCGCACGGGACCAATGTAACACGTGGGAACTGGGGACGTGGTCACGGCACCCCCCGTTTGAGAATACGATGATAATTTACATATTTCCAGACTTAGTCAAAATATGGCGGTGGTGGGTGAAAACCCAAAACAGCCCCCGAACGACCCCATGACTGGCACCAACACCTCGCATGGGACTAACGTAACTCATACAAACTGATCGCGCGATCACGGTACCCCTAGTTTGAGAAAATGATGATAATTAGCATATTTCTCGACTTAGGTTTAAAAACAAGGCGGCATCAACACCTCCCACGGCACCAATGTAACTCATACAAACTAACTGCACGATCACGAGGCCCCTAGTTTGAGAATACGATGATAATTAACATATTTCTAGACTTAAGTTTAAAAACATTGCGTTTGTGGGTGAAAAATAGAACCAACCCCCGAAAGACTCCGTGTGTGGTACCAACACCTCGCACGGGACCAATGTAACCCGTATAAACTGACCGCGCAATCATGGGACCCTTGTATTGAGAATATGACGATAATTTGCATATTTTTAGACTTAGTTTTAAAAACATTGCATTAGTGGGTGAAAACTTGAAACAGCCGCCGAACGATCCCGTGAATGGCACCAACACCTCCCACGGGACCAATGTCACTCATAGGAACGGACCACGCAATCACGGGACTCCCGGTTTGAGAATACAACTATTATTTGGATATTGGTAGACTTAGGCAAAACATAGCGTTGGTGGGTGAAAACCCGAAACAACCCCCGAATGGCCCCGTGAGTGCCACCAAACCTTGTACGGGACCAATATAACTCTTACGAACTGACCACGTGATCACAGGACCCCCAGTTTGAGAATATGATGATAATTTTCATATTTTTAGACTTAGGCTTAAAAACATGGCATTAGTGGGTGAAAACTCGAAACATCTCCTGAACGGCCCCATGAGTGGCACCAACACCTCGCACGTGGCCAATATAACTACTACGAACTGAATGCGCGATCACGGGTCCCTCGATTTGAGAATACGATGATAATTTGGATATTTCTAGACATAGGTTTAAAAACATGGCGTCGGTGGGTGAAAACCTGAAATAGCTCCTGAACGGCCCCGTGAGTGGCACCAACACCTCGTATGGGACCAATGTAACTTGTACGAACTACCCGCATGACCACGAGACCCCCGTGAGAATACGATTATAATTAGCATATTTCTAGACTTAGGTTTAAAAACATGGCATTGGTGGGGGGAAAACTGAAGCAGCCTCGAAATGGCCCTGTGAGTGGCACCAACACCTCGCACGGGACCAATGTAAATCGTACGAACAGACCGCGCGATCAAGGGACCCCCGATTTGATAATATGATTATAATTTGCATATTTTTTGACTTAGGTTTAAAAACACGGCGTGAGTGAGTGATAACCCGAAACATCCCCTGAATGGACCCATGAGTGGAACCAACACCTCGCACGGGACCAATGTAACTCGTACAAACTGACTGCACAATCACGGGACCCCTAGTTTTATAATATGATGATAATTTGCATATTTCTATACTTCGGCTTAAAAATAAGGTGTTAGTGGGTGAAAACACTAATGAGTTCCTGAACGGCCCCGTGAGTGGCACCAACACCTCGCCCGGGACCAATGTAACTCATTTGAAGTAACCCAGCGATCACGACACCCCTAGTTTTGGAATACGATTATAATTTACATAATTCTAGACTTAAGAAAAACAAAGCGATGGTGAGTGAAAACCCTAAATAGCCCCCGAAAGGCCACATGAGTGGCACCAACACCTCGTACGGGACCAATGTAACTCGCACGAACTGACCGCGTGATCACGGGCCCTCGGTTTGAGAATATGATGATAATTAGCATATTTCTCGACTTAGGTTTAAAACATGGCGTGGGTGAAGGAAAACCTGAAGCAGCCCCAGAACGGGCCTGTGAGTAGCACCAACACCTCGGACGGGACAAATGGTACGAACTGATCGTGCGATCAAGGTGCCCCCATTTTAAGAATATAATGATAATTAGCATATTTTTAGACTTAGGTTTAAAAATATGCTATTAGTCGGTGAAAACGAGAAACAGCCCCTGAACAGCCCCATGTGTAGCACCAACACCTTGTACGTGTCCAATGTAACTCCTACGAACTGGTCGCGTGATCACGGGACCCCTGATTTTAGAATATGATGATAATTTACATATATCTAGACTTAGGCTTAAAAACATGGCGTTAGTTGGTGAAAACCCAAAACAGTTCCTGAATAGCCCTGTGAGTGGCACTAACACCTCGTACGGGACTAATGTAACTCGTAGGAACTGACCGCGCGATCACGGCACCCTTAGTTTGAGAATACGATGATAATTTACATATTTCTAGACTTAGTCAAAACATGGTGGTGGTGGGTGAAAACCAGAAACAACCCCCGTACGGCGCCGTAAGTGGCACCAACACCTCGTACGGGACCAATGTAACTCGTAGAAACTAATCCCATGATCACGGGACCCTCGATTTGAGAATACGACGATAATTTGCATATTTTTAGACTTAGGCTTAAAAACATTACGTTAGTTGGTGAAAACCCAAAACATCCCTCGAACGACCCCGTGAGTGGCACCAACACCTCGCTCGGGACCAATGTAACTAGTAGGAATTGATCACGCGGTCATGGGATCTCTGATTTTAGAATACTATGATAATTTGTATATGTCTAGACTTAGGCTTAAAAACATGACGTTAGTGGGTGAAAACTCGAAATAGCCCCCGAACGGCCCCGTGAGTGTCATAAACACCTCGCACGGGACCAATGTAACTCGTATGAACTGAACGCTCGATCACGGTACCCCTAGTTCTAGAATACCATGATCATTTGAAAATTTTTAGACTTAGGAGAAAAAACATGGCGTTAATGGGTGAAAACCCAAAACAACCCCTGAACGGCTCCGTGAGTGGAACTAACACCTCGTACGGGACCAATGTAACTCGTACGAACCGATCATGCAATCACGAGGCCCTCGATTTGAGAATACGATGATAATTTGCTTATTTCTAGACTTGGGATTTAAAACATGGCGTTAGTGGGTGAAAACCCAAAATAGTCCTGAACGGCCCCGTGAGTGGCACCAACCCCTTGCACAGGACAAATGTTACTCGTATAAACTAACCGCACGATCACGGGACCCTGATTTGAGAATACGATGATAATTTGAATATTACTAGATTTAGGCTAAAAAATTAGGCATTAGTTGGTGAAAAGTCGAAATAACCCCTGAAAGGCCCCATGAGTGGCACTAACACCTCGTACAGGACAAGTTAAACTCGTACAAATTGATCGCGCGATCTCGGGACCCGCGGTTTGAGAATACAATGATAATTTGCATATTTATAGATTTAGGCTTAAAAACAAGGCGTCAGGGGGTGAAAACCCCAATCAATCCCCAAATGGCTCCATGAGTGGCACTAACACCTCGCACGGGATCAATGTAACTCGTAGAAACTGACCTCATGATCACGGTACCCTCGGTTTGAGAATACCATGATAATTTGAATATTTTTAGACTTAGGCTTAAAAACATGGCGATAGTGGGTGAAAACCTAAAATAGCCGCCGAACGACCCCGTGTGTGGCACCAACACCTCGCACTGGACCAATGTAACTCATAGGAACTGACAGCGCAATCACAAGACCCCCAGTTTGAGAATAAAATAATAATTTTCATAATTCTAGGATTAGGCTTAAAAACTTGGCATTAGTGGATGAAAACCCAAAATAGTTCTCGAACGACCCCGTGTGTGGCACCAACACCTCGTACGGGACCAATGTAACTCATATAGACTGATCGTGCGATCGTAAGACCCTTGGTTTGAGAATAAAATGATAATTTTCATATTTCTAGACTTTGGTTTACAACATGGCGTTAGTGGGTGAAAACTCGAAACAGCCACCGAACGACCTCGTGAATCACACCAACATCTCGAACGGGACCAATGGAACTCATACGAACTGACCGTGCGATCATGAGACCCCCGGTTTAAGAAACGATGATAATTTTCAAATTTTTAGACTTAGGCATAAACATTGCTTTAGTTGGTGAAAACCCGAAACAACACCCGACGACCCCGTGAGTGGCACTAACACCTCGCACGGGTCCAATGTAACTCGTACAAACTGATCGCATGATCACGAGACCCCCAGTTTTAGAATACGACGATAATTTGCAAATTTCTAGACTTAGGCTTAAAAACATTACGTTAGTGGGTGAAAACCCGTAACAGTTCCCGAACAGCCCTAAGAGTGGCACCAACACCTCGCACGGGACCAATGTAGCACGTGGGAACTGACTACGTGGTCACGGAACCCTCGGTTTGAGAATACGATGATAATTAGCATATTTCCAGAGTTAGTCAAAATATGACGGTGGTGGGTGAAAACCCAAAACAGCCCCTGAACAACCCCATGAGTGGCACTAACACCTCGCATGGGACTAACGTAACTGATACAAACTGATCGCGTGATCACGGTACCCCAAGTTGAGAAAAAGATGATAATTAGCATATTTCTAGAATTAGGTTTAAAAACAAGGCGGCATCAACACCTCGCATGGCACCAATGTAACTCATACGAACTAACTGCACGATCACGAGACCCCTAGTTTTCGAATACGATGATAATGTTCATATTTCTAGACTTAAGTTTAAAAATATGGCGTTTGTGGGTGAAAACTAGAACCAACCCCCGAACGACCCCATGTGTGGTACCAACGCCTCGCACGGGACCAATGTAACCCGTACAAACTGATCGTGCAATCATGGGACCCTTGTATTGAGAATATGACGATAATTTGCATATTTTTAGACTTAGTCTTAAAAACATTGCATTAGTGGGTGAAAACCCAAAACAGCCCCCGAACGACCCCATGACTGGCACCAACACCTCGCATGGGACTAACGTAACTCATACAAACTGATCGCGCGATCACGGTACCCCTAGTTTGAGAAAATGATGATAATTAGCATATTTCTCGACTTAGGTTTAAAAACAAGGCGGCATCAACACCTCGCACGGCACCAATGTAACTCATACAAACTAACTGCACGATCACGAGGCCCCTAGTTTGAGAATACGATGATAATTAACATATTTCTAGACTTAAGTTTAAAAACATTGCGTTTGTGGGTGAAAACTAGAACCAACCCCCGAAAGACCCCGTGTGTGGTACCAACACCTCGCACGGGACCAATGTAACCCGTATAAACTGATCGCGCAATCATGGGACCCTTGTATTGAGAATATGACGATAATTTGCATATTTTTAGACTTAGTTTTAAAAACATTGCATTAGTGGGTGAAAACTTGAAACAGCCGCCGAACGATCCCGTGAATGGCACCAACACCTCGCACGGGACCAATGTCACTCATAGGAACGGACCACGCAATCACGGGACTCCCGGTTTGAGAATACAACTATTATTTGGATATTGGTAGACTTAGGCAAAACATAGCGTTGGTGGGTGAAAACCCGAAACAACCCCCGAATGGCCCCGTGAGTGCCACCAAACCTTGTACGGGACCAATATAACTCTTACGAACTGACCACGTGATCACAGGACCCCCAGTTTGAGAATATGATGATAATTTTCATATTTTTAGACTTAGGCTTAAAAACATGGCATTAGTGGGTGAAAACTCGAAACATCTCCTTAATGGCCCCATGAGTGGCACCAACACCTCGCACGTGGCCAATATAACTACTACGAACTGAATGCGCGATCACGGGTCCCTCGATTTGAGAATACGATGATAATTTGGATATTTCTAGACATAGGTTTAAAAACATGGCGTCGGTGGGTGAAAACCTGAAATAGCTCCTGAACGGCCCCGTGAGTGGCACCAACACCTCGTATGGGACCAATGTAACTTGTACGAACTACCCGCATGACCACGAGACCCCCGTGAGAATACGATTATAATTAGCATATTTCTAGACTTAGGTTTAAAAACATGGCATTGGTGGGAGGAAAACTGAAGCAGCCTCGAAATGGCCCTGTGAGTGGTACCAACACCTCGCACGGAACCAATGTAAATCGTACGAACAGACCGCGCGATCAAGGGACCACCGATTTGATAATATGATTATAATTTGCATATTTTTTGACTTAGGCTTAAAAACACGACGTGAGTGAGTGATAACCCGAAACATCCCCTGAATGGACCCATGAGTGGAACCAACACCTCGCACGGGACCAATGTAACTCGTACAAACTGACTGCACAATCACGGGACCCCTAGTTTTATAATATGATGATAATTTGCATATTTCTATACTTCGGCTTAAAAATAAGGTGTTAGTGGGTGAAAACACTAATGAGTTCCTGAACGGCCCCGTGAGTGGCACCAACACCTCGCCCGGGACCAATGTAACTCATTTGAAGTAACCCAGCGATCACGACACCCCTAGTTTTGGAATACGATTATAATTTACATAATTCTAGACTTAAGAAAAACAAAGCGATGGTGAGTGAAAACCCTAAATATCCCCCGAAAGGCCACATGAGTGGCACCAACACCTCGTACGGGACCAATGTAACTCGCACGAACTGACCGCGTGATCACGGGACCTCGGTTTGAGAATATGATGATAATTAGCATATTTCTTGACTTAGGTTTAAAACATGGCGTGGGTGAAGGAAAACCTGAAGCAGCCCCAGAACGGGCCTGTGAGTAGCACCAACACCTCGGACGGGACAAATGGTACGAACTGATCGTGCGATCAAGGTGGCCCCATTTTAAGAATATAATGATAATTAACATATTTTTAGACTTAGGTTTAAAAATATGCTATTAGTCGGTGAAAACGAGAAACAGCCCCTGAACAGCCCCATGTGTAGCACCAACACCTTGTACGTGTCCAATGTAACTCCTACGAACTGGTCGCGTGATCACGGGACCCCTGATTTTAGAATATGATGATAATTTACATATATCTAGACTTAGGCTTAAAAACATGGCGTTAGTGGGTGAAAACCCAAAACAGTTCCCGAATAGCCCTGTGAGTGGCACTAACACCTCGTACGGGACTAATGTAACTCGTAGGAACTGACCGCGCGATCACGGCACCCTTAGTTTGAGAATACGATGATAATTTACATATTTCTAGACTTAGTCAAAACATGGTGGTGGTGGGTGAAAACCCGAAACAACCCCCGTACGGTGCCGTAAGTGGCACCAACACCTCGCACGGGACCAATGTAACTCGTAGAAACTAATCCCATGATCACGGGACCCTCGATTTGAGAATACGACGATAATTTGCATATTTTTAGACTTAGGCTTAAAAACATTACGTTAGTTGGTGAAAACCCAAAACATCCCTCGAACGACCCCGTGAGTGGCACCAACACCTCGCTCGGGACCAATGTAACTAGTAGGAATTGATCACGCGGTCATGGGAGCTCTGATTTTAGAATACTATGATAATTTGTATATGTCTAGACTTAGGCTTAAAAACATGACGTTAGTGGGTGAAAACTCGAAATAGCCCCCGAACGGCCCCGTGAGTGTCATAAACACCTCGCACGGGACCAATGTAACCCGTACGAACTGAACGCTCGATGACGGTACCCCTAGTTCTAGAATACCATGATCATTTGAAAATTTTTAGACTTAGGACAAAAAACAAGGCGTTAATGGGTGAAAACCCAAAACAACCCCTGAACGGCTCCGTGAGTGGAACTAACACCTCGTACGGGACCAATGTAACTCGTACGAACTGATCATGCGATCACGAGGCCCTCGATTTGAGAATACGATGATAATTTGCTTATTTCCAGACTTGGGATTAAAAGCATGGCATTAGTGGGTGAAAACCACAAATAGTCCCGAATGGCCTTGTGAGTGGCACCAACCCCTTGCACAGGACAAATGTTACTCGTATAAACTAACCGCACGATCACGGTACCCTGATTTGAGAATACGATGATAATTTGAATATTACTAGATTTAGGCTAAAAAATTAGGCATTAGTTGGTGAAAAGTCGAAATAACCCCTGAAAGGCCCCATGAGTGGCACTAACACCTCGCACGGGACAAGTGAAACTCGTACAAATTGATCGCGCGATCACGAGACCCGCGATTTGAGAATACAATGATAATTTGCATATTTATATATTTAGGCTTAAAAATAAGGCGTTAGGGGGTGAAAACCCCAATCAATCCCCAAATGGCCCCATGAGTGGCACCAACACCTCGCACGGGATCAATGTAACTCATACAAACTGACCTCATAATCACAGTACCCTCGGTTTGAGAATACCACGATAATTTGAATATTTCTAGACTTAGGCTTAAAAACATGGCGATAGTGGGTGAAAACCTAAAATAGCCGCCGACCGACCCCGTGTGTGGCACCAACACCTCACACTAGACCAATGTAACTCATAGGAACTGACAGCGCAATAACAAGACCCCCAGTTTGAGAATAAAATAATAATTTTCATAATTCTAGGATTAGGCTTAAAAACTTGGCATTAGTGGATGAAAACCCAAAATAGTTCTCGAACGGCCCCATATGTGGCACCAACACCTCGTACGGGACCAATGTAACTTGTATAGACTGATCGTGCGATCGTAAGACCCTTGGTTTGAGAATAAAATGATAATTTTCATATTTCTAGACTTTGGTTTACAACATGGCGTTAGTGGGTGAAAACTCGAAACAGCCACCGAACGGCCTCGTGAGTCACACCAATATCTCGAACGGGACCAATGGAACTCATACGAACTGACCGTGCGATCATGAGACCCCCGGTTTAAGAAAACGATGATAATTTTCAAAGTTTTAGACTTAGGCATAAAAACATTGCTTTAGTTGGTGAAAACCCGAAACAACACCCGAACGACCCCGTGAGTGGCACTAACACCTCGCACGGGTCCAATGTAACTCGTACAAATTGATCGCGTGATCACGAGACCCCCAATTTTAGAATACGACGTTAATTTACAAATTTCTAGACTTAGGCTTAAAAACATGATGTTAGTGGGTGAAAACCCGTAACAGTTCCCGAACAGCCCTAAAAGTGGCACCAACACCTCGCACGGGACCAATGTAGCATGTGGGAACTGACTACGTGGTCACGGAACCCCCGGTTTGAGAATACGATGAAAATTAACATATTTCCAGACCTAGTCAAAATATGACGGTGGTGGGTGAAAACCCAAAACAGCCCCCGAACGGCCCCATGAGTGGCACTAACACCTCGCATGGGACTAACGTAACTCATACAAACTGATCGCGTGATCACAGTACCCCAAGTTTGAGAAAACGATGATAATTAGCAAATTTCTAGACTTAGGTTTAAAAACAAGGCGGCATCAACACCTCGCATGGCACCAATGTAACTCATACGAACTAACTGCACGATCACGAGACCCCTAGTTTTTGAATACGATGATAATTAACATATTTTTAGACTTAAGTTTAAAAATATGGTGTTTGTGGGTGAAAACTAGAACCAACCCCCGAACGACCCCGTGTGTGGTACCAACGCCTCGCACGGGACCAATGTAACCCGTACAAACTGATCGTGCAATCATGGGACCCTTGTATTGAGAATATGATGATAATTTTCATATTTTTAGACTTAGTCTTAAAAACATTGCATTAGTGGGTGAAAACTTGAAACAGCCGCCGAACGATCCCATGAATGGCACCAACACCTTGCACGGGACCAATGTCACTGGTAGGAACGGACCACGCAATCACGAAACTCCCGGTTTGAGAATACAACTATTATTTGGATATTTGTAGACTTAGGCAAAACGTGGCGTTGGTGGGTGAAAACCCGAAACAACCCCCGAATGGCCCCGTGAGTGCCACCAAACCTCGCACGGGACCAATATGACTCTTATAAACTGACCACGTGATCACAGGACCCCCGGTTTGAGAATATGACGATAATTTGCATATTTTTAGACTTAGTCTTAAAAACATGGCATTAGTGGGTGAAAACCCGAAACATCTCCTGAACGGCCCCATGAGTGGCACCAACACCTCGCACGTGGCTAATGTAACTACTACGAACTGACTGCGCGATCACGGGTCCCCCGATTTGAGAATACGATGATAATTTTAATATTTCTAGACATAGGTTTAAAAACATGGCGTTGGTGGGTGAAAACCTGAAATAGCTCCTGAACGGCCCCGTGAGTGGCACCAACACCTCGCACGGGACTAATGTAACTCGTACGAACTACCTTCATGACCACGAGACCCCCGTGAAAATATGATTATAATTATCATATTTCTAGACTTAGGTTTAAAAACATGGCATTGCTGGGGGAAAAACTGAAGCAACCTCGAAATGGCCCTGTGAGTGGCACCAACACCTCGCACGGGACCAATGTAACTCGTATGAACTGACCGCATGATCACGAGACCCCCGATTTGAGAATATGATGACAATTTGCATATTTTTAGACTTAGGCTTAAAAAAATGACGTGAGTGGGTGATAAACCGAAACATCCCCTGAATGGACCCATGAGTGGAGCCAACACCTAGCACAGGACCAATGTAACTCGTACAAACTGACTGCACAATCACGGGACCCCTGGTTTTAGAATATGATGATAATTTGCATATTTCTAGACTTAGGCTTAAAAACATGGTGTTAGTGGGTGAAAACACTAATGAATTCCTGAACGGCCCCGTGAGTGGCACCAACACCTCGCACGGGACCAATGTAACTCATCGGAACTGACCCTGCGATCATGACACCCCCAGTTTTGGAATACGATTATAATTTACATAATTCTAGACATAAGCAAAATAAGGCGGTGGTGAGTGAAGACCCTAAATAACTCCCCGAAAGGCCACATGAGTGGCACCAACACCTTGTACGGGACCAATGTAACTCGCACGAACTGACCGCGTGATCACGGGCCCTCGGTTTGAGAATATGATGATTATTAGCATATTTCTTGACTTAGGTTTAAAACATGGCGTTGGTGAAGGAAAACCTGAAGCAGCCCCAGAACGGGCCTGTGAGTAGCACCAACACCTCGCACGGGACTAATGTTACGAACTGATCGTGTGATCACGGTGCCCCCATTTTGAGAATACAATGATAATTAGAGTATTTTTAGACTTACGTTTAAAAATATGGAATTAGTGGGTGAAAATGAGAAACAGCCTCCGAACGGCACCGTGTGTGGCACCAACACCTGACACAGGACCAATGTAACTCGTACAAGCTGATCGCGCGATCATGGGACCCTCGATTTGAGAATGCGACGATCATTTCCATATTTCTAGACTGAGGCTTAAAAACATTGCTTTAGTGGCTGAAAACCCAAAATAACTCAGGAACGACCCCGTGAGTGGAACTAATACCTCACTTGGGACCAATGTAACTAGTAGGAACTAACCATGCGATCATGGGACTTCTGATTTGAGAATAGTACGAAAATTTGCATATATCTAGACATAGGCTTAAAAACATAGCGTTAGTGTGTAAAAATCAGAAACAGCTCCCGAATGCCCCCGTGAGTGGCACCAACAGCTCACACGGGACCAATGTAACTCATACGAACTGACCGTTCGATCACGGTACCCTCGGTTTTAGAATACGATGATAATTTGCAAATTTTTAGACTTAGGTTTAAAAGCATGGTGTTAGTGAGTGAAAACCCAAAATAGTCCCTGAATGGCCCCGTGAGTGGTACCAACACCTTGCACGGGACCAATGTAACTCATACGAACTGACTGCACAATCACGGGACCCCTAATTTGAGAATACGATGATAATTAGCATATTTTTAGACTTAGGTTTAAAAATATGGCGTTAGTGGGTGAAAACTAGAAACAACCCCCGAACGACCTCGTGAGTGGCACCAACACCTCGCACGGGTCCAATGTAACCCGTACAAACTGATCATGGAATCACAGGACCCTCAATTTGAGAATACGACAATAATTTGCATATTTTAGACTTAGTGTTAAAAACATTGCATTAGTGGGTGAAAACTCAAAACTATCGCCGAATGACCATGTGAATGGCACCAACACCTCGCACGGGACCAATGTAACTCGTACAAACTGATCATGCAATCACAGGACCCTCAATTTGAGAATACGAAAATAATTTTCATATCTTAGACTTAGTGTTAAAAACATTGCATTAGTGGGTGAAAACTCAAAACTATCGCCGAATGACCATGTGAATGGCACCAACACCTCGCACGGGACCAATGTAACTCGTAGGAACGGACAACGCAATCACGGGACACCCAGTTTGAGAATACAATGATAATTTGGATATTAATAGACTTAGGCAAAACATGGCGTTGGTGGATGAAAACTCGAAACAGCCCCTGAATGGACCCGTGAGGGGCACCAAACCTCGTACGGGACCAATATAACTCTTATGAACTGACCACGCGATCACGGGACCCACGATTTGAGAATATGATGATAATTTTAATATTTCTAGACTTAGGCTTAAAAACCTGGCGTTGGTGGGTGACAACCCGAAACATCTCCCAAACGGCCCCCTGAGTGGCACCAACACCTCGCACGTGGCCAATGTAACTACTACAAACTTACTGTGTGATCACGGTTCCCCCGATTTGAGAATACAACGATAATTTGCATATTTCTAGACATAGGTTTAAAAACATCGCGTTGGTGGGTGAAAAACAGAAATAGCTCCCGAGCGGCCCCGTGATGGCACTAGCACCTCGCACGGGACCAATGTAACTCGTACGAACTACCCGTTCGACCACGAGACCCCCGTGAGAATAAGATGATAATTAGCATATTTCTAGACTTAGGTTTAAAAACATGGAGTTGGTTGGGACAAAACCGAAGCAGCCACGGAATGGCCCCGTGAGTGGCACCTACATCTCACATGGACCAATGTAACTCGTACGAACTGACCGGGCGATCATGGGACCCCCAGTTTGAGAATGAGATGATAATTTTCATGTTTCTATACTTAGGCTTAAAAACATGGCGTTAGGGGGTGAAAACCCCAAAAATTCCCCAAATGGCCTCGTGAGTGGCACCAACACCTCACACGTGACCAATGTAACTCTTACAAACTGACTGCGCGATCACAGAACCCTCAGTTTTAGAATACGACGATAATTTACGTATTTCTAGACTTAGGTTTAAAAACATGGTGTTAGCGGGGGAAAACCCTAATGAGTTCCTGAACGGCCCCGTGAGTGGCACCAACACCTCGCATGGGACCAATGTAACTCACAAGAACAGACCACGCAATCACGACACCCCCAGTTTTACAATACGATTATAATTTACATAATTCTAGACTTTGGCAAAACAAAGCAGTGGTGAGTGAAAACCCTACAGCCCCCCAAACGGCCCCGTGAGTGGCACCAAAACCTCGTACTGGACCAATGTAGCTCGCATGAAGTAACCGCATGATCACGGGACCCTCGATTTGAGAATACGATTATAATTAGCATATTTCTTGACTTAGGTTTAAAAACATGGCGTTGGTGAAGGAAAACTTAAAGCAGCCCTAGAACGCACCTGTGAGTAGCACCAACACCTCGCACGGGACAAATGTAACTCATACGAACTGACTGCGCGATCACGAGGCTCCCGTTTGGAGAATACGATGATAATTAGCATATTTTTAGACTTAGGTTTAAAAATATGGTATTAGTCGGTGAAAACGAGAAACAGCCCCTGAACAGCCCCGTGAGGGGCACCTACACCTCACACGGGACCAATGTAACTCGTACAAACTGATCGCGTGATCACGGGACCCTCGATTTGAGAATACGGCGATAATTTCCATATTTCTATACTTAGGCTTAAAAACATTGCCATAGTGGCTGAAAACCCAAAAGAACCCTCGAACGACCCCGTGAGTGGCACCAACACCTCGCTCGCGACCAATGTAACTAGTAAGAACTGACCACGCGATCATGGGACCTCTGATTTGAGAATAATACGACAATTGGCATATGTCCAGACTTAGGCTTAAAAACATGGCATTAGTGGGTAAAAACCCGAACAAGCCCTGATAGGGCCCCGTGAGTGGCAGCAACACCTCGCGCGGGACTAATGTAATTCGTACGAACTAACTGCGCAACCACGATGCCCTCGATTTTAGAATACAATGATAATTTGCAAATTTTTAGACTTAGGCTTAAAACATGGAATTAGTGAGTGAAAACTCGAAATCATCCCCGAACAGTCCCGTGAGTGGCACCAACACCTTGTACGGGACTAACGGAACTCGTAGGAACTCACCGCGCAATCACAGGACCCTCGATTTGAGAATACGATGATAATTTGCATATTTCTAGACCTAAGATTAAAAACATGGCATTAACCTGAAATAGCCCCCGAACGGCCCCGTGAGTTGCACCAGCATCTCGCACGGGACCATTATAACTCGTAGAAACTGATCGCGCGATCACGGTACCCCCTGTTTGAGAATAAGGTGATAATTTGCATATATCAAGAATTAGGCTTAAAAACATGGCGTTAGTGGGTGAAAACTCAAAATAGCCCCCGAACAGCCCCATGAGTGGCACTAATATCTCGCACGGGACCAATGTAACTCGTACAAACTGACCACGTGATCACGGGACCCCTAATTTTATTATACGATGATAATTTGCATAATACTAGTCTCAGGCTTAAAAATAAGGCATTAGTGGGTGAAAAGCTGAAATATGCCCCGAATAGCCCCGTGAGTGGCTCAAACACCTTGCACGGGACCAATGTAACTAATACAAACTGTATGCACGATTACGAGACCCCCATTTGAGATTATGATGATACTTTGCATATTTCTAGACTTAAGCTTAAAAACATGATTTTGGTGGGTGAAAACCTGAAACAGCTCCCGAACGGCCCCGTGAGTGGCACCAACACCTCGCACGGGACCAATGTAACTCGTACAAACTGACCGAGTGACCACGAGAGTACGATGATAATTAGAATATTTCTAGACATAGGTTTAAAACATGGCGTTAGTGCGGTGAAAATATAAACAGCCCCAGAACGGCCATGTGAGTGGAACCAACACCTCGCACGGGACCCATTATAACTCGTAAGAACTGACCGCACGATCACGGGAACTCGGTTTAAGAATATAATGATAATTTGCATATATCTAGACTTAGGATTAAAAACATGGTGTTAGTGGGTGAAAACTAGAAACAGCCCACGAATAGCCCCGTGAGGGGCAGTAACGTCTTGCACAGGACCAATGCAACTCGTACGAACTGATCACTCGATCACGAGACCCCCGGTTTGAGAATACGATGATAATTTTTGTAATACTAGACTTGGGTTTAAAAATAAGGCATTAGTGGGTGAAAAGCCAAAACAGCCCCGGAACGGCCCCGTGAGTGGCACCAACACTTTGCACGGGACCAATATAACTAGTACGAACTGATTACGTGATCTTAAGACCCCCGATTTGAGAATACAATGATACTTTACATATTTCAAGGCTTAGGCTTTAAAACATGGCTTTAAAATAGCTCCCGAATGGCCCCGTGAGTGGCACCAACACCTCGCACGGGACCAATGTAACTCGTACGAACTGACCGCGCGATCACGGGACCCCCGTGTTGAGAATATGATGATAATTTGCATATTTTTATACTTAGGCTTATAGACATGGCGTGAGTGAGTGATAACCCGAAATATCCCCAAGAGTGGCACCAACACCTCGCACAGGACCAATGTAACTTGTACGAACTGACCGCGCAATAACGGGACCCCCGATTTGAGAATATAATGATAATTTGAATATTTCTAGACTTAGGCTTAAAAACATGGCATTGGTCTGGGAAAACTCGAAACAACACCTGAACGGCCCCGTGGGTGGCACCAATACCTTGCATGGGACCAATGTAACTCATACGAACTGACCGCGTGATCACGGGGACCTCAGTTTGAGAATACGGTGATAATTTGCATATTTTTAGATTTATGCTTAAAAACATGACGTTAATGGGTGAAAACTCGGAACATTCCCCGAAAGTCCCCCGGAGTGGCACCAACACCTCGCACGGGACCAATGTAACTCTTACGGGCTGACCGTGCGATCACGGGACCCTCAATTTTAGAATAAGATGATAATTTCATATTTTAGGACTTAGGCCTAAAAACATGGCGGTAGTGGGTGAAAACCCCAAATAGCCCTCCAAACGGCCTCGTGAGTGGCACCAAAACCTCGCACGGGACCAATGTAACTCGTATGAACTGACTGCGTGTTCACAAGGCCCTTGGTTTGAGAATACGATGATAATTTGTATATTTCTAGACTTGGGTAAAACATTGCATTGGTGGCTGAAAACTCAAAACAAATCCCGAACGGCCCCCTGAGTGGCAACAACACCTCGCATGTGGACAATGTAACTTTTACAAACTGATTGCGCAATAACAGGACCCCCGATTTGAGAATATGGCGATAATTATCATATTTCTAGACTAAGGCTTAAAAACATGGCGTTACTGGGTGAAAACCCAAAACAGTCCTCGAACGGCCCCGCTAGTGGCACCAACACCTCGTACGGGACCAATGTAACTCGTAAGAACTGACCGCGTGATCAAGGGACCCCCGGTTTAAGAATATGATGATAATTTGCATATGTCTAGACATAGGCTTAAAAACATGGCGTTAGTGGTTGAAAAATAAAAAATAAAACCAAATGGCCTCGTGAGTGGCACATCACCTCGCACAAGACCAATATAACTCGTACAAACTAACCTCACGATTACGGGACCCCCGATTTAAGAATAGATGATAATTTCCTTATTTCTAAACTTAAGCTTAAAATCAAGGCATTAGTGGGTGAAAAGCAGAAATAGCCCCCGAGTGGCCCCGTGAGTGGCACCAACACCTCGTACGGGACCAATGTAACTCGTACGAATTGACTGCATGATAACGGGACCCTCGGTTTGATAATATTATGATAATTTGCATATTTTTAGAATTAGGCTTAAAAATATAGTGTTAGTGGGTGATAACCTGAAACATCCCCCGAATGGCCCCATGAGTGACACCATCACCTTGCACGGGACCAATGTATATCGTACAAATCGACGGCGCGATCACGGGACCCTCGTTTTGAGACTACGATGATAATTTGCATATTTCTAGACCTAAACTTAAAAACATGACATTAGTGGGTCAAAACCTGAAACAGCTCCCGAACGACCACGTGAGGGGCACTAAAACCTCGCACGGGACCAATATTACTCGTATGAACTGATTATGGGATTGCGAGACACCCGATTTGAGAATACGATGATAATTTGCATATCTCTAGAGCTACGTGTAAAAACATGGCGTTAGTGGGTAAAAACCCAAAATAGCCCCCGAATGGCCCTCTGAGTGGCACCAACACCTCGTACGGGTCCAATGTAACTCGTACAAACTGACTGCACGATCACAGGACTCTTAGATTGAGAATGTGAAGATAATTTGCAAATTTCTAGACATAGGCAAAACATGGCGTTGGATGGGAAAACCAGAAATAGCCCTCAAATGCCCCCCGTAGTGGCCCTAACACCTCGCATGCGGCAAATGTGACTCGTATGAAATGACTGCGTGATCACGAGACCCCCAGTTTGAGAATATGACCATAATTTTCATATTTTTAGACTTAGTCTTAAAACATGGAGATAGTGGGTGAAAGCCCAAAACAGTCCCCGAACGGCCCCGTGAGTGGCACCAATACCTCGCACGGGACCAATATAACTCGTAGGAACTGACCATCCGATCACGGGACCCTCGATTTGAGAATATGATGATAATTTGCATATTTCTAGACTTAGGCAAAACATGGTGTTGGTGGGTGAAAACCCGAAACAACTCCCGAACGGCCCCGTGAGTGACACCAACACCACTCATGGGACCAATGTAACTCGTACAAACTGACCACGTGATCACGGGAGCGTCGGTTTGAGAATATAGTGATAATTTGAAAATTTCTAGATTTAGGTCTAAAAACATGGCATTAGTGGGTGAAAATCCGAAACAGCTACCGAACAACCCCGTGAGTGGAACCAACACCTCGCACGGGACCAATGTAACTCGTAAAAAGTGACCACACGATCACGGGACCCCCAATTTGAAAATACGACAGAAATTCGCTTATCTCTAGACTTGGGCTTAAAAACATGGCATTAGTGGGTGAAAACCCGAAATAAATCTCGAATAGCCCCGTGAGTGGCACTAACACCTCGCACGGGTCCAAAGTTACTTGTACAAAATGACTGTGCGATCACGGGGCACTTGATTTGATAATATGATGATAATTTGAATATCTCTAGGCTTAGGCTCAAAAACTGGGCATTAGTGGGTGAAAAGAAGAAATAGCCCCTGAACGGCCCCGTGAGTGGCACCAACACCTCGCATGGGACTAATGAAACTCGTACAAACTGATCGCGCTATCACATGACCCTCGGTTTGAGAATAAGATGATAAGTTTCATGTTTTTAGACTTAGGCTTAAAAAGATGGCGTTAGGGGTGAAAACCCTAAACATTCCCCAAATGGCCCCGTGAGTGGCACCAACACCTCACAGGGGACCAATGTAACTCGTACAAACTAACCACACGATCAGAGTACCCTCGGTTTGAGAATACGATGATAATTTGAATATATCTAGACTTAAGCTTAAAAATGTGGCATTATTGGGTGAAAACCTGAAACAACCCCCGAACGACCCCTTGAGTGGCACCTACACCTTGCACGGGACCAATATAACTCGTAGGAACTCATCGCGCAATCACGAGACCTCCAGTTTGAGAATACGATGATAATTTTCATAATTTTAGGCTTAGGCTTAAAAACATGGCGTTAGTGGCTGAAAACACGAAATAGTTCCCGAACGGCCCGTGTGTGGCAACAATACCTCGTATGGGACTAATGTAACTCATACAAACTGACTGTGCGATCGTAGAACCCTCGGTATGAGAATACGATGATAATTTTCATATTTCTTGACTTTGGCTAAAAAACTTGACTTTTGTGGGTGAAAACTCGAAATATCCCCCGAACGGATCCATGAGTGGCACCAACACCTCACAAGGGTCCAATGTAACTCGTACGAATTGACCACGCAATCACGTGACCCCCAATTTTCGAATATGATGATAATTTGTATATTTGTAGACTTAGGCTCAAAAACATGGCGTTAGTGGGTGAAACCTCAAAACAATTCCCGAAGAGCGCCGTGAGTGGCACCAACACCTCACATGAGACCAATGTAACTCGTAGGAACTGATCGCGGAGTCACGACACCCCTGGTTTGAGAATACGATGATAATTTACATATTTCTAGACTTAGTCAAAACATGGCGGTGGTGAGTGAAAACCTAAAATGTCCGCCGAACGGCCCCATGAGTGGCACCAACACTTCGCACTGGACCAATGTAACTCGTACAAACTGACCGCGCTATCACGGGACCCCCGGTTTGAGAATACGATGATAATTTGAATATTTCTAGACTTAGGTTTAAAAACATGGCGTTGGTTAAGGAGAACCTGAAGCATCCCTGGAACAGGCGCGTGAGTGGCGTCAAACCTCGCACGGGACTGATGTAACTCATATGAACTGATCGCGCGATCATAGGACCCCCAATTTGAGAATACGATGATAATTAGCATATTTTTAGACTTAAGTCTAAAAATATGGTGTTAGTGGGTGAAAACTAGGTACAAACCCCGAACAACCTTGTGAGTGGCACCAACACCTTGCACGGGAACAATGTAACCCGTACAAATTGATCGCGCGATCACTGGAACGTCGTTTTGAGCATATGATGATAATTTGCATATTTTTAGACTTAGTCTTACAAAAATTGTGTTAGTGGGTGAAAACTCAAAACAGCCACCGAACGACCCCGTGAATATCACCAACACCTCGCATGGAACCAATGTAACTCATAGGAATGGAGCACACAATTACTGGACCTCCGATTTGAGAATACTACGATAATTTGCATATGTCTAGACTTAGGCTTAAAAACATTGCGTTAGTGGCTGAAAACCCAAAACAACCCCGAATGGCCCCGTGAGTGGCACCAACACCTCGCATGGGACCAATGTAACTCGTATGAACTGACAGCCCGATCACAGTATCCCCGGTTTGAGAATACTATGATAATTTGCATATGTCTAGACTTAGGCTTAAAAACATTACTTTAGTGGGTGAAAATTCGAAACAACCCCCGAACGACCCCATGAGTGGAACCAACACCTCGCACGGGACCAATGTAACTCGTAGGAACTGACCACGTGATCAAGGGACCCCCCATTTAGGAATACGACGATAATTTGTGTATTTCTAAACTTCGGCTTAAAAACAAGGCATTAATGGATGAAAACCCAAAATAGCCCTCGAACAACCCCGTGAGTGGCACTAACACCTCGCATGGGTCCAAAGTTACTTGTACAAATTGACTGGGCGATCACGGGGCCCCCGATTTGATAATTTGATGATAATTTACGTATCTCTAGACTTAGGCTCAAAAACTATGCATTAGTGGGTGAAAAGCAAATATAGCCCATGAACGACCCCGTGAGTGGCACCAACACCTCGCATGGGACCAATAAAACTCGTACAAACTGACCGTGAGATCACATGACCCTCGATTTGAGAATAAGATGATAATTTTCATGTTTCTAGACTTAGGCTTAAAAACATGGCGTTAGGGGGTGAAAACCCCAAACATTCCCCAAATGGCCCCGTGAGTGGCACCAACACCTCGCACGGGACCAATGTAACTCGTACAAACTGACTGCGCGATCATGGTACCCTTAGATTGAGAATGTGAAGACAATTTGTAATTTTCTAGACATAGGCAAAACATGGCGTTGGAGGGGGAAAACCTGAAACAGCCTCCAAACGGCCCCCTTAGTGGCCCTAACACCTCGCACGCGGCAAATTTGACTCGTATGAACTGACTGCGTGATCACGGAACCCCCAGTTTGAGAATACGACCATAATTTTCATATTTCTAGACTTATGCTTAAAACATGGCGATAGTGGGTGAAAGCCCAAAACAGTCCCCGAACGTTCCCGTGAGTGGCACCAATACCTCGCACGGGACCAATATAACTCGTAGGAACTGACCATCCGATCACGGGACCCTCGGTTTGAGAATATGATGATAATTTGCATATTTCTAGACTTAGGTAAAACGTGGTGTTGGTGGGTGAAAACTCGAAACAGCTCCCGAACGGCCCCGTGAGTGACACCAACACCACTCATGGGACCAGTGTAACTCGTACAAACTGACCACGTGATCACGGGACCCTCAGTTTGAGAATACAATGATAATTTGCAAATTTCTAGACTTAGGTGTAAAAACATGGCATTAGTGGGTGAAAATCCAAAACAGCCGCTGAACACCCCCATGAGTGGAACCAACACCTCGTACGGGACCAATGAAACTCGTAAGAACTGACCACGCGATCACGGGACCCCCGATTTGAAAATACGACAAATTTTTTCTTATTTCTAGACTTGGGCTTAAAAACATGGTGTTAGTGGGTGAAAACCCGAAATAGCCCTCGAAAAGCCCCATAAGTGGCACTAACACCTCGCATGGGTCCAAAGATACTTGTACAAACTGACTGTGCGATCTCGGGGCTCCCGATTTGATAATACGGTGATAATTTGCGTATCTCTAGACTTAGGCTCAAAAATTGGGCATTAGTGGGTGAAAAGCAAAAATAGCCCCCGAACGGCCCCGTGAGTGGCACCAACACCTCGCATGGGACCAATGAATCTCGTACAAACTGACCGCGCGATCACATGACCCTCGGTTTGAGAATAAGATGAAAATTTTCATGTTTCCAGACTTAGGATTAAAAATATGGCGTTAGGGGGTGAAAACCCCAAACATTCCCCAAATGGCCCCGTGAGTGGCACTAACACCTCGCACGGGACCCATGTAACTCGTACAAACTGACCACACGATCATGGTACCCTCGGTTTGAGAATTCAATGATAATTTGAATATTTATAGACTTAAGCTTAAAAATGTGGCGTAATTAGGTAAAAACCTGAAACAACCCATGAACGACCCCGTGAGTGGCACCTACACCTTGCACGGGACCAATATAACTCATAGGAACTCATCGCGCAATCACGAGACCTCCAGTTTGAGAATACGATGAGATTTTGCATAATTTTAGGATTAGGCTTAAAAACATGGCGTTAGTGGGGTAAATCCTGAAATAGTTCCCGAACGTCCCCGTGTGTTGCACCAACACCTCGTATGGGACCAATGTAACTTGTACAAATTGACCGCGCGATCGTAGGAGCCTCGGTATGAGAATACGATGATAATTTTCATATTTCTTGACTTTCGCTAAAAAACTTGGCTTTTATGGGTGAAAACTCGAAATAGCCCCCGAATGGCCCCATGAGTGGCACCAACACCTCACACGGGTCTAATGTAACTCCTACGAATTGATCGCGCAATCACGGGACCCCCAATTTTCGAATACGATGATAATTTGCACATTTCTAGACTTAGGCTTAAAAACATGGCGTTAGTGGGTGAAAACCTGAAATAATTCCCGAATAGCCCCGTGAGTGGCACCAACACCTCGCATGAGACCAATATAACTCGTAGGGACTGATCGTGGAGTCATGACACCCCTGGTTTGAGAATACGATGATAATTTACATATTTCTAGACTTAGTCAAAACATGGTGGTGGTGGGTGAAAACCCAAAATGTCCACCGAACGGCCCCATGAGTGGCACCAACACTTCGCATTGGACCAATGTAACTCGTACAAACTGACCTCGCTATCATGGGACCCCCAGTTTGAGAATACGATGATAATTTGCATATTTCGAGACTTAAGTTTAAAAAGATGTCGTTGGTTAAGGAGAACCTGAAGCAGCCCCAGAACGGGCCCGTGAGTGGCGTCAACACCTCGCACGGGACCAATGTAACTCATATGAACTGATCGCGCGATCATGGGACCCTCAGTTTTAGAACACGATGATAATTAGCATATTTTTAGACTTAAATCTCAAAATATGGCGTTAGTGGGTGAAAACTAGGAACACCCCCGAATGACCCTGTGAGTGGCACCAACACCTCACACGGGAACAGTGTAACCCGTACAAATTGATCGCGCGATCACAGGAACGTCGTTTTGAGCATATGATGATAATTTGCATATTTTTAGACTTAGGCTTAAAAAAATTATGTTAGTGGGTGAAAACTCGAAACAACCACCGAACGACCCCGTGAATATCACCAACACCTCGCACTGGACCAATGTAACTCATAGGAATGGAGCACACAATCACTACACCTTCGATTTGAGAATGCTATGATAATTTGCATATGTCTAGACTTAGGCTTAAAAACATTGTGTTAGTGGGTGAAAACTCGAAATAACCCCCGAATGACCCCGTGAGTGGAACCAACACCTCGCACGGGACCAATGTAACTCGTACGAACTGACCGCTCGATCATAGTACCCCCGGTTTGAGAATACGACGATGATTTCAAAATTTTTAGACTTAGGCTTAAAAACTTGGCGATAGTGAGTGAAAACCTAAAATAGCCCCCAAACGGCTCCGTGAGTGGAACCAACACCTCGCACGGGACCAATGTAGCTCGTATGAACTGACCTCGTGATCACGGGACCCCCTATTTGAGAATACGACGATAATTTGCATATTTCTAAACTTCGGCTTAAAAACATGGCATTAGTGGGTGAAAACCCGAAATAGCCCTCGAACAGCCCCGTGAGTGGCACTAACACCTCAGACGGGTCCAAAGTTACTTGTACAAATTGACTATGCGATCACGGGGCCCCGGATTTCATAATATGATGATAATTTGCGTATCTCTAGACTTAGGCTCAAAAACTATGCATTAGTGGGTGAAGAAAAAATATCCCCCGAACGGCCCCGTGAGTGGCACCAACACCTCGCGTGGGACCAATGAAACTCCTACAAACTGACCGCGCGATCACATGACCCTCGGTTTGAGAATAAGATGATAATTTTCATGTTTCCATACTTAGGCTTAAAAACATGGCGTTAGGGGCTGAAAACCCCAAACATTCTCCAAATGGCCCCGTGAGTGGCACCAACACCTCGCACGGGACTAATGTAACTCGTAAAAATTGACCACACGATCACGGTACCCTCGGTTTGAGATATGATGATAATTTGAATTTTTCTAGACTTAAGCTTAAAAATGTGGCGTTATTGGGTGAAAACCTGAAACAACCCCCGAACGACCCCATGAGTGGCACCAACACCTCGTACGGGACCAATGTAACTCGTAGGAACTCATCGCGCAATCACGAGTCCTCCAGTTTGATAATACGATGATAATTTGCATAATTTTAGGCTTAGGCTTAAAAACATGGCGTTTGTGGGTCAAAACCTGAAATAGTTCCCGAACGGCCCCATGCGTGGCACCAACACCTCGTATGGGACCAATGTAACTCGTACAAACTGACCGTGCAATCATAGGACCCTATGGTTTGAGAATACGATGATAATTTTCATATTTCTTGACTTTGGCTAAAAAACTTTGCTTTCGTGGGTGAAAACTCGAAATAGCCCTTGAACGGCTCCGTGAGTGGAACCAACACCTCGCACGGGTCCAATGTAACTCGTACAAATTGACCGCGCGATCACACGACCCCCAATTTTCAAATACGATGATAATTTGAATATTTATAGACTTAGGCTTAAAAACATGGTGTTAGTGGGTGAAAACCAGAAATAATTCCCGAACAGCCCCGTGAGTGGCACCAACACCTCGCACGAGACCAATGTAACTCGTAGGAACTGACCGCGGAGTCACGACACCCCTGGTCTTAGAATTCATTGATAATTTACATATTTCTAGACATAGTCAAAACATGGCAGTGGTGGGTGAAAACCCAAAATGTCCCCCGAACGACCCCATGAGTGGCACCAACACTTCGAACTGGACCAATGTAACTCGTACAAACTGACCGCGCGATCACGGGACCCCTGGTTTGAGAGTACGATGATAATTTTAATATTTCTTGACTTAGGTTTAAAAACATGGCGGTGGTTAAGGAGAAACTGAAGCTGCCCCGGAACGGGCCCGTGAGTGGCATCAACACCTCGCACGGGACCAATGTAACTCATATGAACTGATCGCGCGATCATGGGATCCCCAGTTTGAGAATACGATAATAATTAGCATATTTGTAGAATTATGTCTAAAAATATGGCGTTAGTGGGTGAAAACTAGAAACAACCCCCGAACGACCCTGTGAGTGGCACCAACACCTCGCACGGGAACAATGTAACCCGTACAAACCGATCGCGCGATCACGGGAACGTCATTTTGAGCATACGATGATAATTTGCATATTTTTAGATTTAGGATTAAAAAAATTGTGTTAGTGGGCGAAAAGTAGAAACAACCACCGACCCCGTGAATATCACCACACCTCGCACGGGACCAATGTAACTCTTAGGAATGGACACACATTCACATCACCTCCGATTTGAGAATACTACGATAATTTGTATATGTCTAGACTTAGGCTTAAAAGCATTGCATTAGTGGGTGAAAACCCGAAACAACCCCCGAATGACCCCGTGAGTGGCACCAACACCTCGCACGGAACCAATGTAACTCGTACGAACTAACCGCCCGATCCCAGTACCCCCGACTTGAGAATATGACGATGATTTCAAAAATTTTAGACTTAGGCTTAAAAACATGGCTATAGTGGGTGAAAACCTAAAACAGCCCCCGAACGGCTCCATGAGTGGAACCAACACCTATAACGGGACCAATGTAACTCGTACGAATTGACCCCGTGATCACGAGATCCCCCATTTGAGAATACGATGATAATATGCATATTTCTAAACTTCGGCTTAAAAACATGGCGTTAGTGGGTGAAAACCCGAAATAACCCCCGAATGGACCCGTGAGTGGCACCAACACCTCGTACGGGATCACCATAACTTGTAGGAACTAACCACGTGACCATGGGACCCCTGAGAATACGACGAAAATTTGCATATTTCTAGACTTAGGCATAAAAACAAGGTATTAGTGGGTGAAAATGTGAAATATCCCCGAATGGCCCTGTGAGTGGAACTAATACCTCGCACGGCACGATTGTAACTCATACGAACTGACCGCATGAATGCAAGGGATCCTCAGTTTGAGAATACGAAAATAATTTGCATATTTCTTGACCAAGGATTAACAACTTGGCGCTAGTGGGTCGAAACCTGAAATAACCCCTGAACGGCCCCGTGAGTTGCACCAACATATCGCACGGGACCAATGTAACTCGTACAAACTAATGGTGCAATCACGGCACCGCCGGTTTGAAAATATGATGATAATTTGCAAATATTTAGACTTAGGCTTAAAAACATGGCGTTAGTGGGTTAAAATCAGAAACATCCCCCGAATGGCCACGTGTGTGGCACCAACACCTCGCACAGGACCAATGTTTCTCTTACGAACTGACTGTGCAATCACGGGACCCTCGATTAGAGAATACGATGATAATTTTCATATCTCTAGCCTTATGCGTAAAAACATGGCGTTAGTGGGTGAAAACCTGAAGTATCCCACGAACGGCCCCGTTAGTGGCACCAACACTTGCACGGGACCAATGTTACTCGTACGAACTGATGTGTTATCATGGGACCCTCAATTTGAGCATACGATGATAATTTACATATCTCTAGACTTAGGCTTAAAAATAAGGTATTAGTGGGTGAAAAGCTGAAATAGCCCCTAAACGGCCCCGTGAGTGGCACAAACACCTCACACGGGACTAATGTAAGTCGTATGAACTGACCATGCGATCACGGGACCCTCTATTTGAGAATATGACAAAAATTTGCATATTTATAAACTTAAGCAAAACATGGCGTTGGTGGGGAAAACCCGAAATAGCTCCCGAACGACCCCCTTAGTTGTACCAAAACCTCGAATGGGACCAATGTAACTCGTAGGAATTGATCACATGATAATTGGACCTACGGTTTGAGGATAGGATGATAATTTGCATATTTTTAGGTTTAGGCTTAAAAACATGGCGTTAGAGGTTGAAAACTCGAAACAGTTCCCGAACGGCCCCGTGTGTGGCATCAACACCTTGCACGGGACCAATGTAACTTGTACAAACTGACCGCTAGAATGCAAGCCCTCGGTTTGAAAATACAAGGATAATATGCCTATTTCTAGGCTTAGTCTTAAAAGAATGGCGTTAGTGGGTGAAAACTCGAAACAGCACCCGAACGGCCCCGTGAGTGGCACCAACATCTCGGATGGGACCAATTAAACTCGTACGAACTGACCGTGTGATCACAGGCTCCCTAGTTTGAGAATACAATGATAATTTGAAAATTTTTTGACTTAGGCTTAAAAACATGGCGTTAGTGGGTGAAAACCCGAAACATCCCCAAACGACCCCGTGAGTGAAACCAACACCTCGCATGGGACCAATGTAACTCGTAGGAACTGACCACGTGATCACGGGACCCCCGATTTGAGAATACAACGATAATTTTTATATTTCTAGACTTGGGTTGAAAAACATGGTGTTTGTGGGCGAAAATCTGAAATAGCCAACAAACATCCGCGTGAGTGGCACCAACACCTCACACGGGTTCCCTTTACTCATAACAACTGACTGTGCAATCACGGGACCCCAGATTTGACAATACAATGATAATTTGCATATCTCCAGACTTTGGCTAAAAAATAAGGCATTAGTGGGTGAAAAGCCAAAATAGCCCCCGAACGTCCCCATGAGGGGCACCAACACCTCGCACAAGACCAATGTAACTCGTACAAACTGACCGCATGATCACGGGACACTCGTTCTGAGAATACTATGATAATTTGCATATTTCTAGACTTAGGCTTAAAAACATGGTGTTAGTGGGTGAAAACCCCAAACAGTTCCCGAATGGCCCCGTGAGTGGCACCAACACCTCGCACGGGACTAATGTAAATCATACAAACTGACCACGCGATCAGGGTACCCTTGGTTTGAGAATATGATGAGAATTTGAATATTTATAGACTTAGGCTTAAAAATATGGCATTAGTGGGGGAAAACCTGAAACAGCCCCCGAACGACCCCGTGAGTGGCACCAACACCTTGCACAGGACCAATGTAACTCATATGAACTGACCATGAGATCATGGGACCCCCGGTTTGAGAATACGATGATAATTTGCAAAAAAAATTACTTAAGCTTAAAAACATGACGTTAGTAGGTGAAAACTAAAAACAACCCCCGAACGGTGAGTGGAACCAGCACCTCGCTCGGAACCGATGTAACTCGTATCAAATGACCACGCGATCACGGGACTCTCAGATTGAGAATACGACGATATTTTGCATATTTCTATACTTGGGCTTAAAAACATGGTGTTAGTGGGTGAAGACTCGAAATAGCCCCTAAATGGCCTTGTGAGTGGCACCAACACCTCACACGGGTCCACTGTTACTCGTACAAACTTACGGTGAAATCACGGGACCCCTGATTTGACAATACGATGATTATTTGAATATTTCTAGACATAGGCTTAGAAACATGGTGTTAGTGGGTGGAAACCCGAAACAGCCCCTGAACGACCCCTTGAGTGGCACCAACACCTCGCATGGGACTAATGTTACTCATAGGAATAGACCACGCGATCACGAGACCCCCATTTTGAGAATACGATGATAATTTGCAAATTTTTTACCTAGGCTTAAAAACATGGCTTTAGTGGTTGAAAACTCGAAATAGCCCCCGAACGGTGAGTGGAACCAACAACTCGCACGGGACAAATATAACTCGCAGGCATTGACGACGCGATCACGGGACCCCGAGTTTGAGAATGTGACGATAATTTGCAAATTTCTAGGTTTGGGCTTAAAAACATGGTGTTTGTGGTTGAAAACTCAAAACAATACCAGAGCGGCCCCGTGAGAGGCACCAACACCTCGCACGGGACTAATGTAAGTCGTAGGAACTGACCGCATGATCACGGGACCCCCGGTTTGAAGATACGATGATAATTTGCATTTATCTAGGTTTAGGCTTAAAAAAATTGCATTAGGGTGTGTAAACTCGAAACAGTTCCCGAACGGCCTCGTGTGTGGCACCAACACCTTGTAGGGGACTAATGAAACTCATTCAAACTGATCATGCGAACGCGGGACCCTCGGTTTGAGAATATGATGATAATTTTTATATTTCTAGACTTAGGATTCAAAACATGGCGTTAGTGGGTGAAAACATGAAACAGCCCCCCGAACGGCCCCGTGAGAGGCACCAACACCTTGCACGGGACCAATTAACTTGTAGGAACTGACCGTGTGATCACGGGACCCCCAAATTGAGGATACGATGATAATTTGCATATATCTAGGTTTAGACTTAAAAAATTTGCATTAGTGGGTGTAAATTCGAAACAGTTCCCGAACAGCCCCGTGTGTGGCACCAACACCTTGCACGAGACCAATGAAACTCATTCAAATTGACCGCACAAATGCGAGACCCTCGATTTGAGAATATGATGATAATTTTCATATTTATAGACTTAGGCTTAAAAACATCGTGTTAGTGGGTGAAAACTCGAAACAGCCCCCGAACGGCCTCCTGAGTGGCACCAACATCTGGGATGGGACCAATGGAACTAGTACGAATAGATTGTGCGATCACAGGAGTCCCGATTTGAGAAAAGGATGATAATTTTGCAAAATTTTCAACTTAGGCTTAAAAACATGGCATTAGTGGGTGAAAACCTGAAACAGCTCCCAAACGACCCCGTGAGTGGAACCAACACCTCGCACGGGACCAATGTAACTCGTAGGAACTGACCACGTGATCACGGGACTCCCGATTTGAGAATCTGACGATAATTTGCATATTTCTAGACTTTGGCATAAAAACATGGTGCTAGTGGGTGAAAACCCGAAATAGCACCCAAATGGCTGCGTGAGTGGCAACAACACCTAACATAGGTCCAATGTTACTCGTACGAACTGACTGTGTGATCACGGGACCCCTAATTTGAGAAAATGAAATGATAATTTTCATATCTATAGACTTAGGCTAAAAAATAAAGCATTTGTGGGTGAAAAGTCAAAATAGCCCCCGAACGTCCCCATAAGTGTCACCAACACCTCGCACTGGACCAATGTAACTCGTCCAAACTGATCGTGCGATCACGGGACACTCATTTTGAGAACACGGTGATAATTTCCATATTTCTATACTTACTCTTAAAAATATGGAATTAGTGGGGGAAAACCCCAAACAGTCCCCGAACGGCCCTGTGAGTGGCACCAACACCTCGCACAAGACCAATGTAACTCGTATAGACTGTCCATGCGATCACGGTACCCTCGGTTTGAGAATACGAAAATAATTTGAATATTTCTAGATGTAGGCTTAAAACTATGGTGTTAGTGGGTGAAAACCTGAAACAGCCCCGAATGACCCCGTGAGTGGCACCAACACCTCGCGCGGGACTAAAGTTACTCATAGGAACTGACCACGCGATCACGAGACCCCCGATTTGAGAATACAATGATAATTTGCAAAAAAAATTACCTGTGCTTAAAAACATGGCGTTAGTGGGTGAAAACTCGAAATAGCCCCCGAACGGTGAGTGGAACCAATAACTCGCATGGGACAAATGTAACTCGCAGGCACTGACGACACGATCACGGGACCCCTGGTTTGAGAATACGATGATAATTTGCATATTTCTAGGCTTGGGCTTAAAAACATGTTGTTAGTGGTTGAAAAATAAAAACAACACCCAAACGGCCTCGTGAGAGGCACCAACACCTCGCACGGGACTATTGTAACTCGTAGGAACTGACCGCGCAATCACGGGACCCGCGGTTTGAGGATACGATGATAATTTGAATATATCTAGGTTTAGGCATAAAAAAATTGTTTTAGTGGGTGTAAACTCGACACAGTTCTCGAACGGCCCCGTGTGTGGCACCAACACCTTGGACGGGACCAATGAAACTCATTCAAACTGATCGCATGAACACGGGACCCTCGTTTTGAGAATATGATGATAATTTTCATATTTCTAGACTTAGGCTTAAAAACATGGCGTTAGTGGGTGAAAACTCGAAACAGCCCCCGAACGGCCCCTTGAGAGGCACCAACACCTCGTACGGGACCAATGTAAGTCGTAGGAACTGACCGCGTGATCATGGTACCCCCGACTTGAGGATACGATGATAATTTGCATATATCTAGGTTTAGTCTTAAAAAAATTGCGTTAGTGGGTGTAAACTCGAAACAGTTCCCGAACGGCCCCGTGTGTGGCACCAACACCTTGCACGGGACCAATGAAACTCATTCAAACTGATCGCACAAACGCAGGGCCCTCGATTTGAGAATATGATGATAATTTTCATATTTCTAGACTAATTCTTAAAAATATGGTGTTAGTGGGTGAAAACTCGAAACAACCCCCCCCCCCGAATGGCCCCGTGAGTGGCACTAACATCTGGGACGGGACCAATGGAACTAGTACAAACAGATCGTGCGATCACAAGACTCCCGATTTGAGAATACGATGATAATTTGCAAATTTTTTGACTTTGGCTTAGAAACTTGATATTAGTGAGTGAAAACCCGAAACAGCCCCCGAACGACCCTGTGAGTAGAACCAACACCTCGAACGGTACCAATGTAACTCGTAGCAACTGACCACGTGATCACGGGACTCCCAGTTTGATAATATGACGATACTTTGAATATTTCTAGACTTGGGCTTAAAAGCATAGTGTTAGTGGGTGTAAACCCGAAATAGCACCCAAACGACCGCGTGAGTGGCACCAACACCTCACACGGGTCCAATGTTACTCGCACGAACTGACGGTGTGATCACGGGACCCCTAATTTGAGAAAATACAATGATAATTTGCATATCTATAGACTTAGGCTAAAAATAAAGCATTAGTGGGTGAAAAGCCGAAATTGCCCCCGAACGGCCCCGTAAGTGGCACCAACACCTCTCACTGGACAATTGTAACTCTTGCAAACTGATCGTGTGATCACGGGACACTCATTTTTAGAACACAATGATAATTTCCACATTTCTAGATTTACGCTTAAAAACATGGCATTAGTGGGAGGAAACCCCAAACAGTCCCCGAACGACCCTGTGAGTGGCACCAACACCTCGCACGGGACCAATGTAAGTCGTACGGACTGACCACGCGATCACGGTACCCTCAGTTTGAGAATACGATGATAATTTGAATATTTCTATACATAGGCTTAAAAACATGGTGTTAGGGGGTGAAAACCTGAAATAGCTCCTGAACGACCCCATGAGTGGCACCAACACCTCGCACGGGACTAATGTTACTCATAGGAACTGACCACGCGATCACGAGACCCCCGATTTGAGAATATGATGATAATTTGCAAAATTTTTAACCTAGGCCTAAAAACATGGGGTTAGTGGGTGAAAACTCGAAATTGCCCCTGAACGGTGAGTGGAACCAATAACTCGCACGGGACAAATGTAACTCGCAGACACTGACGACGCGATCACGGGACCCCCGATTTGAAAATACGATAATAATTTGCATATTTCTAGGCTTGGGCTTAAAAACATGGTGTTAGGGGTTGAAAACTCAAAACAACACCCAAACGGCCCCATGAGTGGCACCAACACCTGACACTGGTCTACTGTTACTTGTACAAACTGACTGTGCAATCACGAGACCCCATATTTGAGAATACGATGATAATTTGAATATCTCTAGACTTAGGCTAAAAAATAAGGCATTAGTGGGTGAAAAGATGAAATATCCCCCGAACGGCCCCGCGAGTGGCACCAACACCTCGCACAGGACCAATGTAACTCATACAAACTGACCGCGTTATCACAGGACAATCGGTTTCAGAATATGATGATAATTTTCATATTTCTAGACTTAGGCTTAAAAACATGGTGTTAGTGGGTGAAAACCCCAAACAGCCCTGTGAATGGCACCAACACCTCGTAAGGGACCAATGTAACTCGTAAAAATTGACCACGCGATCACAATACCCTCGGTTTGAGAATACGACAATAATTTGAACATTTCTAGACTTGGGATTAAAAATGTAGCGTTAGTGGGTTAAAACCCGAAATAGCCCACGAACGACCCCGTGAGTGGCAGCAACACCTCGCATGGGACAAATGTAACTCGTAGAAACTGACCGCGCGATCACGGGACACCCAGTATGAGGATACAATGATAATTTTCATATATCTATGTTTAGGCTTAAAAAAATTATGTTAGTGGGTGAAAACTCGAAACAGTTCCCGAACGGCCCCGTGTGTGGCTCCAACACCCTGCACGGGACCAATGTAACTCATTCAAACTGACCGCGTGAATGTAGGACCCTCGATTTGAGAATGTGATGATAATTTTCATATTTCTAGACTTAGGCTTAAAAACATGGCGTTAGTGGGTGAAAACTCGAAAGAACCCCCGAACGGCCCAGTGAGTGGCACCAGCATCTCGAACGGGACCAATGGAACTCGTATGAACTGATCATACGATAAAAGCACTCCCGATTTGAGAATACGATGATAATTTCCAAATTATTCTACTTAGGATAAAAAAACGTGGCGTTAGTGGGTGATAACTCGAAACAGCCCCCGAACGACCCTGTGAGTGGAACAAACACCTCGCACGGGACCAATGTAACTCGTAGGAACTGGCCATGTGATCACGGGACCTCCAGTTTGAGAATATAATGATAATTTTCATATTTCTAGACTTAGGCTTAAAAACATGGTGTTAGTGGGTGAAACCCCGAGATAGCCCCCAAACGGCCCCATGAGTGGCACCAACACCTCACACAGGTCTAATGTTACTCGTACGAACTAACTGTGTGATCACGGGACCCCTGATTTAAGAATATGATGATAATTTGCGTATCTCTAGACTTAGTCTCAAAAATAAAGCAATAGTGGGTGAAAAGCCTAAATATCCCCCGAACGGCCCCGTAAGTGGCACCAACGTCGCATGGGACCAATGTAACTTGTACAAACTGACCGCGCAATCACGGGACACTCGTTTTTAGAATACGATGATAATTTGCATATTTCTGGACTTATGCTTAAAAACATTGCATTAGTGGGTGAAAACCCCAAACAGTCCCCGAACGGCCCCGTGAGTGACTCCAACACCTCGCACGGGACCAATGTAACTCGTACACATAGACCATGCGATCACGGTACCCTCGGTTTGGGAATACAACAATTATTTGAATATTTATAGACTTAGGCTTAAAAACATGGCGTTAGTGGGTGAAAACTCGAAACAGCCCCCGAACGACCCCGTGAGTGGCACCAACACCTCATATGGGACCAATGTAACTCGTACGAACTGACCGCACGATCACGGAACCACCAGTTTGAGGATACGATGATAATTCGCATATTTCTAGGTTTAGTCTTATAAACATGGCGTTAGTGGGTGAAAACTCGAAATAGTTCCCAAACGGCCACATGTGTGGCACCAACACCTTGCACGGGACCAATGTAACTCGGACAAACTGGCCGCATGATCGCGGGACCCTCAATTTGAGAATACGATGATAATTTGTATATTTTAATACTTATGCTTAAAAACATGGAATTTGTGGGTGAAAACTCAAAACAGACCCCGAACGGCCCCGTGAGTGGCACCAACATCTCGGACAGGACTAGTGGAACTCGTATGAACTGACCGTGTGATCAGAGGACCTCTGGTTTGAGAATACGATGATAATTTGCAAATTTTTTGAATTAGGCTTAAAAACATGGCGTTAGTGGGTGAAAACCTAAAATAGCCCCCAAACGGCCCTGTGAATGGACCAACACATTGCACGGGTTCAATTTAACTCGTACGAACTGACCGCGCAATAACGGGACCCCCAATTTTAGAATGCGAAGATAATTTTCATATTTCTAGACTTAGGCTTAAAAACATGGCATTAGTGGGTGAAAACGGGAAATAGTTCCCGAACGGCCCCATGAGTGGCACCAACACCTCGCACGGAACCAATGTAACTCGTAGAAACTGACCGCGCGATCACAAGACCCCCGATTTGAGAATACGATGATGATTTGCATATTTTTAGACTTAGGTTTAAAAACATGGCATTGGTGAAGGAGAACCTGAATCTGCCCCGGAATGGGCATGTCCGTGGCATCAACACCTCGCACGGGACCAATGTCACTCATATGAACTGACCGCGTGATCATGGGACCACTGGTTTGATAATACGATGATAATTTGCATATTTCTAGAGTTAGGATTAAAATTATGACATTAGTGGGTGAAAATTAGAAACAACCCCCGAACGACCCCGTAAGTGGCACCAACACCTCGCATGGGACCAATGTAACCCGTTCAAACAGATCGCGCGATCACGGGATCCTCGTTTTGAGAATATGACGATAATTTGCATATTTTTAGACATAGGCTTAAAAACATTGCGTTAGTGGGTGAAAACTCAATATAGCCCCCGAACGACCCCGTGAGTCGCACCAACGACTCGCACGGGACCAATGTAAATTGTATGAACGAAAAATGCGATCACAGGACACGGGACCAATGTCACTCATATGAACTGACCGCGTGATCATGGGACCACTGGTTTGATAATACGATGATAATTTGCATATTTCTAGAGTTAGGATTAAAATTATGACATTAGTGGGTGAAAATTAGAAACAACCCCCGAACGACCCCGTAAGTGGCACCAACACCTCGCATGGGACCAATGTAACCCGTTCAAACAGATCGCGCGATCACGGGATCCTCGTTTTGAGAATATGACGATAATTTGCATATTTTTAGACATAGGCTTAAAAACATTGCGTTAGTGGGTGAAAACTCAAAATAGCCCCCGAACGACCCCGTGAGTCGCACCAACGACTCGCACGGGACCAATGTAAATTGTATGAACGAAAAATGCGATCACAGGACATCCTATTAGAGAATACTATGATAATTTGTATATGTCTAGACTTAGTCATAAAAACATTGCGTTAGTGGGTGAAAACCTGAAACAACCCCCGAACGGCCCCGTGACTGGCATCAACACCTCTCACGGGACCAATGTAAGTTGTACGAATTGATCGCGCGATCACAGTATCCCTGGTTTGAGAATATGACGATAATTTGAAAATTTTTAGACTTAGTCTTAAAAACACGGTGTTAGTGGGTGAAAACCAGAAACAACCCCCTAACGGCTCTGTGAGTGGCACCAACACCTCGCACGGGCCCAATGTAAATTATACGAATGGGCAACGCGATCACTGGACCTCCTATTTTAGAATACTATGATAATTTGCATATGTCTATACTTAGGCATAAAAATATTGCGTTAGTGGGTGAAAACCAGAAACAACACCCAAACGGCCCCGTGAGTGGCACCAACACCTCACACGGGACTAATGTAACTCGTACGAACTGATCGCGCGTTCACAGTACCCCCAGTTTGAGAATATGATGACAATTTGCAAAAATTTAGACTTAGGGTTAAAAACATGGCGTTAGTGGGTGAAAACTCAAAACATCCATCGAACGGCTCTGTGAGTCCAACCAACACCTCGTACGGGACCAATGTAACACGTACAATCTGACCCCGAGATCACGGGACCCCCAATTTGAGAATACCATGATAATTTGCATGTTGCTAGACTTGGGCATAAAAACATGGCGTTAGTGAGTGAAAACACAAAATAGCCCCCTGAATGGCCCGTGAGTGGCACCAACACCTTGCACGGGACTAATGTAACTCGTACAAACTGACCACGCGATCACGAGACCCCCGATTTGAGAATACGATGATAGCTTGCGTATTTATAGACTTAGGCTTAAAAATAAGGCATTAGTAGGTGAAAAGTCAAAATAGCCCCCGAACGGCCCTGTGAGTGGCACCAACACCTCGCACGTGACCAATGTAACTCGTACAAAGTGACCTCACGATCACGGGACGCTCGATTTGATAATATGAAGATAATTTGCCTATTTCTAGACTTAGGATTAACAACATGGTATTAGTGGGGTGAAACCCGAAATAGGCGCTGAACGGACCCATGAGTTGCACAAACATCTCGCATGGGACAAATGTTACTAGTACAAACTAATCGCGTGCTCATGGCACCCCCAGTATGAGAATACGATGATAATTTTTAATTTTTCAAATTTAGGCTTAAAAATATGGCATTGGTGAGTGAAAACCCGAAATAGCTCCCAAACGGCCCCGTGAGTGGTACCAACACCTCGTACGGTACCATTGTAACTCGTATGAATTGACCGTGCGACCAAGGGACTCCTGGTTTGAGAATACAATGATAATTACCATATTTCTATACTTAAGTTTAAAAACATGGCGTTTGTGTGGGAAAACCTGAAACAGCCAAGGAACGACCCATGAGTGGCACCAACACCTCACATGGGACCAACGTAACTCCTATAAACTGACTGCGTGATCACGGGACCCTCAGTTTGTGAATACAATGATAATTTGCATATTTATAGACTAAGGCTTAAAATCACGGCATTAGTGGGTGAAAACCTGAAACAGTCCCCGAACGACCACGTCTGTAGCACCAACACCTCGCACGGGACCAACGTTACTCGTATGAACTCACTGTGCGACCATGAGACCCCCGATTTTAGAATACAATTATAATTTGCATATATCTAGCCTTACACGTAAAAACATGGCGTTAGTGGGTGAAAAGCTGAAATATCCCCCGAACAGCCCCGTGAGTGGCACCAACACCTCACACGGGACCAATGTAACTCGTATAAACTGACCGCACTATCACGGGACACTCGGTTTGACAATACGATGAAAATTTGCATGTTTCGAGACTCAGGCTTAAAAACATGGCATTAGTGGGTGAAAAATCCCAAACAGTCCCCCAACGGCCCCGTGAGTGGCACCAACACCTCGCACGAGACTAATGTAACTCGTACAAACTGACTAGGCGATCACATTACCCTTGGCTTGAGAATACGATGATAATTTGAATATTTCTAGACTTAGGCTTAAAAACAAAGGATTAGTGGGTGAAAACATGAGACAGCCCCCGAACGACCCCGTGAGCAGCACCAACACCTCACACGGGACCAATGTAACTCGTAGGAAATGACCGCGCGATCACGGGACCCTCGGTTTGAGGATACGATGACAATTTTCATATTTATAGGTTTAGGCTTAAAAACATGGCGTTAGTGGGTGAAACCTCAAAATAGTTCCCGAACGGCCCCGTATGTGGCACCAACACCTTGCACGGGACCAATGTAACTCGTACAAACTGACCACGCGAATGCGAGACCCTCGGTTTGAGAATACGATGATAATTTTCATATTTTTAGGCTTAGGCTTAAAAACATGGCGTTAGTGGGTGAAAACTCGAAATATCCCCCAAACGGCCGAATAAGTTGCACCAACATCTCTAACGGGACCAATGGACCTCGTACAAACTGACTGTGCGATCATAGGACCCCCAGTTTCAGAATACGATGATAATTTGCAAATTTTTTAACTCGGGCTTAAAAATATGGCATTAGAGGGTGAAAACCCAAAATAGCCCTCGAACAGCCCCGTGAGTGGCACTAACACCTCGCACGGGTCCAATGTAACTCGTAGGAACTGACTGCGTGGTCACGACATCCCCGGTTTGAGAATACAATGATAATTTACATATTTCTAGGCTTAAGTAAAACATGGTTGTGGTGGGTGAAAACTTAAAATATCCCCCGAATGACCCCCTAATTGGCACCAACACCAAGCATGGGACTAATGTAACGTACAAATGGACCGTGCGATCATAGGACCCCTGGTTTGAAAATACAATGATAATTAGCATATTTATAGACTTAGGTTTAAAAACATGGCATTGGAGAAAGAGAACCTGAAGCAACCTCAGAACAGGCCTATGAGTGGCATCAACTCTTCACACGGGACAAATGTAACTCAAACGAACTGACCGCGCGATCACGGGACCTCTGGTTTGAGAATATGATGATAATTAGCATATTTCTAGACTTAGGTTTACAAATATAGCGTTAGTGGGTAAAAACTAGAAATAACCCCCGAACGACCCCGTGAGTGGCACCAACACCTCGCACAAGAGCAATGTAACCAGTAAAAATTGACCGTGCGATCACGGGACCCTTGATTTGAGAATACGACTATAATTTGCATATTTTTAGTCTTAGGCTTAAAAACATTGCGTTAGTGGGTGAAAATTTGAAACAGCCCCCGAACGACCCCGTGAGTGGCACCAACACCTCGCACGGACCATTGTAAATTGTAGGAACGGACAACGCAATCACAAGACCTCCGATTTGAGAATACTACAATAATTTGCATATGTCTAGACTTAGTCTTAAAAACATTGTGATATTGGGTGAAAACCCGAAACAACCCCCGAATGGCCCGTGAGTGGCACCAACAGCTTATACGGGACAAATGTAAAACTCGTATGAATTAACCGCGCGATCACAGTACCCTCGGTTTGAGAATATGAGGAGAATTTGCAAATTTTTAGACTTAGGCTTCAAAACATGGCGTTAGTCGGTGAAAACTAGAAACAACCCCCGAATGGCTCTGTGGGTCGTACCATCACCTCATAAGGGACCAATGTAACTCGTACCCCGTGATCACGGGACCTCCTATTTGAGAATACGATGATAATTTGCATATTTCTAGACTTGGGCTTAAAACCATGGCGTTAGTGGGTGAAAACTCGAATTAGCCCCCGAATGGCCCTGTGAGTGGCACCAACACCTTGTACGAGACCAATGTAACTCGTACCAACTGACCACGCGATCATGGGACCCTCGGTTTGAGAATACGATTATAACTTAAATATTTCTAGACTTTGGCTTAAAAACAAGGCATTAGTGGGTGAAAAGCCAAAATAGCCCCCGGACGGCCCCGTGAGTGTCACCAACACCTCGCACGGAACCAATGTAACTCTTATGAACTGGCCGCACGATCATGGGACCCACGATTTGAGAATACGAAGATAATTTGCTTATTTCTAGACCTAGGATTAACAACATGGCATTTGTGGGGCGAAACTCGAAACAGCCCTTGAACGGACCCATGAGTTGCACCAACATCTCGCACGAGACCAATGTAGCTAGTACAAACTAATCGCTCCATCATGGCACCCCCGATTTGAGAATATGATGATAATTTGTAAATTTTTAGACTTAGGCTAAAAACTATGGCGTTGGTGGGTGAAAACCCGAAACCGCTCCCAAACGACCCGTGAGTGGCACCAACACCTCGTACGGGACCCATATAACTCGTATGAACTGACCGCGCGACCACGGTACCAACAGTGTTAGAATACGATGATAATCAGCTTATTTTTAGTCTTAAGTTTAAAAACATGGCATTGGTGGGGGAAACCTGAAGCAGCCCCAGAACGGCCATATGAGAGGCACCAACACCTCACACGGGACCAATGTAACTCGTACAAACTGACTGTGTGATCACGGGACCCTCAGTTCGAGAATACGATGAAAATTTGAAAATCTCTAGACTTAGGCTTAAAAATAAGGCGTTAGTGGGTGAAAACTCGAAATAGCCCCCGAACGGCCCCATGAGTGGCACCAACATCTGGGACGAGACGAATGGAACTCATATGAACTGATCGTGCGATCAAAGGACCCCCGATTTGAGAATACGATGATAATTAGCAAATTTTTCGACTTAGGCTTAAAAACATTGCGTTAGAGGGTGAAAATGCGAAACAGCCTCCGAACGACCCCGTGAGTGGAACCAACCCCTCGCACGGGACCAATATACCTCATAGGAATTGACCACGTGATCACGGGACCCCGAGTTTGAGAATACGATGATAATTTGCATATTTCTAGACTTGGGCCCAAAAACATGGTGTTAGTGGGCAAAAACCCGAAATAGCCCCCAAACGGCCCCGTGAGTGGCACCAACACCATACACGGGTCCAATGTTACTCGTATGAACTCACTGTGCGATCACGGGACTCTTGATTTGGGAATACGATGATAATCTGCATATCTCTAGACTTAGTCTAAAACAAGGCATTAGTGGGTGAAAAGCCGAAATAGCCCCCGAACGGCCCCGTGATTGGTACCAACACCTCGCACGGGACCAATGTAACTCTTACGAATTGACCGCGCAATCATGGGACCCTCGGTTTGAGAATACAAAGATAATTTATATATTTATGGACCTAGGATCTATAACATGGTGTTAGTGGGGCAAAACCCGAAACAACCCCTAAACGACCCCGTGAGTTGCACCAACATCTCGCACGGGACAAATGTAACTCGTACAAACTAAACAAGGGATCACGGCACCCCCAGTTTGAGAATAAGGCGATAATTTTCATATTTCTATACTTAGGCTTAAAAACATGGCATTAGTTGGTGAAACCTCGAAACAGCCGGAGAATGGCCACGGGTTTGGCACCAACACCTCGCACGGGACCAATGTAACTCGTACGAACTGACCATGCCATCATGGGACCCCTGGTTTGAGAATATGACTATAGTTTGCATATTTCTAAACATAGGCTTAAAACATTGTGTTAGTGGGTGAAAACCCAAAACAGTCCCCGAACGACCCCTTGAGTGGCACCAACACGTCGCACGGGACTAATGTTACTCGTTGGAACTGACCGCGCAAACACGGGACCCCCAATTTGAGAATACAATGATAATTTCCATATTTCTAGACTTTAGCAAAATGTGGCGTTGGTGGGTGAAAACTCGAAACAACCCCCAAATGGACCGGTTAGTGGCACCAACACCTCACACGGGGAAAATGTAACTCGTACGAACTGACCCCACGTTCACGGGACCCCCCATTTGAGAATACGATGATATTTGCCTATTTCTTCACTTAGGCTTCAAAACATGGCGTTGGTCAGGAAAAACTCGAAACAACACCTGAACGGCCCCGTGAGTGGCAGCAACACCTCGTACGGGACCATATTAACTCATATGAACTAATCGCGTGATCATGGGACCCTCGGTTTGATAGTATGGTGATAATTTTCATATTTGTAGACATATGCTTAAAAACAAGGCATTAGTGGGTGAAAACCCAAAAAAGTCCCCGAACGGCCCCGTGAGTGGCCCTAACACCTAGCACGGGACCGAAGAAAGTTGTACAAACTGACCGCGTGAACGCAGGACCCTCGATTTGAGAATATGATGATAATTTTCATATTTCTAGGCATAGGCTTAAAAACATGGCGTTAGTGGGTAAAAACTCGAATTAGCCCTCGAACGGTCCCGTGAGTGGCACTAACATCTGGGACGAGACGAATGGAACTCGTACGAACTGACCGTGTGATCAAAGGACCCCCGATTTGAGAATACGATGATAATTTGAAGATTGTTTGACTTAGGCTTAAAAACATGCGTTAGAGGGTGAAAACGTGAACGACCCCGTGAGTGGAACCAACCCCTCGCACGGGACCAATATACCTCATAGGAATTGACCACGTGATCACGGGACCCCGAGTTTGAGAATACGATGATAATTTGCATAATTCTAGACTTAGGCCCAAAAACATGGTGTTAGTGGGCAAAAACCCAAAATAGCCCCCAAACGGCCCCGTGAGTGGCACCAACACCATACACGGGTCCAATGTTACTCGTATGAACTGACTGTGCAATCACGGGACTCTTGATTTGAGAATACGATGATAATCTACATATCTCTAGACTTAGGCTAAAAACAAGGCATTAGTGGGTGCAAAGCCGAAATAGCCCCCGAACGGCCCCGTGATTGGTACCAACACCTCACACGGGACCAATGTAACTCTTACGAATTGACCGCGCAATCATGGGACCCTCGGTTTGAGAATACAAAGATAATTTACATATTTATGGACCTAGGATCTATAACATGGTGTTAGTGGGGCAAAACCCGAAACAACCCCTAAACGACCCCGTGAGTTGCACCAACATCTCGCACGGGAAAAATGTAACTCGTACAAACTAAACAAGGGATCACGGCACCCCCAGTTTGAGAATAAGGCGATAACTTTCATATTTCTATACATAGGCTTAAAAACATGGCATTAGTTGGTGAAACCTCGAAACAGCTGCAGAATGTCCCCGGGAGTGGCACCAACACCTCGCACCGGACCAATGTAACTCGTACAAACTGACCACGCCACCATGGGACCCCTGGTTTGAGAATATGACTATAATTTGCATATTTCTAAACATAGGCTTAAAACATTGTGTTAGTGGGTGAAAACCCAAAACAGTCGCCAAACGACCCATTGAGTGGCACCAACACCTCGCACGGGACTAATGTTACTCGTAGTAACTGACCGCGCAAACACGGGACCCCCAGTTTGAGAATACAATGATAATTTTCATATTTCTAGACTTGGGCAAAACATGGCATTGGTGGGTGAAAACTCGAAATAGCCCCCAAATGGCCCGGTTAGTGGCACCAACACCTCACACGGGGCCAATGTAACTCGTACGAACTGGCCACACGATCATGGGACCCCCCATTTGAGAATACGATGATAATTTGCATATTTCTTGACTTAGGCTTAAAAACATGACGTTGGTCTGGAAAAACTCGAAGCAACACCTGAACGAACCCGTGAGTGGCAGCAACACCTCGCGCGGGACCAATATAAATCGTACGAACTAATCGCGTGATCATGGGACCCTCGGTTTGATAATATGGTGATAATTTGCATATTTTTAGACATATCCTTAAAAACAAGGCATTAGTGGGTGAAAAACCAAAAAAGTCCCCGAACGGGACCGTGAGTGGCCCTAACACCTCGCACGGGACCAATGTAAGTCGTACAAACTAACCGCGTGATCACGGGACCCTCGGTTTGATAATACGATGATAATTTTCATATTTCTATACTTAGGCTTAAAAACATTATGGTAGTGGGTGAAAACTCAAAATAGCCCCCGAACAACCCCGTGAATGGCACCAACACCTCGCCCGGGACCATTGTAACTCCTAGGAACTGACCGCGCGATCATGGGACCCCCGATTTGAGAATACGATGATAATTATCATATTTCTAGACTTAGGCTTTAAAACATGGCGTTAGTTGGAAAAAACCCAAAAGAGTTCCCAAGTTGCCCCGTGAGTGGCACCAACACCACACGCAGGACCAATGTAAGTCGTACAAACTAACTGTGAGATCACGGGACCCTCAATTTGTGAATACGACGGTAATTTGCATATTTCTAGACTTAGGCTTAAAAAGCATGCGTTAGTGGGTGAAAACTCAAAATAGGCCCCGAACGGCCCCATGAGTGGAACCAACACCTCGCATTGGACCATGGTAACTCGTACGAACTGACTGCGTGATCATAGGACAGGACCCCCGATTTGAGTGTATGACTATAATTAGAATATTTCTAGACATAGGTTTAAAAACATGGCATTGGTGAAGGAGAACCTGAAGCATCCCCGAAATGGGCCCGGGAGTGGCACCAACACCTCGCACGGGACCAATGTAACTCGTACGAACTAACAGCGCGATCATAGGACCCCCAGTTTAAGAATATGATGATAATTAGCATATTTCTAGAATTAGGTTTAAAAATATGGCGTTAATGGGGAAAAACTAGAAACAACCATCGAACGGCCCCGTGAGTAGAACCAACACCTCGCACGGGACCAATGTAACTCGTACAAACTGATCACACGGTCACGGGACCCTCGATTTGAGAATACGATGATAATTTGAATATTTTTATACCTAGGCTTAAAAACATTGCATTAGTGGGTGAAAATTCGAAACAGCCCCCGAACGACCCCATGAGTGGCACCAACACCTAGCACGGGACCAATATAACTCGTAGGAACTGACCATTCGATCACAAGACCTCCGATTTGAGAATACTACCATAATTTTCATGTTTCTAGACTTAGGCCTAAAAACATGGCGTTAGTTGCTGAAAACTCGAAACAGCCCCCGAATGGCCCCGTGAGTGGCACCAACACCTCGCACGGGACCAATATAACTCATACGAACTGATCGCGCGATCACGGTACCCCCGGTTTGAGAATACGATGATAATTTGCAAATTTTTAGACTTAGGCTTAAAAACATGGCGCTAGTGGGTGAAAAGCCGAAACAGCCTTCGAACGGCTCCATGAGTGGAACCAACACCTCATACGGGACCAATGTAACTTGTCGAAACTAACCACGCGAAAATGGGACCCCTAATTTGAGAATACAATAATATTTAAAAATATGGAATTAGTAAGTGAAAACCTGAAATAGGCCCCGAACATCCCTGTAAGTGGCACTAACACTTTGCATGGGACCATTGTAACTTGTAGGAACTGACAACACGATCATGGGACCCTCGTTTGAGAATATGATGATAATTTGCACATGTATAGACTTACGTATAAAAACATGGTGTTAGTGGGTGAAAACCCAAAACAACCCTCGAACTGCCCCGTGAGTTACAGCTACACATCGAACGGGACCAATGTAACTCATAGGAACTGGCCGCGCGATCATGGGACACCCGATTTGAGAATACGATGATAATTTGCATATTTCTAAACTTAGGCTTTAAAACAAGGCATCAGTGGGTGAGAACCCAAAAGAGTCCCTGAACGGCCCCGTGAGTAGCACCAACATCTCGCACGGGACCAATGTAAGTCGTACAAATTGATCGCGTGATCACGAGACCCTCGGTTTTATAATACGATGATAATTTGGTTATTTTTAGACTTAGGCTTAAAAACATGGAGGTAGTGGGTGAAAACTTGAAATAGCCCCCAAACGGCCACATGATTGGCACCAACACCTTGCATGGGACCAACATAACTCATAGGAACTTCCGGCGCGATCATGAGACCCTCGGTTTGAGAATACTATAATAATTAGCATATTTATATACTTAGGCTTAAAAACATGGCGTTAGTGGGTGAAAAACTGAAACAGCCCCGGAGCGGCCCTGTGAGTGGCACCAACACCTCGTACGGGACCAATGTAACTCGTACGAACTGACCACACGATCATGGGGCACCCAATTTTGATAATATGATGATAATTTGCATATTTCAAGACTTAGGCTTCAAATCAAGGCATAGTGGGTGAAAAGCTGAAATAGCCCCTGAACGGACCCGTGAGTGGCACTAACACCTCGCAGGGGACCAATGAAACTCGTACAAACTGGTCGCGTGATTACGAGACCCTCGATTTGAGAATACTATGAACATTTGCATATTTATAGACCTATGATTAAAAACATGGCGTTAGTCGGGTGAAGCCCGACACAGCTGCCGAACGGACCAGTGAGTTGCACCAACATCTCGCACGGGACCAATATAATTCGTACAAACTGATCGTGCGATCACGGCACCACCAGTTTGAGAATAAGGAGATAATATGTATATTTCAAGACTTAGGCTTAAAAACATGCCATTAGTTGGTGAAACCCCGAACGGCCCCGTGAGTGGAACCAACACCTCGTACAAGAACAATGTAACTCATACAAACTGATCGCTCGATCACGGCACCCTCGGTTTGAGAATAGGGCAATAATTTTCATATTTTAAGACTTAGGTTTTAAAACATGGAATTACTTGGTGAAACCTGGAAAAAACCCCCGAACGGCTTGCATGAGTGGCACCAACATCTTGCACGGGAATGATGTGACACGTACGAACTAACTGTGCAATCATGGGACCCCTGGTTTGATAATATGATGATAATTTGTATATTTCTAGACATGGGCTTAAAAACATAGCGTTAGCGGATGAAAACCCAAATCAGTCCTCGAACGACCCCTTGAGTGGCACCAACACCTTGCACGGGACCAATGTAAGTCGGACAAACTGAATGCGCGATCACGGGATCCTCGGTTTAAGAATACGATGATAATTTGCATATTTCTAGACATAGGTTTAAAAACTTAGCGTTGGTGGGTCAAAACCCGAAACATCGCTCGAACGGCCCCGTGAGTGGCACCAACACCTCGTACGGGACCAATGTAACTCGTACGAACTGACCATTCGACCATGGGAACCGCGGTTTGAGAATATGGTGATAAATATCATATTTTAAGATATAGGTTTAAAAACATGGTGTTGGTGGGTGAAAACCAAAAACATCCCCCGAACGGCCCCGTGAGTGGAACCAACACCTCACATAGGACTAATGGAAGTCGTGCGAACTGATTGTGCGATCATGGGACCCCCAATTTGAGAATATGATGATAATTTACATATTTCTAGACTTAGGAAAAACATGGCAGTTGTGGGTGAAAACTCGAAATAGCCCCGAATGGCCTCGTGAGTGGCATCAATACCCCTCACGGGACCAATGTAACTCGTACAAACTGACTGCATGATCAAGGAACGTGACCCTAGTTTAATAATACGATGATAATTAGCATATTTCTAGACTGATGTTTAAAAACATGGCATTGGTGAAGGATAATCTAAAGTAGCCCTGGAGCGGGCCATGAGTGGCACTAACACCTCGCATGGGACCAATGTAACTCGTACGAACTGACCGTGTGATTACGAGACCCCTAGTTTGAGAATAAGATGACAATTAGCATATTTTTAGACTTAAGTTTAAAAATATGGCGTTAGTGGGTGAAAATAAGAAACAATCCCCGAATGGCCCCGTGAGTGGCACCAACACCTCGCACGGCACCAATGTAACTCATATGAACTGACCACGCGATCACAAGACCTCTAATTTGAGAACACTGTGATAATTTGAATATGTCTAGAATTAGGCGTAAAAACATGACATTAGTGGGTGAAAACTCGAAACAGCCCCTGGACGGCCCCATGAGTGACACTAACACGTCGCACGGGATCAATGTAACTCGTACGAACTAACTGTGCGACCACGGGACCCTCAGTTTGAGAATACGATGATTATTAGCATATTTCTAGACTTAGGTTTAAAAACATAGTGTTAGTGGGGGAAAACCCGAAGTAGCCCCAGAACGGCCCCGTGAGTGGTACCAACACCTCGCACGGGACCGATGTAACTCGTACAAACCAATCGCGTGATCACGGGACCCTTGGTTTGAGAATACGATGATAATTTTCTTATTTCTAGACTTGGGATTAAAAGCATGGCGTTAGTGGGTGATAACCCGAAACAACCCTTGAACGGGCCCGTGAGTGGCATCAACACCTCGCACGGGACCAATGTAACTCGTACGAACTCACCGCATGATCAACGGACCCTCGGCTTGAGAATATGACGATAATTAGTATATTTCTAGACTTAGACAAAACATGGTGTTGGTTACAAAAAACCCGAAGCAACCCCAAAACGGGCTCGTGAGTGGCACCAACACCTCATGCGGTACCAATATAACTCGTATGAACTGACAGCGTGATCACGGGGCCCTTGGTTTGAGAATACAATGATAATTTGCATATTTTTAGACTTAGTTCCACAAATATGGCCTTAGTGGGTGAAAACTAAAAAAAGCCCCCGAACGGACCTGTGAGTGGCACCAACACCTTGCACGGGACCAATGTACCTCGTAGCAACTGATCGTGCGACCACGCGGGCAATCGGTTTGAGAATATGGTGATAACTTACATGTTTTTAGACTTATGCTTAAAAACATGGCATTAGTGGGGGAAAACCTGAAACAGTCCCCAGACGGCCCCCTCAATGGCACCAACACCTAGCACGGGACCAATGTAACTTGTACGTGCTAACTGCACCATCATGGGACCCCTGGTTTGATAATAAGATGATAATTTACATAATTCTATACTTAGGCTTAAAAACACGACGATAGTAGGTGAAAATCCAAAATATCCATTGAACGACCCCGTGAGGGGCACAAACACCTTGAACGGGACCAATATGACTCATAGAAACTGACCATGTGATCACAACACCTCCGATTTGAGAATACTATGATAATTTTCATATTTTTAATTAGGCTTAAAAACATGGCGTTAGTGGGTGAAAACACGAAACATCTCGCGAACAACCTCGTGAGTGGATCCAACACCTCGCACGGGACCAATGTAACTCATAGGAACTGACCATGCGATCACGGGACCTCTGATTTGACAATACTATGATAATTTGCAGATGTCTAGACTTAGGCTTAAAAACACGGCATTAGTGGGTGAAAATCCAAAACATCCCCCGAACGGCCCCGTGAGTGACACCAACACCCCGCACAGAACTAATGTATCTCGTATGAACATACTGGGTGATCATGGTTCCCCCAGTTTGAGCATACGATGTTAATTTGCAAATTTTTATACTTAAGATTAAAAACATGGCGTTAGTGGGTGAAAACCTGAAATAGCCCCCAAACGGATCCGTGAGTGGAACTAACACCTCATACGGGACCAATGTAACTCATACGAACTGACCATGCGATCACCGGATCCCCGATTTGAGAATATGATGATAATTTGCGTATTTCTCGACTTGGGCTTAAAAACATGCCATTAGTGGGTGAAAACTCGAAATATCCCCCGACCGGCCCAGTGAGTGGCACCAACACCTCGCACGGGACCAATGTAACTCGTAGGAACTGACCGCGAGATCAAGGGACCCCCGATTAGACAATTCCACAATAATTTGCATATGTCTAGACTTAGGCTTAAAAACATGGTGTTAGTGGTTAAAAACCCGAATCATCCCCTGAATGGCCCCGTTAGTGGCACCAACACCTCGCGCGGGACCAATGTAACTCGTACAAAGTCGCCTCGCGATCAAGGGACCTCCGATTTGAGAATACAATGATAATTTGCATATTTATATACTTAGTCTTACAAATAAGGCATTAATGGGTGAAAAGCTTAAATAACCCTCGAATGGCCCCGTGAGTGGCACCAACACCTCGTACGGGACCAATGTAACTCGTATGAATTGACCGAGTGATCACGGGACCCTCAGTTTGACAATACAATGTTAATTTTCTTATTTCTAGACCTAGGATTAAAAACATGGCATTAGTGGGGTGAAACTCTAAATAACCCCCAAACGGCCCCGTGTTTTGCACCAATATCTCGCATGGGACCAATGTAACTCGTACAAACTAACCGTGCTATCACGGCAACCTCTATTTGAGAATAAGGCAATAATTTGCAAATTTATAGACTTAGGCTTAAAGAGATGGCTTTAGTTGGTGAAACCCCGAAAGAGTCCTTGAACGTCCCCGTGGGTGGCACCAACACCTCACACGGTACCAATGTAACTCATACGAACTGACCGCACAATTAGGGGACCCCTAGTTTGAGAATACAATGATAATTTGCATATTTCTAGACTTCGGCTTAAAAACATGGCGTTAGTGGGTGAAAACCCAAAACAGTCCCCGAATGGCCCTGTGAGTGGCACCAACACCTCGCACGGGAATAATATAACTCGTAGGACCTGACTGCGCAATCACGGGACCCCCCGTTTTGGAATACAATCAAAATTTGGATATTTTTAGACTTGGGCAAAACATTGCGTAGGTGGGTGAAAACCAGAAACAACCACTGAACTGCCTCGTTGGTGGCACCAACACCTCGCATGGGACCAATGTAACTCGTACGAACTGACTGCGCGATCACGGGACCCCCGGTTCGAGAATATAATGATAATTTTCATATTTATAGGCTTAGGCTTAAAAACATGATGTTGCTCGGGAAAACTAGAAACAACACCTAAACGGCCCCGTGAGTGGCATTAACACCTCGCACGGTACCAATGTAACTCGTACACACTGACCACACGATCACGAGACCCTTGGTTTGATAATACGACGATAATTTGAAAATTTCTAGACTTAGGCTTAAAAATAAGGCATTAGAGGGTGAAAAGCTGAAATAGCCCCCGAACGGCCCCGTGAGTGGCACCAACACCTCGTACGGGACAAATGTAACTCGTATGAACTGGCCATGCGATCAAGGGACCCCCGATTTGAGAATATGATGAAAATATTCATATTTCTAGACTTTGGCTTAAAAACATGGCGTTAGTGACTGAAAACTCGAAATAGACCCCGAACGGCCTCGTGAGTAGCACCAACACCTCGCACGGGACCAATGTAACTCGTAGGAACTGATCGCGTGATCATGGGACCCCCGGTTTGAGAATACAGTGATATTTTGCATATGTCTAGACTTAGGCCTAAAAACATGGCATTAGTGGTTGAAACCCGAAATAGCCCCTGAACGGCCCCGTGAGTGGCACCAACACCTCACACGGGACCAATGTAACTCGTAGGAACTGACTGCGTGATCATGGGACCCCCGATTTGAGAATACGATGATAATTTGCATACATCTAGACTAAGGCTTAAAAACATGGCGTTAGTGGTTGAAAACCCGAAACAACCCCCGAACGGGCCCGTGAGTGGCACCAACAGCTCGCACGGGACCAATGTAACTCATCCAAACTGACCTCGCAATCACGGGACCTTGGGTTTGAGAATACTACAATAATTTGATTATTTCTACACTTAGGCTTAAATATAAGGCAGTAGTGGGTGAAAACCCAAAATAGCCCCGAAAGCCCTCGTGAGTGGCACCGACACCTCGTACAGGACCAATGTAACTCGTACGAACTGACTGCGTGATCATGGGACCCTTGATTTGAGAATAGAATGATAATTATCATATTTCTAGACTTAGGCTTAAAACATGGCATTAGTGGGTGAAAACCAAAAACAGTCCCTGAACGGCCCCGTAAGTGGCTCCAATACCTCGTACGGTACTTATGTAACTCTTAGGAACGGACTGCGCAATCACAAGTCCCCCATTTTGAAAATACAATGATAATTTGGATATTTCTAGACTTAGGTAATACAGTGCGTTGGTGGGTGAAAACTCAAAACAACCCCGGAACGGCCCCGTAAATGGCGCCAACACCTCGCACGAGACCAACGTAACTCGTACGAACTCACCGCGTGGTTAGGGGACCCCTGGTTTGAGAATACAATGATAATTTTCTTATTTATAGACCAAGGCTTAAAAACATGGCGTTAGAGGGTGAAAACCAAAAACACTCCCCTAACGGCCCCGTGAGTGGCACCAACACCTCACACGGGACTAATGTAACTCGTAGGAACAGATCGCGCAATCATGGGACCCCTAGTTTGAGAATACAATGATAATTTGGATATTTCTAGACTTAGGCAAAACATGGCGTTGGTGGGTGAAAACCCGAAACAACCCCTGAATGGCCCTATTAGTGGCATAAACACCTCGCACGGGAACAACATAACTCGTATGAACTGACTGCATGATCACGGGACCCTCGGTTTGAGAATGTGATGATAAATTGCATAGTTATAGAATTAGGCATAAAAACATGGCGTTGGTCTAGGAAAACTCGAAACAAAACCTAAACACCCCCGTGAGTGGCACCAACACCTCTCACGGGACCAATGTAACTCGTACAAACTGATCACGTGATCAAAGGGCTCTCGGTTTGAAAACTCGGTGATAATTTGCAAATTTTTAGACTTATGCTTAAAACATGGCATTAGTGGGTGAAAACTCCAAATAGTCCCGAAACAGCCCCATGAGTGGCACCAACACCTCGCACGGGACCAAGGTAATTCTTATGAGCTGACCGCACGATCGCAGGACCCCCGATTTGAGAATAAGACTATAATGGCATATTTCTAGACATAGGCTTAAAAATATGGCGGTAGTAGGTAAAAATCCGAAGTAGCCCCCGAACGGCCCGTGAGTGGCACCTACACCTCGCACGGGACCAATGTAACTCGTAGGAACTGATCGCGTGATCATGGGACCCCCGATTTGAGAATACGATGATAATTTGCATATGTCTAGACTTAGGCTTAAAAACATGGCGTTAGTGGTTGAAAACCCGAAACAGCCCCCTAACGGCCCCGTGAGTGGCACCAACACCTAACACGAGACCAATATAACTCGTAGGAACTGACTGTGTGATCATGGGACCCCCGATTTGAGAATACGATGATAATTTGCATATGTCTAGACTTAGGCTTAAAAACATGACGTTAGTGGTTAAAAACTTGAAACAGCCCACGAACGGCCCCGTGAGTGGCACCAACAGCTCGCACCGGACCAAAGGAACTCGTCCAAACGAACCTCGCAATCACGGGACCCCCGATTTGAGAATACTAAGATAATTTGACTATTACTAGACTTTGGCTTGAAAATAAGGCATTAGTGGGTGAAAACCCAAAATAGCCCCCAAAAGGCCCCGTGAGTGGTACCAACACCTCATACTGGACCAATGTAACTCGTACGAAATGACCGCGTGATCACGGGACCCTCGATTTGAGAATATGACGATAATTATCATATTTCTAGACTCTGGCTTAAAACATGGCGTTAGTGGGTGAAATCCCAAAACAATCCCCAAACGGCCCCGTGAGTGGCTCCAATACCGCGTACGGGACTAATGTAACTCTTAGGAACTGACTGCGCAATCATGAGTCCCCTAATTTGAGAATACAATGATAATTTGGATATTTCTAGACTTAGGCAAAACATGTCATTCCCCGAACGGCCCTGTAAATGGCACCAACACCTCGCACGAGACTAACGTAACTCGTACGAACTCACCGCGTGATTAGGGGACCCCTGGTTTTAAAATAAAATGATAATTTTCATATTTATAGACCTAGGCTTGAAAACATGGCATTAGAGGGTGAAGACAAAAAACACTCCCCGAACGGCCTCGTGAGTGGCACCAACACCTTGCACGGGACTAATTTAACTCGTAGGAACATATCGCGCAATCATGGGACCCCTAGTTTGAGAATACAATGATAATTTGGATATTTTTGGACTTAGGCAAAACATGGCGTTGGTGGGTGAAAACCCGAAACAACCCCTGAATGGCCCCGTTAGTGGCACAAACACCTCGCACGGGAACAACATAACTCGTATGAACTGACTGCATGATCACGGGACCCTCGGTTTGAGAATATGATGATAATTTGCATAGTTATAGAATTAGGCTTAAAAACATGGCGTTGGTCTTAGAAAACCCGAAACAAAACCTAAACAGCCCCGTGAGTGGCACCAACACCTCTCACGGGACCAATGTAACTCGTACGAACTGATCGCGTGATCACAGGGCTCTCGATTTGAAAATTCGATGATAATTTGCAAATTTTTAGACTTATGCTTAAAACATGGCGTTAGTGGGTGAAAACTCCAAATAGTCCCAGAACAGCCCCGTGAGTGGCACTAACACCTCGCACGGGACCAATGTAATTCGTATGAGCTGACCGCATGATCGCAGGACCACCGATTTGAGAATAAGACTATAATGGCATATTTCTAGACATAGGCTTAAAAATATGGCGGTAGTGGGTGAAAACCAAAAGTAGCCCCCGAATGGCCCGTGAGTGGCACCAACACCTTGCACGGGACCAATGTAACTCATAGGAACTGATCGCGTGATCAAGGGACCCCCGGTTTGAAAATATGCTGATAATTTTCATATCTAGACTTAGGCTTAAAAACATGGCGTTAGTGGTTGAAAACCCGAAATAGCCCCCTAACGGCCCCGTGAGTGGCACCAACTCCTAACACGAGACCAATATAACTCGTAGGAACTGACTGTGTGATCATGGGACCCCCGATTTTAGAATACGATGATAATTTGCATATGTCTAGACTTAGGCTTAAAAACATGGCGTTAGTGGTTAAAAACCCGAAACAGGCCGCGAACGGTCCCGTGAGTGGCACCAACAGCTCGCACGGGAACCAACGAACTCGTTCGAACTGACCTCGCAATCACGAGACCCCCGATTTGAGAATACTACAATAATTTGACTATTACTAGACTTAGGCTTGAAAATAAGGCATTAGTGGGTGAAAACTCGAAATTGCCCCCAAATGTCCCCGTGAGTGGTACCCAGACCTCGTACTGGACCAATGTAACTCGTACGAACTGATCGTATGATCACGGGACCCTCGGTTTGAGAATATGTCGATAACTATCATATTTCTAGACTTTGTCTTAAAACATTGTGTTAGTGGGTGAAAACCCAAAACAATCCTCAAACGGCCCCGTGAGTGGCTCCAATACCTCGTACGGGACTAATGCAACTCTTAGGAACTGACTGCGCAATCACAAGTCCCCTAATTTGAGAATACAATGATAATTTGTATATTTCTAGACTTAGGCAAAACATGGCATTCCCAAAATGGCTCTATAAATGGAATCAACACCTCGCACGGGACCAACGTAACTCGTACGAACTGACTGCGCGATCACGGGACCTCCGGTTCGAGAATATAATGATAATTTTCATATTTATAGGCTTAGGCTTAAAAACATGATGTTGCTCGGGCAAACTAGAAACAACACCTAAACGGACCCGTGAGTGGCATTAACACCTCGCACGGTACCAATGTAACTCGTACACACTGACAACACGATCACGAGACCCTTGGTTTGATAATACGACGATAATTTGAAAATTTCTAGACTTAGGCTTAAAAATAAGGCATTAGAGGGTGAAAAGCTGAAATAGCCCCCGAACGGCCTCGTGAGTGGCACCAACACCTCGTACGAGACAAATGTAACTCGTATGAACTGGCCATGCGATCAAGGGACCCCCGATTTGAGAATATGATGAAAATATTCATATTTCTAGACTTTGGCTTAAAAACATGGCGTTAGTGACTGAAAACTCGAAATAGACCCCGAACGGCCCCGTGAGTAGCACCAACACCTCGCACGGGACCAATGTAACTCGTAGGAACTGATCGCGTGATCATGGGACCCCCGGTTTGAGAATACAGTGATATTTTGCATATGTCTAGACTTAGGCCTAAAAACATGGCATTAGTGGTTGAAACCCGAAATAGCCCCTGAACGGCCCCGTGAGTGGCACCAACACCTCACACGGGACCAATGTAACTCGTAAGAACTGACTGCGTGATCATGGGACCCCCGATTTGAGAATACGATGATAATTTGCATACATCTAGACTTAGGCTTAAAAACATGGCGTTAGTGGTTGAAAACTCGAAACAACCCCCGAACGGCCCCGTTAGTGGCACCAACAGCTCGCACGGGACCAATGTAACTCATCCAAACTGACCTCGCAATCACGGGACCTTGGATTTGAGAATACTACAATAATTTGATTATTTCTACACTTAGTCTTAAAAATAAGGCAGTAGTGGGTGAAAACCCAAAATAGCCCCGAAAGCCCTCGTGAGTGGCACCAACACCTCGTACAGGACCAATGTAACTCGTACGAACTGACTGCGTGATCACGGGACCCTTGATTTGAGAATAGAATGATAATTATCATATTTCTAGACTTAGGCTTAAAACATGGCATTAGTGGGTGAAAACCAAAAACAGTCCTCGAACGGCCCCGTAAGTGGCTCCAATACCTCGTACGGGACTTATGTAACTCTTAGGAACGGACTGCGCAATCACAAGTCCCCCATTTTGATAATACAATGATAATTTGGATATTTCTAGACTTAGGTAATACAGTGCGTTGGTGGGTGAAAACTCGAAACAACCCCGGAACGGCCCTGTAAATGGCACCAACACCTCGCAGAGGACCAACGTAACTCGTATGAACTCACCGTATTATTAGGGGACCCCTAGTTTAAGAATACAATGATAATTTTCATATTTATTGACCTAGGCTTAAAAACATGGCGTTAGTGGGTGAAAACAAAAAACACTCCCCGAACGGCCCCGAGAGTGGCACCAACACCTCGCACGGGACTAATGTAACTCGTAGGAATAGATCGCGCAATCACGGGACCCCCAGTTTGATAATACAATGATAATCTGGATATTTTTGGACATAGGTAAAACATGGTGTTGGTGGGTGAAAACCCGAAACAACCCCTGAATGGTCCCGTTAGTGGCACAAACACCTCGCACGAGGACAACATAACTCGTATGAACTGACTGTATGATCACGGGACCCTCGGTTTGAGAATATGATGATAATTTGCATAGTTATAGAATTAGGTTTAAAAACATGGCGTTGGTCTGGGAAAACCCAAAACAAAAACTAAGTAGCCCCGTGAGTGGCACCAACACCTCTCTCGGGACCAATGTAACTCGTACGAACTAATCGCGTGATCACAGGGCTCTCGGTTTGAAAATTCGATGATAATTTGAAAAATTTTAGACTTATGCTTAAAACATGGTGTTAGTGGGTGAAAACTCCAAATAGTCCCAGAACAGCCCCATGAGTGGCACCAACACCTCGTACGGGACCAATGTAATTCGTATGAGCTGACCGCATGATCGCAGGACCCCCGATTAGAGAATAAGACTGTAATTGGCATATTTATAGACATAGGCTTAAAAATATGGCGTTAGTGGTTGAAAACTAGAAACAGCCCCCTAACGGCCCCGTGAGCGGCACTAACACCTAACACGGGACCAATATAACTCGTAGGAACTGACTGTGTGATCATGGGACCCCCGATTTGAGAATACGATGATAATTTGCATATGTCTAGACTTAAGCTTAAAAACATGGCGTTAGTGGTTAAAAACCCGAAACAACCCTCGAACGGCCCCGTGAGTGGCACCAACAGCTCGTACGGTACCAAAGGAACTCGTCCAAACTGACCTCGCAATCACGGGACCCCCCGATTTTAGAATACTACGATAATTTGACTATTACTAGACTTAGGCTTGAAAATAAGGCATTAGTGGGTGAAAATCCCAAAATAGCTCCCGAAAGGCCCCATGAGTGGTACCAACACCTCGTACTGGACCAATGTGACTCGTACAAACTGACCGGGACCCTCGATTTGAGAATATGACGATAATTATCATATTTCTAGACTTTGGCTTAAAATATGGCGTTAGTGGGTGAAATCCCAAAACAATCCCCAAACGGCCCCATGAGTGGCTCCAATACCGCTTATGGGACTAATGTAACTCTTAGGAACTAACGGCGCAATCACGAGTCCCCCAATTTGATAATACAATGATAATTTGGATATTTCTAGACTTAGGCAAATTATGACATTCCCCGAACGGCCCCGTAAATGGCACCAGCACCTCGCACGAGACCAACGTAACTCGTACGAACTCACCGCGTGATTAGGGGACCCCTGGTTTGAGAATACAATGATAATTTTCTTATTTATAGACCAAGGCTTAAAAACATGGCGTTAGAGGGTGAAAACCAAAAACACTCCCCTAACGGCCCCGTGAGTGGCACCAACACCTCACACGGGACTAATGTAACTCGTAGAAACAGATCGCGCAATCACGGGACCCCTAGTTTGAGAATACAATGATAATTTGGATATTTCTAGACTTAGGCAAAACATGGCGTTGGTGGGTGAAAACCCGAAACAACCCCTGAATGGCCCTATTAGTGGCATAAACACCTCGCACGGGAACAACATAACTCGTATGAACTGACTGCATGATCACGGGACCCTCGGTTTGAGAATGTGATGATAATTTGCATAGTTATAGAATTAGGCATAAAAACATGGCGTTGGTCTGGGAAAACTCGAAACAAAACCTAAACACCCCCGTGAGTGGCACCAACACCCCTCACGGGACCAATGTAACTCGTACAAACTGATCACGTGATCAAAGGGCTCTCGGTTTGAAAATTCGGTGATAATTTGTAAATTTTTAGACTTATGCTTAAAACATGGCGTTAGTGGGTGAAAACTCCAAATAGTCCCAGAACAGCCCCATGAGTGGCACCAACACCTCGCACGGGACCAATGTAATTCTTATGAGCTGACCGCACGATCGCAGGACCCCCGATTTGAGAATAAGACTATAATGGCATATTTCTAGACATAGGCTTAAAAATATGGCGGTAGTAGGTGAAAATCCGAAGTAGCCCCCGAATGGCCCGTGAGTGGCACCAACACCTCGCACGGGACCAATGTAACTCGTAGGAAATGATCACGTGATCATGGGACCCCCGGTTTGAGAATACGATGATAATTTTCATATGTCTAGACATAGGCTTAAAAACATGGCGTTAGTGGTTGAAAACCCGAAACATCCCCCTAACGGCCCCGTGAGTGGCACCAACACCTAACACGAGACCAATATAACTCTTAGGAACTGACTGTGTGATCATGGGACCCCCGATTTGAGAATACGATGATAATTTGCATATGTCTAGACTTAGGCTTAAAAACATGGCGTTAGTGGTTAAAAACTCAAAACAGCCCGCGAACGGCCCCGTGAGTGGCACCAACAGCTCGCACCGGACCAAAGGAACTCGTCCAAACTGACCTCGCAATCACGGGACCCCCGATTTGAGAATACTACGATAATTTGACTATTACTAGACTTAGGCTTGAAAAAAAGGCATTAGTGGGTGAAAACCCAAAATAGCCCCCAAAAGGCCCCGTGAGTGGTACCAACACCTCGTACTGGACCAATGTAACTCGTACGAACTGACCGCGTGATCACGGGACCCTCGATTTGAGAATATGACAATAATTATCATATTTCTAGACTCTGGCTTAAAACATGGCGTTAGTGGGTGAAATCCCAAAACAATCCCCAAACGGCCCCGTGAGTGGCTCCAATACCGCGTACGGGACTAATGTAACTCTTAGGAACTGACTGCGCAATCATGAGTCCCCCAATTTGAGAATACAATGATAATTTGGATATTTCTAGACTTAGGCAAAACATGTCATTCCCCGAACGGCCCCGTAAATGGCACCAACACCTCGCACGGGACTAACGTAACTCGTACAAACTCACCGCGTGATTAGGGGACCCCTGGTTTTAGAATAAAAAGATAATTTTCATATTTATAGACCTAGGCTTAAAAACATGGCATTAGAGGGTGAAAACAAAAAACACTCCCCGAACGGCCTCGTGAGTGGCACCAACACCTCGCACGGGACTAATGTAACTCGTAGGAACATATCGCGCAATCATGGGACCCCCAGTTTGAGAATACAATGATAATTTGAATTTTTTTGGACTTAGGCAAAACATGGCGTTGGTGGGTGAAAACCCGAAACAACCCCTGAATGGCCCCGTTAGTGGCACAACCACCTCGCACGGGAATAACATAACTCGTATGAACTGACTGCATGATCACGGGACCCTCGGTTTGAGAATATGATGATAATTCGCATAGTTATAGAATTAGGCTTAAAAACATGGCGTTGGTCTTGGAAAACTCGAAACAAAACCTAAACAGCCCCGTGAGTGGCACCAACACCTCTCACGGGACCAATGTAACTCGTACAAACTGATCGCGTGATCACAGGGCTCTCGATTTGAAAATTTTTAGACTTATGCTTAAAACATGGCGTTAGTGGGTGAAAACTCCAAATAGTCCCAGAACAGCCCCGTGACTGGCACTAACACCTCGCACGGGACCAATGTAATTCGTATGAGCTGACCGCACGATCGCAGGACCACCGATTTGAGAATAAGACTATAATGGCATATTTCTAGACATAGGCTTAAAAATATGGCGGTAGTGGGTGAAAACCCGAAGTAGCCCCCGAACGGCCCGTGAGTTGCACCAACACCTCGCACGGGACCAATGTAACTCATAGGAACTGATCGCGTGATCAAAGGACCCCCGGTTTGAGAATATGCTGATAATTTGCATATCTAGACTTAGGCTTAAAAACATGGCGTTAGTGGTTGAAAACCCGAAACAGCCCCCTAACGGCCCCGTGAGTGGCACCAACTCCTAACACGAGACCAATATAACTCGTAGGAACTGACTGTGTGATCATGGGACCCCCAATTTGAGAATACGATGATAATTTGCATATGTCTAGACTTAGGCTTAAAAACATGGCGTTAGTCGTTAAAAACCCGAAACAGGCCGCGAACGGTCCCGTGAGTGGCACCAACAGCTCGCACGGGAACCAATGAACTCGTTCGAACTGACCTCGCAATCACGAGACCCCCGATTTGAGAATACTACAATAATTTGACTATTACTAGACTTAGGCTTGAAAATAAGGCATTAGTGGGTGAAAACTCGAAATTGCCCCCAAAAGTCCCCGTGAGTGGTACCCAGACCTCGTAATGGACCAATGTAACTCGTACGAACTGATCGCATGATCACGGGACCCTCGGTTTGAGAATATGACGATAGCTATCATATTTCTAGACTTTGTCTTAAAACATTGTGTTAGTGGGTGAAAACCCAAAACAATCCTCAAATGGCCCCGTGAGTGGCTCCAATATCTCGTACGGGACTAATGCAACTCTTAGGAACTGACTGCGCAATCACAAGTCCCCTAATTTGAGAATACAATGATAATTTGTATATTTCTAGACTTAGGCAAAACATGGCATTCCCCAAATGGCTCTATAAATGGAACCAACACCTCGCACGGGACCAACGTAACTCGTACGAACTCACCGCGTGATTAGGGGACCCCTGGTTTGAGAATACAATGATAATTTTCATATTTATATACATAGGCTTAAAAACATGGCGTTAGAGGGTGAAAACCAAAAACACTCCCCGAACGGCCCCGTGAGTGGCACCAACACCTCGTACGGGACTAATGTAACTCGTAGGAACAGATAGCGCAATCACGGGACCGCCAGTTTGAGAATACAATGATAAATGGATATTTCTGGACTTAGTCAAAACATGGCGCTGGTGGGTGAAAACCCGAAACATCCCCTGAATGGCCCCGTTAGTGGCACAAACACCTCGCACGGGAACAACATAACTCGTATGAACTGACTGCATGATCACGGGACCCTCGGTTTGAGAATATGATGATAATTTGCATAGTTATAGAATTAGGTTTAAAAACATGGCGTTGGTCTGGGAAAACCCGAAATAAAACCTAAACAGCCCCGTGAGTGGCACCAACACCTCTCACGGGACCAATGTAACTCGTACGAACTGATCGCGTGATCACAGGGCTCTCGGTTTGCAAATTCGGTGATAATTTTCAAATTTTTAGACTTATGCTTAAAATATGGCGTTAGTGGGTGAAAACTCCAAATAGTCCCAGAACAGCCCCATGAGTGGCACCAACACCTCGCACGGGACAAATGTAATTCGTATGAGCTGACCGCACGATCGCAGGACCCCCAATTTGAGAATAAGACTATAATTGGCATATTTCTAGACATAGGCTTAAAAATATGGCGGTAGTGGGTGAAAAACCGAAGTATCCCCCAAACGGCCCGTGAGTGGCACCAACACCTCACACGGGACCAATGTAACTCGTAGGAACTGATCGCGTGATCATGGGACCCCAGGTTTGAGAATACGATGATAATTTTCGTATGTCTAGACTTAGGCTTAAAATCATGGCGTTAGTGGTTAAAACCCCGAAACAGTCCCCGTGAGTGGCACCAACACCTCGTACGGTTCTAACGTAACTCGTATAAACTGAACACGTGATCACGGTACCCTCGGTTTGAGAATATGATGATAATTTGCATATTTTTAGACTTAGGCTTAAAAACATGGCATTAGTAGGTGAAAACTCAAAACAGCCCCCGAACGGTCCCGTGAGTGGCACCAACACCTCGCACGGGATGAAAGGAACTCGTACGAACTGACCGTGGGATAACGATACCCCCGGTTTGATAATGCGATGATAATTTGCAAATTTTTAGACTTAGACTTACAAACATGGCCTTAGTCGGTGAAAACCCAAAACAGCCCCCGAACGGCCCCTTGAGAGGCCCCAAAACCTCGCACGGGTCCAATGTAACTCGTACGAACTGAACGCCCAATCACAGGACCCCCAATTTGAGGATATGATGATAATTAGCATATTTCTAGAGTTAGGCTTAAAAAGAAGGCGTTAAGCGGTGAAAACCCCAAACAGTTCCTGAATGGCCCCTTGAGTGGCACCAACACCTCGTACGGGACCAGTGTAACTTGTAAAAACTGACCACGCGATCACAGGACCACCGATTTGAGCATATAGAGATAATTTACATATTTCTAAACTTTCTCTTAAGAACTTGGCGTTACTGGGTGAAAACTCAAAACCGTTCTTGAACGGTCCCGTGAGTTGCACCACCACCTCGCACAGGACCAATGTAACTTGTACAAACTGACCGCGTGATCACGAGACCCTTGGTTTGAGAATATGATGATAATTTGCATATTTATAGATGTAGGCTTAAAAATATGGCATTAGTAGGTGCAAACTCAAAACAGCCCCTGAACAGCCCCGTGAGTGGCACCAACACCTTGCACAGGACCAAAGGAACTCGTACGAATTGACTGTGGGATCACGAGAGCCCTGGTTTGAGAATACGATGATAATTTGCAATTTTTTTTACTTAGGCTCAAAAACATGGACTTTGTGGTTGAAAAACCGAAACAGCCCCCGAACGAGCCCGTAAGTGGCACCAACACCTCGCACGGGTCCAATGTAACTCGTACGAACTGATCACTCGATCACGGGACCCCCGATTTGAGAATATGATGATAATTAGCATATTTCTAGACTTAGGTTTAAAAATATGGTGTTTGTGGGTGAAAACCAAAACAGTCCCCGAATGACCCCGTGAGTGGCACCAACACCTTGCACGGGACCAATGTAACTTATAGGAACTGATCTCGTGATCACGGGACCCCCGGTTTGAGAATATAATGATAATTAGCATATTTCTACACTTAGGTTTAAAAATATGGCATTGGTGGCTGAAAAATGAAATATCCCCCGAACCGTCCTGTGAGTGGCACCAACAGGTCGCATGGGACCAATGCAACTCGTACAAAGTGGCCACACGATCACAGGAACCTCAATTTTAGAATACGATGATAATTTGAATATTTCTATACTTTGACTAAAAAACATGGCATTAGTGGGTGAAAACCCAAAACAACCCCTGACCGGCCTCGTGAGTCGAACCAACACCTCGTACAGGACCAATGTAACTCATAGGAACTGATCGCGAGATCACAGGACCCCCGGTTTGATTTTGCAACAATAATTTTCATATGTCTAGACTTAGGCTTAAAAACATGGCGTTAGTTGTTGAAAACCAAAAACAGCCCCCGAAAGTCCCCGTGAGTGGCACCAACACCTCCCACATGAACAACGTAACTTGTACAAACTGACCTCGCAATCACGGAACCCCAAGTTTGATAATATGATTATAATTTGCATATTTCTATACTTAGGCTTAAAAATAAGGCATTTGTGGGTGTAAAGTCGAAATAGACCCCGAATGGCCCCATGAGTGGCACCAACACCTCGTACGGGACAAATGTAACTCATACGAACTGACCGCGCGATCATGGAACCCTCAGTTTGAGAATATAATGATAAAATTGTATATTTTTAGACCTAATATTAAAAACATGGCGTTGGAGGGGCAAAACCCGAAACAGCCCCCGTACGACCATGTGTGTTGCACCAACATCTTGCACAGGACCAATGGAACTCGTACAAACTGACCATGTGATTATGGCACCCCCTATTTGAGAATAAGGAAATAATTTTCATATTTCTAGACCTAGGCTTAAAAACATGGTATTAGTTGGTGAAACCCCGAAACAGCCGTTGAATGGCCCCATGAGTGGCACCAACACCTAGCACGGGACCAATATAACTCGTACGAAATGACCGCGTGATTAGGGGACCCTAGTTGAGAATACGATGATAATTTGCATATTTATAGACTTAGGCTTAAAAACATGGGGTTAGGAGTGAAAACCCAAAACAGTCCCCAAATGGCCCCGTGAGTTGGCACCAACACCTCGTACGGGACCAATATAACTCGTAGAAACTGACCGCAACATCATGGGACCCCCTATTTTAGAACATGATGATAATTTGGATATTTCTAAACTTATGTTTAAAAATATGGTGTTAGTGGGTGAAAACCAAAAACAGCCCCCGAACGGCCCCATGAGTGGCACCAACACCTCGCACGGGACCAATGTAACTCGTATAAACTGATCGCACGATCACGGGACTCCCCATTTGAGAATACGATGATAATTAGCATATTTCTAGACTTAGGTTTAAAAATATGGCATTACTGGTTTAAATCCGAAATAGCCCCCGAACGGCCCCGTGAGTGGCACCAACACCTTGCACGGGACCAATGTAACTTGTATAAACTGACTGCGCGATAACAGGACCCTCGGTTTGAGAATACGATATTAATTTGCATATTTCTAGACTTAGGCTTAAAAACATGGTGTTAGTGGGTGAAAACCCCCAATAGGCCCCTAATGGCCCCGTGAGTGGCACTAACACCTCGCACGGGATCAATTTAACTCGTACAAACTAACCACGTGATCACGGGACCCTCGGTTTGAGAATAAGATGATGATTCTAATAGTTCTATACTTAAGCTTAACAACATGGCGTTAGTGGGTGAAAACCCAAAATAGCCCTCGAATGGCTCCGTGAGTGGAACTAACACCTCGTACGGGACAAATATAACTCGTACGAACTGCAGATGCGATCACGGAACCCCCCAGTTTGAGAATATGATGATAATTTGCATATTTCTAAACTTGGGCTTAAAAACATGGGGTTAGTGGGTGAAAACCAGAAATAGCCCCCCAAACGGACCCATGAGGGGCACTTACACCTCGCATGGGAAGAATGTAACTCGTAGGACATGCCCGTGCGATCATGGGACCCTCGGTTTGAGAATACGATGATAATTTGCATATGTCTAGAGTTAGGATTAAAAACATGACGTTAGTGGTTGAAAACCTGAAATAGCCCCCGAACGGCCCCGTGAGTGGCACCAACACCTCGTACGGGACCAATCTAACTCGTACGAACTGACCATGCGATCACAGGACCCCCGGTTTAAGAATATGATGATAATTTGCTTACTTCTGGACTTGGGCTGAAAAATATGGCATTAGTGGGTGAAAACTCGAAATAGCCCCCGAACGACCTCGTGAGTGGCATAAACACCTCGCCCGGGACAAATGTAACCCGTAAGAAATGATCTCATGATCACAAGACCCCGGGTTTGATTATGCAACAACAATTTTCATATGTCTATACTTAGGCTTAAAAACATGGCGTTTGTTGTTGAAACCCAAAAATAGCCCCAGAAAGTCCCCGTGAGTGGCACCAACACCTCCCACAGGACAAACGTAACTCGTACAAACTAACCTCGCGATCATGGGACCCCAGGTTTGTGAATATGATGATAATCTGCATATTTCTAGACTTAGATTTAAAAATAAGGCATTACTAGGTAAAAAAGCCGAAATAGCCCTCGAACGGCCCCGTGAGAGGCACCAACACCTCATACGAGACCAATGTAACTCGTACAAACTGATCGCGCGATCATGGGGTCCTCAATTTGAGAATACACTGATAATTTGCATATTTATAGACCTAAGATTAAAAACATGGTGTTAGTGGGGCAAAATCCGAAACAGCCCCCAAACGACCCCGTATGTTGCACCAACATCTCGTACAGGACCAAAGTAACTCGTACAAACTGATTGCGCGATCACGACACTGCTCGTTTGATAATAAGGACATAATTTTCATATTTCTTGAGTTAGGCTTAAAAACCTTGCATTATTTGGTGAAACCCCCGAAACAACCCCTGAACGACCCCATGAGTGGCACCAACACCTCGTACGGGACCAACGTAACTCGTACAAACTGACCTCGCGATCATGGGACCCCAAGTTTGAGAATATGATGATAATTTGCATATTTCTAGACTTAGGCTTAAAAATAAGTCATTTATGGGTGTAAAGCCGAAATAGCCCCCGAATGGCCCCATGAGTGGCACCAACCCCTCGTACATGACCAATGTAACTCATACGAACTGACCGCGCGATCATGGAACCCTCAGTTTGAGAATATAATGATAATTTTCATATTTGTAAACCTAATATTAAAAACATGGCGTTAGAGGGGTGAAACCCGAAATAGCCCCCGTACGACCATGTGTGTTGCACCAACATCTCGCACGGGACAAATAGAACTCGTACAAACTGACCATGCGATTACGGCACCACCTATTTGAGAATAAGGAGATAATTTTCATATTTCTAGACCTAGGCTTAAAAACATGGTATTAGTTGGTGAAACCCCGAAACAGCCGCTGAATGGCCCCGTGAGTGGCACCAAACGCCTTGCACGGACCAATGTAACTCGTACGAACTGACCGCGCGATTACGGGACCCTGGTTAAGAATACGACGATAATTTTTATATTTCTTAACATAGGCTTAAAAACATGAGGTTAGGAGTGAAAACCCAAAATAGTCCCTGAACGGCCCGTGAGTGGAACCAACACCTTGCACGGGACCAATGTAACTCGTAGGAACTGACCACAACATCACGGGACCCCCGATTTTAGAACATGACGATAATTTGGATATTTCTAGACTAATGTTTAAAAATATGGCGTTGGTGGGTGAAAACCAAAAACTGCCCCTGAACGGCCCCATGAGTGGAACCCACACCTCGTACGAGACCAATGTAACTCGTACCAACTGATCGCGCAATCACAGGACCCCCAGTTTGAGAATACGATGATAATTAGTATATTTCTAGACTTAGGTTTGAAAATATGGCGTTAGTGGGTGTGAACCCAAAATAGCCCCCGAACGGCCCCGTGAGTGGCACCAACACCTCGCACAGGATCAATGTAACTCGTACAAACTGATCGGGCGATCACAGGACCCTCGATTTGAGAATACGATGATAATTTGAATAGTTATATACTTATGCTTAACAACATGGCGTTAGTGGGTGAAAACTCAAAACAACCCTCGAACGACTCCGTGAGTGGAACCAACACCTCGTACGGGACCAATATAACTCGTACGAACTGACCATGAGATCACGTAACCCCCGGTTTAAGAATACAATGATAATTTTCATATTTCTCAACTTGGGCGAAAAACATTGGGTTAGTGGGTGAAAACCCGAAATAGCCCCCGAATGGCCCCATGAGTGGCACCAACACCTCACATGGGACCAATGTAACTCGTAGGACATGACCGCGCGACCATTGGACGCCCAGTTTGAGAATACGATGATAATTTCCATATGTCTAGAGTTAGGATTAAAAACATTGCGTTAGTGGTTGAAAACCTGAAATAGCCCCCGAACGACCCCGTGAGTGGCACCAACACCTCGCACGGGACTAATGTAACTCTTATAAACTGACCTTGCGATCACGGGACCCCCGGTTTGAGAATATGACGATAATTTTCATATTTCTAGACTTACGCTTAAAAACAAAGCATTACTGGGTGAAAAAGCCGAAATAGCCCCCGAACGGTCACGTGAGTGGCACCAACACCTCATACGGGACCAATGTAACTCATACAAACTGATCGAGCGATCATGGGGCCCTCGATTTGAGAATACAATGATAATTTGCATATTTCTAGACCTAAGATTAAAAACATGGTGTTAGTGGGGCAAAACCCGAAACAACCCTCGAATGGCCCCATGTGTTGCACCAATATCTCACACGGGACCAAAGTAACTCGTACATACTGATCGCACGATCACGACACCCCTTGTTTGAGAATAAGGAGGTAATTTTCATATTTATAGACTTAGGCTTAAAAACCTAGCATTATTTGGTGAAACCCTTGAAACAGCCCCCGAACGACCCCGTGAGTGGCACCAACACCTCGTACGGGACTAATGTAACTCTTACGAACTAACCGTGCAATTAGGGGACCCCTGGTTTGAGAATACGACGATAATTTGCATATTTCTAGACTTAGGCTTAAAAACATGGCGTTAGTGGGTGAAAACCCAAAATAGTCCCCGAACAGCCCCGTTAGTGGCACCAACACCTCGCACCGGACTAATGTAACTTGTACGAACTGACCACGCAATCACATGACCCCTAGTTTATGATAATTTGTATATTTCTAAACATTGGCAAAACATGGCATTGGTGGGTGAAAACCCAAATAGCCTCCGAACTGCCCCATTAGTGGCACCGACACCTCGCACGGGACCAATGTAACTTGCAGGAATTGACCGTACGATCACGGGACCCCCGGTTTGAGAATACGTTGATAATTTGCATATTTTTATACTAATGCTTAAAACATGGCATTAGTGGAACGGCCCCCTGAGTGGAACCAACACCTTGCACGTGACAAATGTAAGTTGTACAAGCTGGTCGCGTGATCATGGGACCCCTGATTTGAGAATTAGATGATAATTTGCATATTTCTTGGCTTAGGCTTAAAAACATGTCGTTAGATGGGTGAAACCTAAAACAGGCCCCGAACGGCCATGTGTGTTGCACCAATATCTCGCAGGGGACCAATGAAACTCCAACAAACTGACCGTGAGATTACAGCACCCCCTGTTTGAGAATAAGGCTATAATTTGCATATTTCTAGACTTAGGCTTAAAAACATGGCATTAGTTGGTGAAACCCCGAAACAGTTGCTAAACGACCCCGTGAGGGGTACCAAAACCTCGCACGGGACCAATATAACTCATACGAACTGACCGCACGATTAGGGGACCCTTGGTTGAGAATACGACGATAATTTGCATATTTCTAGACTTAGGCTTAAAAACATGGGGTTATGGGTGAAAACACAAAACAGTCCCCAAACGGCCCCATGAGTGGCACCAACACCTCGCACGGGACCAATGTAACTCGTAGGAACTGATGGCACAATCATGGGACCCCCGATGTTAGAATACAACGATAATTTGGACATTTCTAAACTTATGTTTAAAAATATGGCGTCAGTGGGTGAAAACCAAAAACAGCCCCCGAAGGACCCCGTGAGTGGCACCAACACCTCGCACGGGACTAATGTAACTCGTACAAATTGATCGTGCGATCACGGGACACCCGATTTGAGAATATGATGATAATTAGCATATTTCTAGACTTAGGTTTAAAAATATGGCGTTAGTGGGTGTAAACCCAAAATAGCCCCCGAACGGCCCCGTGAGTGGCACCAACACCTCACACGAGACCAATGTAACTCGTACAAACTGACCACGAGACACTCGATTTGAGAATAAGATGATAATTTGAATATTTTTATACTTAGTATTAACAACATGGAATTAGTAGGTGAAAACCCGAAACATCTCCCGAACGGCCCCTTGAGTGGCACCAACATCTCGTATGGGACAATGTAACTCTTACGAACTGACCGCGTGACCAAGGGACCCTCAGTTTGAGAACACGACTATAATTAGCATATTTCTATACTTTCGTTTAAAAATATGGCGTTGGTGGGGGAAAACCTGAAATAGCCCTGAAAACCTGAAAACCTAAAAGCCATCGAGCACTCCCCGGCTCAATTTGACCCAAAAGTCAAACTCTTCATCTCGACCGAGACTCAACGAATCCTCAAAGGGCACTAAATACATTTTCCAACGGTCCGCCCCGTGCGCGATTCCGACTTACCATGCGGACGAACGATCCGTTTGCATCCAAAACTTGACCCAGAGACCACCGGACGCTCCCGGACTCTGTTTGACCTATGTCAACTCTTCAGCTCGATCGATACTGAATGAATATTCAAAGTGCGCTGAATACCCTTTCCAACGGGCCATCCCGTGCGCGATTCCGACTTTCCATGAGGACGAACGATCCATTTGACTCCGGGAGGCCACCGAGCGCTTCTCGGGCCCGATTGACCAAAGTCAACTCTCCAAATCGGGTCAAAATCTTTTGAATGTTGAAGTACATCTCCTAAACTTTCCAACGGTCTGCCCCGTGCACGATTTGGACTTACCATACGGACGAACGATCCGTTTGCGTCCGAGCGATTCCCAGTCCAATCAACCGACAAATGCTTTCGAGCCATATTTGACCCAAAGTCAACTCCCGAACCCAAGAGTGGTCCAAAGGACTTTCAAAGGTCTCTAAATTACCTTTCCAATGGTATGCCCCGTGGATGATTCTGACCAATGGTTTGTCCTCGGTGACCAATTTTTTGAAAAATCTTGAAGCGCACTACCAAATGGCAGGTTCCAGGCCCTTCCCTATCGGTACCTTCCGATAGGCAGGAATAGGTCTATGCCGATCGGAACCCACCTGGGCCAATAGAATGAGGCCCTCACCTCATTTTCAAGGAAGAGCCCAGATCTAATAAAAGCCTCTCTCAACGAATCCCAGAAACCTCTATCGAAGGCAGCGTGATTTCAACATCCAAATCCCCTTTTTACTTTCGCTTTTCATCATCCTTTTCGCCAAACTTGGTGAATTATCCACTCTCCATCATCATCCAAGTGAAAGGGCTTATCTCCAACATTCAAGATCTTCAAGAAGGTCCAACTTTCTCACCTTTCTCTTCAAATTCTCTTGAGTTCTCAATAACTTGCTTTATTACTTAGCTCTTTTTATTATCTCATCCCACACATCCTAATATACTTTTTATTAATTATTATCTCACATCTCTTATTTTTATTTAAATAAAACTCAAAAATCAAGCAAAAGAGGGTTTGCTCATAAATTCCAAGTAGGGATTCTCACACTTTTTCCACACTCTTCTCACAACTAAAACACTATTTCTACACACACACACACACACTCTTAGAAATAAGAGATCCCCCATTTGGATTCATGGGATAAGCCCCACCCCTCGTTTTTTATGCAAAGTACATGGACTTTGATGTCTTTATAGGCTACGTAGGCATCTCGGGGTAAAACCCGAGACTCGAGTCCTTTTTCTCTCATTTTCTATCTTCTCTAAATCCATTTTCCTTATATTCTATATAATTACCCTTAATAATGTATTACTCCCTATGTGTTATCATTCTATTATAACGATCAATGTAGGGGTAATCATGAAAATCTTATTTTTCTAATATTATACCTTCCTACGGATGACTCACTTTATCTCTTCCATGATACAAGTCGAGGATTCCTACCTCCATGATATACCCGTATATACCCTCGGCCATGCCGAGGGCGCCCTTCACTTCATCAGGCTCCGGACGACCCCTCAGGAGGCCGATCGTTCATCAGGCTCCGGACAATCGTTCGAGGGGTCGACCCTTCATTAGGCTCCGGACGACCCATCAGGAGGTCAACCCTTCATCAGGCTCAGGATGACCCCTCTCCGGACGACCCCTCAGGAGGCTGACCCTTCATCAGGCTCCGGACGACCCCTCAGGAGGCCGACCCTCCATCAGGCTCCCAGACGACCCCTCAGGAGGTCGACCCTTCATCAGGCTCCGGACGACCCCTCAGGGGGCCGACCCTTCATCAGGATCCGGATGACCCCTCAGGGGGGCGACCCTTCATCAAGCTCCAGACGACCCTCTGAGGGTACGATAGTACGAGGCCCAAATTAGGCCAGACTCATTACCGGAAGGAACTTTGCCTTCGGCCTCATATCAAAGGCCAAGGGTGACATCATCACAAGCGCGTCGTTTGGGGGACGTGTGGAATAGTGCGCGTGAGGCTCACATGGCACATGGGAGATCGTTATAATAAAATCACACCCTCACGTGAGGGAATATTATATCATCATTTTGAATCTACAGGTGTCAATAGGGGATTGGCTAGATCATCATTCACATGCACCATGCATACTTAGGGGGTACACTACACCCCCCAAGACCTATATATACTTGTCACCTACAACTCTACAGGGGATCGATTGATATTTGTAACCCTAGCAAAAACTTTGCTTACACACACAGTAAAGAGAGAAAGTGAGCTTATGTGCGTTATATCCAAGGCCATTAGTGCCCATACTTTGTGGATCACACACTCACAGTGGATGTAGGCCAAATTGGATGAACCACTATACATCATTCTCTTACTCCTCTTATTCTCATCTCCTTCTACACACTTATACACCTACATCTCTATGACTGCCATGGCTTCCATTATTTGAGCTCATCATCATCACTTATCCGGTGGTGCTAAATCTCAGCATCATCAGTTTGGCGCCATCTGTGGGAATGAGAATACATCTCTTCATTTGTATAGCTTGACCTTACTAGGCACTCTGTTGGTGAACCAGTTCTCCCCCTGATAGGAGATGTTTCACCATTGAAAGAGACCCACTAAGGTTCTCAAGCTCACCAGTCTTTTTTCCAGTTCAGCTGTTCACAGCTCAAACACATGGCACCAGAGATGCCACCACCACCACTTCCCCCACTGGATGATAGGGGAGGACCCAACTCCAGTTAGCCACCACCTCAGTATGAGATGGCTGATGTGGTGGTAGCCTTAAAGTCTCTGGCAGCAAGCCAGCAGATGATGCAGGAGCAGTTCACAGCTCAAAGCCATAACATACTAAGACCACCCGGGGTTTCACCTGAGATGATTACCCCGGCGGCAGCAGCTCTGGGGCAGCATAAAGCCAGGGGACCACCCCAGGCACCACGCAAAGACCTGCCACCCCCTCAGCGGTGTAGGGATGTTACTGACCCTCGGCCTCTACGCCTGGGGAGGCAAGGGAACCCTTGCCCTGAGGACAGGTATGACGACCTGGAGGGAGAGTAGGCCCCTATAGAATGCTAGGAACCATATGAGGTCTCCAAAAATACTGTACGACCTCTCCAGGACAGTGGAGGAAAGTGCGGGAGACCAAATCCTGATGATCGCCCGAGAGGCTCTGCTTTTGATCGCTTAAGCAGGGGGTCAGCCTTTGAGAGGCTGGGCCCAATAAATGACCTACGGGAAAAATTATCTAGGTCAAGGAGTGCTGCGAGGTCCAAGAGGGAGGCAGCAGATGGCCAACCCGAAGTATGGGATGATGGTCAAAGGGAAGTAAATAGCCGACACAGGCCTATCGCAGCAGAACCATCCGTCCACCTTAAAGAGGCGGCAGTGGATAACCTCGGCCAAGCCAACACTGCGAGGCCCTCAAATGACTCAATCTAGAGACTAGAGAATAAGATCGGTGACATAATGAAGAACCAGGACCCTCTTCAGAAGGGATACACCATTGGCTCACCCTTTGTGGCGAAGATAGTCAACTTCCTTACGCCATCAAGGTTCAAGCCACCTGTGGTCACCTCAAGATACGACGGGAGCACCAACCATGTCCACCATGTTGAGATTTATCAATCAGCAATGGACATATACTCTACCTCAGATGAGATGAGGTGTAGTGCCTTTTTTGGTACCCTGACGAGGGCTGCACATGTCTGGTACACGTCTCTTCCAAAAAATTCCATTGAAAACTTTAAGCAGTTGGCAGACCGGTTCATCCAAAAATTTTTCTTTGGGGTTAGGCCACAGAAGAAGACCACCCACCTTCTCTATGTTAAGCAGGGGAAGAATGAGAGCCCGAGGGACTACATAGCCAGATTCAATAAAGAGAAGCTGGAGGTGGAAGACTATGAGGAGAGCATAGATATGACAGCCCCGATTGGAGGACTCCAAAAGGGGAAGCTATTATGGAAGCTTGCTGAAGACCCCCCAAGGACGATGGCTGAATTACTGTCAACAGCAGGAAAGGTGATGAATGACGAAGAGGCGATGGCCACAAAATGTGAAGATGAAAAAGAAGGCGCTAGTGGGGGTAAGTACCCTAAGAAGAACAAAGAGGGTAAGAAGAGGTCTAAGGACGACAAGTTCACTGGTTACACCCCTCTAACGGTCAGCTGTGAACAAATTCTCAAAGAGATAAAGAGTGACCGATCCCTGAAGTGGCCTGAGAAGTTGAGGGCGGCCCCCAACAAGAGGAACAAGAACCTGTTGTGCGAATTTCACCAAGACCACGGCCACGTAACAGACAAATGCTTTGCTCTGAAAGATGAGATTGAGAAGATGCTGAAAGAAGGGAAGCTCAAAAAGTACGTCGATAAAGGTGCCTTCAAGAGGGGCCAAGGGGACGACCCCAGAAAGAAGCGAGGCGATGCATGTAGAGAAGGACCTCAAAAAAGAGGGGACGACCCTTCGGATGATGAGGACGACCCTGACCTCCCGCCGAGAGAAGATCAAGGTCCTGTCAAGAGGCTTAATATGATCTCGCTCGGAGTGGGATTGATCTCCGGGGGTCTAACGGGAGGAGGGTCTGAGGTCGCTGATAGGAAGGCCCATGTGGCTGAGGCCAAGGCAGTAACGAAGACGGTACACTCAACCTCCCTGGAGGTCAAGTCAAAAAATAGGAAGAAGTTTGATATGGACACTCTGATAGTGGGGTTCTCGATAATGGACTTTAAAGGCCTCCTAGCCCCACACGACGACCCACTCGTACTCACAACTAGGGTGCATGGATGTGAGGTGCCGAGGATATTTGTCGACGGGGGCAGTTCTGCGGATGTAATGTTTTGGTCGTGCTTCAAAATCTTAGGTCTCAGTCGTGCTAGACTCGTCCCATACAGTCATCCATTGATTGGGTTCAGCGGGGAAAAGGTTCATCCCCTTAGAGTGTATGAGGCCGATGTCAGGATGGGGGCCGAGTGGCCGAGATGGCTTACTAAGAAGGTCAGCTTCTTTGTGATGGATGAACATGTGTTTTCAGCCTACAACATCATACTGGGGCATGTGGCCCTCAAGGGGTTTGAAGATGTGCCATCTACGGTCCATCAGATGATTAAATTTCCTAACCCTTACGAGGTGGGGGAAGTTCAGGGAGACCAGACGACAGCACAAGAATGTTACTACAACTCCGCTGGAGAAAGAGAGGCACACAAGAGGGCTACAACGACTTACAATATTGATACCCTATACCCCAGGAATGAGACGAAGCTAAAGAAAGGAGAGGACGCGAAAGAGGTAGAATCCATCATCCTCGATGAGGATGACCCAAAAAAAACCGTCCAAATCGGCAAGTCTCTGAAGCCCAACATCAAGGAAGACCTCATTAAACTGTTGAGGAGAAGATGAAGCGTCTTCATGTGGAGTCATGTAGATATGCCAGGGATTGACCCTGAAATCATGTGCCACAAGCTCAATGTGGTAGAAGGAGTGAGGCCGGTAAAGCAGTAGGGGAGAATTTACTCTAGAGAAAAGTATGAGGTCATTAGGGATGAGGTCAAGAAATTAGAAGACGCTGAGTTTATCAGAGAGGTCATCTACCCTGAATGGCTGTCCAATGCAGTAATTATCCCAAAGGCCAATGGGAAGTGGAGAACGTGTGTGGACTTCACCGACCTCAATAAGCACTGTCCCAAAGACATCTTCCCTCTCCCCCGCATTGACCAGATGGTAGACGCTTCCGTAGGCCATGAGCTCATGAGCTTCATGGAGGAATATTCAGGGTACAACCAGATCTTCATGAACCCTGAAGACTCGGAGAAGACAACCTTCATTACTAACAAGGGGACATACTGTTATAGGGTCATGCCCTTAGGTCTAAAAAATGCGGGGGCAATTTACCAGTGCCTCGTAAATAAAATGTTCGAAGACCAAATTGGAAAGTCTATGGAGGTCTATGTAGATGACATGGTGACTAAGAGTTTGAAGGCAGAAGATCATGTGGCCGACCTGTAGAGGACCTTTCATACGATGGACAAATAACAGATGAAGCTTAATCCGGCCAAGTGTGTCTTCGGGGTCGGAGCAGGGAAGTTCTTAGGGTTCATTGTCAACCAAAGAGGCATCGAGGCCAACCCCAAAAAGATAAAGGCCCTTGTTGAGATAAAGACCCCCAAGTCCATTAAAAACGTTCAGAGGCTCACAGGGAGAGTTGCTGCCTTGAACAGGTTCGTATCTAGAGCCACAGACAGGTGTCTACCATTCTTTAAAATTCTCAGAAAAGCCTTCGAATGGAGTGAAGAATGAGATAAGGCCTTCAAGGTGTTAAAATCATACCTGGGGTCTCACTTGCTGTTGTGACGGCCCGTGCAGGGTGAACGACTTTATGTATACCTCGCCGTCTCAGAGTCAGCCATCAGTGTAGCCATTGTTAGAGATGAAGATGGAGTACAGAAGCCTGTGTATTTTAACACCAAGGCACTCCAGGGGGCAGAGAAAAGATATCCAGGGATGGAAAAGTTGGCCTATGCCTTGATCCATGCATCAAGAAAGATGAAGCCATACTTTTAGTCCCATGCGATGGTCATCCTCACTGACTCACCCCTTAGACAGGTTTTGCACAAGCCTGAAAAATAAGGGAGGTTAATGGCCTGGGCTATAGAACTGGGGGAGTTTGACATAGTGTATCAGCCTAGGACGACCATTAAGGGGCAAGCATTGGCAGACTTCCTGGCTGAGTTTACTAGGGAAGATGATGAGGCCGAGGGTGAGAGCCTCGAGAAGATAGATACTCGACAGGGTGAGCTCACCGACACGCCTACAGATAAGGCTGAGACGAGAACTGCTAGAAGGAAAGTGGTTGAAAATGAAGAGGGAAGATATATCTTTATACAGGGGTCACTCACCGAGAGAAGTTTCTCAGAAGAGCACACTGTGTGGAGTCTCTTCATCAATGGGTCCTCTTGCAAAATCGGGAGTGGAGATGGATTAATAGTATCATCACCCGACGGCATAGACATTGAGTACGCCCTGAGGTTCAACTTTAAGGCCTCCAAAAATGAGGCCGAATATGAGGCATTGATAGAAGGCCTCTCCTTGGCCAGATCTCTTAGTGTCGACCAGATTTTAGTTCATAGTGATTCAACGCTAGTAGTGAATCAGATACTAGGAATCTACGAGGCCAAGGACGAGAGGATGGCTAGGTACCTTGAGAAGGTGAGGTCATTACTGAAAGGCTTCAGAGAAGTGAAATTAAAGAGGATATCTAGGCTCGACAATGGCCGTGTTGATGCCCTTGCGAGGTTGGCCTCGACAACTAGGACAGACATCAGGAGGACGGTCCCAGTCAAAATTTTGTCTCGACCAACTATTGAAGACGCTTAGGGAACACTTAGAAATTGCCTAAATGTTTATCAGGAAGCTTCGTGGATGGACCCTCTGATCAGGTATATTAAAGAGGGAGAGATGCCAGAAGAAAGGCAAGAAAGGAAGAAGTTGAGATACAGGGCAACAAAGTTCACTGTCATTGGGGACACCTTGTACAAAAAGGGATTTTCACGCCCCTTACTTAGGTGTGTGCACCCATCTGAGGTCTCATCCCTTTTTCAAGATGTGCACGAAGGATCGTGATCAAGCCACATCGGGGGCAGATCCTTAGCGAAGAGGGTGATCACCCAAGGGTACTGGTGGCCAACCTTGGGGAAAGATGCCGCGGCATATGTAAAAAAGTGTGATAAATGCCAGAGATTTGCCACCATCCCTCACCAACCCCCTCATCCTCTTACCTCCATTACATCCCCATGGCCATTTGCAGTGTGGGGGATCGACCTCGTAGGACCCTTACCAAGAGCAGTCAATAACTATCGGTTCCTCATCGTAGCTATTGACTATTTCTCAAAATGGGTGGAGGTCGAACCGATGGTCACGATAACAGAGCAGAAGACCTTCAAGTTCATCTGAAAAAATGTTATATTCAGATATGGTCTCCCCAAGGCCCTCATCTTGGATAACGGGACTCAGTTCAAGAATACCACTCTACAGAGGTACTGTGAAAGGGTGAGTATCAAATAATTTTTCTCCACCCCAGGCCGACCTCAGGTCAATGGGCAAACAGAAGTTACAAACAGGACAATCCTAGATGGAATCAAGAAGAGGCTTGAGGAAGCAAAAGGAAGATGGGTCGACGAGTTATATGTCGTGCTGTGGGCATACAGGACGACAGTGAGGACCTCTACCGGAGAGACCCTATTCATGCTAGCTTATGGCTCAGAAGCCATCATCCCCACTGAGATTGGGTTTCCTACTCATATGGTCCAAATGTATGACCCCCAGAGAAATACAGAAGAGAGGAAACTGGACTTAGACCTAATTGAGGAAAGGAGGGAGGACACCGAGATAAGGCAGGCCGCCTACTAGCAGAGGACCGCAAGGTTTTACAATCGGAGGGTGAAACAGAGGCCAATTGCAGTGGGGGACTTGGTCCTAAAAAAGACTTGGCAAAATCCCAACAAGCTCCATCCTAATTGGCATGGCCCATATAGGGTCATCGATGAAGTCCTCCCTGGGACCTACAGACTAGAAAACCTAGAGGGGGAACCCTTTTCCAACCCCTAGAATGCAGATCATTTGAAAAAATACTATCAGTAGTGTTGTAAGGTCTTGATATACCATAATTGTAATAGGAGTTGCTCCATCAGAGGAATTGGAAAATTAATAAGAAATATCAGTGTTTCCCCTCATCATGTGTTTATCAGTTCTAGTACGCATGAAAACATCTTCAGAAAACGGCCCTCAGCTATAATGAGGGTCAATGGAGGGGACGACCCCACCATTGCCCTAAAGAAAGACGAGGAAACACTTGATTAAAAACCATTAGTTTGGTTATTGTAACCCTCGGCTATATTGAGGGTCAATGGAGGTGACGACCCCACCATTGCCCTCAAGAAGGACAAGGGGATACTGGATTAAAAATCATGTTTGGTTATTGTAACCCTCGGCTATAATGAGGGTCAATGGAGGGGAGGACCCCACCATTGCCCTCAAGAAGGACAAGAGAACACTTGATTAAAAACCATTAGTTTGGTTATTATAACCCTCGGCTATAATGAGGCCGCATCGAGGGGACGAGCCCACCAAGGTCCTCAAGACAGACGAGGGAAAACTTTATTTATAGCCATTAATTTGGTGATTATATCCCTCGGGTATAATGAGGTCGCATGGAGGGGACGACCCCACCATGGTCCTCAAGACAAACGAGGGAAAACTTTCTTTAAAGCCATTAATTTGGTGATTATAACCCTCGGCTATAATAAGGTCGCATGGAGGGGACGACCCCACCGTGGTCCTCAAGAAGGAAGAGGGGATACTTGATTAAAAATCATGTTTGGTTATTGTAACCGTCGGCTATAATGAGGGTCAATGGAGGGGATGACCCCACCATTTCTCTCAAAAAGGATGAGGGAACACTTGATTAAAAACCATTAGTTTGGTTATTGTAACCCTCGGCTATAATGAGGTCGCATGGAGGGGACGACCCCACCATGGTCCTCAAGACATATGAGGGAAAACTTTATTTATAGCCATTAATTTGGTGATTATAACCCTCGACTATAATGAGGTCGCATGGAGGGGACGACCCCACCATGGTCCTCAAGACAGACGAGGGGAAAATTTATTTAAAGCCATTAATTTGGTGATTATAACCCTCGGCTATAATGAGGTCGCATGGAGGGGATGAACCCACCATGGTCCTCAAGACAGAAGAGGGAGGGTTAGTGATACTGTTAGTACAAAAAAAATATACACAATGAAAATCACATAAGAGGCAAGTAGGGAAAGCAACAAGAGACATTATATTACAAAATGTTTTTCGTCTTACAAAAATAAAATAAAAAAATGGATTACACAAAGAGGGTATTGGCTACAGACAGCCACCCAATTGAGCAAAATCAGAGGGCAAGGCCTAGACATCAATAGGAGATTCTTCTATGACCATGACAGGCCGACCCTCAGACTTGCCCATGCCTTCGACATGCTGAGACTCCACTTGAGCTAAGGCTTCAGCAATGAGGGGATCATCCAGCTGAACTGCTTTAGGAGAAGGTCGAACAGACGACATTGCATCAGCGAACTTTAAGACGACACATTGATAGGCCGTCTTAATCCCCCTCTCCAAGTATTCAAGGCCTAAGCCTAGAAACTCGTCTGAGAGTTTGTAGGCCTCCACAGCATCGGCCTCGACTTTCTTGATAGTTGCTTCCAGATCGGCCTTGTGCTGAGCCTCCAAGTTGAGTAAAGTCTCATCCTTCTCCTTTAATAGAAAGTCCTTGGCCTACTGGTCGACATCGTGCTGTCTCGTCAGCTCATCTAAGACCATGTCATGCTCGGTCCTAGCACTCTCCAATTCATCCCTCGCAGTCTCGAGCTCTGTCTACAGGTCGGCCTCGTATTGAATAGCCCTCTCGGACTCATGAAACTTCTGTTGATTCTCAGCCATCCACTTAGTGGCCGAGGTGAAGGCACAAACGGACTGCACAGAAAAAGAAACTTGTTAAGAGGCTAAGGAAATAGTCGGTGAAAAATTAAATTAAATCAGACGAGGTGAAGATAAGTACCTGAGCCAGTGTGTGCAGACCATAGTCATACACCTTGGCCGAAGGAATCTTTGACAGAAATTCGTAATCAGCAACCGAGGGGGAAGAAAACATGAACGCCTTGGCTGCCCTTAGGTTTGTGATCAAGCAGGATGGCTCGGCCTTCAGTGATGTCATGTTTTGGGACCAAAAGGCTCCCATGCTAGAAGAGAAACCAGCCCCCTCAGATGACTCCACCTACGCCCTTGTCCTAGAATCCGGTCGAGGGTCAGCAGGGACTTCAGGCTCCTTTCTTTTGCGACCATCGACTGTCAGCTCAACAAGTGTCGGCCCCACGGCCTTTGTCTTCCTTGAAGCCTGCTGAGGCTCCTTGCCCTTTTTCTTACCTAAACCAGAGAATAAGCTCGGAGCAGTCATCTCCCAAAGTTAATCTGATATACCTACAAGACGACCTAAAAGGAGGACGATACGTTAGAAAGATGCAGAGACAAAGATGAAACACTTGAAAAAACTAAAGAATGAGCAAAAATTAATGTAATTCACATAGCTCTGTCAGGGGGCCAACCCTCAGACCAGCTTCTTTGAGGAACTTGGGGGTCATCAGATCTTCGAATTTTGCAATCTCACCCCCTCTCCCTCGTTCCCTCAGATACTCAACTATATCTTTCTCATCCAGACTAAGTCCGGGATCAGACCTGGCCTTCATCGAGGGGTTTGACCATCTTCTGGGAACCCTCGAACTATCGTCCAAATGTTGAGACTCGGCAGAAAATTCCCACTCCCCAGAAACGAAGAAAAATCTCTTCTTCCAATCGTGGTTGGAGGTCTGTGCCACGTGGAGAAGTTTTTTGTCAGACCTCCTCGTCCCCAGGTGGTAGTACCCAGGTTGTTTGGATGAGGAGGTGATATTGTAAGAGGCCAAAAATACGTTGGCCGATGGCTCATCAGTGAAAGAATTCTTCCACAAGGATATGTAGCCAAGGATCGTCCTCTAGGAGTTGGGAGGAAGTTGAGAGGGGGAAACGCCGAGGGCTGGCAGGATATCTACGACAGCAGGATGCAGAGGGAATTTGACACCTACCTTGAACATCTGTTCGTATACTGCAACCTCTCCCTCTTCACCCGCGAAGACCCTCTCAGACTCAAAGGGAACCCTCACAGTTATATTTAGGGGTACTCCATAGGCATGCCTCCACAACAAGAGGTCACGAGCCCTAACTGAGGAGACATAGGACGAGGCGTGGGAGGTGTCAACCTGGTCATCATCTGTCACCTCGCCCTCATCCTCTGTCTCCTCTCCCTTGGCCTCATCACTTGCCAGAGTCCTATGGGGAAAAGCCATCTGGAAGGCATGTGGGGATAGGGTTGTCACAGGGACAGCCTCGGAAGTAACCATACCCTCGGCCTGTCGGCCTGGGCTCAGTTCAGACTCCTCTCCTCTCCCGTAAGGCCCAGCACTAGTGGGCAATGGCGCTCTCTCATTCATCTCTCCTGAATAACTCTCGGAAGGACAATAGAACGACCCACAAGACTCAGATGGCTCAAATGGATTTACTGTGGCAAGAGGGATGGGAAAAATGGGTCGTAAACAATTAGGGTCGGCCCATCGTCTTCTCTCCTTCTCTTCCTCTATTCGTCTGATCTCTATGAATAGCTTCTCTCGCAAGGATGGGAACTCCTCGGCTAGATTATAAAGCCTCCTAAGTATTAAGGGAGAGACCCTACACTTAGAAGAATTTGGGTAACCTAACTTAACTACAAAAAAATCTCACCTTTGACCAGGGTGGACTTTTCGATCAAAACCTAAGAATTGAAGGGTTTTCTATCAAGAACAATTCAAGAACAGCTTACCGGAGGTTACACCGGAAAAGCTATGGAACAACCTAAGGAAATCTAGCCATATGAGCTTAAAACAAGAAAGCAAACAGAAATGAAGATAAGTAGGACACTAGGGTCAAGGTGTTACCTAAAGAGGAATGGCAAAGTTGCTAAGCTTGAAGGTGCAAAAAACTGCAGAAATGGCAAGAAGGCTGGAAGTGAGAGAGAGAGAGAGAGAGCTTGGGCACGAAGAAGAAGAAGAGAATGAATGCTTTCAAAAATTACTTATATACCTTAGTAATGAGTGGGCCCATTACCCAAGCCAAAGTACAGCCCACGAGGAGGACATCATTAGGGCACAAAGCCCCAAGCAGCATGCAGCCGCCATGCCTTGAAAACTGGAATGACATTGGATAAAAATTTGACAGCTGTCAAATCAGTTTGACAGGTGTCACTCATCAAACAGACCATACACTTAGTCTCCAAAGCAAGATTATCCCTCAGCCATCTCACCATCATCTATGGCTAAGGGCTGGGGGTGATTGATATACCCGTATATACCCTCGACCATCACGAGGGCGCCATGAACTTCATCAGGCTCTAAACGACCCCTCAGGAGGCCGACCATTCATCAGGCTCTGAATGACCCTTCGAGGGGCCGACCCTTCATCAGGCTCCGTATGACCCCTCATGAGGCCGACCCTTCATCAGGCTCCGGACAACCCCTCAGTAGGCTGACCCTCCATCAGGCTCCCGGATGACCCCTCAGGGGGCCGACCCTTCATCAGACACTGGACGACCCCTCAGGGGGCCGACCCTTCATCAAGCTCTGAATGACCCTCCGAGGGTACGACAGTACGAGGCCCAAATTAGGCCAGACTCATTACCGGAAGGAACTTTTCCCTCGACCTCACATCAAAGGCCGAGGGTGACATCATCACAAGCGTGTGGTTTAGGAGACGCGTGGAACAGTGCATGTGAGGCTCACATGGCACATGGGATACCGTTATAAAAAAATCACACCCTCACGTGAGGGAATATTATGTCATCATTTGGCATCTACAGGTGTCAACAGGGGATTGGATAGATCATCATTCACATGAACCATGCATACTTGGGGTACACTACACCCCCCAAGACCTATATATACTTGTCACCTACAACGCTACAGGGGATCGATTGATATTTGGAACCCTATCAAAAACTCTGCTTACACACACATTAGAGAGAGAAGTGAGCTTATGTGCATTGTATCCAAGGCCATTAGTGCCCATACTTAGTGGATCACACACACACAGTGGATGTAGGCCAAATTGGCTGAACCACTATGCATCATTGTCTTTTCCTCTTATAATCATCTCCTTCTTCACACTTATACACCTACATCTCTATGACTGCCATGGCTGCCATTGTTTGAGCTCATCATCATCACTTATCCGGTGGTGCTAAATCTCAGCATCATCACTCCATTCCATATATACACATGCACACATATCACGAGGGGGGGGGGAACAAAAGGAAAATAGCAAATATTCATAAGAGACCGAAAGGGTGGAATGGGTACCTAACACCTTCCCATTTCGTAACTAAGCCTCTCAAACCTTCTTGAATCATCTTGGTTTCGCACGCACCAGTATGTCTTTGGATGCCATCCTTCAGGGTGGCTTCCCCTATTTTTTTCTTTTGTATATTTTGAGTAAAATAGACTGGCGACTCTGAATCTCTCTACATTTTTACACCACAAATGACGCCGACCGAAGCGCTCCCGAGAGGGACGCGCGGGACCCGAATGATCCTTTCCACCACGCGCCCGATCGAGCTGCGAGGATCGGGGATGGACACAGTGGCGACTCCGCTGGGGACATTATTTTTTATATTGTGGGCTTGACTCTATTTACATGGATGTTATATTTTCTTATGTTTCCCCCCATATCTTCATGTCCCCCTTTCTCATGTGTATCCCATGCTTATGCTTATATTCACACACTTGTAGAAATTTCTCCATGTACATTTCACACCACGTGCACCTAGGATCACATGTATATCCCCTTGTTGCACGCATCACCTATCCACACTTGGTGTACCTTTTGGGGTACTCATACTCGGCTCCCTGTTTAGCATAATCAAGAAAGGCATTCTCATCATAAGATACTAATAAGAGGATCATGCATGATTCACACAACATCACCAAAGAGCATTATTATTGACCAAATTTTACCCAGTAACTGGAGGGTCACTTCGTAATGGGCGTTGGTCTGGCAGGTCGCAGCTAGCCTAAGGGATATGACTCTCACCTTCCATTGGTTAAGTACCTTCCACGTATATCGAACGGTTCCCCCACATCGTATTGCTTGACCGAAGTCATGGCGGGAGGTATATCGCAGGGAATTTGTTCACGTACGCCGAGTATATCGAATTCTCTCTCACACGTACCGTCCCCATGAGGTATATGGTGAGGCAATTCACGTACACTCAAGTATATCAAATGGCTTCTCCTCACGTACCGATTTCCCGAAAGAGCAAGATGTATATCGTGTAAGTCACGCCAAAGTTGGGAACCCACGCGATTCACCCAACCAACTGCATACCCGCATATAGGTTTCAAACCTAGGACATGCCCTTTAGATTGCAGGTTTCAACCCGAAACTCTGTCAAAATTTCGGGTCGGCCTGTCGCCTAATTTTTGCGCATTTTTAAAATGGGACCTTGTCCGTGAGCCTGGTTACAAGTCCAAATCGTAACTTTGCATATATTAATACCCCCACTTTTCAAGTCTCGGGTCCCGTCCGACATTGCATTTCGGATAATTAAATACAAGTGAAAACATAATAATCATAATAATCATGCTGAGTTTCATCTCCAAAAACATTTATCCCTTCTTTATCAAAAAGCCAAAAACATTTCTCCCTTCTTTATCAAAAATGCAAACTCATCCTATTCCTTCTCAGGTCGATCGCTAGCCCTTGTCCTGGCTCCCTATTGGCTTCGGTCTTCAGTCAAATCACCCTAGAGTTTCATCCGTTCTTCTACTACTTCTTCTGAGTCCGAAATCCATTCATCTTCCATGGAGAATACAGATCAAGCACCAGTCATATAGGCGGATCTGACGACAATCCTAGCTCATCTCGTGTCCAAGATTAAAAACCTCTAAATTGAGGTTCGAGAGATGAAACGAAACCAAGTTCCTATTCCTCAAGAGCCCGATGCCCTATTCCCTCATGCTATGGGTCCACTTGATCTTATCTGGGTTCCGAAAGAATATCAGCACGCTCCACATGCCCCTCCTACCAATGGTCCGCCGCCTGCCCAGCTTCTAATGCCAAATATTGCCCAGCCTATGTCTAACCTGCCTGTGGTCGTTAATCTAAAGGAGGAGGAGTTGAATAAAGTCAAAGAGGATCTCAAGATTCTCACCAAGAAATTCGACCAAGTCAAGATCTCTGGAAATTACAATGACTACACCCACATATCTCCTTATCCTAAAGCAAGGATACCCGAGAAGTTCAAGATGCCAAATATCGAGAATTTTGGAGGGAGTGGACCCCCAATTGTTTATCTTCGAAGTTATCATCGTTCCATGACTCTACTAGGGGCTTATGAGGAGGTGATGGCCTAATTATTTCAGCAAACTTTAAAAGATAGTGCCCTCCGATTGTTTTTATCTCTTGAGGAATCCAGAATCCGTAGCTAGGAGGATGTAGCCCGAGAATTCATGTCACAGTAAAAAAAATAACAAAGAGCTTAAGGTCACCCGTCGTGATTTAAATATGCTCAAACAGAATCGTGGAGAATCATCCAGTAACTTCATAACTCGGTGGAGGGAGCAGGCAGCTACCATGACTAATAGGCCATCCGAGGAAGAACATGTCAATATAGTGAAGAAAAACTTCTTGCCCCATGTCCGAGTGATGATGGGAGGACAATAATATCCCCACTTTCGAGCTCTCAAAGAGGCTAGAGTGTAAATCGAGGAGAGCCTCGTTAAAATAGATATTGAACCAAAGAAGGTGTCCGGACAGTTCACCCCTAGAAAGTATGACAAGCTTGCTAGTGCTACCGTCTCAACCATCAACAACATCTCTCAACCAACCACATCATGGGCACCAGAAAGCCGCCCTACTCCCATCCGAAGGGAATACACTGACCTCCATGCTCCCCTCTCCAAAGTTTACCAAGCCCTGCTAAGCCAAAACCTCATCAAACCCTTGGATCCACATCCATTGCCAAATCCACTCCCAAGAAACTTCAAAACTGATGCTCACTGTGCCTTTTACCAAACTGTCGGTCATACCACCGACCAATTCTTTCACCTCCAGAACGCAATCCAAGATCTCATTGACCGGGGTACCATCGCCCCACCAGCCAATCCTAAGCAAAACACTACTCGCAATCCACTCCGAAATCACACCAATGCCATCTTCTTGGAAGAAAACACAAATTTCAATCCCTCAACTCAAATCACACCCATATACTCTCCTAAACCTCTTAAAACTTTCCCATATTTCCACCTACACCCCACTAGCCTCGCTAACCAGGCACTGTCACTCTTTACCAGAGCATGCATCGCTGTCCGTAACCGTTCTGAAAATAGAAGTATGGAATTGTCAGTGGTGTTAAACCAACTCTTAGAGTTCGGGCTGAAATTTCCCTCACAGATGGTCATCGATTGCTAGAGATTCAGTACACTGTTCTTGGAGGCACAAAAATGGGGCCGAGATTCAGACAAGTGGGTGGTACCAACCGATGAAGTCAGCCTAAATGATGTTGTCCAGACTATGGCAAAATTATTCGAGAAAACCAACAACATTTGCAGTATCACCAGTTTACTTGACACTTTGAAGCTACAAGGGCGCTTGATCCCTTCAATCACACATATCCCCACAGAATGGGAGAACGTGTATGAAAAAGCCATTGAAGTTGTGGAATGCATTGACTTTACATGGAAAGACAAAATTGTTTCCATCGGATGGGGGTAAGAATTCAAAGATTCGAGCGAAAAATAATCTTTAGGAGGAGTTGGCCCAGTAACCGATATATGTGGGATGATATCATTTGAAGAACTCCTCGAAAAAATAAATAAGGTGGCAGAACTACCTGATATTGATGAGGAAACAGGATTCATATTCTTTCATTCTTCAATAAATCACATGACCAGATCAGGGAGACATTACCAGGTTCCCAACTCGCTGCCTGTAAATGACAAAGGGAAGGGCGTTGAAAACCTTCCTATACCAGAGATGACCATTGAGGAGAGCAAGATCCTCGATCAACTGAAGAAAACCCAAGTCAACATCACTCTATGGGGACTTTTCATGTCTTCCTAGTTGCACAGAAATGCTTTAGTCAAGCTGCTCACTGGACCCATAGTTCCTCCCTCTACCACACCAGAAGAGGCGATAAATCTGGTCGGATCCTTGACCTCTACCCGAATGCTATCAACTGAATTTATGGGAAAGGTCGTGCCACTCTCTCTTGTCGATAACGAATCCACCTTGAATGTTTACCCTCTGAGAACCTTCAAGTGTTTAGGTCTGAAAGAAAGTGACCTCGCTCCAACCTCTGTCGCTGTTCGTGCCTACGCTAATACCCTTTGTGAGATGATGGGATCCATAAAACTTGTAATAGGGGTTGGCCCTATAAACCCTGTCATTGAATTCCAAGTCATAGACATTCGATCTTGTTTCAACCTGTTGCTCGGACGCCCCTGGCTCCATAATATCAATGGTGTATCTTCCTCACTCCATCATAAATTGAAGTTCTTCGCCGACGAGCGATTCATCACCATTAAGGGAGACAACGAAAATGTTGAGGGTGCAAGCACCAGCAGTCTAATTCTTGAGATAAAGCACGGGTCAAATGATATGCTCCTATTAGGATTTCGAGATGAGCAACTCCTACTTCCGGTAGGGGACCATTTCAAAGAAAGGGTTTGTCCAGAATATGACCCGCATGGAAATGACAATGTCATTCAGATGTTTAGAAACTTGCACTTTATGCCCGGACTGGGGCTAGGGCAAAGGCAGCAAGGGGTACTTGATCCCATCGAACTGAAGAAAACTTTCCCTCCTTGTGTCTTGGGGTATCAACCATCGGAACAAGAGCTCAGAATGATCCACTAGTCTCCACCAAAGAGAAGATCAGACTGCATCTGAACTATCTCAGGAGACTCCTTAAATGGACGATTCACCAAAGAAGGTGAGGACTTCCCCTTTTGCAGTTTTCCAGAATCATGGTATGACCATAGAGACAAGAAGATGAAGCCTAGAATGGTGATCTTTTTCCAAGACAGCTATCCATGGGCCTAAAGTTTCCCACACTAAGTAAAATCGCTCATCAAAGATGCCGAAGAGACTGAGGAAAATGATTACGAAGATTCCTTCAACTTACAGATACTGGGGCTGGCACTCTGCATGGTTCATTTAGGCACTACATCAATGGATCCATCCCGTCTGATTAAAGCTGCTGATACTCCTCTCCTCAACTGGCATACTGTGCCAGTTCTACCCTTGGAAATCTCCCCTAACCCCAATGTTTACCCTATTTATTCTTCTGTTGTCTATCCTTCCTCAAATGTAATAGAGACCTCTTTTTTATTAGGTTCTCAATGTTGTTTTTCCTATTAATGAAATAAACGAAGATTTTGAGTATCTTGTTGTGCCTTACATTAACTGCTTGAATTCTAATCAAACTTTTGGTGATGTTGATTTTACAAATGAACAATTCTTAATAGATTTAAATAAGGTTAATAATAAACAACATAACCGCGTTCAAGTTAATGAAGAAGAGACTGTTGTTATTAATCTCGGTTCTAGTAGCCAACAACGCGAGATTAGGATAGGGGCCACCCTTGACGAGCATGAGCGCGCACAACTCAAAGAATTACTGAAGGAGTTCGTAGATGTATTGCATGGTCGTATGATGATATGCCCGGTATCGATCCTGAAATATCTCAGCACGAGATCCCCACTCTCCCAGATTACAAGCCAGTCAAACAAAAATTGAGAAAACTCCGCACCAAATTGTTGCTCAAGGTCAAAGAAGAGGTGGTAAACAGTTGAACGTGGGTTTCATTAGGGTGATCGAATATCCCATATGGATAGCTAACATTGTTCCTATGCCGAAATTAGGAGGAAAGGTTTGAATGTGTGTGGATTATCGAGATTTAATATAGCTTCTCAAAGGATGATTATCTGCTACCCAATATCGACATGATCGTGGACAACACAGCCAGTCATGCTCTCAAGTCATTCGTCGATGGGTTTGCTGGATACAACCAAATCAATATGTACCCAGACCACCAAGAAAAAAATTCATTTATCACCCCATGGGGAACCTTTTGCTACACCGTTATGCCATTCGGTCTCAATAATGCTGGGGCTACCTACCAAAGGGTTGCCACAACCATCCTGTATGATCTGATCCACAAGGAGGTCAAGGTTTATGTGGATGATATGATTATCAAGTCCAAAACTAGAGAAGGTCATGTTCTCGATCTCTGGAAGTTCTTCAAACGACTGCGGCGATATCAGATGCGATTTAATCCACGGAAGTGTGTCTTCGGCGTTACAAAGGGAACACTCTTGGGATTCATGGTTAGCGAAAAGGGGATAGAAGCAGACCCTACAAAGTTGAAATCCATACTTGATATTCCACTACCCAGAACAGAGAAAGAAGTTCGAGGTTTTCTTGGGAAATTATAATATATCAACCGGTTCATCACCCGACTAACCTCCATCTGTGAACCGATCTTCAAGCTCCTCCGAAAAGATTCAATCAAGGTTTAGAAAGAGGCCTGCCAAGAAGCTTTTGACCGAATAAAATAATACCTAACCCATCCTCCAGTTCTCATGCCACCACTGTCTGGTCTCCCTATGCACCTACACCTAACCATAACCAACACTGCAGCCGGGGATTTGTTGTCCCAATACCTTGAGGACTCCCATGAAGAAAGAGCCATCTATTATGTCAGTCATAAATTGGTCGGGTATGAGGTCAATTACACTGCTTTAGAAAAGGCATGTGTCGCAGTTGTATGGGTCACCCAAAAGTTACGACAATATATGCTCGTCTTCCCTATCAAACTTGTATCCCGAATGGACCCCATCAAATACCTGCTTGAGAAACCTGCCTTATCCAGCCGAATGGATCGATGGTTGATGCTCCTAACCGAGTTCGATATCGTGTACATAACACAAAAATCTATTAATGGAAGAGACATCTCTGACTACCTAGCCGACTATCTCGTAGAAGAAGCAGATGTCTAGATCTCCAAATTACCAAATGAAAATATTCTCTGCACCACTCAAGATCGCCTTCGAAGGAAAATGTTCTTTGACGGCGCTTCCAACAAAAAGGGATACGTCATTGGGATCCTTCTGATCATCCCAGATGACTCCCACACTCCCATCGCCATTAAATTGGATTTCCCTTGCACCAACAACATGACAGAATATGAGGCATGCACAGTGGGCCTCAAGGTTTCTCTCAAGAAAGGTATTCAATACCTTGATGTCTACGGGGAATCTTTCCTCATCATCGATCAAGTTCTCAGAAAGTGGAAATTCAAAGACAAAAAGCTCTAACCCTTTCATGCCAAATTAGAAGAATTAGATTCCCGATTTTGAGATATCACCTTCCATTACATATCCCGAGAAAGGAATAACCTAGCCGAACCTCTCTCTACCTTGGCCTCCGTGGTCGACATGCCCGAAGGAATAACAATGACCCCCTTCCTAGTTCAAAAGCAAGACAAACCGACCCATTGCTACCATATTGAGCTTGTCTCCACTGAAGATCCTGAACTAGCCGATTGCTGGTACTATGATATTTGGTGCCTCCTCAAATATGATAGGTATCCCGAGGGTTCCAACAAGAAGGACCGAACAACCCTCAGAAGACTGGCCGCCTAGTACATCATCTGTCATAAAGCTCTCCTTAAGAGGAATTTCCAAGGAACTCATCTACACTGCATCGTAGGGGCTGAGATTGAGAAAATAATGCAGAAAATCCACAACGGGGAATGAGGACCCCACATGAATGGTCACATGCTCGCCAAGAAGATCATCCGACAAGCCTACTACTACTACTACTACCATGATCCAGGATTGCACCGCCTATGTCCGGAGGTGATTAAAATGCCAATAATTCTCCAATCTTCAACACTTGCCTTCGCGAGAATTATACAACATGACCTCTCCCTGGCCATTCTCCACCTGGGGTATCAACATCATAGTGAAGGTTACACCAAAGGCTTCAAACGGACACGAGTTCATCCTGGTTGACATCAATTACTTCACCAAATGGGTCAAGGCTGAGTCATACGCGGTATTGAATGCCAAAAAAGTGGCCAAATTCCTTAAGAAAAATATCATCTGCCGATATGGGGTCCCGTACGAGCTGGTGTAAGATAACGGGTTGCATTGCGAAGAAGAAGTCATAGAAGTAGTCAACGTGTACTGGATTCAGAGACAGAAATCTTCTTCGTACCACCCTCAGACCAATGGTGCGGTTGAAGACGCCAGCAAGAACCTCAAAGACATCATCACCAAGATGACCAAAAGTTGTAGGGATTGGGACGATCGGATCACGTACGCCCTCTGGGGATATCGAACCTCAATTCGAAATTCTACTAGGGCTACCCCTTACTCCCTGGTCTACGACATGGAAGTAGTCCTAACTGAGGAGCTGGAAATACCCTCGCTACACGTCGTGCTCGAAAGCAAAGTTAGTGAAGAAGGCTGGTGCCAAAGCCGTCTTAATGAGCTAACCCTCCTAGATGAAAGAAGATTAAAGGCTCTTTACCACATACAGGGGTACTATCGCCGAATAGCGCGATCATTCAACAAGAAAGTCAAGGATCGCAGTGTCTGGTAGGGCGATTTAGCCCTTAAAGAGATGATAGAACCCATCTGGGACCCCTAAAAGGAAATTCAAGCCCAATTGTAGCGGCCCCTACATTGTGAAGAAAATCTTATAAGGTGGTGCCGCCATGCTCACTGACATGGATGGGGTAGAGATGGCTCGTCCAGTCAATCTGAACCGTCATAAGAAATTCTACCCCTAGTCCGAAATCTCGGCGCGCTATGACTCTTCTCATCCCCCTTCTATTCTAAAAAAAACTCTTCATTTCCCTCTACCTAGAACTACGTGGGCCTGATCCTCTACAAAAACTATTTTTAAAAACTTTTCAAAAAACCCCAGAGGTACGTAGGTAGCTCATACTCCTCATATGAGCACGACCCTTTCATTTTTCATAAGATACTATTATTTTCTTACCTCCGAGAACGGCGGTTCATTCTAAAAATACTTGAACAAAAGGATTATGCATGCCTTAGCGATCAACATAGATAATTAAAAATACAAAATTCATTGAGAGCCACAACTGGATGATCAGAAACTTATTTATTTCATTAATAAGAAATTACAATACGGATTACGTAAGAAAAAGGAATGGATAAATACCTTCCCCCACTACCATAAAAATCCAAATAAACTCCCCAGGAATCCTACCCACATCTACCAGAGGAACCTGCACCCTCATCATCTACATCCTGAGGACCCCAAGTTTCCCCTGCCTGAATAAATTGTCTTAAACACTCCATGGATCGATGAGCCTTAACCATCTTCGAAAAGACCATAACACCCCCTTCCATGGAGTCAAATAAAACAAACCATCTTTGTCCAGTCTCTACTGCCAACATCCTGCTGACTACTTTCCTCCACAACCACTTCATATAATCTTTAAGGACATGAAAAACCTTCCCGACAGACTGAGAGGGACGGGTCGATGGACGCCGATTTTCCCACAGAGACCCAAGCAACAGACGCAGGTGCTCAGTCCAATCCTCTACTGGAAAGAAATTTCATATCCGAGGTGGCACGACCTGCGCCCAGCCAAATTAGCGCAAAAGCCGCTAAGGGAAGTAAAAAGAGGTATGTCTGAGACCAACCAACCGCACATATGAATTCTCTCCTAGTTCCAGAACGGGATGCAACGGCCCCCACCAAGGCACTGACTAATACAACCCACGAGCCCGATGCTCCATAAGACAATTCTCCCAGTTCTCAATATACAGGCCAATGCGAATGAAGTAGCGCGAAAAGAAGTTGGGTACGACCGACAAGGGTTATTCTGGAGGAGTAGACAAGAGGAATATTTCAGACAACCACATGAACAACATCACATGGGTACCCCTCAAAAAGTCAGAACGGCCTTCTTTCCAGGCATCCAGGACATTCAGAGTCTCCGCCAATATCACCGCCACGGGATTGCGACGATATGACATCCATGAAGTAATGGCTGCAAGTTATGGGTCCACCTACAATTCCCTAGTCACCAATAGCAATTTTGAAACCAGGCCTAGAACAACAGCTCCAGCATAGACAGCATCACATACTTCCCGCAAATGTATGAACTGCAGCACTGCCTGGAGGGAGATCATTCCTCCAACAACCAATGATCTGGCCGCCGAAGGCGAGATATGAAGAAGCTCGGCCAGTAAATCCCTAAGAAAACGGGAAAATTCAGGCATAGCCGCAACAACATTGGGATTTACACCTAGTATGGCAAAAAATTCCTCGTAAGTAGGACAAACTTCTTCCAACCCAAAGCGGAATACATAGTGTTCGGGGTACTAGAATTGTACCAATGCTATCAGCATATTCCACTCAAAAGGCCAATTGCGCCACAAGGAGACTCGACACATGTTGAAAGCCTCGTAGTCGACATTATAAGGCACATAGCTTCCAAGGATTTGAGGTAGTTGGTAAAATCGGTGCTACCAAGGAGAGCCATCTTACGAGGCTAAGAAATAATTGGAGGGTAGATAAGAATGCAAAGGTGTGATGAAAACACTCCACCCTTCCTCCCTTTTTATACTTGAAAATCCTCACAAGGGACATAATCCCTACAGAAAATCAGAGGGAATCCTACCCCACAACGTACCAAAAGGATGAAGAGGGTACCAATCAAAGCCTTTAATTTATGGGACTAGACTGAACTGCCGATAGGCAGGACAGGGTGCTTGCCGATCGGCAACACCCCCCATTTTTGCAAATTTCCCTTTTTCCTCTTTTGTCAAATCAGAAAACTCAAATAAAAATAAATTGATATTCTCAACAGAATTTCAAAATCATTTTTCTATTTAATAAAAATATTTCCTTCAAAAAATTCCAAAAATATTTCCTTTTTACGGTCTCAGCAGCAAAGTAAAAAGCGCACGTGCATGCATTCATTCATCATTAATAAAATATAATCAAAAAACTCCATCGCATTGCATATACTTGTGTTTTGTATTACATCAGTTTTGCAGGAAATAAAAAGAAAAAGCCAAAAACAGGATTGAGCCTGAACCCACATTTCGTTCTCTTTCTCTCAAGAGCTTCCATCCCTGCGACGCGCTCTCTTCACCCTACGGCGAGACGACGTACCACCACTTACCGAGCCCGATTACCCTCCGGATGAAGTAGATGGAACCAAGAAAGAAGGAATAGGAACCGCATGACGAATATGGGCAATCGCCGACGATATCCAGTCTCTGATGTCCCTGAGCCAAGTGGTCGACACCCGCACTTGCTGAAATAAAAGGCGAAATCAGTATCAAAGTAGAAATGACCAAAACAGAAAAGAAAGTAAGAGAGGAACATAAAGGTATAGCGCAGGTCGAAGGACCTCCTCTATCAAACCCAACTCCTCCGAATCCATCGCATGAGGGCGGTGCAGCATAGGCACTATCCCTTTATCAGCCCACCGAATGTTGTATGAAGGAGTGTGCAACCACACGAAAGGGACCTCGGAGGTCGCTGTCGATGTAGATACGGACGAACCATAACCGCTATGGGAAGATCCCACAGCCCAACTTGAAGCGCCAGACTGAAGGGCAGCGCATCGTATATGCTGGGCGCCATCAACCAGCTCGTCACGAAACCCATATAGTCATACGGCCCAGCAGTATCAGTGTATAGAAAGTAGGACTCGCCGATCATCGCTGCGATCCTCTCATCCTCCAACATCAGTCAATCCCACCTCATAGACGTAGGAGGCTACGCGGGTGGCACCACCACCTCCTCCTTAGCAATCTGGCGAGTCACCCTCTCCTCGAGGTACCAGGAATGGCCGAACTAATGCGCCAGTAAATGCCTCATCCGCGCGTTCACCCCGCTCGCCACCGCTTCTTGAATGGCTGTCCCCCATGGGTAAAAGGTCACCTGAAAATTTCCAAGCGAGCATAAATCAATTCAAGATCAGAAGGTGAAAAAACCAAGATTGAAATGCTTACCCTACCACTGGTTAGGTCATTCAAGACCTGATGCACCGCCTCCAGGGAAAGAGATCCCTTCGACTATCGATTGGCCTTACGCAATCGATACAATCGATAGAAATCCCCAATAATGTCTTCCTTCAAAGAAATAAGTGGGGTGTTACACCCAATCACCTCATAGAGCCAAATCTGAATTCACAAGCAAAAAGAGACGCATAAGGAAAATGTGAATGCATGAAAGAACAATGCGAATGCATGAAAGGAAAATGTGAATGCATGAAAAGAAAATGCGTGAATTAAAGAATACCTCAAGAAGGTATGTAGCCCCAGTAAAGGTCTGTCGGCAGCACCGGCTGAATGCATCCAGAGAAAAGTAAAGGGTCGCCAAGGCCAGAATCCCCCAATCATAGAAAGGGATGTTCAAAAATATCCTCAAGTATGACAGAACCCACAAAGGAACGACCTCGCCGCTCGACGCCACCATGAAACCTCCCAGCACCAGAAGAATGAATAACCACGCCATCTGCCTCACTTGCATCCCGTCCTCCACATCGATCTCCCTACCCAATAGAACATCCTTCAGTAGGGACAACCGGATAGAATCCCTAGAAACTATCCTCCCTACATCACCAAGTGCCGCATGCACTGCCTCCGGTCTCACCCGTAAAGAGAGATTCACCTATATCTGATCTCCATCACAATCCATCCCCAGCAGCTGCTGCACGTCTATGGGAGTCACTGTCATCTCCCCGAATCCAAAATGAAAGGTATGGGTAGTGTCCAACCACCTCTCTCCCAAAGAGAACATGACCGCTGTCGAATGAGGCATCTCATCTAGCGCCGATGCCAACCGCCCAAAACCCGTTGATGATACCATCCAGCGCACCACAGGTGGGAGATGCTCCTAGACACCCTTGAGCCCATTTGTCCCCCGGGCACGCATGTTCTTCAAAGAGATATCAGACTGGCAAAAAGAAAAGCCTCATCAAAAGTCAAGAAAGAAAAATCACCAGAAAGAGAAGAATGCCAAAGGTCATGTTACTTACATGACCGTCGGGGATCACTCTCAAAGAGAGATGACGCGATGGATCCCACAACAAGGTCCGCTCATCTGCAATAGGCTCAAACTCATCAAAGGAATTCTCACTCCCCAAAGAAAGGGGCACCCTAGACCTCCACTCTACATTCGCCCAATCATCAACGATCAACCACTCCTGGTGGACTGCAGTGCTCACAAAGATGGCCTTTTCTTAAAGATCAGAATGCTAGAACGATTTGGAGAAGAATCGCAGAGAGAGAGAAAGAAAAAGAAGCAGTGGAAAAAATGAGGGGATTCGCCCCCTTTATATAGGATGCCAAGCGCAATGCCGGTCGGCATATCCCCCACCATACCGATCGACACTGACCCCTTGCCTTCTCGAGGAAGCCCAAAAGTCCATGCCACTGCCGAATGACACTTCTCACACCATGCCGACTGGCACCCCACCTCAAATTTCATACAAAAATTCCCAGAAAATACCAGAAAGCCTCGAAAAATCCTCGAAAAATTCCTAAAAATCCTAGGAACGATCTAGAGCCTTTTTACCAAGAAACTTTTTTGTTCCCTTGAGTGGAACCCCTCTTCCCCAGCGGAATCCTCAAAAACCAAGTGAAAACTCCTCCCGGCAAAACTCTAGAGGATCCTTAACGATCATCTGATCACTTCCCCAGCGGAATTCTCTTACAGCACCCAAAATAGGTTATTTCCCCTACAAGGTATCCTAAAAGCCTCCCCAGCTATCAGCTCCCTAACTTAGATCAAGATCCCAGAGCTCTTTATCCAGAAGAATTAAAGCCACTCTTGGGTCAGAATTGGCCCCGATCTTGGATCGTCACCTCAGTTAGGTCAGAATTGACTTCGATCCTCGATCGTCACCACTCTTAGGCCAGAAATTGGCCCCGATCTTGGATCGTCAACTGAGTTAGGTCAAAATTGACCTCGGTTCTCGGTCATCACCACTCTTGGGTCAGAATCAGCCCCGGTCTTGGATCGTCACCTGAGTTAGGTCATAATTGACCTCGGTCCTCATTTGTCACCACTCTTGGGTCAGAATTGGCCCCGGTCTTGGATCGTCACCTGAGTTAGGCAGAATTGACCTCGGTCGTCACCACTCTTAGGTCAGAATCGGCCCCAGTCTTGGATCGTCACCTGAGATAGGTTAGAATTGATCTCGATCCTCGATCGTCACCACTCTTGGGGCAGAATTAGCCCTGGTCTTGGATCGTCACCTGAGTTAGGTCATAATTGACCTCGGTCCTGAGTCATCACCACTCTTGGGTCAGAATTGGCCCCAGTCTTGGATCATCACCTGAGTTAGGTCAGAATTAACCTCGGTCCTCAATCGTCAGAATTGAACCCGTTCTTGGATCGTCACCTGAGCTAGGTCAGAATTGACCTCGGTCCTTAGTCATCACCACTCTTGGGTCAGAATTAGCCTCGGTCTTAGATCATCACCTGAGTTAGGTAAGAATTTACCTCGATCCTCGGTCGTCACCACTCTCAGGTCAGAATTGGCCCTGGTCTTAGGTCAGAATTAACCTCGGTCCTCGATTGTCACCACTCTTTAGGTCATAATTGACCTCGATAGACCTTTACCCTAAGCCCGCAGATTCAGGTTTGACCCGCAGAATTGGTCATCCCAAGCACACTCCTTAGGTCCTCAGAATCGGCCTCGACCCTATGAATCAGTCATACTCCCTCAAAAGCATCATGTGGTGTCTATTCGACGGTCATCATTTGTTCCAAACTCACTCGTCGAGGGGCTCTATAGACACCCCATTATATTACCCCTAACTCTCCTTAGGTCCCTACTACATCCCTTTATCACTGTAAACTGAGGTCACGTCCCGAGTACTGGCCTAAAAGCCATCGGGCACTCCCCGCCTCAGGTTAACCCAAAAGTCAAACTCTTCGTCTCGACCGAGACTCAATGAATCTTCAAAAGGGCACTGAATACCCTTTCCAACGGTCCACCCCGGGTGCGATTCCGACTTACCATGCACATGAATGATCCGTTTACGTCCGAAACCTGACCTAGAGGCCACCAAGCGCTCTCGGACTCTATTTGACCTATGTCAACTCTTCAGCTAGACTGAGGCTAAATGAATCTTCAAAGGGCAGTGCATACCCTTTCCAATGGTCCATCTCGTACATGATTTTGACTTTCCATGCGGACGAACGATCTATTTGACTCCGGGAGGCCACCGAATGCTTCTCGATCCCGATTGACCAAAGTCAACTCGCCAAACCAGGTCAAACTCTTTCGAATGTCGAAGTAAATATCCTAACCTTTCCAACGGTCTTCCCAGTGAATGATTCGGACTTACCATGAGGATGAATGATCCGTTTGCGTCCGAGCGATTCCCCGTCAAATGGACAGACAAATGATTCTGAGCCATATTTGACGCAAAGTCAACGCCCAAACCCGGGAGCGGTCCAAAGGAATTTCAATGGTCTCTAAATTACCTTTCCAAAGGTATGACCCATGCACAATTCTGACCAACGGTTTGCCCTCGGTGACTGATTTTCCGAAAAAGTTTGAAGCGCACTGCCAAATGGCAAGTTCCAGACCCTGCCTATCGGCACCTACCAATAGGCAGGAATAGGTCTATGCCGATCAGAACCCACTTGGGCCTATAAAAGGAGGACCTCACCTCATTTTCAAGGAAGATATCAGATCTGATAAAAACCTCTCTCAACGAATCCCACAAACCTCTCTCGAAGGCAGCTTGATTTCAATATCCAAATCCCATTTTTACTTCCACTTTTCATCATCCTTTTCAAAAAACTTGGTGAATTATCCACTATCCATCATCATCCAAGTGCAAGGGATACTCTCCAATATTCAAGATCAAGCTCAAGATCTTCAAGAAGGTCCAACTTTCTCACCTTTCTCTTCAAATTCTCTTGAGTTCTCAATAACTTGCTTTATTACTTTGAACTTTATATTATCTCATCCCACACATCCTAATATACTTTTTTATTTACTATTATCGCACATCTCTTATTTTTATATAAACAAAACCCAAAAAACAAGAAAAAGAGGGCTTGCTCATAAATTCCAAGTAGGGATTCTCACACTTTTTCCACACTCTTCTCACAACTAAAACACTTTTTCTACACACACACACACACACACACACACTTACAAATAAGAGATCCCCTACTTGGATTTATGGGATAAACCCCACCCCTCGTTTTGTATGCGAACTACGTGGACTTTTATGCCTTTATAGGCTACGTAGGCGTCTCGGGGTAAAACCCGAGACTCGAGTCCTTTTTCTCACCTTTTCTCTCATTTTCTATATTCTCTAAATCCATTTTCCTTATATTCTATATAATTACCCTTAATAACGTATTGCTCCTTATGCGTTATCGTTCCATTATAATGATCAACGTAGGGGCAATCACATAAATCTTATTTTTCTAATATTATACCTTCATACGGATGACTCACTTTATCTCTTCCATGATACAAGTCGAGGATTCCTACCTCCATTCTATATATACACATGCACACATATCACGGGGGGAAACAAAAGGAAAATAGCAAATATTCATGAGAGACCGAAAGGGCGGAATGGGTGCCTAACACCTTGCCTCCGAACCCTTCTTGAATCATCTTGGTTTCGCACGCACCAGTATGTCTTTGGATGCTCCTTCGGGGTGGCTTCCACTTTTTTTCTTTTGTCTATTTTAAGTAAAAGAGACTGGCGACTCGGAATCTCTCTACATTTTTACACCACAAACGACGCCGACCGAAGCTCTCTAGGAGGAACGCGCGGGACCCGAAGGATCCTTTCCACAACGCGCCCGCCCATGCGACGAGGATCGGGGATGGCCACACATGGGACCAATGTAACTCGTAGGAACTGACCACGCGATTTTAGAATACAATGATAATTTACATAGTTCTAGTCTTAGACAAAACTTGGTGGTGGTGGGTGAAAACCAGAAACAGCCCCCGAACGGCCTCGTGAGTGGCACCAACACCTCGCATGGTACCAATGTAACTCGTACAAACTGATCGCGTGATCACGGTACCCTAGGTTTGAGAATACAATGATAATTTGTATATTTTTATACTTAGGCTTAAAAACATTATGTTAGCTGGTGAAAACTCGAAACAGCCCCCGAATGACTTCGTGAGTGGCACAAACACCTCGCAGGGGACCAATGTAACTCGTACAAACTCACCTCGCGATCACGGGACCCCCGGTTTAAGAATACCACGATAATTTGCATATTTCTAGACTTAGTCTTAAAAATAAAGCATTAGTGCGTGAAAAGCCGAAATAGCCCCCGAACAACCCTAAGAGTGGCACCAACACCTCGTACGAGACCAATGTAACTCGTACGAACTGTTCGCGTGATCACGGGACCCCGGGTTTGAGAATACAACAATAACTAACATATTTTTAGACTTATATTTAAAAACATGGCGTTGGTGGGTGAAAACCCGAAACAACCCCCGAACGGCCTCGTGAGTGGAACCAACACCTCGTACGGGACCAATATAACTCGTACGAACTGATCGCAATATCACGGGACACCCGGTATGAGAATATGATAACAATTTGCATATTTCTAGACTTGGCCTTAAAAACATGGCGTTTATGGGTGAAAACTCGAAATATCTCCATTTTCCTTATATTATATATAATTACCCTTAATAATGTATTGCTCCTTATGCGTTATCGTTCCATTATAACGATCAACGTAGGGGTAATCACATAAATCTTATTTTTCTAATATTATACCTTCATACGAATGACTCACTTTATCTCTTTCATGATACAAGTCGAGGATTCCTACCTCCATTCTATATATACACATGCATACATATCACGGGGCGAAACAAAAGGAAAATAGCAAATATTCATGAGAGACCGAAAGGGCGGAATGGGTGCCTAACACCTTCTCATTTCGTAACTAAGCCTCCGAACACTTCTTGAATCATCTTGGTTTCGCACGCACGAGTATGTCTTTAGATTCCATCCTTCGGGGTGGCTTCCACTTTTTTTCTTTTGTCTATTTTAAGTAAAATAAACCGGCGACTCGGAATCTCTCTACATTTTTACACCACAAATGACGTCGACCGAAGCTCTCTCGGAGGAATGCGCGAGACCCGAAGGATCCTTTCCACAACGCGCCCGCTCGCTCGGCGAGGATCGGGGATGGCCACACATGGGACAAATGTAACTCGTAGGAACTGACCACGCGATTTGAGAATACAATGATAATTTACGTAGTTCTAGTCTTAGAAAAAACTTGGCGGTGGTGGGTGAAAACATGAAACAGCCCCCGAACGGCCTCGTGAGTGACACCAACACCTCGCATGGGACCAATGTAACAGGTACAAACTGATCGCGCGATCACGGTACCCTAGGTTTGAGAATACAATGATAATTTTTATATTTTTATACTTAGGCTTAAAAAAATTATGTTAGCTGGTGAAAACTCGAAACAGCCCCCGAATAACCCCGTGAGTGGCACCAACACCTCGCAGGGGACCAATGTAACTCGTAGGAACTGACCACGTGATCACGGGACCTTCGATTTAGGAATACTACCATAATTTACATATGTCTAGACTTAGGCTTAAAAGCATGGCGTTAGTGGGTGAAAACCCAAAACAGCACCCGAACGGCCCCGTGAGTGGAACCAACACCTCTCGCGGGACCAATGTAACCGTACAAATTGACCGTTCGATCATCGTACCCCAAGTTTGAGAGTACAAAGATAATTTGCATATTTTTAGACTAAATCTTAAAAACATGGCACTAGTGGGTGAAAACCCGAAACAGCCCTCGAATGGCTTCGTGAGTGGAACTAACACCTCGTACGGGACCAATGTAACTCGTACGAACTGACCATGCGATCACGGGACACTCAGTTTGAGAATATGACAACAATTTTCATATTTCTAGACTAGGGCTTAAAAATATGTCGTTTATGGGTGAAAACTCAAAATATCCCCCGAACTGCCCGTGAGTGGCACGAACACATCGCACAGGACCAATGTAACTCGAAGGAAATGACCGCGCGATTACGGTACCCTCAGTTTGATAATATTATGATAATTTGTATATGTCTAGACTTAGGCTTAAAAACATGACGTTAGTGGTGGAATACTCAAAATATCGCCTGAACGGCCCCGGGAGTGGCACCAACACCTCGCACGGGACCAATGTAACTCGTACAAACTCACCTCGCGATCACGGGACCCCCGATTTAAGAATACCATGATAATTTTCATATTTCTAGACTTAGGATTAAAAGTAAATCATTAGTGCGTGAAACGTCGAAATAGCCCCCAAACAGCCCTAAGAGTGGCACCAACACCTCGTACGAGACCAATGTAACTCGTACGAACTGTTCGCGTGATCACGGGACCCCGAGTTTGAGAATACAACAATAACTAGTATATTTTTAGATTTAGATTTAAAAACAAGGCGTTGGTGGGTGAAAACCCGAAACAACCCCCGAAGGCCCCGTGAGTGGCACCAATACCTCGCATGGGACCAATGTTACTCGTACGAACTGATCGCGCGATCACGGGATCCTCAGTTTGAGAATACGATGATAATTTGCATATTTTTTTACTTAAGCTTAAAAACATTGCTTTAGCAGGTGAAAACCTGAAAAAGCCCCCGAATGACCTTGTGAGTAGCACCAACACCTCGCACGGGACCAATGTAACTCGTAGAAACTGACCACGCAATCATGGGACCTTCAATTTGAGAATACTACGATAATTTGCATATCTCTAGACTTGGGCTTAAAAACATGGCGTTAGTGGGTGAAAACCCAAAACAGCCCCCGAACAGCCCCGTGAGTGGCACCAACACCTTAGAAGGGACTAATCTTACTCATGGGAACTGACCACGCAATCACGAGACTCCCAGTTTGAGAATACAATGATAGTTTGCATATCTCTAAACTTAGGCAAAACATGGCATTGGTGGGTGAAAACCCAAAACAACCTCATAACGGCCCCGTTAGTGGCCCAACACCTCGCACGGGACCAATGTAACTCGTACGAACTGACTGCGTAATCATGGGACTTCCAGTTTGAGAATATGATGATAATTTCCATATATCTAGTCTTAGGTTTAAAAACTTGGCGTTGGTCTAGGAAAACCCGAAACAACACCTGAAAGGCGCCGTGAGTGACACCAACACATCTCACGAGACCAATGTAACTCATACGAACTGACCGCGTGATCACGGGGCCCTCAGTTTGAGAATATAATGATAATTTGCATATGTCTAGAGTTAGGCTTAAAAACATGGCGTTGGTGGTTGAAAACCCAAAACAGCCTCCGAGAGGTCGCGTGAGCGGAACCAACACCTCACACGGGACCAATGTTACTCGTACAAAGTCACCTCGTGATCTTGGGACCCTCGGTTTGAGATACGATGATAATTAGCGTATTTCTAGACTTAGGAATAACAAATATGGCATTAGTGGGTGAAAACCAGAAACAACTAGCGAACGACCTCGTGAGTGGCACCAACACCTCGCACGAGACCAATGTAACTCGTACGAACTGACCGTGCGATCATCGTACCCCCATCTTAAGAATACGATGATAATTTGCAAATTTTTAGACATAATCTTAAAAACATGGCATTAGTGGGTGAAAACTCGACACATCCCCCGAACGGCTTCGTAAGTGGAACCAACACCTCATACGGGACCAATGTAACTCGTACGAACTGACCATGCAATCACGACACCCCGGGTTTGAGAATATGATGACAATTTGCATATTTCTGGACTTAGGCATAAAAACATAGCGTTAGTGGGTGAAACCTCAAAATATCCCCCGAACGGCCCCATGAGTGGAACTAACACCTCGCGCGAGACCAATGTAACTCGTAGGAACTGACCGCGTGATCACGCGACCCCCAGTTTGATAATATAATGATAATTTGCATATGTCTAGAGTTAGGCTTAAAAACATGGCGTTGGTGGTTGAAAACCCAAAACAGCCCCCGAGGGGTCGCGTGAGTGGAACCAACACCTCACACGGGACCAATGTAACTCGTAAAAACTCACCTCGTGATCACAAAACCTTCGGTTTAACAATACCACAATAATTTGCATATTTCTAGACTTATGCTTAAAAACAAGGCGTCAGTGTGTGAAAAGCCGAAATAGCCCCCGAACGGCCCCGTGAGTGGCACCAACACCTCGTACGGGACCAATGTAACTCGTACAAACTTACCGCATGATCACGGGACCCTCGATTTGTGAATATGATGATAATTTTCATATTTCTAGACGTAGGCTTAAAAACATGGCATTAGTAGGTGAAAACTCGAAACAGCCGCCAAACGACCCCATGAGTGGCACCAACACCTTGCACGGGACCAATTGAAGTCGTATGAACTGATCGCGTGATCACGGGACCCTCAGTTTGAGAATATGATGATATTTTGCATATTTCTAGACTTAGGATTAAAAACATGGCGATAGTGGGTGAAAACCCAAAATTGCCCCCAAACGGTCGCATGAGTGGCACCAACACCTCGCACGGGACCAATGTAACTTGTACAAACTGACTGCGCGATCATGGGACCCTCGATTCGAGAATATGATGATAGTTTTGCGTATTTCTTGACTTAGGCTTAAAAACATGGCGTTAGTGGGTGAAAACCCAAAATATCCCCCGAACGACCCCGTAAGTGGCACCAACACCTCGCACGAGACCAATGTAACTCGTAAGAACTGACCGTGTGATCACAGGACCCCCAGTTTGAGAATATGATGATAATTTGCATATTTCTAGACTTAGGCTATAAACATGGAGTTAGTGGGTGAAAATCCAAAATAGTTCGTGAACGGCCCCGTGAGTGGCACCAACACCTCGCACGGGACCAATGAAACTCGTACAAACTGACCGCGCGATCACAGGACCCTCAATTTGAGAATACGTTGATATTTTGAATATTTCTAAACATAGGCTCAAAAACATGGCGTTAGTAGGTGAAAACTCAAAACAGCCGCCGAACGGCCCCATGAGTGGCACCAATACCTCGCACGGGACCAATAGAACTCGTACAAACTGATCGCGCGATCACAGGACCCTCGGTTTGAGAATACGATGATAAATTGTAAATTTTTAGACTTAGGCTTAAAAACATGGCCTTAGTGGGTAAAAATCGAAAATAGCACTTGAAACGGCCCCGTGAGTGGCATCAACACCTCGTACGGGTCCAATGTAACTCGTACGAACTAATCGTACGATCGCGGGACCCCCAGTTTTTGAATATCATAATAATTTTCATATTTCTAGACTTAGGTTTATAAATAGGGGGTTAGTGGGTGAAAACTCAAAATAGTTCCCGTAGGACCCCGTGAGTGGAAATAACACCTCGCACGGGACCAAGGCAACTCATAGGAACAGACCGCGCGATCACGGAACCCCCGATTTGAGAAGACGACGATAATTTACATATTTATAGACTTAGGAAACACATGGAGGAGGTGGGTGAAAACCCGAAACAGCCCCCGAATGGCCCCTTTAGTGGCACCAACACCTCGCACGGGACTAATGTTACTCGTACGAACTGACCTCGTCATCACAGGACCCCCGGTTTAAGAATATAATGATAATTATCAAATATTTAGACTTAGGCTTAAAAACATGGTGTTGGTGTAGGAGAACCTGAAGCAGCCCCAGAACGGGCCCCTGAGTGGCACCAACACCTCGCATATGATAATGTAACTCATACGAACTGACCGCACGATCGCGGGACCCCTGGTTTGATAATACGACGATAATTAGCATATTTCTAGACTTAGGCTTAAAAATATGGCATTAGTGGCTGAAAAATAGAAATATCCCCCGAATGGGTGGCACCAACACATTGCACGGGACCAATGTAACTCGAACAAACTCATCGCGCGATCACGGGATTGTCGATTTGAGAATACAATGATAATATGCATATTTTTAGACTTAGGCTTAACATCATTGCATTAGTGGGTGAAAACCCTAAACAGCCTCCGAACGACCCTATGAGTGGCATAAACACCTCGCACGGGACCAATGTAACACATAGGAACTGACCGCGTGATCACGTGACCCCCGGTTTGAGAATACGATGATAATTTGCATATTTATAGACTTAGGCTTAAGAACATGGCATTAGTGGTATAAAATTGAAAGCAACCCCCGAACGGCTCTGTGAGTCGCACCAAAACCTCGCACGGGATTAATGTAACTCGTACGAACTGACCGCGCGATCACGGTACTCCCGGTTTGAGAATACAATGATAATTTGCAAATTTTTAGACTTAGGCTTAAAAAATGACGTTAGTGGGTGAAACCCCAAATAGCCCCCGAACGGCGTCGTGAGTGGAACCAAGAACTCGTATGGGACCAATATAACTCGTACGAACTAACCCCATGATCACGGGACCTCGGTTTGAAAATATGAAGATAATTTGCATATTTCTAGATTTGGGCTTAAAAACACGACGTTAGTGGGTAAAAACAAAAAATACACCCCGAACGGCCCCATGAGTGGCACCAACAGCTCGCATGGGATCGATGTAACTCGTACGAACTGATTGCACGATCACGGGACCCTCATTTTGAGAATACGACAATAATTTACATATTTATAGACCTAGGATTAAAAACATGGTGTTATTTGAGTGAAACCCAAAATAACCCCCGAATGGCCCCGTAAGTTGCACCAATATCTCTCACAGGACCTACGTAACTCGTACCAACTGATCACGAGATCACGGCACCCCCGGTTTGAGTATAAGGTGATAATTCGCATATTTCTAGACTTAGGCTTAAAAACATGGCATTAGTTGGTGAAACCATGAAACAACCCTCGAACGGCCCCGTGAGTGGCACCAACACGTCGCACGGGACCAATGTAACTTGTACGAACTGATCGCTCGATCATGAGACCCATGGTTTGAGAATACGACGATAATTTGCATATTTCTAGACTTAAGCTTAAAAAATGGCATTAGTGGGTGAAAACCCAAAACAGTCCCCGAATGTCCCCGTGAACACCTCGCACGGGACCAATGTAACTCGTACAAACTGACCGCGCAATCATGGGACCCCTGGTTTGAGAATAAGATGATAATTTGCATATGTCAAGACTTATTCTTAAAAACATGGCGTTTGTGGGTGAAAACCCAAATTAGTCCCCGAACGGCCCCGTGAGTGGCACTAATAACTCGCACGGGACTAATGTAACTCGTAGGGATTGATCGCGTAATCACGGGACCCCAAGTTTGAGAATACAATGATAATTTCCATATTTCAAAACATAGGCAAAACATGGTGTTGGTGGGTGAAAACAGAAAATAGCTCCCGAACGGCCCCGTTAGTTGCGGCAACACCTCGCACCGGACCAATGTAACTCGTATGAACTGACCGCCTGATCATGGGACCCCCAATTTGAGAATATGAAGATAGTTTACATATTTCAAGACTTAGGCTTAAAAACATGGCGTTGGTCTAGGAAAACCCGAAACAACACCTGAATGGCACCGTGTGTGGCACCAATACCTCGCACGGAACCAATGTAACTAGTACGACCTGACCATGTGACCAAGGGTCCCTCGGTTTGAGAACATGATAATAATTTGTATATTTTTAGACTGCTGCTTAAAAACAAGGTGTTAGTGGGTGGGATACAGTACCCGAACGGCCCCCTGAGTGACACTAACACCTCGCACGGGACCAATGTAACACGTATGAGCTCATCGTGCGATCAAGGGACCCCCGGTTTGAGAATAAGATGATAATTTTCATATTTCTACACTTATGTTTAAAAACATGGCGATAGTGGGTGAAAACTCAAAATAGCTCCCGAACAGCCCCGTGAATGGCACCAAAACCTCGCACAGGACAAATGTAACTCGTACATACAGACCACGCGATTGTGGGAACCCCGGTTTGAGAATATGACAATAATTTGCATATTTCTAGCCTTAGGCTTAAAAAAAATGCATTAGTGGGTGAAAAGCGGAAATAGCCCCTGAATGGCCACCTGAGTGGCACCAACATTTCGCACAGGACTAATGTAACCCGTACGAACTAACCGCGAGATCACGGAACCCTCGGTTTGAGAATATGCCAATAATTTGCATATTTCTAGACCTAGGATTAAAAACATGGCATTAGTGGGGAGAAACCCGAAACAGCCCCGAACGGCCCCTTGAAGGCACCAACACCTCGCACGGGACTAATGGAACTTGTACAAACTGACCGCGCGATCACGGGACCCCCAGTTTGAGAATACGACGTTAATTTGCAAATTTTTAGACTTAGGCTTAAAAACATGGCGTTAGTGGGTGAAAACCCGAAACAGCCCACATGGGTCTAATGTAACTCATACGAACTGATTGCGCGATCACGGGACCCCCAATTTTAGAATACGACGATAATTTGTATATTCCTAGACTTAGGCTTAAAAATGGCATTAGTGGGTGAAAACCCAAAATAGTACCCGAATGTCCCCTTGAATGGCACTAACACCTCGAACGAGACCAATGTAACTTGTACGAACTGATCGCACGATCATGGGGCCCCTGGTTTGAGAATAAGATGTTAATTTGCATATGTCTAAACTTAGGCTTCAAACATGGCATTTGTGGGTGAAAACCCAAATTAGTCCCGGAACGGCCCCGTGAGTGGCACTAACAACTCGCACGGGACGAATGTAACTCGTAGGGATTGACCGCGTAACCACGGGACCCCAATTTTGAGAATACAATGATAATTTCCATATTTCAAAACATAGGCAAAACATGGTGTTGGTGGGTGGAAACCCAAAATAGCCCCCGAATGACCCCGTTAGTTGCACCAACACCTCGCACGGGACCAATGTAACTCGTACGAACTGATCGCGTGATCACGGGACCCCGATTTGAGAATAAAATAATAATTTGCATATTTCCAGACTTAGGCTGAAAAACATGGCGTTGGTCTGGGAAAACCCAAAACAACACCTGAACGGCGTCGTGAGTGGCACCAATACCTCGCACGGGACCAATGTAACTAGTACGAACTGACCATGTGACCACGGGGCCCTCGGTTTGAGAATATGGTAATAATTTGCGTATTTTTAGAATGTTGCATAAAAACAAGGTGTTAATGGGTGAAGATGGGAAACAGAACCCGAACAGCCCCTTAAGTGGCACCAACACCTCGCACGGGACCAATGTAACACGTATGAGCTGATCGTCCGATCATGGGATCCCCGGTTTGAGAATAAGATGATAATTTTCATATTTCTACACTTAGGTTTAAAAACATGGCGGTAGTGGGTGAAAACTCGAAACAGCTCCTGAATAGCCCCGTGAATGGCACCAAAACCTCGCACAGGACAAATGTAACTCGTACATACTAACCACGCGATTACGGGACCCCTGGTTTGAGAATATGATGATAATTTGCATATTTCTAGACTTACGTTTAAAAACAAGTCCTTCGTGGGTGAAAAGCCGAAATAGAACCTGAACGGCCCCGTGAGTGGCACCAACACCTTGCACGGGACCAATGTAACACGCACGAACTAACCACGAGTTCACGGGACCCTCAGTTTGAGAATATGCCAATAATTTGCATATTTCTATACCTTGGATTAAAAACATGGCGTTAGTGGGGAGAAACCCGAAAGAGCCCCGAACGACCTCATGATGTCACCAACACCTCGCACGGGACTAATGGAACTCGTAAAAACTGACCGCGCAATCACGGGACCCCCAGTTTAAGAATACGACAGTAATTTCCAAATTTTTAGACTTAGGCTTAAAAACATGGCGTTAGTGGGTGAAAATCCGAAACAACCCACATGGGTCGAATGTAACTCATGCGAACTGATTGCGCGATCACGGGAACCCCGATTTTAGAATACGATGATAATTTGTATATTTCTAGACTTAGGCTTAAAAACATGGCGTTAGTGGGTGAAACCCGAAATAGTTCCCGAATGGCCCCGTGAGGGGCACCAACACCTCGCGCGGCACCAATGTAACTAATAGGAACAGATCGCGCCATCATGGCACCCCCGGTTTGAGAATACGATGGTAATTTACGTATTTCTAGACTTAGGCAAAATATGGCAGTGGGGGGTGAAAACCCGAAACAGTCCCCGAACGGGCCCGCGAGTGGCACTAACACCTCGCATGGGACTAATGTAACTCGTACAAATTGACTGCGCGATCACGGGATGGGCCCACTGGTTTGAGAATACGATGATAAATAGCATATTCATAGACTTCGGTTTAAAAACACGTCGTTGGTGAAGGAGAACCTGAAGTTTCCCCGAAACGGGACGGTACGTGGCAGCAACACCTCGAACCGGACTAGGGTTACTCATACGAACTGACCGCACAATCTTGGGACCCCCGGTTTGAGATACGATGATAATTAGCATATTTGTGGACTTAGGAATAAAAAATATGGCATTAGTGGGTGAAAACCATAAACAACCAGCGAACGACCTCGTGAGTGGCACCAATACCTCGCACGGGACCAATGTAACTCGTACAAACTGACAGTGCGATCACGGGACCCTCGGCTTGATAATACGATGATAATTTGCATATTTCTTGAGTTACGCTAAAAAATATTGCGTTAGTGGCTGAAAACTCGAAACAGCCCCCGAACGGCCCCATGAGTGGCACCAACGCCTCGCACGGGACCAATGGAACTCGTACGAACTGACTTCGTGATCACGGGACCACCGATTTGAGAATACGATGATAATTTGCATATTTATAGACTTAGGTTTAAAAATATGGTGTTAGTGGGTGAAAACGAGAAATAGCCCCCGAACGACCCGGTGAGTGGCACCAACACCTCGCACGGGACCAATATAACTCGTACAGACTGACCCCGTGATCATGGGACCCTTGGTTTGAGAATATGATGATAATTTTCATATTTCTAGACTTAGGCTTAAAAACATGGCGTTATTGGGTGAAAACTTGAAATAGCCCCTGAACGGCTCCGTGAGTGGCACCAACAGCTCGCACGGGACCAATTGAACCCGTACGAATTGACCGCACGATCATGGCACCCCCAGTTTGAGAATACGATGATAAATTACATATTTCTAGATTCAGGCTTAAAAACATGGCGTTAGTGGGTGAGAACCCGAAATAATCCCCCGAATGGCCCCGTGAGTGGCACCAACGCCTCGCACGGGACCAAATTAACTCCTAAGAACTGACCACGTGATCATGGGACCCCTGGTTTGAGAATACAATGATAATTTTCATATATATAGACTTAGGATTAAAAGCATGGCATTAGTGGGTGAAAACACAAAACAGTCCCCGAACGGCCTCGTGAGTGGCGCCAACACCTTAGAAGGGACTAATCTTACTCATAGGAACTAACCACGCAATCACGGGACTCCCAGTTTGAGAATACAATGATAATTTTCATATCTCTAAACTTAGGCAAAACATGGCATTGGTGGGTGAAAACCCAAAACAACCTCATAACGGCCCCGTTAGTGGCCCCAACACCTCGCACGGGACCAATGTAACTCGTACGAACTGACTGCGTAATCACGGGACCTCCAGTTTGACAATATGATGATAATTTCCATATTTCTAGTCTTAGGATTAAAAACTTGGCGTTGGTCTAGGAAAACCCGAAACAACACCTGAAAGGCGCCGTGAGTGACACCAACACCTCTCACGAGACCTATGTAACTCGTACGAACTGACTGCGTGATCACGGGGCCCTCGGTTTGAGAATATGGTGATAATTTGCATATTTTTATACTTACACTTAAAAACATGGTGTTAGTTTATGAAGACCCAAAAGAGTCCGCGAACGGCCCCCTGAGTGGCACCAACACCTCGCACGAGACCAATGTAACTCTTACGAGCTGATCGCGCGATCACAGGACCCCTGATTTGAAAATAAGACAATAATTTGTATATTTCTAGACATAGGCTTAAAAACATGGCGGTAGTGGGAGAAAAATGGAAATTTCCCCCGAATAGTCCTGTGAGTGGCACCAACCTCGCACGGGACCATTGTAACTCGTACAAACTGACTGCATGATCACGGGACCCTCGGTTTGAGAATACGATGATAATTGGAATATTTCTAGACTTAGGCTTAAAAACATGACATTAGCGGGTGAAAACCCAAAACTGTTCCCGAGCAGCCCCATGAGTGACACCAAAACCTCGCACGGGACCAATAGAACTTGTACGAACTAACTGTGCGAGCCTGGGACCCTCAGTTTGAGAGTACGATGATAATTTGGAAATTTAAGACTTAGGCTTAAAAACATGACGTTGGTGGGTGAAAACCCGAAGTAGGCCCCGAACGGAACCGTGAGTGGCACCAACACATCGTACGGGACCAATGTAACTTGTAGGAACTGACCGCCCAATCACGACACCCTTGGTTATAAAATACGACACAAATTTACAGACTTAGGCAAAACAAGGCAGTGGTGGGTGAAACTCGAAATAACCCTCGAACGGCCCCGTGAGTGGAACCAACACCTCATATAGGACCAATGTAACTCATACGAACTGACCGTGTGATCATGGGATGGGACCCTCGGTTTGAGAATACGATGATAATTAGCATATTTCTAGACATAGGTTTAAAAACATGGCGTTGGTGAAGGATAACTTGAAGCAGCCCCGGAACGGGCTGTTGAGTGGCATTAACACCTCGTACGGGACTAATGTAACTCGTACGAATTGACCGCGGGATCACAGGGCCCCCTATTTTTTAATACGACGATAATTAGAATATATTTTTAGACATAGGTTTAAAAATATGACGTTAGTGGGTAAAAACCAAAAACAGCCCCCGAACGGCCCTGTAAGTGGCACCAAACCTCGCATGGGACCAATGTAACTCGTACAAAGTGACTGCGTGATCACGATACCCCCAGTTTGACAATACTATGATAATTTGTAAATTTTTAGGCTTCATCTTAAAAACATGGAGTTAGTGGGTGAAAACTCGAAACAGCCCCCAAACGGCTCTGTGAGTGGCACTAACACCTCGCACGGGACCAAACAAACTCGTACAAAATGATTGCGCGATCACGGGACCCTTGGTTTGAGAATACGATGATAATTTGCATATTTTTAGACATAGTCTAAAAAACATTGCTTAGTGGGTGAAAATCCGAAACAGCCCCCGCACGACCATGTGAGTGGCACCACACCTCGCACATGACCAATGTAACTCGTAGAAACTGACCATGCGATAACTGGACCTCTGATTTGAGAATAATATGATAATTTTCATATGTCTAGTCTTAGGCTTAAACACATGGCATTAGTGGGTGAAAACCCGAAACAACCCCCGAACGACCCCGTGAGTGGCACCAACACCTTGCACGGGACCAATGTAACTCGTACGAACTGATCGCGCGGTCACGGTACCCCCAGTTTGAAAATAAGATGATAATTTGTAAATTTTTAGACTTAGGCTTAAAAACATGGAGTTAGTGGGTGAAAAACCGAAACAACCCCCAAGCGGCTCTATGAGTGGAAGTAACACCTCGTACGGGACCAATGTAACTCATACAAATTGACCACGCGATCACGGGACCCCCAGTTTGAGAATATGATGATAAAATGCATATTCCTAGACTTGGGCTTAAAAACATGGTGTTAGTGGGTGAAAACCCGAAATATCCCCGAAATGGACCCGTGAGTGGCACCAACACCTCGCACGGGACCCATGTAACTCGTAGGAACTGACCGCGCGATCACGGGACCCCCAATTTTAGAATACGATAATAATTTACATATGTATAGATTTAGGCTTAAAACATGGGGTTAGTGGGTGAAAACCCGAAATAGCCCTCAAACGGTCCCGTGAATGGGACCAACACGTCGCACGGGACCAATGTAACTCGTACGAATAGAACACATGATCATGAGACCCCTGGTTTGAGAAAACGATGATAATTTGCATATTTCTAGACTGAGTCTTAAAAACATGGCTGATTGGGTGAAAACCCAAAACAGTCCCCGAACCTCCCCATGAGTGGCATCAACACCTCACACGGGACCTATCTAACTCGTACGGACTAACCACGCAACCACGGGACCCCTAATTTGAGAATACGATAATAAATAACATATTTTAAGACATAGGTTTAGGAACATTGCGTTGGTGGTGAACACTCCAAATAGCCCCCGAACGGCCCCGTTAGTGGCACCAACACCTTGGGCGGGACCAATATAACTCATACGAACTGACCGCACTATCACGGGACCCCCAGTTTGAGAATATAATGATAATTTGTATATTTGTAGACTTAGGCTTAAAAGCATAGCGTTGGTGTGGGAAAAGCCGAAACAACACCTGAACGGCCCCGTGAGTGCACCAACACCTCGCACAGGACCAATGTAACTCGTATGACATTATTGCGTGATCATGGGGCCTCAATTTGAGAATACTTTGATATTTTACATATTTTTAGATTTATGCTTAAAAATAAGGCGTTAGTGGGTGAAAACCCAAAACAGTCCCTGAACGTCCCCCTGAGTAGCACCAAAACCTCGCACGAGACCAATGTAACTCGTACGAGTTGACCATGCGATCACGGGACCCCCGGTTTGAGAATAAGACGATAATTTTCATATTTCTAGACTTAGGCTTAAAAACATGGTGGTAGTGGGTGAAAAACCGAATTAGCCCTCGAACGGCCCCGTGAGTGGCACTAATAACTCGCATGGGACCAATGTAACCTGTAAGAAGTGACCACGCGATCATGGGACCCTGAATTTTAGAATATGATGATAATTTGCCTATTTCTAGACTTAGGCTTAAAAACATGGCATTAGTGGGTGAAAAGCCAAAATAGCCCCTGAACGGCCCCTTGAGTGGCACCAAAACCTCGCATGGGACAAATGTGACTCGTATAAATTGACTGCATGATCACGGGACCCTTGGTTTGAGAATATAACAATAATTTTCATATTTCTAGACCTAGGATTAAAAACATGGCGTTAGTGGGGTGAAACCCGAAACAACCCCCTAACGGTCCCGTGAGTTGAACCAACAACTCGCACGGGAGCAATGTAACTCGTACAAAGTGATCGCGGGATCACGGAACCCCTGGTTTGAGAATAAGGTTATAATTTGTATATTTCTAAACTTGGGGTTAAGAACATGGCATTAGTTGGTGAAACCCCAAAAAAAACGAACGGCCCCATGAGTGGCCCCAACACCTCGCACGGGACTAGTGCAACTCGTACGAACTGACCTCATGATCATGGGATGGGAACCCTGGTTTGATAATTCAATGATAATTAGCATATTTCTAGACGTAGGCTTAAAAACATGGCGTTGGTGAAGGAGAACCTGAAGCAGCCCCAAAATGGGCCCGCGAGTGGCATTAACAGCTCACACGGGACCAATATAACTCGTACGAACTGACCCCGCGATCACGGGACCCCCAAATTTAGAATACAATGATAATTAGCATATTTCTAAACTTATGTTTAAAAATAAGGCGTTAATGGGTGAAAACCATAAACATCCCCTGAACGACCCCGTGAGTGGCACCAACACCTAGCACGGGGCCAATGTAACTCATACAAACTCATCGCGCGACCACAGGACCCTCGGTTTGAGAATAAAATGATAATTTGCATATTTTTATAATTAATCTTAAAAACATGGCATTTATGGGTGAAAACCCAAAACAACCCCCGAACTACCCTGTAAGTGGTACCAACACCTCGCACGCGACCAATATAACTCGTACGAACTGACCGTGCGATCACGGTACCCCGAGTTTGAGAATGCAACGATAATTTGCAAATTTTTAGACTTAGGCTTAAAAACATGGCATTAGTGGGTGAAAACCCAAAACAGCCCCCGAACGGCTCCGTGAGTGGAACGAACACCTCGTACGGGACCAATGTAACTCGTACCAACTGACCACGAGATCACGGGGCCCCCGGTTTGATAATACAATAATAATTTTCATTTATCTAGAATAAGGCTTAAAAATATGGCATTAGTTGGTGAAAATTCGAAACAACCCCCGAACGGCATCGTGAGTGGTACCAACACCTCGCACTGTACCAATTTAACTCGTATGAACTGACCGCGCGATCACGGTACCCCCGATATGAGATTGCAGTGATAATTTGAAAATTTTTTGACTTAGGCTTAAAGACATGGCGTTAGTAGGTGAAATCCCGTAACAGCCCCCGAACGGCCCCGTGAATGGCACCAACACCTCGCACGGTACCAATGTAACTCGTACGAACTGACCACGTGATCATGGGACTCCTAATTTGAGAATACGATGATAATTTGGATATTTCTAGACTTAGGCTTCAAAATAAGGCATTAGTGTGTGAAAAGCAGAAATAGCCCCCGAACGGCCCCGTGAGTGGAACCAACACCTCGCACGGGACAAATGTAACTCGTACGAACTGATCGTAAAATCACGGCACCCTCAGTTTAAGAATATGACAATTATTTGCATATTTCTGGACCTAGGATTAAAAACACGGCGTTAGTGGGGCGAAACCCGAAATAGCCCTTGAATGGCCTCGTGGGTTGCACTAACATCTCGCATGGGACCAATGTAACTCATATAATATGATCACGCGATCACGACATCCACGGTTTGAGAATAAGGCGATAATTTGCATATTTCTTTATTTAGGTTTAAAAACATGGAATTAGTTGGTGAAACCCCAAAACAGCCCCCGAATAGCCTCGTGAGTGGCACAAACACCACGGGACCAATGTAACTTGTACGAACTAACTGTGCGATCATGGGACCCTTAGTTTGAGAATACGATGATAATTTGCATATTTCTAGACTTAGGCTTAAAAACATGGCATTAGTGGATGAAAACTCAAAATAGTCCCCGAATGGCCTCATGAGTGGCACCAACACCTCACACGGGACCAATGTAACTCGTACGAACTGGCCGCGTGACCACGGGACCCCCGGTTTCAAAATATGATGATAACTAACATATTTGAAAATATAGGTTTAAAAACATGGCGTTGGTGGATGAAAACCCAAAACAGTCCCCGAACGGCCCCGTTAGTGGGACCATCACCTCGCACTGGACCAATGTAACTCGTACGAACTGACCACGTGATCATAGGACCCCTGATTTTAGAATACAAAGATAAATTGCATTTTTCTAGACTTAGGCTTAAAAACATGTCATTGGTCTGGGAAAACCCAAAAAAAACTCAACGGCCCCGTCAGTGGCACCAGCACCTCGCAGGGGACCAATGTAACTCGTACCAACTGACCGCGTGATCACGGGGCCCTCGATTGGGGAATATAGCGATAATTTGCATTTTTTTTTTTTGCTTAAAAACATGGTGTTAGTGGGTAAAAACCCGAAAGAGTCCCCAAACGACCCCCTAAGTGGCACCAATACCTCGCACGTGACCAATATAACCCGTTCGAGCTGATCGCGCGATCACGGGACCCCCGATTTGAAAATAAGATGATAATTTGCATATTTCTGTACTTAGGCTTAAAAATATGGCGTTAGTTGGTGAAAACCTTAAACAGTTCTCGAATGGCCCCGTGAGTGGCACCAACACCTTGCATGGGACAAATGTAACTCGTACGAATTGACCGCGTGATCATGGGACGGGAACCCCGATTTGAGAATACGATGATAATTAGCATATTTCTAGATGTAGGCTTAAAAGCATGACGTTGGTGAAGGAGAACCTGAAGCAGCACCCAAATGGGCCCGCAAGTGGCACCAACACTTCACACGGCACTAACATAACTCGTACGAACTGACCCCGCGATCACAGGACCCCTAATTTTAGAATACGACGATAATTAGCATATTTCTATACTTAGGTTTAACAATATGGTGTTAGTGGGTGAAAACTAAAAACATCCCCCGAACGAGCCCGTGAGTGGCTCCAACACCTCGCACGGGGCCAATGTAACTCATACAAACTCATCGTGCGATCACGAGACCCTCGGTTTGAGAATACGACGATAATTTGCATATTTTTAGAATTAATCCTAAAAACATGGCATTTGTGGGTGAAAACCCAAAACATCCCCTGAACTACCCCGTAAGTGGCACCAACACCTCGCACGAGACCAATATAACTCGTTCGAACTGACTGCGCGATCACGGTACCCCCATTTTAAGAATGAAATGATAATTTGCAAATTTTTAGACTTCGGCTTAAAAACATGGCGTTACTGGTGAAAACCAGAAATAGCCCTCGAACGGCTCCGTGAGTGGAACGAACACCTCGTACGGGACAAATGTGACTCGTACCAACTGACCACGATATCACGGAACCCCTGGCTTGAGAATACGATAATAATTTTCACATATCTTGACTTAGGCTTAACAATATGGCGTTAGTGGGTGAATACCCCAAATAGCCCCCGAACGGTACCGTGAGTGGCACCAACACCTCGCACAGTACCAATGTAACTCATACGAACTGACCGCGCGGTCACAGTACCCTCGGTTTGAGAATGTAATGATAATTTGGAAATTTTTAGACAGGCTTAAAAACATGGTGTTAGTGGGTGAAACCCCGTAGCAGCCCCCGAATGGCCCCGTGAATGGCACGAACACCTCGCACGGTACCAATGTAACTCGTACGAACTGATCACGTGATCATGGGACCCTTAATTTGATAATTTGGATATTTCTATACTTAGTCTTAAAAATAAGGCATTAGTGGGTGTAAAGAAGAAATAGCCCCCGAACGGCCCCGTGAATGGCACCAACACCTCGCACGGGACTAATGTAACTCGTATGAACTGACCGCACTATCACGGGACCCTTAGTTTAAGAATACGATGATCATTTGCATATTTCTAAACCTGGGATCAAAAACACGGCATTAGTGGGACGAAACTCGAAATAGCCCCTGAATGGCCCCGTGAGTGGCACTAACATCTCGCACGAGACCAATGTAACTCATACAATATGATCGCGTGATCACGGCACCCCCGATTTGAGAATAAGGTGATAATTTGCATATTTCTAGACTTAGTCTTAAAAATATGGAATTAGTTGGTTAAACCCCGAAACAGCCCCCGAACAGCCTCGTGAGTGGCACAAACACCACGGGATCAATGTAACTCGTACGAACTGACTGTGCGATCATGGGACCCATGGTTTGAGAATATGATGATAATTTACATATTTCTAAAATTAGGCTTAAAACATGACGTTAGTCGGTGAAAACCCAAAATAGTCCCCGAATGGCCTCGTGAGTGGCACCAACACCTCGCACGAGACCAATGTAACTCGTATGAACTGGACGCGTGACCACGGGACCCCCGATTTTAGAATATGACAATAATTTGCATATTTCTAGACTTAGGCTTAAAAACATGGCATTGGTGTGGGAAAACCCAAAAAAAACTGAACGGCCCCGTGAGTTGCACCAGCACCTCGTACGGGACCAATGTAGCTCGTACAAATTGAAAGCGTGATCACGGGGCCCACGGTTGGAGAATATAGAAATAATTTGCATATTTCTAGATTTATGCTTAAAAACATGGCGTCAGTGGGTGAAAACCCAAAACAGTCCCCGAACGACCCCCTAAGTTGCACCAACACCTTGCACGGGACCAATGTGACTCTTTTGAGCTGACCACGCGATCAAGGGACCCCTCATTTGAGAATAAGATGATAATTTGCATATTTCTATACTTAGGCTTAAAAACATGGCGATAGTGGGTGAAAACCTGAAACAGTTCCCGAATAGCCCGGTGAGTGGCACCAACTCCTTCCACGGGACCAATGTAACTCGTACGAACTCACCGCATGATCATGGGACGGGAACCCCAGTTTGAGAATACGACGATAATTAGCATATTTCTTGACGTAGGCTTAAAAACATGGCATTGGTGAAGGAGAACATGAAGCAGCCCCAAAATAGGCCCACGAGTGGCACCAAAACTTCACACGGCACTAACATAACTCTTACGAACTGACCCAGCGATCACTGGACCCCCAATTTTAGAATACGATGATAATTAGCATATTTCTACACTTAGGTTTAAAAATATGGTGTTAGTGGGTGAAAACCAGAAATAGCCACCGAACGACCCCGTGAGTGGCACCAACACCTCGCACGGGGCCAATGTAACTCATACAAACTCATCGTGTGATCACGAGACCCTCGGTTTGAGAATACGATTATAATTTGAATATTTTTAGAATTAATCTTAAAAACAGGGCATTTGTGGGTGAAAACCCCAAACATCCCCCGAACTACCCCGTAAGTGGCACCAACACCTCGCACGGGACCAATATAACTCGTTCGAACTGATCGCGTGATCACGGTACACCCAATTTAAGAATGAAATGATAATTTGCAAATTTTTAGACTTAGTCTTAAAAACATGGCATTAGTGGGTGAAAACCCAAAACATCCCCCGAACGGCTCCGTGAGTGGAACGAACTCCTCGTACGGGATAAATGTAACTCGTACCAACTGACCACGATATCACGGGACCCTCAGTTTGAGAATAGGATAATAATTTTCATATATCTCGACTTAGGCTTAAAACATGGCGTTAGTGGGTGAATACCCGAAACAGCCCCCGAACGGTACCGTGAGTGGCACCAACACCTCGCACAGTACCAATGCAACTCATACGAACTAATCGCGCGGTCACAGTACCCCCAGTTTGAGAATTCACTGATAACTTGCAAATTTTTAGAACATGGCATTAGTGGGTGAAAGCCCGTAACAGCCCCCGAACGCCCCCGTGAATGGCACGAACACCTCTCACGGTACCAATGTAACTCGTACGAACTGACCACGCGATCATGGGACCGTTCATTTGAGAATACGATGATAATTTGGATATTTCTAGACTTAGGCTTAAAAATAAGTCATTAGTGGGTGTAAAGCAGAAATAGCCCCCGAACGACCCCATGAATGGCACCAACACCTCGCACGGGGCTAATGTAACTCGTACCAACTAACCGCACTATCACCGGACCCTTAGTTTAAGAATACGATGATCATTTGCATATTTTCTAGACCTAGGATTAAAAACACGGTGTTAGTGGGGCAAAACCCTAAATAACCCCCAAATGGCCCCGTGAGTGGCACTAACATCTCGCACGAGACCAATGTAACTCATACAATATGATCGCGCAATCACGGCACCCTCGATTTAAGAATAACGTTATAATTTGCATATTTCTAGACTTAGTCTTAAAAACACGAAATTAGTTGGTTAAACCCTGAAACAGACCCCGAACAGCCTCGTGAGTGGCACAAATACCACGGGACCAATGTAACTCGTACAAACTGACTGTGCGATCATGGGACCCCTGGTTTGAGAATACGATGATAATTTGCATATTTCTAAACTTAGGCTTAAAACTTGGTGTTAGTCGGTGAAAACCCAAAATAGTCCCCGAATGGCTTGGTGAGTGGCACCAACACCTCGCACGGAACCAATGTAACTCGTACGAACTAACCGTGCGACCACGGGACCCCCGATTTTAGAACACGACAATAATTTGCCTATTTCTAGACTTAGGCTTAAAAACATTACATTGGTGTGGGAAAACCCAAAAAAAACTGAACGGCCTCGTGAGTGGCACCAGCACCTCGCACGGGACCAATGTAACTCGTACGAATTGAAAGCGTGATCACGGGGCCCTCGGTTGGAGAATATAGCGATAATTTGCATATTTCTAGATTTATGTTTAAAAATATGGCGTTAGTTGGTGAAAACCCGAAACAGTCCCCGAACGACCCCCTATGTGGCACCAACACCTCGCATGGGACCAATGTGACTCGTTTGCGCTGACCACGCGATCACTAGACCCCCTATTTGAGAATAAGATGATAACTCTATACATAGGCTTAAAAACATGGCGTTAGTGGGTGAAAACCTGAAACAGTTCCCGAACGGCCCCATGAGTGGCACCAATACCTCGTACGGGACCAATTTAGGTCGTACAAACTGATCGCACGATCACGGGACCCTCGATTTGACAATACGATGATAATTTAAATATTTCAAGACTTAGGCTTAAAAACATGGCATTAGTTGGTGAAAAATTGAAACATCCTCTGAACGGCCTCGTGACTTTCACCAACACCTCACACGGGACCAATGGAACTTGTACGAACTGACCGCGCAATCATGGGACCCCCGGTTTGAGAATACGACGATAATTTGCATATGTCTAGACTTAGGCTTAAAAACACGACGTTTGCGGGAAAAAACTCAAAACAGCCCCGAATTGCCTCGTGAGTGGCACCAACACCTCGTACGGGACCAAAGTAACTCGTACGAACTGACCACGCGATCATAGGACCCCCAATTTTAGAATACGAAGATAATTTGAATATTTCTAGACTTTGGCATAAAGACAAAGTATTAGTGGGTGCCAAGCCAAAATAGCTCCCCGAACGGCCCCATGAGTGGCACCAAAACTTCGCACGGGACCAATGTAACCCGTACGAACTGATCGCACAATAGTGGAACCGTCGGTTTGAGAATACGATGATAATTTTCATATTTCTAGACCTAGGATTAAAAACATGGTGTTAGACGGGCGAATCCCGAAACAGCCCCCGAACGGCCCCGTGAGTTGCACTAACATCTCACACGCGACCAATGTAACTCGTATAAACTAATTGCGCAAGCACGACATCCCCGATTTGAATATAAGGAGATAATTTTCATATTTTTGGACTTAGGCTTAAAAACATGGCATAAGTTGGTGATACCTGGAAACAGCCCCCGAATGGCCCCGTGAGTGGCACCAACACCTCGGACGGGACCAATGTAACTCGTATAAACTGATCGCATGATTACAACACCCCCGGTTTGATAATAAGGCGATAATTTGCATATTTTTAGACTTAGGCTTAAAAACATGGCGTTAGTGGGTAAAAACTCCAAACAGTCCCCGAACCGCCACGTGAGTGGCACCAACACCTCTAATGAGACAAATGTAACTCATAGGAACTGATCGTGCAATCATGGGACCCCTGGTTTAAGAATACAACGATAATTTTCATATTCCTACACTTAGGCACAACATGGCGTTGGTGGGTGAAAACTCAAAACAGCCCCGGAACGGCCAAATAAGTGGCACCAACACCTACCACGGGACAAATGTAACTCGTACGAACTAATCGTGTGATGATGGGGACCTCGATTATGATAATACAACGATAATTTGCTTATTTTTCATATTATACATAAAACATGGCGTTGGTGGGTGAGAACCCAAAACAGCTCCCGAACGGCCCAGTGAGTGGCAGCAACACGTCGCATGAGACCAATGTAACTCGTACGAACTGACCGTGCGACCACGGTACCCCTGTTTTGAGAATACAATGATAATTAGCATATTTCTGGACTTAGGTTTAAAAACATGGCGTTGTGGGGGAAAACTCGGGGCAGCCTCGGAACGGCCCCGTGAGTGGCACTAATACCTCGCACGGGACCTATGTAACTCGTACGAACTTCCCACGCGATCACGGGACCCCCGACTTTAAAATACGATGATAATTTGCATATTTATAGACTTTCATGTAAAAATAAGGTATTATTCGGTGAAAATATGAAATAGCCCACGAACAGCCCCGTGAGGGGCACTAGAACCTCGCACGGGACCAATGTAACTCGTACGAACTGATCGCGCGATCATGGGTTCCTCGGTTTGAGAATATGATGATAATTTTCATATTTTTATACCTAGGATTAAAAACATGGCGTTAGTGGGGCGAATCCCAAAACAACCCCCGAACGACCCCGTGAGTTGCACCAACATCTCGCATGGGACCAATGTAACTCCTATAAACTAATTGCGTGATCACGACATCCTGGGTTTGAGAATAAGGCGATTATTTGCATATTTTTAGACTTACGCATAAAAATATTACATTAGTTGGTGATACACCGAAATAGACCCGGAACAGCCATGTGAGTGGCACCAACACCTCGCACGGGATCAATGTAACTCGTACAAACTGATCGCGTGATCACGGTACCCCCGATTTGAGAATAAGGTGATAATTTTCGTATTTCTAGACATAGGCTTAAAAACATGGCATTAGTTGGTGAAACCCCAAAACAGCTCTCGAACGGCCCCGTGAGTTGCACCAACATCTCGCACGGGACCAATGTAACTCGTATAAACTAATTGCGCAATCACGGCATCCTGGGTTTGAGAATAAGGCGATAATTTACATATTTTTAGACTTAGGCTTAAAAACTTGGCATTAGTTGGTGATACAACGAAACAGCCCCCGAATGGCCCTGTGAGTGGCACCGACACCTCGCATGGGACCAATGTAACTCGTACAAACTGATCGCGTGATCACGACACCCCCGGTTTGATAATAAGGCGATAATTTTCATATTTTTAGACTTAGGCTTAAAAACATGGCGTTAGTGGGTGAAAACTCCAAACATTCCTCGAACTACCCCGTAAGTGGCACCAACACCTCACACAAGACAAATGTAACTTATAGGAACTGATCGTACAATCATGGGACCCTCGGTTTAAGAATACAATGATAATTTTCATATTCCTACACTTAGGCACAACATGGCGTTGGTGGGTGAAAACTCGAAACAGCCTCGGAAAGGCCCAATTAGTGGCACCAACACCTACCACGGGACCAATGTAACTCGTACGAACTGACCGTGTGATGATGGGGACCTTGATTTTGAGAATACAATGATAATTTTCTTATTTTTCGACTTATGCATAAAACATGGCGTTGGTAGGTGTGAACCCAAAACAGCTCCCGAACGGCCCCGTGAGTGGCAGCAACACGTCGCACGGGACCAATGTAACTCGTACGAACTGATCGCGCGACCATGGGACCCCCGTTTTGAGAATACAATGATAATTAGCATATTTTTAGACATAGGTGTAAAAACATGGCGTTGTAGGGGAAAACCCGAGGAAGCCCGGGAACGGCCCCGTGAGTGGCACCAACACCTCGCATGGGACCTATGTAACTCATACGAACTGACCACGCGATTATGGGACCCCTGATTTTAAAATACGATGATAATTTGCGTATTTTTAGACTTTGGTGTAAAAACAAGGTATTATTGGGTGAAAAGCCGAAATAGCCCCCAAACGGCCCTGTGAGTGGCACTAGCACCTCGCACGGGACCAATGTAACTCGTATGAACTGACCGCGCGATAATGGGACCCTCGGTTTGAGAATATGATGATAATTTGTATATTTTTATACCTAGGATTAAAGACATTGTGTTAGTGGGACGAATCCCAAAACAACCCCCGAACGGCCCCGTGAGTTGGACCAACATCTCGCACGGGACCAATGTAACTCGTATAAACTAATTGCGCGATCACGGCATCCTGGGTTTGAGAATAATGTGATAATTTGCATATTTTTAGACTTATGCATAAAAACATGGCATTAGTTGGTGATACAATGAAACATCCCTCGAACAGCCCCGTGAGTGGCACCAACACCTCGCACGGGATCAATGTGACTCGTACAAACTGATCGCGTGATCACGGCACCCCCAGTTTGAGAATAAGGCAATAATTTGCATATTTCTAGACATAGGCTTAAAAACATGGAATTAGTTGGTGAAATCCTGAAACAGCCCCCGAACGGCCCCGTGAATGGCACCAACACCTCGCACGGGACCAATGTAACTCGTATGAACTGACTGCGCGATCATGGCACACCTGGTTTGAGAATAAGACGATAATTTTCTTTTTTCTAGACTTAGGGTTAAAAACATGGCGTTAGTGGGTGAAAACCCAAAATAGTCCCCGAACTGCCCTGTGAGTGGCACTAACACCTCGCTCAAGACAAATGTAACTCATAGGAATTGATCGTCCAATCATAGAACCCCCGATTTGAGAATACAATGATAATTTTCATATTTCTAGACTTAGTCACAACATGGCATTGGTGGGTGAAAACCTGAAATAGCCCCCGAAAGACCCCATTAGTGGCACCAACACCTCGCATGGGACCAATGTAACTCGTACGAACTGATCGAGCCATCACGGGACCCCGAATTTGAGAATACATTGATAATTTATATTTTTTTAGAATTAGGCTTAAAAACATGGCGTTGGTCGTGGAAAACCCGAAACAACACCTGAATGGCCCCGTGAGTGGCACTAACACCTCGCATGGGACCAATGTAACTCGTATGAAGGGACTGCGTGATCACGGTGACCTCGGTTTGAGAATACGATGATAATTTTTATTTTGTGGACATGTGCTTAAAAACATGGCATTAGTGGGTGAACACCAGAAATAGTCCCCGAACGGCCCCTTGAGTGGCACCAACACCTCGCACTGGACCAATGTAACTCGTATGATCTGTCCTCACAAACACGGGACCCTCGGCTTGAGAATAAGATGATAATATGCATATTTCTAAACCTAGGCATAAAAACATGGCGGTAGTGGGTGAAAACCCTAAATAGCCGCCAAACGGCCCCATGAGTGGCACCAACACCTCGCACGGGAGTATTGTAACTCGTATGAACTAACCGCGTGATCATGGTACCCTCAGTTTGAGAATACGACAATAATTTGCAAATTTTTAGACTTAGGAAAAACATGGTACTGGTGGGTGAAAACCCAAAACAACGCCCGACCACGGTACCCAACACCTCGCACGTGGCCAATGTAGCTCGTACGAACTGACTGAGCGATCAAAGGACCCCCGATTTGAGAAAATGATGATAATTTGCATATTTCTAGGCTTAGGATTAAGAACATGGTGTTAGTGGGTGAAAACTCGAAATAGTCTCCGAACGGCCCCATGAGTGGCACCAACACCTCGCATAGGACCAATACAACTCGTAGGAACAAACCGCGCCGTCATGGGAACCCCAGTTTGAGAATACGATGATAATTTTCATATTTCTAGACTTAGGCAAAACATGGAATTGGTGGGTGAAAACCCAAAACAGCTCTGAACGGCCCGTGAGTGGTAGCAACACCTCGCATGAGACCAATGTAACTCGTACGAACTGACCACGGGACCCCCGGTTTGAGAATACAATGATAATTAGCATATTTCTAGACTTAGGTATAAAAACATGACGTTAGTTTGGGAAAACCCGAAGCAGCCCCAGAACGGCCCCGTGAGTGGCACCAACACCTCGAACGGGACCAATGTAACTTGTACGAACTGACTGCGCGATCACGGGACCCTCGATTTTAGAATACGAAAATAATTTGTATATTTCTAGATGGCATTTGTGGGTGATAACCCGAAATAGCCCCCGAACGGTCCCGTGAGTGGCACCAACAACTCGCACGAAATCAACGTAACTCATAAAAACTTATTGCGCAATCACGGGACCCTCAGTTTGAGAATACGATGATAATACGCATATTTCTAGACTTAGGCTTTAAAACATGGCTTTAGTGGGGGAAAACTTAAAACAGCCCCCGAACGACACCGTGTGTGGCACTAACACCTCGCGTGGGACCAATTTTACTCGTACGAACTATCTGTGTGATCACGGGACCCCTAATTTGAGAATACGATGATAATTTGCATATCTTAAGACTTACGCTTAAAATAGGGTGTTAGTGGGTGAAAACCTGAAATAACCCCCAAACGGCCCGGGAGTGGCACCAACACCTCGCCCGGGACCAATGTTACTCGTACTAACTGATTGTACCATCACGGGACCCCCTATTTGAGCATATGTTGGTAATTTTCATATATCTAGACCTAGGCTAAAAAATAAGGCATTAGTGGGTGAAAAGAGGAATTATCCCCCGAACGGCCCCGTGAGTGGCACGACAACCTCATAGGGGACCAATGTAACTCGTACGAACTAACCATGTGATGATGGGACCCTCGTTTGAGAATATGATGATCATTTGTATATTTATAGACTCAGGCTTAAAAACATGGCATCGGTGTGTGAAAACATGAAACAACACCTGAACGTCCCCGTGAGTGGTACCAACACCTCGTACGGGACCAATGTAACTCGTACGAACTAATCGGGTGATCTCGGGGACCTCGGTTTGAAAATATGGTGATAATTTGCATATTTTTAGACTTATGCTTAAAACATAGTGTTAGTGGGTGAAAACCCAAAATAGTCCCCGAACGGCCCCCTGAGTGGCACCAACACCTCGCACGGGACCAATGTAACTCGTACCAACTAACCGTGCGACCATGGGACCCCGATTTGAGTATAACACGAAAATTTGCGTATTTCTAAACTTAGGCATAAAAACATGGCGTTAGTCAGTGAAAACCTGAAATGACCCCCGAAAGACTGCGTGAGTGGCACCAACATCTTGCACGGGACCAATGGTATTCGTACGAACTGACTGTACGATCACGGGACCCCCGATTTGAGAATACAATGATAATTTTCATATCTCTAGCCTTACATTTAAAAACATATTGTGAGTAGGTGAAAACCCAAAATAGCTCCCGAACGGCCCCCTGAGTGGCACCAACACCTCACACATGACCAATATAACTCGTAGGAACTGACCGCGCGATCATGGGACCCCCGGTTTAAGTATACGATGATAATTTTCATATTTCTAGACTTCAGCAAAACATGGCGTTGCTGGGTGAAAACCCAAAACAGCTCCCGAATGGCCCCGCGAGTGGCAGCAACACCTCGTACTTGACCAATGTAACTTGTACGGACTAACCACGCGACCACGGGATCCTCAATTTGAGAATACGACGATAATTAGCATATTTCTAGACTTAGGTTTAAAAACATGGCATTGGTGGGGGAACCCGAAGCATCCCAGGAACGGCCCCGTGAGTGGCACCAACTCCTCGCACGGGACCAATGTAACTCATACGAACTGACCGCGTGATCACTGGACCCCCGGTTTAGAATACGATTATAATTTACATATTTCTAGACTTAGGCTTAAAAACATGGTTTTAGTGGATGATATCCCAAAAGAGCCCCCGAACGGCTCCGTGAGTGTCACCAACACCGCACAAGGGACCAATGTCACTCGTACAAACTGACATTGCAATCATGGGACCCCCAATTTCAGAATACGATGATAATTTGAATATCTCTAGACTTATGCTTAAAAACATGGCGTTAGTGGGTGAAATTAGGAAATAGCCCTTGAACGGCCCCATGAGTGGCAACAACACCTCGCACGGGACCAATGTTACTCGTACGAACTGACTGTGTGATCACGGGACCCTCAATTTGAGAATATGATGATAATTTGTATATCTCTAGCCTTACGTTTTAAAACATGGTGTTAGTGGGCGAAAACCCGAAATAGCCCCCGAACGGCCCCGTGAGTGGCACAAACACCTTGCATGGGACCAACGTAACTCGTACGAACTAATCGCGCAATCACGGGACCCTCGGTTTGATAATATGATGATAATTTGGATATTTCTATACCTAGTATTAAAAACATGGCGTTAGTGGGACGAATCCTGAAACAGCCCCCGAATGGCCCTGTGAGTTGCACTAACATCTCGCACAGGACCTATGTAACTCGTACAAACTAATTGCGTGATCACGGCATCCCAAGTTTGAGAATAAGGTGTGATGACGCTGGAAATAGCTCCACCCTTCAAGGTGTTTCTGAGCTCAATTCAATGTTAACAATGGCAGTATAAGGGTATATGTATATATAGTAGAAGGAGGTGAGGAGAAGAGGTTTCACACCAGAATGTAAGTGGTTCAGCCAATCACGCCTACGTCGACTGTGTGAGTGTTTGATGTGTATCAATGTATGAGGGCTCTAATGGCCATAGATACAACCTCTCAAGCTCTCTCTTTCTACTGTGTATTTGAACAGAGTTTTAGCTACGGTTGCTAATTTTGATCTCCTTCAAGAAGGAGAAGACAAGTAGATATAATAACTGGGAGGTGTATTATACCCCCCATGCATGAAATGAGCATGTGTCTATTGATCTAGCCAATGCGATGAAGACAGCCTTCCCTGTCACATGTAGAGAATGATGATGAAATATTCCCCCCACGTGGGGGGAATGATTTGTTATAACTGATTTGTGCCCACGTGTCCTTATCCACACATATTCCAATAAGAGCTTAGCCATCTGAGCTTGGTTACAACCTCGGCCTGGAAGAGTCCGAGGTTGGGAAGGTCTAGCTATTTATTCAATCCAAGATGGGACAAAACGGTCTCGGCTTATGTGGAGCCGAGGTGAGGTAAGTGAAGGCAAAAGGTCGGCGTGGGCCGAGGTTAAGCTGGAACATGTGAGAAACATCGGTTGATTCCCTGCGGAAGTTGGCCTTAATGGAGGTTAAGCTTCTGTAACCCCGGCCCACTCCTAGCCAAGGCTGTCAGTCCCCGAATGATCTGATGAATAACTATCCCATGTGTCGTGGGGACTTCTCCTGATGAGGTCGATAGTAACCTCGGCCATGGCCTACCTTGCTATGATCGAGGTTGTTGGTCATTGACCCATGGCCCTTCCAACGTCGGCCATGTCCTTGGCCGAGGTTGATGTCTCAGAGCCGAGGTGGTGCATTTGGGGCATATCTAGGTGATAATTTTCATATATCTAGACTTAGGCTTAAAAATATGGCAACAGTTGGTGATACCTCGAAACAGTCCCCGAACGGCCCCGTGAGTGGTACCATCACCTCGCACGGGACAAATGTAACTCGTACAAACTAATCATGTGATCACGGCACCCCCAGTTTGATAATAAGGTGATAATTTCCATATTTCTAGACATAGGCTTAAAAACATGACATTTGTTGGTAAAACCCCGAAACAACCCTCGAAAGACCCCGTGAATGGCACCAACATCTCCTACGGGACCAATGTAACTCGTATGTCTTCGCCTCGTGATCATGGGACCAATGGTTTGAGAATACGATGATAATTTGCATATTTCTATACTTAGGCTTAAAAACATGGCGTTAGTGGGTGAAAACCCAAAACAGTCCTTGAACCACCCCGTGAGTGGCACCAACACCTCGCACGAGACAAATGTAACTCATGGGAATTCATCGTGCAATCATGGGACCCCCGATTAGAGAATACAATGATAATTTGTATATTTCTAGACTTAGGCATAACATGGAATTGGTGGGTTAAAACTCGAAATAGCCCCTGAACAGCCCCATTAGTGGCACCAACACCTCGTACGGGACCAATGTAACTCGTACGAACTGACCGCGCAATCACGGGACCCCTGATTTGAGAATACAATCATAATTTACATATTTCTATACTTAGCCTTAAAAACATGGCATTGGTCTGGGAAAACCCAAAACAACACCTGAATGGCCCCGTGAGTGGCACAAACACCTCGCACGGGACCAATGTAACTCGTACGAAGTGATCTCATGATCACGGGGAACTCGATTTGAGAATACGACGATAATTTACATTTTTTTAGACTTATGCTTAAAAACATGGCGTTAGTGGTTGAAAACCCAAAATAATCCTCGAACGGCCCGCTGAGTGGCACCAACACCTCGCACGAGACTAATGTAACTCGTATGAGCAGACTGCGCGAACACAGGACCTCCAATCTGAGAATGAGATGATTATATGCATATTTCTAGACTTAGGCATAAAAACATGGCGATAGTGGGTGAAACCCCAAAATAGTACCCAAACGGCCCCGTGAGTGGAACCAACGCCTCGCACGGGACCATTGTAACTCATATAAACTGACCGAACAATCATGGTACCCTCACTTTGAAAATACAATAATAATTTTCATATTTCTAGACTTAGGCAAAACATGGCGTTGGTGGGTGAAAGCTCAAAACAGAACCCGAATGTCCCCCTGAGTGGCACCAACACCTCGCACGTGGCCAATGTAACTCGTACGAACTGACTGAGCGATCACGAGACCCCCGATTTAATAATACGACGATAATTTGCATATTTCTAACCTTAGGCTTAAAAACATGGTGTTAGTTGGTGAAAACACAAAATAGTCCCCAAATGGGCCGGTGAGTGGCACCAACACCTCGCACAAGAGAAATATAACTCATAGGAAATGACCCCGCGATCATGGGACCCCCGATTTGAGAATACAAACATAATTTTCATATTTTTAGACTTAGGCAAAACATGGCGTTGGTGGGTGAAGATCCAAAACGGCTCCCGAACGGCCCCATGAGTGGCAGCAACACCTCATATGGGACCAATGTAAGTCATATGAAATGACCGTGCAACCACGGTTTGAGAATATAATGATAATTAGCATATTTCTAGACTTAGGTTTAAAAACATGGCATTGGTGGCGCAAAACTCGAAGCAGCCCCGAAATAGCCCCGTGAGTGGCATCAACACCTCAGACGGGATAAATGTAACTCGTACGAACTGATCGCGCGATCACGATACCCCTGGTTTGACAATACGATGATAATTTGCATATTTCTAGACTTGGGCTTAAAAACATTGAGTTAGTGGGTGATAACCCGAAACAGCCCCCGAACGGCACTGTGAGTGGCACCAACACCTCGCACGGGACCAATGTAACTCGTATAAACTGACTGCACGATCATGGGACTCTTAGTTTGAGAATACGAAGATAATTTGCATATTTCTAGAAGTAGGCTTAAGAACATGGCGTTAGTGGGTGAAAACTTGAAATAGCCCCCAAACGGCCCCGTGAGTGGTACTAACACCTCGAACGTGACCAATGTTACTCGTACGAATTGACTGTGCGATCACGGGACCCCTAATTTAAGAATACGATGATAATTTGCATATCTCTAGACTTACTCTTAAAAACATGGCGTTAGTGGGTGAAAACCCAAAATAGCCCCCGAACGGGCCCGTGAGTGGCACCAACACCTCGCTCGGAACCAATGTTACTCCTACTAACTGACTGTGCCATCACAGGACCCCTGATTTGAGCATATAATAGTAATTTGCATATCTCTAGACTTAGGCTCAAAAATAAGGCATTAGTGGGTGAAAAGCATAAATAGCCCCCGAACGGCCCCGTGAGTGGCACAACCACCTCACACGGGACCCCCGATTTAATAATACGACGATAATTTTCATATTTCTAACCTTAGGCTTAGAAACATGGCGTTAGTGGGTGAAAACTCGAAATAGCCCCCAAATGGCCCCGTGAATGGCACCAACACCTCGCACGGGACCAATGTAACTCGTAGGAACTGATCGCGTGATCACGGGACCCCCGATTTGAGAATATGACGATAATTTACATATGTCTATATTTAGGCTTAAAAACATGGCGTTAGTGGATAAAAACTCGAAACAGCCCCGTGAGTGGCACCAACACCTCGCACGGGACCAATATTACTCGTACGAACAGACCACGTGATCATCGGACCCCTGGTTTGAGAATACAATGATAATTTGCATATTTCTAGACTTAGTCTTAAAAACATGGTTGATTGGGTGAAAACTAAAAACACTCCCCGAACGGACCCGTGAGTGGCACCCACACCTCGCACGGGACCAATGTTACTCGTACGAACATACCACGTGATCATCGGACCCCTGGTTTGAGAATACGATGATAATTTGTATATTTCTAGACTTAGTCTTGAAAACGTGGTTGATTGGGTGAAAACCCAAAATAGTCCCCGAACCGCCCCGTGAGTGGCATCAACACCTAGCATGGGACCTATGTAACTCGTACGGACTGACCACGTAACCACGGGACACCCGTTTTGTGAATATGATAATAAATAGCGTATATTAAGACATATGTTTAAAAATATCGCGTTGGTGGTGAACACTAGAAATAGCCCCCGAACGGCCTCCTTAGTGGCACCAACACCTCGCGCAGGACCAATGTAACTTGTACGAACTGACCGCACTATCACGGGACCCCCGGTTTGAGAATATGATGATAATTTGTATATTTCTATACTTAGGCTTAAAAACATGGCGTTGGTGTGGGAAAAGCCTAAATAGCACCTGAACGCCCCCGTGAGTGCACCAACACCATGCACGGGACCAATGTAACTCGTACAAAATGATCGCGTGATCACGGGGCCCTCGGTTTGAGAATACTTTGAGAATTTTCATATTTCTAGACTTAGTCTTAAAAACATGGTGGTAGTAGGTGAAAACCCGAAACAACCCTCGAACATCACTGTGAGTGGCACCAAAACCTCGCACAGGACCAATGTAACTCGTACGAGCTGATCGCGTGATCACGGGACCCCCAATTTGAGAATTAGATGATAATTTGCATATTTCTAGACTTAGGCTTAAAAACATGGTGGTAGTGGGTGAAAACTCGAATTAGCCCCCGAACGGCCCCGTGAGTGGAACTAACTCGCATGGGACCAATGTAACCTGTACGAACTGACCAAGCGATCATGGGACCCTGAATTTTAGAATATGACGATAATTTGCACACTTCTAGACTTAGGCATAAAAATAAGGGATTAGTGGGTGAAAAGATGAAATAGCCCCCGAACGGCCCCGTTAGTGGCACCTACAACTCGCATGGGACAAATGTAACTCGTACAAACTGATCGCATGATCATGGGACCCTCGGTTTGAGAATATGACAATAATTTGCATATTTCTAGACCTAGGATTAAAAACAAGGCGTTAGTGGGGTGAAACCCGAAACACCCCCCTAATGGCCCCGTGAGTTGCACCAACATCTCGCACGGGACCAATGTAACTCGTATAAACTGATCGCGGGATCACGGCACCCCTGGTTTGAGAATAAGGTGATAATTTTCATATTTCTAGACTTAGGGTTAAGAACATGGCATTAGTTGGTGAAACCCCCCAAAAAAACCGAACGGCCCAGTGAGTGGCACCAACACCTAGCACGGGACTAGTGTAACTCGTACGAACTGACCGCATGATCATGGGACGGGAACCCCAGTTTGAGAATACAATGATAATTATCATATTTCTAGATATAGTCTTAAAAATGGTGTTGGTGTAGGAGAACCTGAAGCAGCCCCGAAATGGGCCCGCGAGTGGCCCCAACACCTCACATGGGACCAATATAACTCGTATGAACTGGAGCCGCGATCACGGGACCCTCAATTTTTAAATACAATGATAATTAGCATATTTTTAAACTTAGGTTTAAAAATATGGCGTTAGTGGATGAAAATCAGAAATAACCCCCGAACGGCCCCGTGAGTGGCACGAACACCTCGCACGGGGCCAATGTAACTCATACAAACTCATCGCGTGATCATGGTACCCTCGATTTGAGAATACGACGATAATTTACATATATCTAAAATTAATCTTAAAAACATGGCATTTGTGGGTGAAAACCCAAAATAGCCCCCGAACTACCCCGTAAGTGGCACCAACACCTCACACGGGACCAATATAACTCGTACAAACTGACCGCGGGATCACGGTACCCCTAGTTTGAGAATGAAATGATAATTTGCAAATTTTTAAACTTAGTCTTAAAAACATGGCATTAGTGGGTGAAAACCCGAAATAGCCCCCGAACGGCTCCGTGAGTGGAACGAACACCTTGTACGGGACTAATGTCACTCGTACCAACTGACCGCAAGATCACGGGACTCCCGGTTTGAGAATATGATAATAATTTTCATATATCTAGACTTAGGCTTAAATACATGGAGTTAGTGGGTGAAAACCCGAAATAGCCCCCGAACGGCACCGTGAGTGGCACCAACACTTCCCATGGTACCAATGTAACTCGTACGAACTGACCGCGTGATCAAGATACCCCTTGTTTGAGAATGCAATAATAATTTGCAAATTTTTAGACTTAGGGTTAAAAAAATGGCGTTAGTGGATGAAAACCCATAATAGCCCCCGAATGACTCCGTGAATGGCACCAACACCTCGCACGGAACAAATGTAACTCGTACGAACTGACCACATGATCATGGGACCCCTGATTTGAGAATCCGCTGATAATTTGAATATTTCTATACTTAGGCTTAAAATAAGGTATTAATGGATGAAAAGCAGATATAGCCCCCGAACGGCCCCGTGAGTGGCACCAACACCTTACACGGGACTAATGTAACTCATACAAACTGATCGCACAATCACGGGACCCTCAGTTTAAGAATACGATGATCATTTGCATATTTCTAGACCTAGGATTAAAAACACGACGTTTGTGGGTCAAAACCTGAAATAGCCTCTGAATGACCCCGTGAGTTGCACTAACATCTCGCACGGGACCAATGTAACTCATACAAATTTGATCGCGTGATCACGGCACCACTGGTTTGAGAATAAGGCGATAATTGGCATATTTCTAGACTTAAGCATAAAATCATGGAAGTAGTTGGTGAAACCCCGACACAGCCCCCGAACGGCCTCGTAAGTGGCACAAACACCATGGGATCAATGTAACTTGTACGAACTGACTGTGCGATCATTGGACCCCTGGTTTGAGAATATGATGATAATTTGCATATTTCTAGACTTAGTCTTAAAAACATGGCGTTAGTGGGCGAAAACCCAAAATAGTCTCCGAATGGCCTCCTGAGTGGCACCGACACCTCACACGGGACCAATGTAACTTGTACGAAGTGGTCGCGCGACAACGGGATCCCCGGTTTGAGAATATGATGATAAATAGCATATTTCAAGACATAGGTTTAAAAACATGGCATTGGTGGGTGAAAACCCAAAACAGTACCCGAACGGCCCCGTTAGTGACACCATCACCTCGTACTAATCCAATGTAACTCGTACGAACTAACCATGCGATCACGGGACCCTCGATTTTAGAATAAAATGAAAATTTTCATATTTCGAGACTTAGGCTTAAGAACATGGCATTAATCTGGGAAAACCCAAAAAAAATTAAACGGCCCCGTGAGTGGCACCAGCACCTCGCACGGGACCAATGTAACTCGTACGAACTGACTGCGTGATCACGAGGACCTCGGTTGGAGAATATAGCAATAATTTGCATATTTTTAGATTTACACTTAAAAACAAGGCGTTAGTGGGTGAAAACCCAAAACAGTACCTGAACGACCCCCTAAGTGGCACCAACAGCTCGCACGGGACCAATGTAACTCGTTCGAGATGACCGCGCGATCACGGGACCCTCGATTTGTGAATAAGACGATAATTTGCATACATTTCCCGAACGGCCCCGTGAGTGTCACCAACACCTCGCACATGACCAATGTAAGTCGTACAAACTGACCGCATGATCACGGGACCCTCGGTTTGACAATACAATGATAATTTGCATATTTCAAGACTTATGCTTAAAAACATGGCGTTAGTTGATGAAAAATCGAAACAACCCCCGAACGGCCCGTGAGTGGCACCAACACCTTGCACGGGACCAATGGAACTCGTACGAACTGACCGAGTAATCACGGGACCCCCGATTTGAGAATACGACGATAATTTGCAAATGTTTAGACTTAGGCTTAAAAGCACGACTTTGCTGGGTGAAAACTCGAAATAGCTCCTGAATTGCCTCGTGAGTGGCATCAACATCTCGCACGGGACCAATGTAACTCGTACGAACTGACCACACGATCATAGGACCCCCAATTTTAGAATACGATGATAATTTGCATATTTCTAGACTTTTGCATCAAAATAAGGTATTAGTGGGTGAAAAGCCAAAATAGCCCCCCAAACGGCCCCGTGAGTGGCACCAACACCTCGCACGTGACAAATGTAACTCGTACGAACTGATCGCCCAATAGCGGAACCCTCGATTTGAGAATACGATGATAATTTGCATATTTCTTGGCCTAGGATTAAAAACATAGCGTTAGTGGGGCGAATCCCAAAATAGCTCCCGAAGGGCCCCATGAGGTGCACCAACATCTTACACGGGACCAATGTAACTCGTATAAACTAATTACATAATCATGACATCCCCGATTTGAGAATAAGGCGATAATTTGTATATTTTTAGACTTAGGCTTAAAAACATGGCATTAGTTGGTGAAACCCCGAAACAGCCCCCGAACGTCCCTTGAGTCACACCAACACCTCGCACGGGAGCAATGTAACTCGTACAAACTGGTCGCGTGATCACGGCACCCCCGCATTGTGAATAAGGGGATAATTTTCATATTTCTAGACTTAGGCTTAAAAACATGGCATTAGTGGGTGAAAACTCCTAACAGTCCTCGAACCGCCCCGTGAGTGGCACCAACACCTCGCACGAGACAAATGTAACTCATAGGAACTGATCGTGCAATCATGGGACCCCCAGTTTGAGAATACAACGATAATTTGCATATTCCTACACTTAGGCACAACATGGCCTTGGTGGGTGAAAACTGGAAACAACCCCGGAACTGCTCCATTAGTGGCACCAACACCTACCACGGGACTAATGTAACTCGTACGAGTTGACCGTGTGATCACAGGGATCTTGATTTTGAGAATACGACGATAATTTCCTTACTTTTTTACTTATGCATAAAACATGGCATTGGTAGGTGAGAACCCAAAACATCTCCCGAGCGGCCCCGTGAGGGGCAGCAACACGTTGCACGGGACCAATGTAACTCGTACAAACTGAGCGCGCGACCACGGGACAAACAGTTTGAGAATACAATGATAATTAGCGTATTTCTTGACTTAGGTTTAAAAACATGGCGTTGGTGGGGGAACACCCGAGGTAGCCCCGGAACGACCCCGTGAGTGGCACCAACACCTCGCACGGGACCTATGTAACTCGTACGAACAGGGCACGTGATCACGGGACCCCCGATTTTAAAATACGATGATAATTTGCGTATTTTTAGACTTTAGCATAAAAACAAGGTATTATTGGGTGAAAAGCCAAAATAGCCCCCGAATGGCCCCGTTAGTGGCACTAACACCTCGCACCGAACCAATGTAACTCGTACAAACTGGTCGCGCGATCACGGGACCCTCAGTTTGAGAATATGACGATAATTTGCATATTTCTATACCTAGGATTAGAAGCATGGCGTTAGTGGGGAGAATCCCGAAACAACACCCGAACGGCTCCGTGAGTTGCACCAACATCTCGCATGGGACCAATGTAACTTGTGTAAACTAATTACACGATCATGGCATCCCGGGTTTGAGAATAAGGTGATAATTTGCATATTTTTAGACTTAGGCTTAAAAACATGGCATTAGTTGGTGATACACCGAAACAGCCCCTGAACTGCCCTGTGAGTGGCACCAACACCTCGCACGGGTTCAATGTAACTCGTATAAATTGATCGAATGATCATGGCACCCCCATTTTGAGAATAAGGCAATAATTTTCATATTTCTAGACATAGGCTTAAAAACATGGCATTAGTTGTTGAAAGCCCAAAACAGCCCCCGAACGGCCCCGTGAATGGCACCAACACCTTGCATGGGACCAATGTAACTGGTATGAACTGACCGCGCGATCATGGGACCCCAGATGTGATAATACGATGATAATTTACTTATTTCCAGACTTAGGCTTAAAAACATGGCGTTAGAGGGTGAAAACCCAAAATAGTCCCCGAACCGCCATGTGAGTGGAACTAACACCTCGCTCGAGACAAATCTAAGTCATATGAACGGATCATGCAATCATGGGACCCCCGGTTTGAGAATATAATGATAATTTTCATATTCCTAGACTTAGGCACCACCTGGCATTTGGTGGGTGAAAACCTGAAATAGCCCCCGAACGGCCCCATTAGTGGAACCAACACCTCTCACAGGACTAATGTAACTCGTACGAATTGACCGCACCATCACGGGACCCCTGATTTGAGAATATCTTGATAATTTACATATTTCTAGGCTTAGGCTTAAAAACATGGTGTTGGTTAGGGAAAACTCGAAACAACACCTGAATGGCCCCGTGAGTGGCACTAACACCACGCACGGGACCAATGTAACTCATACGAACAGACTGCGTGATCACGGGGACCTCGGTTTGAGAATATGGTGATAATTTGCATTTTTTGGACTTATGCTTAAAAACATGGCATTAGTGGGTGAAAACCAGAAATAGTCCCCGAACGGCCCCTTGTGTGGCACCAACATCTCGCACGGGACCAATGTAACTCGTATGATATGACCACATGAACACGGGACCCCCGGTTTGGGAATAACACGATAATATGAATATTTCTAGACTTAGGCATAAAAACATGGCAGTAGTGGGTGAAAACCCGAAATATCCCCCAAACAGCCCCGTGAGTGACACCAACACCTCGCACGGGACAATTGTAACTCGTATGAACTAATCGCGCGATCATGGTACCCTCAGTTTGAGAACACGACAATAATTTTCATATTTCTAGACTTAGTCAAAACATGGCGTTGGTGGGTGAAAACTCGAAACAGCGCCTGAACGGACCCCTGAGTCGCACTAACACCTTGCACGTGGCCAATGTAACACGTACGAACTGACTGAGCGATCAAAGGACCCCCTAATTGAGAATACGAGGATAATTTGCATATTTCTAGGCTTAGGTTTAAAAATATGGTGTTATTGGGTGAAAACCCGAAATAGTCCCCGAACGGCCTCATGAGTGGCACCCTCACCTCGAACAGGACCAATATAACTCGTAAGAACTGACAGCGCGATCATGGGACCCTCGATTTGAGAATACGATGATAGTTTTCATATTTCTAGACTTAGGAAAAACATGGCATTGGTGGGTGAAAACCCAAAACAGCTCCGAACGGCCCGTGAGTGGCAGCAACACCTCGCACGAGACCAATGTAACTCGTACGAACTGACCGCGCGACCACGGGACCCCCGGTTTGAGAATATAATGATAATTAGCATATTTCTAGACTTAGTTTTAAAAACATGGAGTTAGTTGGGGAAAACGTAAAGTAGCCCCGGAACGGCCCCATGAGTGGCACCAACACCTCGCACGAGACCAATGTAACTTGTACGAACTGATCGCCCGATCACGGGACCCCAATTTTAGAATACGATGATAATTTGCATATTTATAGACTTCATCTTAAAAACATGGCGTTAGTGGGTGATAACCCGAAAAAGCCCCGAATGACCCCGTGAGTGGCACCATCACCTCGCACGGGACCAATGTAACTCATACAAACTGACCGCGCGATCACGGGACCCTCAGTTTAAGAATACGATGACAATATGCATATTTCAAGACTTGGGCTTAAAAACGTGGTGTTAGTGGGTGAAAATATAAAACAGCCCCCGAACAACCCCGTGAGTGGCCCTAACACCTCGCACGGGACCAATGTTACTCGTACTAATTGACTGTGCCATCACGGGACCCCCGATTTGAGCATATGATGGTAATTTGAATATCTATATACTTAGGCTAAAAAAAAGGCATTAGTGGGTGAAAAGGAGAAGTAGTCCCCGAACGGCCCCGTGAGTGGCACGACCACCTCACAGGGGACCAATGTAACTCGTACGAACTAACCGCGTGATGACGGGACCCTCGATTTGAGAATACGATGATAATTCATATATTTATAGACTTAGGCTTAAAAACATGGCATTGGTGTAGGAAAAATCGAAACAACACCTGAACGTCCCCGTGAGTGGCACCAACACCTCGTACCGGAACAATGTAACTCGTACGAACTGACCGGGAGATCTCGAGGCCCTCAATTAATGAATACGGAGATAATTTGCATATTTTTAGACTTATGCTTAAAAACATAGCGTTAGTGGGTGAAAACCCAAAATAGTCCCCGAACGGCCCCTTGAGTGGCACCAACACCTCGCACGGGACCAATGTAACTCGTACGAACTGACTGTGAGATCACGGGACCCCCGATTTGAGAATATGATGCTAATTTGCATATCTCTAGCCTTATGCGTAAAAACATGGCGTTAGTGGGTGAAAACCCGAAATAGCCCCCGAACGGCACCGTGAGTGGCACCAACACCTCGCATGGGACCAATGTTACTCGTACGAACTGACTGTGTGATCACGGGACCCCCAATTTGAGCATACGATGGTAATTTGTATATCTCGAGACTTAGGCTAAAAAATAAGGCATTAGTGGGTTAAAAGAAGAAATAGCCCTCAAACGGCCCCGTGAGTGGCACGAACACCTCACGCCAAACTAATGTGACGCTTATAAACTGACCGCATGATCACGACACCCTCAGTTTTTGGAATACGATGATAATTTGCATATTTCTAGACGTAAGCTTAAAAACATGGCGCTAGTTTGGGAAAACTCGAAACAACACCTGAACGGCCCCGTGAGTGGTACCAACACCTCGCAGGGGACCAATGTAACTCGTACGAATTGACCGCGTGATCACGGGGCCCTCGATTTGATAATACGACAATAATTTGCATATTTTTAGACTTATGCTTAAAAACATGGCGTTAGTGGGTGAAAATCCGAAATAGCCCCCAGACGGCCCCGAGAGTGGCACCAACACCTCGCACGGGACCAATGTTACTCCTACAAACTGAATGTGCCATCACGTGACCCCCAATTTGAGCATACTATGGTAATTTGCATATCTCTAGACTTAGGTTAAAAAATAAGGCATTAGTGGGTGAAAAGCCAAAATAGCCCCAGAACGGCCCCGTGAGTGGCACGACCACCTCACACGAGTCGAATGTAACTCGCACGAACTGACCGCGCGATAACAGGATCCTCGGTTTGAGAATATGATGATAATTTACACATTTCAAGACTTAGGCTTCAAAATATGGCGGTGTTTTGGGAAAACCCAAAACAACACCTGAACGGACCCATGAGTAGCACCAACACCTCGCACGGGACCAATGTAACTCATACGAACTGACTGCGTGATCACGGGGACCTCGGTTTGAGAAAATGGCAATAATTTGCATATTTTTGGACTTATGCTTAAAACATGGCGTTAGCGGGTGAAAACCTGAAAGAGGCCCCAAATGGTCCCGTGAGTAGCACTAACACCTCGTACGGGACCAATGTGACTCGTATGAGCTGACCGCGTGAACACGGGACCCCCGGTTTGAGAATAAGACTATAATATGCATATTTTTAGACTTGGGCATAAAAAGATGGCGGTAGTGGGTGAAAACCCGAAATAACCCCCAAACGGCCCCGTGAGTGGCACCAATAGCTCGGAAGGGACCATTATAACTCGTTTGAACTAACCGTGTGATCACGATACCCTCAGTTTGACAATACGGCAATTATTTTCATATTTCTAGACTTAGGCAAAACATGGCGTTGGTGGGTGAAAACTCGAAATAGGTCCCGAACGACCCCCTGAGTGGCACCAACACCCTGGACGTGGCCAATGTAAAACGTACGAACTGGCTGAGTGATCACGGGACCCCCGATTTGAGAATACGATGATAATTTGCATATTTCAAGACTTAGGCTTAAAAACATGGTGTTAGTGGGTTAAACCCCAAAACAGTCACCGAACGGCCCTTTGAGTAGCACCAACACCTCGCACATAACCAATATAACTCGTAAGAACTGACCGTGCGATCATGGGACCCCCGGTTTGAGTATACGACGATAATTTTCATATTTTTAGACTTAGGTAAAACATGGCGTTGGTGGGTGAAAACATGGCGTTGGTGGATGATAACCCAAACGAGCCACCCGAACGGCCCCGTGAGTGGAACTAACCCCTCGCATGTGACCGGTGGTTCTCGTATGAACTGATAGTGTGATCACGGGACCCCCAATTTGAGAATACGATGGTAATTTGCATATCTCTGGACTTATGCTTCAAAACATGGCATTAGTGGGTGAAAATAGGAAATAGCCCTTGAACTCCCCGTGACTGGAACCAGCACCTCGCACGGGACCAATGTTACTCGTACAAACTGACTGTGCGATCACGGGACCCCAAATTTGAGAATACGATGATAATTTGTATATCTCTAGCCTTCTGGTTAAAAACATGGCGTTAGTGGGCGAAAGCCCGAAATAGCCCCCGAACGGCCCCGTTACTGGAAACAACACCTCGCATGGGACTAATGCAACTCGTATGAACTGATCACGCGATCACGGGACCCTTAATTTGAGAATACGATGATAATTTGGATATTTCTATACCTAGGATTAAAAACTTGGCATTAGTGTGGCGAATCCCGAAATAGCCCCCGAATGGCCCCGTGAGTTGCACCAACATCTCGCACGGGACCTATGTAACTCGTATAAAATAATTGCGTGATCACAGCATCCCCGGTTTGACAATAAGGTGATAATTTGCATATTTCTAGACTTAGGCATAAAAACATGGCATTAGTTGGTGATACCTCGAAACAACCCCCGAACGGCCCCGTGAGTGGCACCAACACCTCGCACAGGACAAATGTAACTCGTACAAACTGATCTCGTGATCACGGCACCCCCGGTTTGAGAATAAGGTGATAATTTCCATATTTCTAGACATAGGTTTAAAAATGTGGCACTCGTTGGTAAAACCCCGAATCAACCCTCGAACGGCCCGTGAATGGCACCAACACCTCCCACGGGACCAATGTAACTCGTATGAACTGACCGTGCGATCATGGGACCCCTGGTTTGAGAATACAATGATAATTTAAATATTTCTAGACTTAGGATTAACAACATGGTGTTAGTGGGTGAAAACCCAAAACAGTCCTCGAACCGCCCCGTAAGTGGCACCAACACCTCGCACGAGACAAATGTAACTGATAGGAACTAATCGTGCAATCATGGGACCCCCAGTTCGAGAATACAATGATAATTTTCATATTTCTACACTTACGCACAACATGGAACTGGTGGGTAAAAACCCAAAACAGCCCCGAACGACCCCATTAGTGGCACTAGCAACTCGCACGGGACCAATGTAACTCGTACGAACTGACTGTGCGATCACGGGACCCCCGATTTGAGAATACAATGATAATTTATATATTTCTAGACTTAGGCTTAAAAATATGGCAGTGTTCTGGGAAAACCCAAAACAACACATGAACGGCCCCGTGAGTGGCACCAACACCTCACATGGGACCAATGTAACTCATACGAACTGGTCGCGTGATCACGGGGACCTCGGTTTGAGAAAACGAAGATAATTTGCCTATTTTTGGACTTAGACTTAAAAGATTGCATTGGCCGGTGAAAACCCAAAATATGCCCCAAATCGCCTCGTGAGTAGCACCAACACCTCGCGCGGGACCAATGTAACTCGTATGAGCTGATAGCACGAACACGAGACCTCTGGTTTTAGAATAAGACTATCATATGCATATTTCTAGACTTAGGCATAAAAAAATGGCAGTAGTGGGTGAAAACCCAAAATAGCCCCCAAACGGCCCCGTGAGTGGCACCAATACCTCGGACGGGACCATTGTAACTCATATAAACTGAGCGTGCGATCACGATACCCTCAGTTTGACAATACGACAATAATCTGCATATTTTTAGACTTAGTCAAAACATGGCGTTGGTGGGTGAAAACCCGAAATAGCTCCCGAACGGACCCCCTTGAGTGGCACCAACACCTCGCACGTGGCCAATGTAACACATACGAACTGGCTGAGCGATCACGGGACACCCAATTTTGGAATATGATGATATTTTGCATATTTTTAGTCTTAGGCTAAAAACATGGTGTTAGTGGGTGAAAACCCAAAATAGTCCCCGAACGACCCTCTGAGTGGCACCAACACCTCGCACATGACCAATATAACTCGTAAGAACTGACCGCGCTATCATAGGACCCCCGGTTTGAGTATATGATGATAATTTTCATATTTCTAAACTTATGCAAAACATGGCGTTGGTGTGTGAAAACCCGAAACATCTCCCGAATGGCCCCGCAAGTGGCAGCAACACCTCGCACAGGACCAATGTAACTCGTACGGACTGACCGCGTGACCACGGGACCCCAAGTTTTAGAATATGATGATAATTAGAATATTTCTAGACTTAGGTTTAAAAAGATGGCGTTGGTGGGGGAAAACCTGAAGCAACCCCAAAATGGCCCCGTGAGTGGTACCAACACCTCGGACGGGATAAATGTAACTCGTACGAACTGACCGCGCCATCACGGTACCCTCGGTTTGAGAATACGATGATATTTTGCATATTTCTAGACTTAGGCTTAAAAACATTGAGTTAGTGGGTGATAACCCGAAACAGCCCTCGAACGGCCCCGTGAGTGGCACCAACACCTCGTACGGGACCAATGGTACTCGTACGAACTAACAGTACGATCACGGGACCCTTAATTTGAGAATACGATGGTAATTTCCATGTCTCTGGACTTATGCTTTAAAACATGGCATTAGTGGGTGAAAATAGGAAATAGCCCTATAACGGCCCCATGTGTGGAACCAGAACCTCGCACGGGACCAATGTTACTCGTACGAACTGACTGTACGATCACGGGACCCCCGATTTAAGAATACGATGATAATTTGTCAATCTCAAGCCTTACGCTTAAAAACATGGCATTAGTGGGGGAAAGCCCGAAATAGCCCCCGAACGGCCCCGTGAATGGCACCAACACCTCGCATGGGACTAATGTAACTCGTACGAACTAATCGCGCGATCACGGAACCTTTATTTGAGAATACAATGATAATTTTGATATTTCTATACCTAGGATTAAAAACATTGCGTTAGTGGGGAAAATCCTGAAACAGCCCCCGAATGGACCCATGAGTTGCACCAACATCTCGCACGGGACCTATGTAACTCGTATAAACTAATTGCATGATCAAGGCATCCTCGGTTTGAGAATAAGATGATAATTTGTATATTTCTAGACTTAGGCTTACAAACATGGCATTAGTTGTTGAAACATTGAAACTACCCCCGAACGGCCCCGTGAATGGCACCAACAGCTTGCACGGGACCAATGTAACTCGTACGAACTAACCGCGAGATCACGGGACCCTCAGTTTGAGAATACAATGATAATTTGCAAATTTCTAGACCTAGGATTAAAAACATGGCGTTAGTGGGGCGAAACTCGAAATAGCCTCCGAATGGCCTCATGAGTTGCACCAACATCTCGTACGGGACCAATGTAATTCGTATAAACTAATTGTGCGATCACGGCATCCCCAGTTTGTGAATAAGGTGATAATTTGCATATTTGTAGACTTAGGTTTAAAAACATGGCATTAGTTGGTGATACCTCAAAAAAGCCCCCAAATGGCCCCGTGAGTTGCACTAACACCTGGCACGGGACAAATGTAACTCGTACAAACGCATAGCGTGATCACGGCACCCCCAGTATGAGAATAAGGTGATGATTTCCATATTTCTAGACATAGGCTTAAAAACATGGCATTCGTTGGTAGAACCCCGAAACAGCCCTCGAACGGCCCCGTGAATGGCACCAACACCTCCCACGGGACCAATGTAACTCGTATGAACTGATCGCGCGATCATGGGACCCCTGGTTTAATAATACGATGATAATTTGCACATTTCTAGACTTAGGCTTAAAAACATGGCGTTAGTGGGTGAAAACCCAAAACAGTCCTCGAACAGCCCCGTGAGTGGCACCAACACCTCGCACGAGACAAATGTAACTCATAGGAACTGATCGTGCAATCATGGGACCCACGAATCGAGAATGCAATGATCATTTGCATATTTTTAGACTTAGGTACAACATGGCATTGGTGGGTAAAAACCAAAAACAGGACCCGAACGGCCCCATTAGTGGCACCAACACCTCGCACGGGCCCAATATAACTCATACGAACTGACCGCGCGATCATGGGATCCCCGGTTTGAGAATATAATGATAATTTATATATTTCTAGACTTAGGCTAAAAAATATGGCGGTGTTTTGGGAAAACCCAAAACACACGTGAACGGCCCCGTGTGTGGCACCAACATCTCGCACGGGACCAATGTAACTCATACGAATTGACCGCGTGATCACAGGGACCTCGGATTGAGAAAACGGTGATAATTTGCATATATTTGGACTTAGGCTTAAAACATTGCATTAGCGGGTGAAAACCCAAAATAGGCCCCAAATCGCCCCGTGAGTGGCACCAACACCTCGCATGGGACTAATGTAACTCGTACGAATGGATCGCGCGATCACGGAACCTTTATTTGAGAATACAATGATAATTTGGATATTTCTATAACTAGGATTAAAAACATGGCGTTAGTGGGGAAAATCCGGAAACAAACCCCGAATGGACCCATGAGTTGCACCAACATCTCGCACGGGACCTATGTAACTCGTATAAACTAATTGCGTGATCACGGCATCCCCGGTTTGAGAATAAGGTGATAATTTATATATTTCTAGACTTTGGCTTAAAAACATGGCATTAGTTGTTGAAACACCGAAACAGCCCCCGAACGGCCCCGTGAATGGCACCAACAGCTTGCACGGGACCAATGTAACTCCTACGAGCTAACCGTGTGATCACGGGACCCTCGGTTTGAGAATACGACGATAATTTGTAGATTTCTAGACCTAGGATTAAAAACATGGCGTTAGTGGGGCGAAACTCGAAATAGCGTCCGAATGACATCATGAGTTGCACCAACATCTCGTACGGGACCAATGTAATTCGTATAAACTAATTGCGCGATCACGGCATCCTCGGTTTGATAATAAGGTGATAATTTGCATATTTCTAGACTTAGGTTTAAAAACATGGCATTAGTTGGTGATACTCGAAACAGCCCCCGAACGGCCCCGTGAGTGGCACCAACACCTGGCACAAGACAAATGTAACTCGTACAAACTGATCGCGTGATCACGGCACCCCCGGTATGAGAATAAGGTGATAATTTCCTTATTTCTTGACATAGGCTTAAAAACATGGCATTCGTTGGTAAAACCCCGAAACAGCCCTCGAACGGCCCCATGAATGGCCCCAACACTTCCCACGGGACCAATGTAACTCATACGAACTGATCGCGTGATAATGAGACCCCTAGTTTAAGAATACGATGATAATTTTCATATTTCTAGACTTAGGCTTTAAAACATGGCGTTAGTGGGTGAAAACCCAAAACAGTCCTCGAACCGCCCCGTGAGTGGAAACAACACCTCGCACGAGACAAATGTAACTCATAGGAACTGATCGTGCAATCATGGGACCCCCGACTCGAGAATGCAATGATAATTTGCATATTTCTAGACTTGGGCAAAATATGGCATTGGTGGGTAAAAACCCAAAACAGGCCCTAAACGGCCCCATTAGTGGCACCAACACCTCGCACGGGACCAATGTAACTCGTACGAACTGACCGCGCGATCATGGGATCCCCGATTTCAGAATACAACGATAATTTATATATTTCTAGACTTAGGCTAAAAAATATGGCGGTGTTTTGGGAAAACCCAAAACAACACGTGAATGGCCCCGTGAGTGGCACCAACACCTCGCACGGGAACAATGTAACTCATACGAATTGACCACGTGATCACGGGGACCTCGGTTTGAGAAAACGGTGATAATTTGCATATTTTTCAACTTAGGCTTAAAATATTGCGTTAGCGGGTGACAACCCAAAATAGACCCCAAATGGGCCCGTGAGTGGCACCAACACCTCGCACGGGACCAATGTAACTCGTATGAGCTGACCACGCGAACACGGGACCCCCGATTTGAGAATAAGACAATAATATGCATGTTTCTAAACTTAGGCATAAAAACATGGCGGTAGTGGGTGAAAACCTGAAATAGCCCCTAAACGTCCCCGTGAGTGGCACCAACACCTCGCATGGGACCATTGTAACTCTTATGAATTGGCCACCCGATCACGATACCCTCAGTTTGACAATACGACAATAATTTGTATATTTCTAGACTTTGGCAAAACATGGTGTTGGTGGGTGAAAACCCGAAATAGCTCCCGAACGGCCCCCTGAGTGACACCAACACCTCGCACGTGGCCAATGTAACACGTACGAACTGGCTGAGCGATCATGGGACCCCCGATTTGAGAATACGATTATAATTTGCATATTTCTAGGCTTAGGCTTAAAAACATGGTGTTAGTGGGTGAAAACCAAAAATAATCCCCAAACGTCCCTCTGAGTGGCACCCACACCTCGCACATGACTAATATAACTTGTAAGAATTCACCGTGTGATCATGGGACCCCCAGTTTGAGTATACGATGATAATTTTCATATTTCTACACTTTGGCAAAACATAGCGTTGGTGGGTGAAAACCCAAAACAGCTCCTGAATGGCCCCGCGAGTGGCAACAACACCTCGCACGGGACCAATGTAACTCGTACGGACTGATCGCGCCGCCACGGGACCCCCAGTTTGAGAATACAACGATAATTAGCATATTTCTAGACTTAGGTTTAGTAACATGGCATTGGTGGGTGGAAACTGAAGCAGCCCCGGAACGGCCCCATGAGTGGCATCAACACCTCGCACGGGACCAATGTAACTCATACGAACTAACCGCGCGATCATGGGACCGCCGGTTTTAGAATACGATTATAATTTTCATATTTCTAGACTTAGGATTAAAAACATGGGTTTAGTGGATGATAAGTCGAAAGAGCCCCCGAACGGCCCCATGAGTGGCACCAACACCTCGCACGGGACCAATGGTACTCGTACGAACTGACAGTGCGATCACGGGACCCCTAATTTGAGAATACGATGGTAATTTGCATATCTCTGGACTTATGCTTTAAAACATGGCGTTAGTGGGTGAAAATAGGAAATAGCCCTTGAACGGCCCAGTGAGTGGAACCAGCACCTCGCATGGGACCAATGATACTCGTACGAACGGATTGTGCAATCAAGGGACTCCCCCCCCCCCCCCGATTTGAGAATACGATGATAATTTGTATACCTCTAGCCTTACACTTAAAAACATGGCGTTAGTGGGCCAAAGCCCGAAATTTCCGTCGAACGGCCCCATGAGTGGCACCAACACCTCGCATGGGACTAATGTAACTCGTACGAACTGATCGTACGATCACTGGACCATCGATTTGAGAATACGAAGATAATTTGGATATTTCTATACCTAGGATTAAAAATATGGCGTTAGTGGGGCAAATCCCGAAACAGCCCCCGAATGGCCCCATGAGTTGCACCAACATCTCGCACGGGACCTGTGTAACTCGTATAAACTAATTGCGCGATCACGGCATCCCCGATTTGATAATAGGGCGATAATTTCAATATTTCTAGACATAGTATTAAAAACATGGCATTAGTTGGTAAAACCTCGAAACAGCCCTCGAACGGCCTCGTGAATGACACCAACACCTCCCACGGGACCAATGTAACTCGTATGAACTGACCGCGCGATCATGGGACCCCTGGTTTGATAATACGATGATAATTTGCATATTTCTAGACTTAGGCTTAAAAACATGGCGTTAGGGGGTGAAAACCCAAAACAGTCCCCAAACCGCCCTGTGAGTGGCACCAACACCTCGCACGAGACAAATGTAACTCATAGGAACTGATCATGCCAACATGGGACCCCCGATTCGAGAATACAATGATAATTTGCATATTTCTAGACTTAGGCACAACATGGCATCGGTGGGTAAAAACCCAAAACAACCCCCCGAACGGCCCCATTAGTGGCACCAACACCTCGCACGGGACTAATGTAACTCGTACGAACTGACCGCGCGATCACGGGACCCCCAGTCTGAGAATACAATGATAATTTATATATTTCTGGACTTAGGCTTGAAAATATGGAGGTGTCCTGGGAAAACCCAAAACAACACGTGAACGGCCCCGTGAGTGGCCCCAACACCTCGCACGGGAGCAATGTAACTCATACGAACTGACCGCGTGAGCATGGGGACCTCGGTTTGAGAAAACAGTGATAATTTGTATATTTTTGGACTTAGGCTTAAAACATTTTGTTAGAGGGTGAAAACCCAAAATAGGCCCCAAACGGCCCCGTGAATGGCACCAACACCTCGCACAGGACCAATGTAACTCGTATGAGCTGACCGCGCGATCACGATACCCTCAGTTTGACAATACGGTAATAATTTGCATATTTCTAGACTTTGGCAAAACATGTCATTGGTGGGTGAAAACCCGAAATAGCTCCTGAACGGCACCCTGAGTGGTACCAACACATCGCACGTGGCCAATGTAACACGTACGAACTGGCTGAGCGATCACAGGACCCTCGATTTGAGAATACGATGATAATTTGCATATTTCTAGGCTTACGCTTAAAAACTTGGTGTTAGTGGGTGAAAACCCAAAATAGTCCCCGAACTGCCCTCTGAGTGACACCAACACCTCGCACTTGACCAATATAACTCGTAAGAACTGATCGTGAGATCATCGAACCCCCGGTTTGAGTATATGATGATAATTTTCATATTTCTTGACTGAGGCAAAACATGGAGTTGGTGGGTGAAAACCCAAAACAGCTCCCGAATGGCCCTGCGAGTGGCAGCAACACCTCGCACGGGACCAATGTAACTCGTACGGACTGACCGCGCCACCACGAGACCCCTAGTTTGAGAATACGATGATAATTAGAATATTTTTAGACTTATGTTTAAAACATGGCGTTGGTGGGGAAAAATCCGAAGAAGCCCCGGAACGGCCCCATGTGTGGCACCAACACCTCGCATGGGACCAGTGCAACTCATACAAACTGATCGCGCGATCACGGGATCCCCGGTTTTAGAATACGATTATAATTTGCATATTTCTAGACTTAGGCTTAAAAACATGGTGTTAGTGGATGATAACCCGAAAGAGCCCCCGAACGGCCCCGTAAGTGGCACCAACACCTCGCACGGGACCAATGGTACTCATAAGAACTGACAGTGCGATCACGGGACCCCCAATTTAAGAATACGATGGTAATTTGCATATCTCTGGACTTATGCTTTAAAACATTGCGTTAGTGGATGAAAATAGGAAAGATCCCTTGAACGGCCCCGTGAGTGGAACCACCACCTCGCACGGGACCAATATTACTCGTACGAACTGTCAGTGCGATCACGGGACCCCCGATTTAAGAATATGATGATAATTTGTATATCTCTAGCCTTATGCTTAAAAACATGGCCTTAGTGGGTGAAAGCCCGAAATAGCCCCCGAACGGCCCCCTGAGTGTCACTAACACCTCGCATGGGACTAATGTAACCCGTACGAACTGATCGTGCGATCACGAGACCCTCTCTTTGAGAATACAATGATAATTTGTATATTTGTATACCTAGGATTAAAAACATGGCGTTAGTGGGGCGAATACCGAAACAGCCCCAGAATGGACCCATGAGTTGCACCAACATCTCTCACGGGACCTATGTAATTCGTATAAACTAATTGCGCGATCACGGCATCCCCAGTTTGAGAATAAGGTGATACTTTTCATATTTCCAGACTTATGCTTAAAAGCATGGCATTAGTTGGTGATACCACGAAACAGCCCCCGAACGGCCCCGTGGGTGGCACCAACACCTCACACGGGACAAATGTAACTTGTACATCCCCGATTCGAGAATAAAGCGATAATTTTCTTATTTCTTCACATATGATTAAAAACATGGCATTCGTTGGTAAAACCCCGAAATAGCTCTCGAACGACCCCGTGAATGGCACCAAAACCTCCCACGGGACCAATGTAACTCGTATAAACTGACTGCGCAATCATGGGACCCCTGGTTTGAGAATATGATGATAATTTGAATATTTCTAGACTTAGGCTTAAAAACATGGTGTTAGTGGGTGAAAACCCAAAACAGTCCTCGAACCGCCCCGTGAGTGGCACCAACACCTCGCACGAGACAAATGTAACTCATAGGAACTGATCGTGCAATCATGGGACCCCGAGTTCGAGAATACAATGATAATTTTCATATTTCTACACTTAGGCACAACATGGCATTGGTGGGTAAAAATCCAAAACAACCCCAAACGGCCCCATTAGTGGCACCAGCAACTCGCACGGAACCAATGTAACTCGTACGAATTGACCGCGCGATCACGAGACCCCCGATTTGAGAATACAATGATAATTTACATATTTCTAGACTTAGGCTTAAAAACATGACGTTGGTCATGTAAAACCCGAAACAACACCTGAATGGCCCCGTGAGTGGCACAAACACCTCGCACGGGACCAATGTAACTCGTACGAACTGATCTCGTTAGCACAGGGACCTCGGTTTGAGAATACGGCGATAATTTGCATTTTTTTAGACTTATGCTTAAAAACATTGCGTTAGTGGGTGAAAACCCGAAATAGTCCCCGAACGACCCGCTGAGTGACACCAACACCTCGCATGGGACCAAAGTAACTCGTATAAGCTAACCGCATGAACACGGGACCCCGAGTTTGAGAATAATATGATTATACACATATTTCTGGACTTAGGCATAAAAACATGGAGGTAGTGGGTGAAACACCAAAATAGCCCCCAAACGGCCCCGTGAGTGGAACCAACACCTCGTACGTGACCATTGTAACTCGTATGAACTCACCGCACGATCACGCTACCCTCACTTTGAGAATACGACAATAATTTGCATATTTCTAGACTTAGGAAAAACATGGCGTTGGTGGGTGAAAGCCCAAAATATCACCCGAACACCCCCCTGAGTGGCACTAATACGTCGCATGTGACCAATGTAACTCGTACGAATTAACTGAGCGATGACGGGACCCCCGATTTGAGAATACGATGATAATTGGCATATTTTTAACCTTAGGTTGAAAAACATGGTGTTAGTGGGTGAATACACAAAGTAGTCCCCAAATGGCCCTGTGAGTGGCACCAACACCTCCCACGGGACCAATATAACTCGTACGAAATGACCGCGCGATCATGGAACCCCTGTTTTGAGATTACGGCGATGATTTTCAAATTTCTAGACTTAGGCAAAACATGGCATTTTGTGGGTGAAAACCCAAAACAACTCCCGAAGGGCCCCGTGAGTGGCAGCAACACCTCGTACGGGACCAATGTAACTCGTATGAACTGACTGCGCAACCACGGGACCCCTGGTTTGAGAATATAATGATAATTAGCATATTTCTAGACTTAGGGTTAAAAACATGGCATTGGTGGGGGAAAAACTGAAGCATCCCCGGAACGGTCACGTGAGTGGCACCATCACCTCGAACGGGATAAATGTAACTCGTACGAACTGACCGCGCCATCACGGTACCCGTGGTCTGAGAATATGATGATAATTTGTATATTTCTAGACTTAGGCTTAAAAACATTGAGTTAGTGGGCGATAACCCGAAACAGCTCCCGAACGGCCCCGTGAGTGGCACCAACACCTTGCACGGGACCAATGTAAATCATACAAATTGATTGCCCAATCACGGGACTCTCAGTTTTAGAATACGATGATAATTTGCAAATTTCTATTCTTAGGCTTGAAAACATGGCGTTAGTGGGTGAAAACCAGAAACAGCCACCGAACGACCACATGAGTGGCACCAACCCCACGCACGGGATCAATGTTACATGTACGAATTGGCTGTGCGATCACGGGACCCCCAATTTGAGAATACAATGATAATTTGCATATCTCTAGACTTACGCTTAAAAACATGGCGTTAGTGGGTGAAAACCCAAAACAGTGCTCGAACGGCCCCGTGAGTGGCACCAACACCTCGCACGAGACAAATGTAACTCATAGGAACTGATCGTGCAATCATGGCACCCCCAGTTCTAGAATATAATGATAATTTGCATATTTATAGACTTAGGCACAACATGGCATTGGTGGGTGAAAACCCGAAACAGCCCCCGAACAACCCCATTAGTGGTACCAACACCATGCACATGACCAATGTAACTCGTACGAACTGGTCGCGCGATCACGGGACCCTCGATTTGAGAATACAATGATAATTTACATATTTCTAGACTTATGTTTAAAAACACGACGTTGGTCTGGGAAAACACGAAACAACACTTGAATGGCTCCGTCAGTGGCACCAACACCTCGCACGGGGCCAATGTAACTCGTAAGAATTGACAGCGTGATCACGGGGACCTCAATTTGAGAATACGACAATAATTTGTATATTTTTAGACTTATGAATAAAAAATTGTTCTAGTGGGTAAAAACCCAAAACCGGCCCCGAATGGCCCCATGAGTGGCACCAACACCTCGCACGGTACAAATGTAACTCGTACGAACTGACCACGCGATCACGGGACCCTCGATTTTAGAATACGATGATAATTTTCATAATTCTAGGCTTAGGTGTAAAGATAAGGTATTAGTGGGTGAAATCCAAAATAGCCTCCCGAACGACCCCGCGAGTGGCACCAACACCTCGTACGGGACCAATGTAACTCATCCAAACTGACTGTGCGATCATGACACCCTTGATTTAAGAATACGCTAGGCGTTAGTGGGGCGAATCCCTAAATAGCCCTCGAACGGCCCCTGGAGTTGCACCAACATCTCGCAAGGGATCAATGTAACTCGTATAAACTAATTGCACGATCACGGCATCCCCGGTTTGAGAATAAATCGATAATTTTCATATTTCCAGACTTAGCCTAAAAATATGGCATTAGATGGTGAAACCCCGAAACAACCCACGAACGGCACCGTGAGTGGCACCAACACCTCGCACGGGAACAATGTAACTCGTACAAACTGATCGCGTGATCACGACACCCCCAGTTTGAGAATAAGGTAATAAACCTGGCATTAGTTGGTGAAACCCCAAAACATCCCCCGAACAGCCCCGTGAATGGCACCAACACCTCCCATGGGAACAATATAACTCGTATGAACTGACCCCGCGATCATGGGACCCCTTGTTTGAGAATATGATGATAATTTTCATATTTCAAGACTTAGGCTTAAAAACCTAGCGTTAGGGGGTGAAAAGCCAAAATAGTCCCCGAATGGCCTCGTGAGTGGTACCAGCACCTCGCACGAGACAAATGTAACTCATAGGAACTGATTGTCCAATCATGGGACCCTCAGTTTGAGAATACAATGATAATTTTCATATTTCTAGACGTAGGCACAACATCGCGTTGGTGGGTGAAAACCTAAAATAGCCCTCGAGTGGCTCCATTAGTGGAACCATCACCTCGTACGGGATAAATATAACTCGTACGAACTGACCATACGATCACAGGACCCCCGATTTGAGAATATGATGATAGTTTACATATTTCTAGACTTAGGCTTAAAAACATGGTGTTGGTTTGGGAAATCCCGAAACAACACCTGAATGTCCCCGTGAGTGGCACCAACACCTCGCACGGGACCAATGTAACTCCCACGAACTGATCTCGTGATCACAGGGTCCTCAGTTTGAGAATAGGACGATAATTTGCATTTTTTAGACTTATGCTTAAAAACATGGCATTAGTGGGTGAAAACCCGAAATAGTCCCCGAGCGGCCCCCTGAATGGCACCAACACCTCGCACGGGACCAATGTAACCCGTATGAGCTGACCGCACGAACACGGGACCCCCGATTTGAGAATAAGAGGATTATACGCATATTTCTATACTTAGGCATAAAAACATGGCGGTAGTGGGTGAAACCCAAAAATAGCCCCCAAATGGTCCCGTGAGTGGAACCAACACCTCGCACGGGACCATTGTAACTCGTATGAACTCACCACACGATCACAGTACCCTCACCTTAAGAATACGACAATAATTTGCATATTTCTAGACTTAGTCAAAACATGGCATTGGTGGGTGAAAACCCAAAATAACACCCGAACGTCTCCCCGAGTTGCACCAACACCTCGCACGTGGGTAATGTAACTCGTACGAACTGACTGAGCGATCACAAGACCCCCGATGTGAGAATACAATGATAATTGGAATATTTCTAACCTTAGGCTGAAAACATGGTGTTAGTGGGTGAAAACACAAAATAGTCCCCAAATGGCCCTGTGAGTGGCACCAACACCTCACACGGGACCAATATAACTCGTAGGAAATGACCGCGTGATCATGGAACCCCTAGTTTGAGAATACGGCGATAATTTTTAAATATCTAGACTTAGGTCAAATATGTCATATATGGGTGAAAACCCAAATCAGCTCCCGAACGGCCCCGTGAGTGGCAGCAACACCTCGTACGGGACCAATGTAACTCGTATGAACTGATTGCGCAACCACGGGACCCCGAGTTTGAGAATACAATGATAATTAGCATATTTTTTGACTTAGGATAAAAAACATGGCGTTGGTGGGGGAAAACCTGAAGCAACTCCGAAATGGCCCCATGAGTGGCACTAACACCTCAGACAGGATAAATGTAACTCGTACGAACTGACTGCGCCATAACGGTACCCCCGGTTTGAGAATTTGATGATAATTTGCATATTTCTAGACTTAGGCATAAAAACATTGAGTTAGTGGGTTATAACCCAAAACTTCCCCCGAACAGCCCTATGAGTGGCACCAACACCTCGCACGGGACCAATGTAACTCATATAAATTGACTGCGCGATCACGGGACTCTCAATTTGAGAATACAACGATAATTTGCATATTTCTTGACTTAGACTTAAAAATATGGCGTTAGTGGGTTAAAACTTGAAACAACCCCCGAACGACCCCGTGAGTGTCACTAACACCTCGCACGGGACCAATGCTACTCGTACAAACTGACTGTGCGATCACGGGACCCCTAATTTGAGAATACGGTGATAATTTTCATATCTCTAGACTTACGCATAAAAACATGGCGTTTGTGGCTGAAAACCCAAAATAGCCCCCGAACGGCCCCTTGAGTGTCACTAACACCTCGCCCGGGACCAATGTTACTCGTACTAACTGACTGTGCCATCACGAGACCCCTGATTTGAGAATATGATGATGTTGCATATCTCTAGACTTAGGCTAAAAAATAAGGCATTAGTGGGTGAAAAGAATAAATAGCCCCTAAACGGCCCCGTGAGTGGCACGACCACCTCACACGGGACCAATGCAACTCATACGAACTAACGGCGCGATGACGGGACCCTTGGTTTTAGAATACGATGATAATTTCTATATTTCTAGACTTAGGTTTAAAAACATGGCGTTGGTGTGGGAAAACTCGAAACAACACCTGAACGTCCCCGTGAGTGGCACCAACACCTCGCACGGGACCAATATTACTCGAACGAACTGTCTGTGCGATCATAGGACCCCCGATTTAAGAATATGATGATAATTTGTATATCTCTAGCCTTATGCTTAAAAACATGGCGTTAGTGGGCGAAAGCCCGAAATAGCCCCCGAACGGCCCCGTGAGTGGCAGTAACACCTCGCATGGGACTAATGTAACTTGTATGAACTGATCGTGCGATCACGAGACCCTCTCTTTGAGAATACGATGATAATTTGTATATTTCTATACCTAGGATTAAAAACATGGCGTTAGTGGGGCGAATACCGAAACAGCCCCAGAATGGCCCCGTGAGTTGCACCAACTTCTCACACGGGACCTATGTAATTCGTATAAACTAATTGCGCGATCACGGCATCCCCGGTTTGAGAATAAGGTGATAATTTTCATATTTCTAGACTTATGCTTAAAAGCATGGCATTAGTTGGGTATACCATGAAACAGCCCCCGAACGGCCCCGTGAGTGGCACCAACACCTCGCACGTGACAAATGTAACTTGTAAACCCCCGGTTTGAGAATAAAGCGATAATTTCCTTATTTCTTCACATAGGCTTAAAAACATGGCATTCGTTGGTAAAACCCTGAAATAGCTCCCGAACAGCCCCGTAAATGGCACCAACACCTCTCACGAGACGAATGTAACTCGTATAAACTGGCCGCGCCATCATGGGACCCCTGGTTTGAGAATACGATGATAATTTGAATATTTCTAGACTTAGGCTTAAAAACATGGCGTTAGAGGGCGAAAACCCAAAACAATCCTCGAACTGCCCCGTGAGTGGCAGCAACACCTCGCACGAGACAAATGTAACTCATAGGAACTGATCGTGCAATCATGGGACCCCCAGTTCGAGAATACAATGATAATTTTCATATTTCTACACTTAGGCACAACATGGCATTGGTGGGTAAAAACCCAAAATAGCCCCGAACGGCCCCATTAGTGGCACCAGCAACTCGTACGGGACCAATGTAACTCGTACGAACTGACCGAGCGATCACGGGACCCCCGATTTGATAATACAATGATAATTTATATATTTCTAGACTTTGTCTTAAAAACATGACGTTAGTCTGGTAAAACTCGAAACAACACCTGAATGGCCCCGTGAGTGGCACCAACGCCTCGCACGGGACCAATGTAACTCGTACGAACTGATCTCGTTATCACGGGGACCTCGGTTTGAGAATACGACGATAATTTGCATTTTTTAGACTTATGCTTAAAACATTGCGTTAGTGGGTGAAAATCCGAAATAGTCCCCGAACGGCCCGCTGAGTGACACCAACACCTCGCACGGGACCAATGTAACTCGTATGAGCTGACCGCATGAACACGGGACCCCCAGTTTGAGAATAAGATGATTATACGCATATTTCTAGACTTAGGCATAAAAACATGGCGGTAGTGAGTGAAACCCCAAGATAGCCCTCAAACGGCCCCGTGAGTGGAACCAACACCTCGCACGTGACCATTGTAACTCGTATGAACTCACCGCACGATCACGGTACCCTCACTTTGAGAATACGATAATAATCTGCATATTTCTATACTTAGGGAAAACATGGCGTTGGTGGGTGAAAGCCGAAAATAGCACCCGAACATCCCCGTGAGTGGCACCAACACCTCACATGTGACCAATGTAACTCATACAAATTGATTGATCGATAACGGGACCCCCGATTTGAGAATATGATAATAATTGGCACATTCCTAACCTTAGGCTGAAAAACATGGTGTTAGTGGGTGAATATACTCAAGTAGTCCCCAAATGGCCCCATGAGTGGCACCAACACCTCCCACGGGACCAATATAACTCGTACGAAATGACCGCGCGATCATGGAACCCCTAGTTTGAGAATACGACGATGATTTTTAATTTTCTAGACTTAGGCAAAGCATGGAATTTATGGGTGAAAACCCAAAACAACTCTCGAACCGCACCGTGAGTGGCAGCAACACCTAGTACGGGACCAATGTAACTCGTATGAACTGACTGCGCAACCACAGGACCCCCGGTTTGAGAATATAATGATAATTAGCATATTTCTAGACTTAGGTTTAAAAACATGGCGTTGGTGGGGGAAAACCTTAAGCAGCCCCGGAACAGTCCTTTGAGTGGCACCATCACCTCGAACGGGATAAATGTAACTCGTACGAACTGACTGCGCCATCATGGTACCCCTGGTCTGAGAATATGATGATAATTTGCATATTTCTAGACTTATGCTTAAAAATATTGAGTTAATGGTCGATAACCCGAAATAGCCCCCGAACGGCCCCGTGAGTGGCACCAACACCTTGCACGGGACCAATGTAAATCATACAAATTGACTGCGGGATCACGGGACTCTCAGTTTTAGAATACGACGATAATTTGCATATTTCTAGACTTAGGCTTGAAAACATGGCGTTAGTGGGTAAAAACCAGAAACAACCCCCGAACGACCACATGAGTGGCACAAACACCACGCATGGCACCAATGTTACTTGTACGAACTGACTGTGCGTTCACGGGACCCCCGATTTGAGAATACGATGATAATTTGCATATCTATAGCCTTATGCTTAAAAACAAGGCGTTAGTGGGTGAAAACCCAAAACAGTCCTCGAACGGCCCCGTGAGTGGCACCAACACCTCGCACGAGACAAATGTAACTCATAGGAACTAATAGTGCAATCATGGGACCCCCGGTTCGAGAATACAATGGTAATTTGCATATTTATAGACTTAGGCACAACATGGCATTAGTGGGTGAAAACCCGAAACAGCCCCCGAACAGCCCCATTAGTGGTACCAACACCATGCACAGGACCAATGTAACTCGTATGAACTGGCCGCGCGATCACGGGACCCTCGATTTGAGAATACAATGATAATTTACATATTTCTAGACTTATGTTTAAAAACATGGAGTTCTTCTGGGAAAACCCGAAACAACACTTGAATGGCTCCGTCAGTGGCACTAACACCTCGCACGGGACCAATGTAACTCGTACGAATTGACAGCGTGATCACGGGGACCTCAGTTTGACAATATGACAATAATTTGTATATTTTTAGACTTATGAAGAAACAATGGTGTTAGTGGGTAAAAACCCGAAATAGGCCTCGAATGGCCCCGTGAGTGGCACCAACACCTCGTACGGGACCAATGTAACTCGTACGAACTGACCACGCGATCATGGGACCCTCGATTTTAGAATACGATGATAATTTTCACATTTCTAGACTTAGGTGTAAAGATAAGGTATTAGTGGGTGAAAATCCAAAATATCCTCCCAAACGACCCCGCGAGTGGCACCAACACCTCGTACGGGACCAATGTAACTCGTCCAAAGTGACCGTACGATCACAGCACCCTCGATTTAAGAATACTATGATAATTTCATATTTCTAGACATAGGATTAAAAACATGGCGTTAGTGGGGCGAATCCCGAAATAGCCCTCGAACGGCCCCTGGAGTTGCACCAACATCTCGCAAGGGACCAATGTAACTAGTATAAACTAATTCGGCGATCACGGCATACCCGGTATGAGAATAAAGCGATAATTTGCATATTTCTAGACTTAGTCCCACAAACGGCCCCGTGAGTGGCACCAACACCTCGCACGGGAATAATGTAACTCGTACAAACTGATCGCGTGATCAAGACATCCCCCAGTTTGAGAATAAGGTGATAATTTGCGTATTTCTCGACATAGGCTTAAAAACCCTGGCATTAGTTGGTGAAACCCCAAAACAGCCTCCGAATGGCCCCGTGAATGGCACCAACACCTCCCATGGGAACAATGTAACTCGTATGAACTGACCGTACGATCATGGGACCCGTTGTTTGAGAATATGACGATAATTTTCATATTTCAAGACTTAGACTTAAAAACATGGCGTTAGGGGTGAAAACCCAAAATAGTCCCCGAATGGCCTCGTGAGTGGCACCAGCACCTCGCACGAGACAAATGTAACTCATAGGAACTGATTGTGCAATCATGGGACCCCCAATTTTAGAATACAATGATAATTTGCATATTTCTAGACTTAGGCACAACATCGCGTTGGTCGGTGAAAACCTGAACAGCCCCCGAACGGCCCCATTAGTGGCACCATCACCTCGCATGGGACCAATATAACTCGTACGAACTGACCATACGATCACAGGAACCCCGATTTGAGAATATGATGATAGTTTACATATGATGGTAGTCCCCGAATGGCCTCGTGAGTGGCACCAGCACCTCGCACGGGACCAATGTAACTCGCACGAACTGATCTCGTGATCACGGGGACCTCGGTTTGAGAATAGGACGATAATTTGTATTTTTTAGACTTCTGCTAAAAAACATGGCGTTTGTGGGTGAAAACTCGAAATAGTCCCCGAACGGCCCCCTTCTTGGCACTAACACCTCGCACGGGACCAATGTAACTCGTATGAGATGACCGCGTGAACACGGGACCCCCGATTTGAGAATAAGATGATTATACGCATATTTCTATACTTAGGCATAAAAACATGGCGGTAGTGGGTGAAACCCAAAAATAGCCCCCAAACGGCCCCGTGAGTGGAACCAACACCTCTCACGGGACCATTGTAACTCGTATGAAATCACCACACGATCACGGTACCCTCACCTTGAGAATACGACAATAATTTGCATATTTCTAGACGTAGGCAAACATGGCATTGGTGGGTGAAAGCCCAAAATAGCACCCGAACGTCACCCCGAGTTGTACCAACACCTCGCACATGGCCAATGTAACTCGTACGAACTGACTGAGCGATCACAAGACCCCCGATTTTAGAATACGATGATAATTGGCATATTTCTAACCTTAGGCTGAAAAACATGGTGTTAGTGGGTGAAAACATAAAATAGTCCCCAAATGGCCCCTTGAGTGACACCAACACCTCCCACGGGACCAATATAACTCGTAGGAAATGACCGCGCGATCATGGAACCCCTAGTTTGAGAATACGAAGATAATTTTCAAATATCTAGACTTAGGCAAAACATGGCATTTATGGGTGAAAACACAAAACAGCTCCCAAATGGCCCCCGTGAGTGGCAGCAACACCTCGTACGGGACCAATGTAACTTGTATGAACTGATTGCGCAACCACGGGACCCCCGGTTTGAGAATACGATGATAATTAGCATATTTTTAGACTTAGGTTTAAAAACATGGCGTTGGTGGGGGAAAACCTAAAGTAGCTCCGAAACGGCCCCGTGAGTGGCACCAAGACCTCGGACGGAATAAATGTAACTGACCGCGCCATCACGGTACCCCCGGTTTGAGAATACGATGATAATTTGCATATTTATAGACTTAGGCTTAAAAACATTGAGTTAGTGGGTGATAACCCGAAACATCCCCCGAACGGCCCTGTGAGTGGCACCAACACCTCGCACGGGACCAATGTAACTCATATAAATTGACTGCGCGATCACGGGACTCTCAATTTGAGAATACAACGATAATTTGCATATTTCTTGACTTAGACTTAAAAAGATGGCGTTAGTGGGTGAAAACTTGAAACAACCCCCGAACGACCCCGTGAGTGTCACTAACACCTCGCACGGGACCAATGCTACTCGTACGAGCTGACTGTGCGATCACGGGACCCCTAATTTGAGAATACTGTGATAATTTGCATATCTCTAGACTTACGCATAAAAACATGGTGTTTGTGGCTGAAAACCTAAAATAGCCCCTGAACGGCTCCGTGAGTGGCACCAACACCTCGCCCGGGACCAATGTTACTCGTACTAACTGACTGTGCCATCACGGCACCCCTGATTTGAGAGTATGATGGTAAGTTTCATATCTCTAAACTTAGGCTAAAAAATAAGGCATTAGTGGGCGAAAAGCATAAATAGCCCCTGAATGGCCCCGTGAGTGGCACGACCACCTCACACGGGACCAATGTAACTCGTACGAACTAACCGCGCGATGACGGGACCCTCGGTTTGAGAATACGATGATAATTTCTATATTTCTAGACTTAGGTTTAAAAACATGGCATTGGTGTGGGAAAACTCAAAACAACACCTGAACGTCCCTGTGAGTGGCACCAACACCTCGTACGGGACCAATGTAACTCGTACAAACTGATCGCGTGATCACGGGGCATATCATTTGAGAATATGGCGATAATTTGCATATTTTTAGACTGATGCTTAAAAACATATCATTGGTGGAACTAACACCTCGTACGGGGCCAATGTAACTCGTATGAACTGGCCACGCAATCACAGGACCCTCAGTTTGAGAATATAATGATAATTTTCATATTTCTAGACTTGGGCATAAAAACATGGCGTTGGTGGGTGAAAACACGAAATTACCTCCGAACGGCCCCGTGATTGCCACCAACACCTTGCACGGGACCAATGTTACTTGTACGAACTGACTGTGCGATCACGGTACCCCCAATTTGAGCATATTATGGTAATTTGCATATCTCTAGACTTAGGCTAAAAAATAAGGCATTAGTGGGTGAAAAGGCGAAATAGCCCCCGAACGGCCCCGTGAGTGGCATGACCACCTCACACGGGACCATTGTAACTCGTACGAACAGACCGCGCGATCACGGGACCCTCGGTTTTAGAATACGATGATAATTTGTATATTTCTAGACTTAGGCTTAAAAACATGGTGTTGGTCAGGGAAAACCCAAAACAACACCTGAACGGCCCCATGAGTGTCCCCAACACCTTGCATGGGACCAATGTAACTCGAACGAACTGACCATGTGATCATGGGGCCATCGGTTTGATAATATGGCAATAATTTGCATATTTTCAGACTTATGCTTAAAAACATGGCATTACTGGGTGAAAATCCGAAATAGCCCCCGAACGGCCCCATGAGTGGCACTAACACATCGCACGTGACCAATGTTACTCGTACGAATAGACTCTAAGATTACGTGACCCCCAATTTGAGCATACGATGGTAATTTCCATATCTCTAAAATTAGGCTAAAAAATGAGGCATTAGTGGGTGAAAAGCCAAAATAGACCCCGAACGGCCTCGTGAGTGGCACGAACACCTGAAACAGGTGTAATGTAACTCGTATGGACTAATCGGGCGACCACAGGACCCTTGGTTTGAGAATACAATGATAATTTACATATTTCTAGGCTAAGACTTAAAAACATGACGTTGGTCTGGGAAAACTCGAAACAACACTTGAATGGCCCCGTGAGTGGTACCAACACTCGCACGGGACCAATGTAACTCGTACGAATTGACAGCGTGATCACAGGGACCTCTGTTTGAGAATATGACAATAATTTACATATTTTTAGACTTATCAATAAAGCATGGCGTTAGTGGGTAAAAACCAGAAATAGGCCCCGAATGGCCTAGTGAGTGGCACCAACACCTCGCACGGGACCAGTGTAACTCGTACGAACTGACCATTCGATCACGGGACCCTCAATTTTAGAATACGATGATAGTTTGCATATTTCTAGACTTAGGTGTAAAGACAAGGTATTAGTGGATGAAAATAAAAAATAACCCCCGAACGACCCCGCAGGTGGCACCAACACCTCACACGGGACCAATGTAACTCGTCCAAACTGACCACGCGATCACGGCACCCTCGGTTTAAGAATACAATGATAATTTGCATATTTCTAGACCTAGGATTAAAAATATGGCGTTAGTGGAGAGAATCCCAAAATAACCACCGAATGGCCCCTGGAGTTGCACCAACATCTCGCAAGGGACCAATGTAACTCGTATAAACTAATTACGTGATCACGACATCCCCGATTTGAGAATAAAGAGATAATTTTCATATTTCTAGACTTAGTCTTAAAAATATGGCATTAGTTGGTGAAACCCCGAAACAACCCATGAACGGCCCTGTGAGTGTCACCAACACCTCGCACAGGAACAATGTAACTCGTACAAACTGATCGCGTGATCACTACACCCCCAGTTTGAGAATCAGGTGATAATTTTCATATTTCTCGACATAGGCTTAAAAAACCTGGCATTAGTTGGTGAAACCCCGAAATAGCCCCCGAACGGCCCCGTGAATGCCACCAACACCTCCCACGGGAACAATGTAACCCGTATGAACTAACAGCGCGATCATGGGACCCATTGTTTGAGAATATGACGATAATTTTCATATTTCAAGACTTAGGCTTGAAGACATGGCGTTAGGGGGTTAAAACCCCCTATAGTCCTCGAACGGCCCCGTGAGTGGCAGCAGCACCTCGCACAAGACAAATGTAACTTATAGGAACTGATTGTGCAATCATAGGAACCCCGGTTTGAGAATACAATCATAATATGCATATTTCTAGACTTAGGCAAAACATCGCGTTGGTGGGTGACAACCTGAAACAGCCCCCAAACGGTCCCATTAGTAGCACCATCACCGCGCACAAGACCAATATAACTGGTACGAACTGACCGCGCGATCACAGGACCCCCGGTTTGAGAATATGATGATAATTTACATATTTCTAGACTTAGGCTTAAAAACATGGCATTGGTCTGGGAAATCCCGAAACAACACCTGAACGGCCCCGTGAGTGGCACCAACACCTTGCACGAGACCAATGTAACCTGTACGAACTGATCGTGTGATCACGGGGACCTCGGTTTGAGAATACGGTGATAATTTGCATATTTTTAGACTTATGCTTAAAAACATGGCGTTAGTGGGTGAAACCCCGAAATAGTCCCCGAACGGCCGCCGGAGTGGCACCAACAACTCGCACGGGAACAATGTAACTCGTATGAGCTGACTGCGTGAAAATGGGACCCCCGATGTGAGATTAAGATGATAATATGCATATTTCTAGACTTAGGCATAAAAACATGGTTGTGGTCGGTAAAAACTCGAAATATCCCCCAAACTGCCCCGTGAGTGGCACTAACACCTCGCGTGGGACCATTGTAACTCGTATGAACTAACAGGGCGATCACGGTACCCTCAGTTTAATAATACGAGAATAATTTGCATATTTCTACACTTAGGCAAAACATGGTGTTGGTGGGTGAAAACCCGAAACATCTCCCGAATGGCCCCCCGAGTTTCACCAACACCTCGCACGTGGCCAATGTATCATGTATGAACTGACTGAGCGATCACGGGACAACCGACTTGAGAATATGATGATAATTTGCATATTTCTAGGGTTAGGCTTAAAAACATGGTGTTAGTGGGTGAAAACAAAAAATAGTCCCCGAAGGGTCCCGTGAGTGGCACCAACACCTCGAATATGAACAATATAACTCGTCGGAACTTACTGCACGAACACGGGACCCCTGGTTTGAGATTAAGCTGATAATATGCATATTTCTAGACTTAGGCATCAAAAAATGGCAGTAGTGGATGAAAACCACAAATATCCCCCAAACGGCCCCGTGAGTGGCACCAACACCTCGTACGGGACCATTGTAACTCGTATGACCTGACTGCGCGATCACGGTACCCTCAGCTTAAAAATACAATATTAATTTGCATATTTCTAGACTAAGGCAAAACATGGCGTTGGCGGGTGAAAACCCGAAACATCTCCCAAACGGCACCCGTGAGTGGCACCAACACCTCGCACAGGACTAATATAACTCGTAGAAACTGACCGCGCGATCATGGGACCCCTGGTTTGAGTATACGACGATAATTTTCATATTTGTAGAATTTGGCTTAAAAACATGGCGTTCGTGGGTGAAAACCAGAAAAAGCCCCCGAACGACCCCGTGAGTGGTATTAACACCTCGCACGGGACCAATGTTACTCATATGAACTGACAGTGCGATCACGGGACCCCTAATTTGAGAATACAATGATAATTTTCATATCTCTAGACTTACACTTAAAAACATGGCATTGGGGGGTGAAAATAGGAAATAGGCCCCAAATGGCCCCGTGAGTGCCACCAACACCTCGCACGGGACCAAATGTTACTCATACTAACTAACTGTGCCATCACGGGACCCCCAATTTGTGTATAGGATTGTAATTTCCAAATTCTCTAGAGTTATTCTAAAAAATAAGGCATTAGTGGGTGAAAAGCCAAAATAGCCCCCGAACGGCCCCGTGAGTGGCATGACCACCTAACACAGGACCAATGTAACTCGTACAACTGACCGCGTGATCACGGGCCCCTCGATTTGAGAATACGATGATAATTTGCATATTTCTAGATTTAGTCTTAAAAACATGGCATTGTGTGGGAAAGCTCAAAGCATCACCTGAACGTCCCCGTGAGTGGCACCAACACCTCGTACGGGACCAATGTAACTCGTACGAACTGATCGCGTGATCTCGGGGCCCTCGATTTGAAAATACGGTGATAATTTGCATATTTTTAGACTTATGCTTAAAAACATAGCGTTAGTGGGTGAAAACCCAAAATAGTCCCCAAACGGCCCCTTGAGTAGCACCAACACCTCGTACGGGACCAATGTAACTCATACGAGCTGACCGCGTGAACATGGAACCCCTATTTGAGAATTAGAGGATAATTTGCATATTTCTAGACTTAGGCATAAAAACATGGCGTTAGTGGGTGAAAAACTAGTAACATCCCCCGAACGACCACATGAGTGGCACCAGCACCACGCATGGGACCAATGTTACTTGTACGAACTGACTATGCGATCACGGGACCCCCGATTTGAGAATACGATGATAATTTGCATATCTCTAGCCTTATGCTTAAAAACATGGCGTTAGTGGGTGAAAACTCGAAATAACCCCCGAACGGCCCCGTGAGTGGCACCAACACCTTGCAAGGGACCAATGTTACTCGTACCAACTCACTGTGCGATCACGGGATACCCGAATTGAGCATATGATGGTAATTTCCATATCTCTAGGCTTAGGCTAAAATATAAGGCATTAGTGGGTGAAAAGACAAAATAGCCCCCGAACGGCCCGTGAGTGGCACGACCACCTCACACGGGACCAATGTAACGCGTACGAACTGACCGCATGATCACGGGACCCTCAGTTTTAGGAATACGATGATAATATGCATATTCCTAGACTTAGGCATAAAAATATGGAGGTAGTGGGTGAAAACCATAAATATCACCCAAACAGGCCCGCGAGTGTCACCAACACCTCGCACGGGACCATTGTTACTCGTATGAACAGATCGCACGATCACGGTACCCTCAGTTTTACAATACGACAATAATTTGAATATTTCTAGACTTAAGCAAAATATGGCATTGGTCGGTGAAAACTCGAAACATCTCCCGAACGGCCCCCTAAGTGGCACTAACACTTCGCACGTGGCCAATGTAACACGTACGAACTGACTAAGCGATCACGGCACTCCCGATTTGAGAATACGATGATAATTTGCATATTTCTAGGCTTAGGATTAAAAACATGGTGCTAGTGGGTGAAAACCCAAAATATTCCTTCGACAGCCCCGTGAGTGGCGCCAACACCTCGCACAGGACCAATATAACACGTAGGAACTGACCGCGTGATCATGGGACCCCCAGTTTGAGTATACGACGATAGTTTGCATATTACTAGACTTAGGCTTAAAAACATGGCGTTCGTGGCTGAAACAAGAAAAAGCCCCCGAACGACCCCGTGAGTGGTATTAACACCTCGCACGGGACCAAAGTTACTCGTATGAACTAACAGTGCGATCATGGGACCCCTAAATTGAGAATATAATGATAATTTGCATATCTCTAGACTTATGTTTGAAAACGTGGCGTTAGTAGGTGAAAACTGGAAATAGCTCCCGAATGGCCCCGTGAGTGGCACCAACACCTCGCACAGGACGAATGTTACTCGTACTAACTGACTGTGCCATGACGGGACCCCCGATTTGAGCATAGGATGGTAATTTTTAAATTCTCTAGATTTTGTCTCAAAAACAAGGCATTAGTTGGTGAAAACTCGAAATAACCCCCCGAATGGCCCTGTGAGTGGCACCAACACCTCGCACGGGTCCAATGTACCTCGTACGAACTGACCGCGTGATCACAAGACCCTCGATTTGAGAAAATGATGATAATTTGCATATTTCTATACTTAAGCGTAAAAACATGGCTTTGCATAGAAAAACTCGAAACAACACCTAAACGTCCTCGTGAGTGGCACCAACACCTCGTACGAAACCAATGTAACTCGTACGAACTGATCGTGTGATCACGGGGCCCTCATTTTGAGAATACGGCGATAATTTTCATATTTTTAGACTTATGCTTAAAAACATAGCGTTTGTGGGTGAAATCCCAAAATTATCCTCGAACGGCCCCCGGAGTGGCACCAACACCTCGCATGGGACCAATGCGACTCGTATGAGATGATCGTGTGAACACATGACCCCCGGTTTGAGAATAAGATGATAATTTGGATATTTCTAGACTTAGGCATAAAAACATGGCATTCGTGGGTGACAACCTGAAACAACCCCCGAACGACCACGTGAGTGGCACCAACACCATGATGGGACCAATGTTACTCGCACAAACTGACTGTGCGATCACAGGACCCCCGATTTGAGAATACGATGATAATTTACATATCTCTAGCCTTACGCTTAAAACCATGGCGTTAGTGGGTGAAAACCCGAAATAGCACCCGAACGGCCCCGTGAGTGGCACCAACACCTCGCATGGGACAAATGTTACTTGTACAAACTGACTGTGCGATCACGGGCCCCCTGATTTGAGCATAAGATGTTAATTTCCATATCTCTAGACTTAGGATAAAAAATAAGGCATTAGTGGGGGAAAAGCAGAAATAGCCCCCGAACGTCCCCGTGAGTGGCACGACCACCTCACACGGGACCAATGTAACTTGAACAAACTGATCGCATGATCACGGGACCCTCAGTTTTTAGAATATGACGATAATTTGCATATTTCTATACTTAGGCTTAAAAACATTGCGTTATTCTGGGAAAACCCAAAACAACACCTGAACGGCCCCGTGAGTGGCACCAACACCTCTCACGGGACCAATGTAACTCGTACAAACTGACCGCGTGATCACGAGCACCTCGGTTTGAGAATACGACGATAATTTGCATATTTTTAGACTTATGCTTAAAACATGGCGTTAGTCCATGAAAACCTGAAATATGCCCCGAATGGCCCCGTGAGTGGCACCAACACCTCGCACGAGACCAATGTAACTTGTACGAACTAACAACACGATCATGGGACCCTTGATTTTAGAATATGATGATAATTTGCATAATTCTAGACTTTGGCATAAAAATAAGGTATTAGTGGGGGAAAATCCGAAATAGCCCCCCAAACGGCCCCGTGAGTGGCATCAACACCTCGCACGGGACCAATGTAACTCATACGAACTAACCGCGTGATCACGGCACCCCCAGTTTGAGAATACGGTGATAATTTTCCGATTTCTAGACCTAGGATTAAAAACATGGCATTAGTGGGGCGAATCTCAAAATAGAGTCCGAACGGCCCCATGAGTTGCACCAACATCTCGTACGGGACCAATGTAACTCGTATAAACTAATTGCGCGATCACGGCATCCCCAATTTGAGAATAAGGTGATAATTTGCATAATTCTAGACATAGGCTTAAAAACAAGGAATTAGTTGGCGATATCTCAAAACAGCCCCCGAACGGCCCCGTGAGTGGCACCAACACCTCGCACGAGACCAATGTAACTCTTACAAACGCATCGCGTGATCACGGCACCCCCGATTTGAGAATAAGGTGATAATTTGTATATTTCTAGACATAGGCGTAAAATCATGACATTAGTTGGCGAAACCCCAAAACGGCCCCCTAATGGACACGTGAATGGCACCAACAACTCGCACGGGACCAATGTAACTCGTATGACCTGATCGTGCAATCATGGGACCCCCGATTTGAGAATACAACGATAATTTGTAAATTTCTAGACTTAGGTACAATATGGCGTTAGTGTGTGAAAACCCGAAACAGCCCCCGAACGGCCCCATTAGTGGCACCAACACCACGCGATCTTGGGACCCCTTATTTGAGAATACGACGATAATTTGTATATTTCTAGACTTAGGCTTAAAAACATGGCGTTAGTGGGTGAAAACCCAAAAAAGTCACCGAATCGCCCTGTGGGTGGCAACAACACCTCACACGAGACAAATATAACTCATAGGAAGTGATCGTGCAATCATGGGACCCCCAGATAGAGAATACAATGATAATTCTCATATTTCTAGACTTAGGCACAACATGGCGTTAGTGGGAAAAAACCCAAAATAGCCCCCCAAACGGCCCCATTAGTGGCACCAATACCTCGCACGGGACCAACATAACTCGTACGAACTGACCGCACGATCACGGAACCCCCGATTTGAGAATATGATGATAATTTACATATTTCTAGACTTCGGCTTAAAAACATGGCATTGGTCTAGGAAAACTCAAAACAACACCTGAATGGCCACGTGAGTGGCAGCAAAACCTCGCACGAGACCAATGTAACTCGTACGAACTGACTACATGATCACGGGGACCTCGATTTGAGAATACGGTGATAATTTACATATTTTTAGACGTATGCTTAAAAACATGACGTTAGTGGGTGAAACCCCAAAATAGTCCCCAAACGGCCCCCGGAGTGGCACCAACACCTCGCACGGGACAAATGTAACTTGTATGAGCTGACCGTGTGAACATGGGACCCCTGATTTGAGAATAAGACGATAATATGCACATTTCTAGACATAGGTATAAAAACATGGCGGTAGTGGGTGAAAACCCAAAATAACCCTTAAACGGCCCCGAAAGTGCCACCAACACCTCGCATGGGACCATTATAACTCGTATGAACTGACCGTGCAATCACGATATCCTCTGTTTGACAATACGATAATAATTTGCATATTTTTGGACTTAGGCAAAACATGGCGTTGGTGGGTGAAAACCCGTAGGAACTGATCTCTTGATCACGGGGACCTCGGTTTGAGAATACGGTGATAATTTGCATATTTTTATACTTATGCTTAAAAACATGGCGTTAGTGGGTGAAAACCCTAAATATTCCACGAACGGACCCCTGAGTGGCACTAACACCTCGCACGGGACCAATGTAACTCGTATGAGCTGACCGCGCGAACACGGGACCCTCATTTTGAGAATAAGACGATGATATGCATATTTCTAGACATAGACATAAAAACATGGCGTTGGTGGGTGAAAACCCTAAACATCTCCCAAACGGCCCCCTGAGTGGAACCAACACCTCGAAGTTGCCAATGTAACACGTACCAACTGATTGGGAGATCACGGGACCACCAATTTCAGAATACGACGATAATTTTCATATTTCTAGGCCTAGGCTTATAAACATGGTGTTATTAGGTGAAAACACAAAATAGTCCCCGAACGGCCCCATGAGTGGCACTAACACCTTGCACATGACCAATATAACTCGTATGAACTGACCGCGTGAACACAGGACCCCGGGTTTGAGAATAAGACGATAATATGAATATTTTTAGACTTAAGCATAAAAACATGGCGGTAGTGGGTGAAAATAAGAAATATCCCCCAAACGGCCCTGTGAGTGGCACTAACACCTCGCACAGGACCATTGTAACTCGTATGAACTGATCGTAAGATCATGGTACCCTCAGTTTGACAATACGACAATAATTTGCATATTTCTAGACTTAGGCAAAACATGGCGTTGGTGGGTGAAAACCTGAAACATCTCCTGAATGGCCCCCTGAGTGGCTCCAACACCTCGCAAGTGGCCAATTTAACACATACAAACTGACTGAGCGATCACGGGACCCCGGATATGAGAATACGATGATAATTTGGATATTTCTAGGCTTAGACTTAAAAACATGGTGTTAGTGGGTGAAAACCCAAAACAGTCCCCCGAACGGCCCTGTGACTGACACTAACACCTCGCACAGGACCAATATAACTCGTAGGAATTGACCGCGGGATCATGGGACTCCCAGTTTGAGTATACGATGATAATTTGTATATTTATAGACTTAAGCAGAAAAACATGGTGTTAGTGGGTGAAAACCTAAAACAACCCCCAAATGATCCCGTGAGTGGTACTAACACCTCGCACGGGACCAATGTTACTCGTACGAACTGACAGTGCGATTATGGGACCCCTAATTTGAGATTATGATGATAATTTGCATATCTCTAGACTTACGCTAAAGAACATGGCATTAGTGGGTGAGAATAGGAAATAGCCCCCGAACGGCCCCGTGAGTGGCACCAACACCTCACACGGGACCAATGTTACTCATACTAACTGGCTGTGCCATCACGGGACCCTCGATTTGAGCATAGGATGGTAATTTGCAAATTCTCTAGACTTAGACTCAAAAAGAAGGCATTAGTGGGTGAAAAGCCTAAATAGCCCCAGAACGGCCCCATGAGTCGCATGATCACCTAACACGGGACCAATATAACACGTACGAACTGATCGCGCGATCACGGGACCCTCGGTTTAAGAATATGATGATAATTTGAATATTTCTAGACTTTGGCTTAAAAACAGGGCGTTGTGTGGGAAAAATAGAAACAACACTTGAACGTCCCCGTGAGTGGCACCAACAACTCGTACGGGACCAATGTAACTCGTACGAACTGACCGCGTGATCACAGGGCCCTTGGTTTGAGAATACGGCGATAATTTTCATAATTTTAGACTTATGCTTAAAAACATAGCGTTAGTGGGTGAAAATCCAAAATAGTCCCCGAACGGTCCCCTGAGTGGCACCAACACCTCGCACGGGACCAATGTAACTCGTACAAGCGGACAGTGCAAACACGGGACCCCTAGTTTGAGAATAAGATAATAATTTACATATTTCTAGACTTAGGCATAAAAATATGGTGTTAGTGGGTGAAAACCTTAAACAGCCCCCGAACGACCACGTGAGTGGCACTAACACCTCGCACGGAACCAATGTTACTCGTCCAAACTGACTGTGTGATCATGGGACCCTTTGTTTGAGAATACGATGATAATTTGAATATTTCTATAATTAGGCTAAAAAACATGGTGTTAGTGGTTGAAAACCCAACACAGTCCCCGAACTTCCCCGTGAGTGGCACCAACACCTCGTACGAGACAAATGTAACACATAGGAACTGATCGTGCAATCATGGGACCCCCTGTTTGAGAATACAATGATAATTTTCATATTTCTAGACTTAGGTACAACATGGCATTGGTGTGTGAAAACCTGAAACAGCCCTTGAACGGCCCCATTAATGGCACCAACACCTCGCACGGGACTAATGTAACACGTACAAATTGACTGTTCGATCACGGGACCCCCGGTTTGAGAATATGATGATAATATACATATTTCTAGACTTAGGCATAAAAACATGGAGTTGGTCTGGGAAAACCCACAACAACACCTGAACGGCCCTGTGAGTGGCACCAACGCCTCGCACGAGATCAATATAACTCTTACGAACTGATCGCGTGATCGCGGGGACCTTAGTTTGAGAATACGGTGATAATTTGCACATTTTTAGACATATTCTTAAAAACATGGAGTTAGTGGGTGAAAACCCTAAATATTCCCCGAACGTCCTCCTGAGTGGCAACAACAACTCGCACGGGACCAATGTAACTCGTATGAGCTGACCCCGCGAACACGGAACCCCCAGTTTGAGAATAAGACGATAATTTACATATTTCTAGACTTAGGCATAAAAACCTAGTGTTAGTTGGTGAAAACCTAAAATAGCCCCCGTACGACCACGTGAGTGGGACCAACACCTCGCACGGGACCAATGTTACTCGTACGAACTGACTACGCAATCACGGGACCCCCGTTTTGAGAATACGATGATAATTTGCATATCTCTAGCCGTACGCTTAGAAACATCACGTTAGTGGGTGAAAACCCGAAATAGCCCTCGAACAACCCCGTGAGTGGCACCAACACCTCGCACGGGACCAATGTTACTCGTACGAATTGATTGTACAATCACGGGACCCTCGATTTGAGCATACAACAGTAATTTGCATATCACTAGACTTAGGCTAAAAAAATAGGCATTAGTGGTTGAAAAGATGAAATAGCCCCCGAACGGCGCCGTGAGTGGCAGGACCACCTCACACGGGACCAATGTAACTCGTATGAACTGACTCCGCGATCACAGGACCCTCATTTTAAGAATACGGTGATAATTTTCTTATTTCTAGACTTAGGCTTAAAACATGGGGTTGGTCTGGGAAAACTCGAGACAACACCTGAACGTCCTCGTGAGTGGCACCAACACCTCGCACGGGACCAATGTAACTCGTATGAACCGACCGCATGATCACGGGGCCTTTGGTTTGAGAATACTATGATATTTTGATTATTTCTGGAGTTAGGCTTAAAAACACAGTGTTAGTGGGTGAAAACCCAAAACAGTCCCCGAACGGCCCCGTGAGTGGAACCAACACCTCACACGGGACAAATATAACTCGTACGAACTGATCGCGCGATCACGGGGCCCCCAGTTTGAGAATACGATGTTAAATATCATATTTCTAGACTTAGGTTTAAAAACATGGCGTTGGTGGAGGAAAACCCGAAGCAGCGTTCGAACGGCCCCGTGAGTGGCACCAACACATTGCATTGGACCAATGTAACACGTACGGACTGATTGAGCAATCAGAAGACCCCTGATTTGAGAATACGATAATAATTTATATATTTCTGGACTTAGGCTTAAAAATATGGTATTAGTGGGTGAAAACCCGAAACAACCCTCGAACGGCCCCGTAAGTGGCACTAACACCACGCACGGGACCAATGTAACTCATACAAACTAACTGCGTGATCATGAGACCCTCGGTTTGAGAATACAATGATAATTTTCATATTTTTATACTTAGGCTTAAAGGCATGGCGTTAGTCGGTGAAAACCCAAAACAGCCCCTGAACGGCCCCGTGACTGGCACTAACACCTCGCACGGAGCTAATGTAACTCGTACGAACTGACCACACAATCATGGGACCCCTGGATTGAGAATATGATGAAAATTTGCATAATTATAGACTTAGGCTTAAAAACATGATGTTAGAGGGTGAAAAATCGAAATTGTCCCTGAACGGCCCCGTGAGTGGCACCAACACCTCGTACGGGACCAATGTAACACACAGGAACTGACCGCACGATCACGGGACCCTCGGTTTGAGAATAATACGATAATTAGCAAATTTCTACACTTTGGTTTTAAAACTTAGCGTTGGTGAGGGAAACCCGAAGCAGCCCCGGAACGACCTGTGAGTGGTAGCAACACCTCGCACGGGACCAATGTACTCGTACGATCACAGGACCCCAAGTTTGAGAATACAACGATAATTTGCATACTTCTAGAGTTTGGCTTAAAAACATGGCATTGGTGGGGGAAGCCTGAAACAGCCCCCGAATAGCCCCGTGAGTGGCACCAACTACTCGCACGGGACCAATGTAAATCATAGGAACTGACTATGCGATAACGGAACCCTCGATTTTAGAATACGATGATAATTTGCATATTTTTAGACTTAGGATTAAAAACATGGCGTTACTGGGTGAAACCCAAAAATAGCCCCCGAACAACTCCGTCAGGGGCTCCAACACCTCACACGGGACAAATGTAACTCGTAGGAACTAACCGCGCAGTCAGGAAACCCCCAATTTGAGAATATGACGATAATTTGCATATTTCCGGACTTAGGTATAAAAACATGGTGTTAGTGGGTGAAAATCCAAAACAGTCCCCGAACGGCCTCGTGAGTGGAACTAACAGCTCGCACGGGACAATTGTAACTCGTACGAACTGACCTCGCAATCATGGGACCCCCAGTTTGAGAATACGATGATAATTTGCAAATTTTTAGACTTATGCTTGAAAACATGGCGTTAGTGGGTGAAAACCCGAAACAGTCCTCAAACGGCCCCGTGAGTGGCACTAACACCTCGCACGGGACCAATGTAACTCATATGAGCTGGCCGCATGATCATGGGGCCCTTGGTTTGAGAATACGGTGATAATTTGCATATTTTTAGACTTATGCCTAAAAACATGGCGTTAGTTGGTGAAAAAATGAAATAGCCATGTGAGTGGAACTAACAACTCGCACGAGACCAATGTAACTCATACGAACTGACCGTGCAATCAGAGGACCCCCAATTTGAGAATACGATGATAATTTGAAAATTTCTAGACTTAGGCTTAAAAACATGGCATTGGTGGGGGAAAGCCCGAAGCAGCCCCCGAACGGCCCCGTGAGTGGCTCCAACACCTAGCACGGGACCAACGTAACTCATACGAACTGACACTGCGATCACAGTACCCCGGTTTGAGAATCTGATGATAATTTGCATATTTCTAGACTTAGTCTTAAAAATAAGGCATTAGTGGATGAAAATCTGAAATAGCCCCCGAACGGCCCCATGACTGGCACCAGTACCTCGCACGGGACCAATGTAACTCGCACAATCTGATCGCATGATCACGAGACCCTCGGTTTGTCAATACGTAGATAATTTGCATATTTTTAGAGTTAGACTTAAAAACATGGCGCTAGTGGAGAAAATCGGGAACATCAACTGAACGGCTCCGTGAGTGGCAGAAACACCTCGCACGGGACCAATGTAACACGTAAAAATGACCGCGCGATCTCGGCACCCCCAATTTTAGAATAAAATTATAATTTGAATATTTCTAGACTTCGGCATAAAAACATGATATTACTGAGTGAAAACCCGAAACAACCCCCGAACAGCCCCATGAGTGGCACCAACACCTCGTACGGGACCAATGTAACTCGTACAAACTGACTGCGCGATCACGGGACCCTCAATTTAAGAATACGATGATTATTTTCATATTTTTATACTTAGACTTGAAAACATGGCGTTAGTGGGTGAAAACTCGAAACAGCCCTCGAACGATCCCATGAGTAGCACCAACACCTCGCACGGAGCCAATGTAACTCGTACGAACTGATCGCGGGATCACGGGACCCCTAGTTTGAGAATATGATGATAATTTGCATATTTATAGACTTAGGCTTAAAAACATGGTGTTAGTGGGTGAAAAATTAAAATAGTCACCGAACGGCCCCGTGAGTGGCACCAACACCTCGCACGAGACTAATGTAAAACGTAGGAACTGACCGCGCAATCACGGGACCCTCGTTTTAGAATATAATGATAATTTGCATATTTTAAGACTTAGGCAAAAAATGGTGTAGGTGGGGGAACCCAAAACAACCACCGAACGGCCCCGTTTGTGGCACCAACACCTCGCACGGGACCAATGTAACTCGTACGAACTGACCGCACGATCATGGGACCCCCGATTTGAGAATACAATGATAATTAGCAAATTTCTACACATAGGTTTAAAAACTTGGCAATTGTGGGGGAAATCTTGAAGCATCCCCGGAACGACCCATGAGTGGTACCAACACCTCGCATGGGACCAATGTAACTCGTACGAACTAATCGCTCGATCACGGGACCCCTAATTTCATAATGTGATGATAACTTGCATATTTCTGGACTTAGGGCTAAAAACATGGCATTAGTGGGTGAATACTCGAAACAGCCCCCGAACGGCCTCGTGAGTTGCACCAACACCTCGCACGGGACCAATGTAACTCGTACAAACTGATCTCGCGATCACGATATCGTCGATTTGAGAATACGACGATAATTTGGAAATTTTTATACTTAAGCTTAAAAACATGGCGTTAGTGGGTGAAAACTCGAAATAGTCCTGTAACGGCCCCGTGACTGGCACCAACACCTCGCACGGGTCAAATTTCACACACAGGAACTGATCGGGCGATCATGGGACCCCTGGTTTGAGAATAAGACTAAATTTTCATATTTCTAGACTTAGACAAAACATGGCGGTGGTGTGTGAAAATATAAAACAGCCTCGTGAGTGGCACTAACAACTCGCACGGGACCAATGTAACTAGTACGAACTGACTGTACGATCACAGGACCCCAAGTTTGAGAATACGATGATAATTTTCATACTTCTAGACATAGTCTTAAAAACATGGCATTGGTGGGGGAAGATCGAAACAGCCCCCGAACGGCCCCGTGAGGGTCGAAACAACACCTCGCACGGGAACAATGTAACTCGTAGGAACTGACTGTGCGATCACGGAACCCTCGATTTGAGAATACGTTGATAATTTTACATATTTCAAGACTTAGGCTTAAAATAAGGCATTAGTGGGTGAAAATCCGAAACAGCCCTTGAACGGTTCAATGAGTGGCACCAACACCTCGCACGGGAACAACGTAACTCGTACAAACAGATCGTGCGATCACGGTACCCTCGGTTTTAGAATACAATGATAGTTTGTATATTTCTAGACTAAGGAATAAAAGCATGGCGTTAGTGGGAAAAAACCCAAAATAGCCCCCGAATGACTCCGTGAGGGGCCCCAACACCTCGCACGGGGCAAGTGCAACTCATAGGAACTGAGCGCGCGATCAGGAGACCCCCGATTTGAGAATATGATGATTATTTGCATACTTCTAGACTTAGGTATAAAAACATGGCGTTAGAGGGTAAAACCCCAAAACAGTCCCCGAACGGCCCCGTGAGTGGAACCAACACCTCGCACGGGACTATTGTAACTCATACGAACTAACCTCGCTATCATGGGACCCCCGGTTTGAGAATACGATGATAATTTGCAAATTTTTAGACTTATGCTTAAAAACATGGCGTTGGTGGGTGAAAACCCAAAATAGACATGTGAGTGGCACAAATAACTCGCACGAGACTAATGTAACTCGTACGAACTGACCGTGTATTCACAGGACCCCAAGTTATAGAATACAAAGATAAATTGCAAATATCTAGACTTAGGCTTAAAAATATGGCGTTGGTGGGGGAAGCCCGAATCAGCCCCCGAACGGCCCCATGAGTGGCTCCAACACCTCGCACGGGATCAATGTAACTCGTAGAAACTGACTTTGCGATCACGGCACCCCTATTTGAGAATATGACGCTAATTTTGTATATTTTTAGACTTAGACTTAAATATATGGCATTAGTGGGTGAAAAGTCAAAATAGCCCCCGAACGGCCCCGTAACTGGCACTAACACCTCGCACAGGACCAATGTAACTCGTACAAACTGACCGCGCGATCACGGGACCCTTGGTTTGAGAATATGTAGATAGTTTGTATATTTTTAGATTTAGGCTTAAAATATGATGCTAGTGGGAGAAAACCCGGATCGTCCCCCGAACGGCCCCGTGAGTGGCAGCAACACCTCGCACGGGGCCAATGTAACTCGTACGAACTGACCGCACGATCATGCACCCCTGATTTCAGAATAAAATGATAATTTGAATATTTCTAGACTTCAGCATAAAAACATGGCGTTACTAGGTGAAAACCCAAAATAAGCCCCTAACGGCCCCGTGACTGGCACCAACACCTCGCACGCGATCAATGTAACTCGTACAAACTGACCGCGCAGTCATGGGACCCCCGGTTTGAGAATACAATGATAATCAGCCTATTTTTAGACTTTCGTTTAAAAACATGGAATTGGTGGGGGAAAACCCGAAGCATCCTCGGAACGGCCATGTGAGTGGCACCAACACCTCGCATGGGACCAATGTAACTCGTACGAACTGACCGCGCAATCACGAGCCCCGGATTTGAGAATATGATAATAATTTGCATATTTCTAGACTTAGGATAAAAGATATGGCGCTAGTGGGTGAAAACCCGAAACAGCCCCCGACGGCCCCGTGAGTGGCACCAACACCTCACACGGGACCAATGTAACTCCTACAAACTAAATGTGCGATCACGGGACCCTCGATTTGAAAATACGATGATAATTTACATATTTCTAGACTTATGCTTAAAAACATGGCATTAGAGGGTGAAAATCGGAAACAACCCTCGAACGGCCCAGTGAGTTGCACAAACACCTTGCACGGGGCCAATGTAACTCATACGAATTGACCGTACGATCACGGGACCCTTGATTTGTGAATACGATGATAATTTGTATATTTCTTTACTTAGGCTTAAAAACATATCGTTAGTGGGTGAAAACCCGAAATAACCACTGAACGACCCTGTGAGTGGCACCAATACCTCGCACAAGACGAATGTTAGTCGTAGGAACTGACCTCTCGATCACAGGCCCCCCGGTTTGATAATACGATGATAACTTACATATTTTTGGACTTAGTCTTAAAAACATGGCGTTAGCGGTGAAAACTCTAAACAGCCCCTGATCGACCCATGAGTGGCACCACACCTCATACGGGACCAATGTAACTTGTAAAAACTGACCGTGCTATCACGGTACCCTCGGTTTGAGAATAAGATGATAATTTACATATTTCTAGACTTAGGCTAAAAAACATGGCGTTGGTGAGTAAAAACCCAAAACAGCCCCCGAACGGCCCTGTGAGTAGCACCAACACCTCACACGGGAACAATGTTACTCGTAGGAACTAATTGTGCGATCAGGGTATCCCGATTTTGAGAATACGATGATAATTTGCATATTTCTAGACTTTGGCTTAATAACAAGGTGTTTGTGTGTGAAAACTCGAAACAGATCCGAACGACCCAATGAGTGGCACCAACACCTCGTGTGGGACCAATGTAACTCGTACGAGCTGACCGCACGATCATGGGACCCCTGGTTTGAGAATATGACAATAATTTTCATATTTCTAGACTTAGGCTTAAAAACATGGCGTTAGTGGGTGAAAACTCGAAACAGCCCGCGAACGGCCCCGTGAGTGGCACCAATGCCCTTACGGGACCAATGTAACGTGTACAAACTGACCGCACGATCACGGGACCCTCGGTTTGATAATATGAAGATAATTTTCATATTTTTAGACTTACACCTAAAATCATGGCGTTAGTTGGTAAAAACTCCAAAAAAAACGAACAGCCCCGCGAATGGCACCAACACCTCGCACGGGACCAATGTCACTCGTAGGAACTGACCGTACGATCATGGGAGACCTGGTTTGAGAATAAGACGATAATTTACATATTTCTAGATGTAGGCTTAAAACCATGACGTTAGTGGGTGAAAATGCAAAACAGCCCCCGAACGGCCCCGTGAGTGGCACCAACACCTCGCACGACCAATGTTACTCGTACGAACTGACCGCATGATCACGGGACCCCCAGTTTGAGAATACGATGATAATTTACATATTTTTAGACGTAGGCTTGAAAACATGGCGTTAGTGGGTGAAACCCCAAAATAACCCCCGATAGGACCCATGAGTGGAACCAACACCTCGCATGGGACCAATGTAACTCGTAGGAACTAACCGCATGATCACGGGACCTCCAGTTTGAGAATACGATGATAATCTGAAACAGGCACCGAATAGTCCCGTGAGTGGCACTAACAACTCGCATGAGACCAATGTAACTCGTACGAACTGACTGCGTGATCACGGTTCCTCGGTTTGAGAATACGACCATAATTTTCATATCTCTAGACTTATGCTTAACTACTTGGCATTGGTGGGGGAAAACCCGAAGCAGCCCCCGAACGACCGCGTGAGTGGCACCTCACCTCGCACGGGACAAATGTAACTCGTATGGAATGACATCGCGATCACGCTACCCTCAGTTTGAGAATATGACGATAATTTTCATATTTCTAGACTTAGGCTTAAAAATATGGTGTTAGTGGGTGAAAACCCGAAACAACCCCTAAACGGCCCCGTGAGAAGCAGCAACACCTCGTACGGGGACAATGTAACTAGTGCGAACATATCGCGCGATCACGAGACCCTCGATTTGAGAATACGATGATAATTTTCATATTTCTAGACTTAGCCTTAAAAACATGGCGTTGGTGGGTGAAAACCCGAAACAGCCACCGAACGACCCCATGAGTGGCATCAACACCTCGTACAAGACCAATGTTAGTTGTAATAACTGACCGCTCGATCAATGGACCCCCGGTTTAGAATACGACGATAATTTGCTTATTTCTAGGCCTGGCTTTAAAAAATGGCGTTAGTGGGAGAAACCCCAAAACATTCCTCGAACGGCCTCGTGAGTGGCACCAACACATCACAGTAAATGATCGGGCAAACACATGACCCCCGGTTTGAGAATATGATGATAATTTTTATATTTCTAGACTTAGGCAAAACATGGCGTTGGTCGGTGAAAATCTGAAGCAGCCACCAAACGACCCCGTGAGTGGCACTGAAAACTCGCACGGTACCAATGTAACTCGTACAAACTAATCGTGCGATCACGGAACCCTCGGTTTCAGAATACGACAATAATTTGCATATTTCTAAACATCGTATTAAAAACATGGCGGTAGTGGGTTGAAAGCCAAAACAACCTCCGAACGACCCCGTGGGTGGCTCCAACACCTCACACGGGACTAATGTAACTCATAGGAAATGACTGTGCGGTCACGAAACCCCCGATTTGAGAATACGGTGATAAATACCATATTTATAGACTTAGTTTAAAAACATGGCGTTAGTGGATGAAAACCCAAAACAGCCCCCGAACGGCCCCGTTAGTGGAACCAAAACCTTGCACGGGACCATTGTAACTCATACGAACTGATCGTGTAATCACGGGACCCTCGGTTTAATAATATGATGATAATTTTAAAAAAATTTAGACTTACGCTTAAAAACATGGCGTTAGTGGGTGAAAACCTGAAACAGTCCTCGAACGGTCCCGTGAGTGGCACTAACACTTCGCACGGAACTAATGTAACTCGTAGGAACAGACTGCGTGATCAGACACCCACGATTTCATAATAAAATAAAAATTCACATATTTCTAGACTTCAGCATAAAAACTTGGCGTTACTGAGTGAAAACCTGAAACAACCCCCGAATGGCCCCGTGAGTGGCACCAACATCTCGCACGGGACCTATGTTACTCATAGGAAGTGATCGCACGATCATGGGACCCCCGGTTTGAGAATACGATGATAATTTGCATATTTCTAGGTGTAAGATTAAAAACATGGCGTTAGTGGGTGAAAACCCGAAATAGCCCCCAAACGGACCCGTGAGTAACACTCGCACGGGACCAATGTAACTCGTAGGATCTGACTGCCCAATCACGGGACCCCCAGTTTGAGAATGGGATGATAATTTGCATATTTCCCGACTTAGTCTTAAAAACATCGCGTTAGTGGGTGAAAACTCGAAACAGTCCTCGAACGGCCCCGTAAGTTGTACCAACACCTCGTAGGGGACTAACGTCACTCGTAGGAACTCATCGGGCGATCACGTGACCCCTACTTTGAGAATACACCAATAATTTATATATTTCTAAACATAGGCAAAACATGGCGTTGGTGGGTGATAATCCGAAACAGCCTACGAACGGCCCGGTGAGTGGCACTAACAACTCGCACGGGACCAATGTAACTCGTATGAACAGACCGCGCAATCAGGGTGCCCCGGTTTGAGAATACGATGATAATTTGCATATTTCTAGACTTAGGCTAAAAACATGGCGTTAGTGGGGGAAAACCCGAAGCAGCCCCCGAACGGCCCTATGAGTGGCACCTCATCTCGTACGGGACCAATGTAACTCATACGGACTGACACTGCGATCACGATACCACCAATTTTAGAATATAATAATAATTTCCATATTTCTAGACTTAGGATTAAAAATAAGGCTTAGTGGGTGAAAACCCAAAATAGCCCCCGAACTGCCCCATGAGTGGCACCAACACCTCACACGGGACTAATGTAACTCGTAATAAATGATTGGGCGATCACGGGACCCTCAGTTTGGGAATACGATAATAATTTGAATATTTATAGGCTTAGGCTTAAAAACATGGCGTTAGTGGGTGATAACCCGAAATAGCCCCGTCTGGTACCGTGAGTGGGACCAACACCTCACGTGGGACCAATCTAACTCATAAGAAGAGACCGTGCAATCACGGGACTCCCAATTTGAGAATACGACAATAATTTGAATGTTTTCAGGCTTAGGCAAAACATGAAATAGCCTCCGAACGACCCCGTGAGTGGTACCAACACCTCGCGTGGGTCCAATGTAACTCGTACAAACTGATTGCGCGATCACGGGATCCTCAATTTGAGAATAAGATGATAATCTGCATATTTTATGACTTAGGCTTTAAAACATGGATTTAGTGGGTGAAAACCCAAAATAGCCCTCAAACGGCCCCGTGAGTGGCACCAACATGGCGCACGGGACCAATGTTAGTCGTAAGAACTGATCGTGCGATCACAGGACCCCTGATTTTAGAATAGGATGAAAATTTTCATATTTCTTTACTTAGGCTAAAAAACATGGCCTTAGTTGGAGAAAACCCGAAACAGTCCTCGAACAAACTCGTGAGTGGCACCAACACCTCATAGGGACTAATGTCCCTCGTAGGAACTGACTAGGCGATCACAGGACCCCCGGCTTGAGAATATGACAACAATTTTCATATATCTAGGCTTTGGCTTAAAAACATGGCCCTAGTGGGTGAAAACTCGAAATAGCCCCCGAACGGTACTGTGAGTGGGACCAACACCTTGCATGGGTCGAATGTAACTCATTGGAAGAGACCTCACGATCACGAGACTCCCGATTTAAGAATACGACAATAATTTGAAGGTTTTTAGACTTAGGCAAAGCATGTCATTGGTGTGGGAAAACATGAAACAGCCCCCGAACGGCCCCTTGAGTGGCACCAACACCTCGCACGGGACAATTGTAACTCGTACGAACTGATTGCACGATCACGCGATCCTCAGTTTGTGAATACAATGATAATTTGCATATTTCTGGACTTAGGCTTAAAAATATGGCGTTAGTGTGTGAAAACTTAAAACAGCCCTTGAACGGCCCCGTGAGAGGCACCAACACCGCGTATGGGGCCAATGTAACTTGTAAAAATTGACCGCACGATCACGGGACCCTCAGTTTGAGAATACGATGATAATTTTCATATTTCAGTACTTGGCCTTAAAAACATGGTATTAGTGGGTGAAAATCTGAAACAGTCACCGAACGGTCTCGTGAGTGGCACCAACACCTCGCACGGGACCAATGTAACTCGTAAGAACTGACCGTGCGATCACGGGACCCCCGATTTGAGAATACGATGATAATTTGAATATTTCAAGACTTAGGCTTAAAAACATGGCGTTAGTTTGTGAAAACCCAAAACGGCCCCGGAATGGCCCTGTGAGTGGCACCAACACCTCGCACGGGACCAATGTAACTTGTACGAATTGATCGCGCGATCACAGGACCCACGATTTGAGAATAAGATGATAGTTTGCATATTTTTAGACTTTGGCGAAAAAACATGGCCCTAGTGGGTGAAAACCCGAAACAGACCCTGAACGGTACCGTGAGTGGGACCAACACCTCGTATGGGACCAATGTAACTCATTAGAAGAGACCGCATGATCACGAGACCCCCGATTTGAGAATACGACACTAATTGAATATTTCTAGACGTAGGCAAAACATGGCATTGGTGGGGGAAAATATGAAATAGCCCCCGAACGGTCCCGTGAGTGGCACCAACACCTCGCACGGGACCAATGTAACTCGTACGAACTGACCGCTCGATCACGAGACCCTCAGTTTAAGAATACGTTGCATATTTCTAGACTTAGGATTAAAAACATGGAGTAAGTGGGTGAAAAATAAAACAGCCATCGAACGGCCCCGTGAGTGGCACCAACACCGCACACGGGGCCAATGTAACTCTTACGAATTGCTCGCGTGATCACGGGACCCCCGGTTTGAGAATACGATGATAATTTGCATATTTCTAGACTTAGGCTTAAAAATATGGCTTTAGTGGGTGAAAACCCAAAACATCCCCCGAACGACCCCGTGAGTGGCACCAACACCTTGCACGGGACCAATGTTAGTCGTATGAACTGATCGCGCGATCACAGGTACCCCGATTTTAGAATACGATGATAATTTTCATATTTATATACTTAGGCTTAAAAACATGGCGTTAGTGGGAGAAAATCCAAATAGTCCTTAAACGGCCCCGTGAGTGGCACCAACACCTCGCAGGGACTAATGTCCCTCGTAGGAACTGACCAGGAGATCACGGGACCCCCAGTTTGTGAATATGATGATAATTTTCATATTTCTAGACTTAGGCAAAACATGGCGTTGGTTGGTGAAAATCTGAAACAGCTACCGAACGGCTCCGTGAGTGGCACCAACACCTCGCACGGGACCAATATAACTCATAAGAACTGACCGCCTGATCATGGGACCCCAGATTTGAGAATACGATGATAATTTTTATATTTCTAGACTTAGGCTTAAAACATGGCATTAGTTTATGAAAACCCAAAACGACCCCGGAACGGCCCTGTGAGTGGCACCAACACCTCGCACGGGACCAATGTAACTCGTACGAACTGATCGCGTGATCACTGGACTCCCGATTTGAGAATAAGATGATAGTTTGCATATTTTTAGACTTCGTCTTAAAAACATTGCCCTTGAGGGTGAAAACCCGAAACAGCCCCCGAACGGTACAGTGAGTGGGACTAACACCTCGCATGGGATGAATGTAACTCATTGGAAGATCGCACGATCATGAGACTCCCGATTTGAGAATACGACAGTAATTTGAATGTTTCTAGACGTAGGCAAAACACGGCGTTGGTGGGGGAAAACATGAAACAGCTCCGGAACGGCCCCGTGAGTGGCACCAACACCTCGAACGGGACCAATGTAACTCGTACGAACTGATCGCACGATCACGGGAACCCTGGTTTGAGAATAGGATGATAAATTGCGTATTTCTAGACTTAGGCTTAAAAATATGGCGTTTGTGGGGGAAAACCCGAAGCAGCCCCCTAACGACCCGTGAGTGGAACAAACACCTCGGACGGGACCAATGTAACTCGTAGGAATTGACCACTTGATCACGGGCCCCCCGTTTTGATAATACGATGATAACTTGCATATTTCTAGACTCTGGCTTAAAAACATGGCGTTGGCATAAAAAACTCGAAACATCCCCCGAATGGCCCATGAGTGGAACCAAACCTCGCAGAGGTCAAATGTAACTCTTATAAACTGACCGCGCGATCACGGGACCCTAGATTTGAGAATCCGATGATAATTTGTAGATTTCTAAACTTAGCCTTAAAAACATGGCATTAGTGGGTGAAAACCGGAAATAGCCCCCGAACGGCCCCATGAGTGGCACCTACACCTCGTACAGGACCAATGTTACTCTTAGGAGCAGACCGCGATATCATGGGACCCCCGATTTAAGAATACGATGATAATTTGCATATATCTAGACTTAGCCTTAAAAACATGGCGTTAGTGGGTGAAAACTCAAAACAACCCCCGAACGGCCCTGTGAGTGGCACCAACACCTCGCACGGGACCAATGTAACTTGTAAAAACTGACTGCAATGTCACGGGACCCTCAGTTTGAGAATATGAGGATAATTTGCATATCTCTAGACTTAAGCTTAAAAATAAGGCGTTAGTTGGTGAAAACCTGAAATAAACCCCTGAACGGCCCTGTGAGTGGCACTAATACCTCGCAGGGGACCAATGTTACTCATAAGAACTTACCACACGATCACGGGACCCTCGATTTGAGAATACGACGATAATTTGCATATTTTTAGACGTAAGCTTAAAAACATGGTGTTAGTGGGTGAAAACCCAAAATAGCCCCCGAACGGACCCGTGAGTGGAACCAACACCTCACACTGGACGAATGTAACTTGTAGGAAGTGACCACACGATAACGGGACCCCCAGTCTGAGAATACAATGATAATTCCCATATTTCTCGACTTAGTCTTAAAAACATCGCGTTAGTGGGTGAAAACTCGAAGCAGTCCTTGAACGGCCCCGTGACTTTTACCAACACCTCGTACGGGACTAATATCACTCGTAGGAACTCACCGAGCAATCATGTGACCCCTACTTTGAGAATACGCTGATAATTTACATATTTTTATACATAGGCAAAACATGGCGTTAGTGGATGAAAATCCAAAACAGCCACGGGATCATGAGGGTCCCGTGATTGCACGGTCAGTGTATATGGCTTAAAAATATGACCCCTTCGTGTGATCACTCGGCGATAATTTCCATATTTCTATACTTACGCTTAAAAATATGGCTTAGTTATTGAAAACCCAAAATAGCCCCCGAAGGACCCCGTGACTGGCACCAATACCTCGTACGGGAGCAATGTAACTCGTAAGAAATGACCGCGCGATCATGGGACGCTCGGTTTGGGAATACGATGATAATTTGAATGTTTCTAGGCTTATACTTAAAAACATGGCGTTAGTGGGTGAAAACCCAAAACAGCCCCTGAACGGTACCGTGAGTGTGACCAACACCTCGCTTGGGACCAATGAAACTCGTAAGAATAGTCCGTGCGATAAGGAGACTCTCAATTTGAGAATAAAACGATAATTTGAATGTTTCTAGGCTTAGGGAAAACATGGAGTTGGATGGGGAAAACATGAAATAGCCCCCGAATGGCCCCGTGAGTGGCACCAACACCTCGTACAGGACCATTGTAACTCGTACGAACTGACCGCGCGATCATGGGACCCTCGGCTTGAGAATACAATGATAATCAACAAATTTCTACACTTAGGTTTAAAAACTTGGCATTAGTGGGAGAAAACCCGAAGCAGCCTCGGAACGACCCGTGAGTGGTACCAACACCTCGCACGGGGCCAATGTAACTCGTACAAACTGATTGCTCGATCATGGGACCCCCGATTTTAGAATGTGACGATAACTTGCATATTTTTAGACCTAAGGCCAAAAACATGGCATTTGTTGGTGAATACTCAAAATTGGCACTGAACGGCCCGGTGAGTGTCACCAACACCGCGCACGGGACCAATGTAACTCGTACAAACTAATCGCGCAATCACGAGATCGCTAGTTTGAGAATATGATGATAATTTAGATATTTTTAGACTTAAGTTTAAAAACATGGTGTTAGTTGGTGAAAACTCAAAACACTCCTCGAACGGCCCCGTAGGAACTGATCAGGCGATCACGATACCCCCGGTTTGAGAATACGACTAAATTTGCATATTTCTAGGCTTACGTAAAACATGGCGGTGGTGGCTGAAATTCCAAAACAGCCCCATGAGTGGCACTAACAACTCGCACGGGACCAATGTAACTCGTACGAACTGGCCGTGTGATCACAGGACAACCAGTTTGAGAATACGACGATAATTTGCATACTTTTAGACTTAGGCTTAAAAATATGGCGTTGGTGGGGGAAGCCCGAAGAAGCCCTCGAACGGCCCCGTGAGTGGCACCAACACCTCGCACGGGACCATTGTAACTCGTAGGAACTGACTGTGCGATCTCGGCACCCTCGATTTGAGAGTATGGTGATAATTTTACATATTTCTAGACTTATGCTTAAAACAACGCATTAGTGAGTTAAAAGCCGAAATAGCCCCTGAACAGCCTCGTGAGTGGAACCAACACCTCGCACAGGAGCAATGTAACTCGTATAAACTGACCGCGCGATCACGGTACCCTCGATTTTAAAATACAATGATAATTTGCATATTTCTAGACTTAGGACTAAAAACATGGCGTTAGTGGGAGAAAACCCAAAATAGCCATCGAACGACTCTGTCAGGGGCTCCAACACCTCGTACCGGACAAATGTAACTCATAGGAACTGACCCAATGGTCAAGAGACCCCTGATTTGAGAATACAACGATAATTTTCATATTTCTAGACTTAGGTATAAAAACATGGCCTTAGTGGGTGCAAACCCAAAACAGTCCCCGAACTGCCCCGTGAGTGGAACTAACACCTCGCACGGGACCATTGTTATGAACTGACCTCGCAATCACGGGACCCCCAATTTGAGAATACGATGATAATTTACAAATTTTTAGACTTATGCTTAAAAACATGGCATTAGTGGGTGAAAACCCAAAACAGTCCTTGAACGGCCTTGTGAGTGGCACCAACACCTCGCACGGGACTGATGTCACTCGTAGGAACTGATCGGTGATCACGGGATCCTCGGTTTGAGAATACGATGATAATTTGCATATTGTTAGACTTAGTCAAAACATGGCGGGTGTGGGTGAAAACCCAAAATAGCCATGTGAGTTGCACTAACAACTCGCATGAGACCAATGTAACTCGTACGAACTGACCATGCAATCACAGGACCCCCGGTTTGAGAATACGACGATAATTTGCAAATTTTTAGACTTAAGCTTAAAAACATGGCGTTGGTGGGGAAAGCCCAAAGCAGCTCGCACGGGACCAATGTAACTCGTAGTAACTGACAGTGCGATCATGGCACCCCCGATTTCAGAATATGACGATAATTTTGCATATTTTTAGACTTAGTCTTAAAAATAAGGCATTAGTGGGTGAGAAGCTGAAATAAACCCCGAACGGCCCCCTGACTGGCACCAACACCTCACACGGGACCAATGTAACTCATACAAACTGATCGCGCGATCACGGGACCCTCGGTTTGAGAATACGAAGATAATTTGCATATTATTAGACTTAAGGTTAAAAACATGGCGCTAGTGGGAGAAAACCCAGAACGTCCCCCGAACGGCCTCGTGAGTGCCGCTATGCCTCGCACAGGACCAATGTAACTCGTACGAACTAACCACGCGATCAGGGCACCCCCGATTTCAGAATAAAATGGTAATTTGCATATTTCTAGACTTCAGCATAAAAACATGGCGTCACTGAGTGAAAACCCGAAACAACCCCCGAACGGCCCCGTAAATGGCACCAACACCTCGCACGTGAGCAGTGTAACTCGTACAAACTGATCGAGCAATCATAGGACCCCCAGTTTGAGAATACGATGATAATTAGCATATTTTTAGACTTAGGTTTAAAAACATGGCATTGGTGAGGGAAAACCCAAAGCATCCCCGAAACGGCCACGTAAGTGGCACCAACACCTCGCACGGGACCAATGTAACTCGTACGAACTGACTGCGCGATCACGGGCCCCCTGGTTAGAGAATATGATAAAAATTTCATATTTATGGACTTAGGCTTAAACATATGGCGCTAGTGGGTGAAAATCGAAAACAGCCCCAGACGGCCCCGTGAGTGGCACCAACACCTCGCACGAGACCAATATAACTCCTACAAACTAAACGCGCGATCACGGGACCCTCGATTTGATAATACGATGGTAATTTGCATATTTCTAGACTTAGGCATAAAAACATGGTGTTAATAGGTGAAAACCCGAAATAACCCCCGAATGACCTCGTGAGTGGCACAAACACCTTGCACGGGGGCAATATAACTCGTACGAACTGATTGCACGATGACGGCACCCCCGGTTTGAGAATACAATGATAACTTACATATTTCTAACCTTAGGCTTAAAAACATGGCTTTAGTGGATGAAAACTCGAAATAGTCCCCGAACGGCCCTGTGAGTGGCAGCAACTCCTCGCACGGAACCAATATAACACATAGGAACTGACCGTGCGATCACAAGACCCCCGATTTGAGAATACGATGTTAATTTTCATATTTCTAAACTTAAGAAAAAAATGGCATTGTTGGGTGAATACCCGAAACAACCCCCGAACATCCCTGTGACTGGCATTAAAACCTCACATGGGACAAATGTAACTCGTACGAGCTCACCGCGCGATCACGGGACCCTCTGTTTGAGAATATGATGATAAATAGCATATTTCTAAACTTAGATTTAAAAACATGGCCTTGGTGGGGGGAAACCCGAAGCATCCCCGCAACGACCCGTGAGTGGATCCAACACCTCGCACGGGGCAAATGTAACTCGTAGGAACTGACCTCTCGATCACAAGACCCCAGTTTGAGAATACGATGACAACTTACATATTTCTAGACTTAGGGTTAAAAACATGGCGTTAATGTGAAAACTCTAAATAGCCCCCGAACGACCCATGAGTGGAACCACACCTCGTACGGGACCAATGTAACTCGTACAAACAGACCGTGTGATCACGGGACCCTAGGTTTAAGAGTAAGACGATAATTTGCATATTTCTAAAAATAAGGCATTAGTGGGAGAAAACCCAAAACATCCCCTGAACGGCCCTGTGAGTGGCACTAACACCTCGCACGGGACCAATGTTACTCGTAGGAACTAATTGTCCGATCAGGGTACCCCCATTTTGAGAATAGGATGATAATTTGCATATTTCTAGACTTAGGCTTAAAAATAAGCCGTTAGTGGGTTTAAACACAAAACAGCCCCCGAACGGCCCTATGAGTGGCACTAACACCACGTGTGGGACCAATGTAACTCGTAGGAACTGACCTCTCGATCACAGGCCCCCCGGTTTTAGAATATGACGATAACTTACATATTTCTAGACTTAGGCTTAAAAACATGGCGTTAGTAGTGAAAAATCGAAATAGCCCCCGAACAGCACCACACCTCGTACGGGACCAATGTAACTCGTACAAACTAACCGTACGATCACAGGACCCTCAGTTTGAGAATAAGATGATAATTTGCATATTTCTAGACTTAGCCCTAAAAACATGGCATTAGTGGGCAAAAACCCAAAACAGCCCACGAACGGTCATGTGAGTGGCACCAACACCTCGTATGGGACCAATGTTACTTGTAGGAACTAATTGTGCGATCAGGGTACCCCCATTTTTAGAATATGACGATAATTTGCATATTTCTAGACTTAGGCTTAAAAATAAGGCGTTAGTGAGTGAAAACTCGAAACAGCCCCCGAACGGCCCTATGAGTGGCACTAACACCTCGCGGGAGCTAACCGCGTGATCACGGGACCCCCATTTTGAGAATATGATCATAATTTTCATATTTCTATAATTAGGCTTAAAAACATGGCGTTAGTGGGTGAAAACTCAAAATAGCACCCGAACGGCCCCGTGAGTGTCACCAACGCCTCGCACGGAACCAATGTTACTCGTATAAACTGACCGAGCGATCATGAGACCCTCGGTTTTAGAATATGATCAAAATTTGCATATTTCTATACTTAGGCCTAAAAACATGGAGTTAGTTGGTGAAACCCCCAAAAAAAATGGCCCAGTCAATGGCACCAACACCTCGCACGGGACCAATGTTACTCGTAAGAACTGACCGCATGATCATGGGAGACTGGGTTTGAGAATATGATGATAATTTGCATATTTATAGACGTAGGCTTAAAACCATGGCATTAGTGGGTGGAAACCCAAAACATCCCCCGAACGGCCTCGTGAGTGGCACCAACACCTCGAACGGGACCAATGTAACTCGTATAAACTGACCGCGCGATCATAAGACCCTCGGTTTGATAATACGATGATAATTTGAATATTTCTTAACTCAGGCTTAAAATATGGTCTTAATGGGTGAAAACACAAAAAATCCCCCGGACGGCCCTGTGAGTCACACCAACACCTCACACGGAACCAATCTTACTCGTAGGAATTAACCGCATGATCACGAGACACCCGGTTTGAGAATATGACAACAATTTTCAGATTTCTAGATGTTGGCTTAAACTTGGTATTAGTGGGTTAAAACCAGAAACAGCCCCTGAACGGCCCCGTGAGTGGAACCAACACCTCGCACGAGACCAATGTTACTCATAGGAACTGATCGCTCGATCACTGGCCCCTTGGTTTGAGAATACTATGATAACTTGGATATTTATAGACATAGGCTTAAAAATATGGTGTCAGCGATTAAAACTCGAAACAACCCCCGAAAGGCCCATGAGTGGCACCAACACCTCGCACGAGACTAAAGAAACTCGTATGAACTGACCACGCGATCACGGTGCCCCGATTTTAGAATACGATGATAATTTTCTTATTTATAGACTTAGGTTTAAAAACATGGCGTTGGTGGGGTAAAACCCGAAGCATCCCCCGAACGGCCCCTTGAGTGGTACCAACAACTCGCACGGGACCAATGTAACTCATACAAACTCACCATGCGATCAGGGGACCCTCGGTTTGAGAATATGATGATAATCTACATATTTGTAGACTTAGGCTTAAAAACATGGTACTAGTGTGTCAAAATCCGAAACAGCCCCCGCACGGCCCTGTGAGTTGCACCAACACCTCGTACGGGACCAATGCAACTCGTACGAACTAATCAAGCGATCACATGACCCTCGGTTTGGGAATAAGATGATAATTTGCATATTTTTAGACTTGGGCTTAAAAACATGGCGTTAGTGGATGAAAACCCGAAATAGCCCCCAAACGGTACCGTGAGTGGGACCAACACCTCGCATGGAACCAATGTACTCGTAGGAACAGACCGTTCGATCATGGGAGTGTCGATTTGAGAATACAATGATAATTTGCATGTTTCCAGCTTTAGGCAAAACATGGCATTGGGGGGAAAATGAAACAGCCCCTAATATGCCTCGTGAATGGCACCAACACCTCGCGTGGGACCAACGTAACAAGTACGAACTGACCGCGCGATCACGAGAACCTTAGTTTGAGAATATGATGATAAGTTGCATATTTCTAGACTTGGCCTTAAAAACATGGTGTTAGTGAGTGTAAACCCGAAACATCCCCCGAACGGTCGCGTGAGTGGCACCAACACCTCAGATGGGACAATGTAACTAGTATAAACTGATCGCGCGATCATGGGACCCTCGATTTAAGAATACGACGATAATTTGCATATTTCTAGACTTAGGCTTAAAAACATCGTGTTAGTGGGTTAAAACCCGAAATAACACCCGAACGACCCCGTGAGTGGCACCAACACCTAGAACAAGACCAATGTTAGTTGTAAGAACTGATCGCGCGATCACAGGACCCCCGATTTTAGAATACGACAATAATTTGCATATTTCTAGGCTTAGGCTTAAAAACGTTGCGTTAGTGGGAGAAAACCCAAAACAGTCCTCGAACGGCCCTGTCAATGGAACCAACACATCATAGGAACTGACCAGGCGAACAGGGGACCCCCGATTTAAGAATATGATGACAATTTTCATATTTCTAGACTTAGGCAAAACATGGCGTTGGTTGGTAAAAATCTGAAACATCCACCAAATGACCCCGTGAGTGGCACTAACAACTCACACGGGACTAATGTAACTCGTACGAATTGACCGCACGATCACGAAACCGCCGATTTGAGAATATGATGATAATTTTCATATTTTTATACTTAGGCTTAAAAACATGGCGTCAGTGGATGAAAACTCAAAACAGCCCACGAACGGCCCCCTCAGTGGCTCCAACACCTCGCACGGGACCAATGTAACTCATATACTCTAACCGCGCGATCACGGGACCCTCGGTTTGATAATACGATGATAATTTGCATATTTATAGACTCAGGCTTAGAACATGGTCTTAATGGGTGAAAACCCAAAACTTCCCCCGAACGGCCCCGTGAGTGGCACCAACACCTCGCACGGGACAAATGTTACTCATAGGAACTGGCCGCATGTCCACGGGACCCCCGGTTTGAGAATATGACAATAATTTGTATATATCTAGACGTTGGCTTAAAAACTTGGCTTAGTGGGTTAAAACCTGATACAGCCCCAAAACGCCCCCGTGAGTGGCACCAACACCTCGCAAAAGACAATATTACTCGTAGGAACTGATCGCTCAATCACTGGCCCCTTGGTTTGAGAATACTATGATAACTTGGATATTTCTAGACTTCGGCTTAAAAACATGGTGTAAGCAATGAAAACTCGAAACAACCCCCGAACGGCCCATGAGTGGCACCAACACCTCGCACACGACCAATGTTACTCGTATTAACTGATCGCGCTATCATAGTGCCCCAGTTTGAGAATATGATGATAATTTGCTTTTTTATAGACTTAGGCTTAAAAACATGGCGTTGGTGGGGGAAAATCCAAAGCATCCCCCGAACGGCCCCTTGAGTGGTACCAACAACTCGCACGGGACTAATGTAACTCGTACGAACTCACCACGGGATCACGGGACCCTCGGTTTGAGAACATGATGATAATTTGCATATTTCTAGACTTAGGCTTAAAAGCATGGCATTAGTGTGTGAAAAATTGAAATAGCCTCCGCACGGCCCTGTGAGTGGCACCAACACCTCGTACGACACCAATGTAACTCGTACGAATTGATCAAGCGATCACAAGACCCTCGGTTTGGTAATAAGATAATAATTTGCATATTTCTAGACTTAGGCTTAAAAACATGGTGATAGTTGGTGAAAACCGGAAATAGCCCCCGAACGGTACCATGAGTGGGAACAACACCTCGCACGGGACCAATGTACTCGTAGGAAGAGACCGTGCAATCATGGGACTGTCAATTTGAGAATAAGATGATAATTTGCATGCTTCTAGACTTAGGTAAAACATGGTGTTGGGGGGAAATGAAACAACGCATGATCGGCCTCGTTAATGGCCCCAACACCTCGCACGGAACAAACGTAACTAGTACGAACTGATCGCGCGATCACGGGACCCTCGATTTGAGAATATGACGATAATTTGCATATTTCTAGACTTAGGCTTAAAAACATGGTGTTAGTGGGTTAAAACTCGAAAGACCCCCGAACGACCCCTTGAGTGGCACCAACGCCTCGCAAAAGACCAAGTTAGTTGTAAGAACTAACTGCACGATCACGGGACCCTCGGTTTTAGAATATGGCGATAATTTGCATATTTCTAGGCTTAGTCTTAAAAACATGGTGTTAGTGGGAGAAAACCCAAAACAGTCCTCAAATGGCCATGTCAGTGGCACCAACACATCGTAGGAACTGACCGAGCAAACACAGGACCCTCGGTTTGAGAATATGATGACAATTTTCATGTTTCTAGACTTAGGCAAAACATGGCATTGGTTTGTGAAAATCTGAAACAGCCACCGAACGACCCCGTGAGTGGCACTAACAACATTCATGGGACAAATGTAACTCGTATGAGTTGATCGCATGATCACAAAACCCCTAGTTTGAGAACATGATGATAATTTGCATATTTCTAGGCTTAGGCTTAAAACCATGGCGTTAGTAGATGAAAACTCGAAACATCCCTCGAACGGCCCCGTGAGTTGCTCCAACACCTCGCACGGGACCAACGTAACTCGTATAAACTGATCGCGTGATCACGGGACCCTCGGTTTGATAATAGGACGATAATTTGCATATTTCGAGACTCAGGCATAAAACATGGTCTTAATGGATGAAAACCCAAAACTTCACCCGAACGGCCCCGGAGTGGCACCAACACCTTGCACGGGACCAATGTTACTCGTAGGAACTAACCGCATGATCATGGGACCTCCGGTTTGAGAATACGATAGTAATTTGCATATTTCTAGACGTTGGCTTAAAAACTTGGCATTAGTGGGTGAAAACATGAAACAGCCCCCGAACGGCCCCGTGAGTGGCACCAACACCTCGCACGGGACCAATGTTACTCGTAGGAACGAACCGCTCGATCACTAGCCCCTTGGTTTGAGAATACTATGATAACATGGATATTTCTAGACTTAGACTTAAAAACATAGTGTCAGCGATGAAAACTCGAAACAACCCCCGAACGGCCCATGAGTGGCACCAACACCTCGGACAAGACCAATGTAACTCGTATTAACTGACCGCGGGATCACGGTGCCCCGATTTTAGAATACGATAATAATTTGCTTATTTATAGACTTAGGCTTAAAAATATGGCATTGGTGGTGGAAAACCAGAAGCATCCCCCGAACGGCCCCTTGAGTGGTACCAATAACTCGCTCGGGACCAATGTAACTTGTTCAAACTCACCGCGCGATCATGGGACCCTCGGTTTGAGGGTATGAGGATAATTTGCATATTTCTAGACGTAGGCTTAAAAACATGGCACTAGTGTTTGAAAACACGAAATAGCCCCTGCATGGCCCTGTGAGTGGCACCCACACCTCGTACGGGACCAATGTAACTCGTACGAACTGATCAAGTGATCACAGGACCCTCGGTTTGGGAATAAGATGATAATTTACATATTTCTAGACTTACGCTTAAAAACATGGCGTTAGTGGTGAAAACCCAAAATAGCCCCCGAACGGTACCGTGAGTGGGACCAACACCTCGCACGGGACCAATGTACTCGTAGGAAGAGAACGTGCAATCATGGGATAGTAGATTTGAGAATATGACGATAATTTCTATATTTCTACACTTAGGCTTAAAAACATGGCGTTAGTGGGTTAAAACCCGAAATAGCCCCTGAACGACCCCGTGAGTGGCACCAACAACTCGCACAATACAATGTTAGTTGTAAGACATGACCGCACAATCATGGGACCCCCAGTTTTAGAATACGACGATAATTGGTAAATTTCTAGGCTTATGCTTAAAAACATGGCGTTAGTGGTAGAAAACCCCAAACAGTCCTCGAACGGCCCTGTGAATGGCACCAACACATCATAGGAACTGATCGGGCAAACACGGGACCCCGGTTTGAGAATATGATGACAATTTTCATATTTCTAGATGTAGGCAAAACATGGTGCTAGTGGGTGAAAACCCTAATCTGCCTCCAAACGGCCCCGTGAATGGCACCAACAGCTCGCACGGGACCAATGTAACTCGTAGAACTGATCGCGCGATCATGGCACCCTCAATTTTAGAATAAGATGATAATTTGCATATTTTTAGACTTTAGCATAAAAACACGGCGTTTCTGGGTGAAAACCCGAAATAGCCACCGAAAGGCCCCGTGAATGGAACCACCACCTCGCACGCAATCAATGTAAGTCGAAAAAATTGACCGAGCAATCACAGGGACCCTGATTTGAGAATACCATTATAATTAGCATATTTCTAGACTTAGGATTAAAAAGATGGCATTAGTGGGGGAAAACTCGAAGCTGCCCCAGAACGGCCCAGTGAGTGGCACCAACACCTCGCACGGGACCAATGTCACTCGTACGAACTGACCGCGTGATCATGGAATCCTCGATTTGAGAATATGACAATAATTTGCATATTTTTAGACTTAGGCTTAAAAATAAGGCATTAGTGTTTGAAAACTCAAAACAACCCCCGACGGCCCTGTGGCACCAACACCTCGCACAGGACCAATGTAACTCTTACAAACTAAATGTGCGATGGCGGGACCCTCGATTTTAGAATACGACGATAATTTCTATATTTCTAGACGTAAGCTTAAAGACATGGCATTAGTGGGAGAAAACTGGAAACAGCCCCCGAACGGCCCTGTGAGTGGCACCAACACCTTGCACTGGGCCAATGTAACTCGTATGAACAGACCGCGTGATCATGGGACCCCCAGTTTGAGAATACGATGATAATTTGCATATTTCTAGACTTAGGCTTAAAAACATGGTGTTAGTAGGTGAAAACCCGAAACTGTCCCCGAATAGCCCCATTAGTGGCTGCAACACCTCGCACGGGACCAATGTAACACGTAGGAACTGACCCCGCGATCACGAGACCCCTAGTTTGAGAATATGATGATAATTTTCATATTTGTAGACTTAGGCAAAAAATGGCGTCGGTGGGTGAAAACTCGAAACAACCCCCGAACGGACCCGTGAGTGGAACCAACACCTCGCATGGGACCCATGTAACTCGTACGAACTAACCGCACGATCACAGGACCCCCAGTTTGAGAATACGATGATAATTTGCATATTTCTCGACATAATCTTAAAAACATCGCGTTTGTGGGTGAAAACTCGAAACAGTCCTCGAAGGAATCCGTGAGTTGTACCAACACCTCATACGGGACTAGTGTCACTCGTAGGAACTCACCGAGCGATCACGTGACCCCTACTTTGAGAATACGCCAATAATTTACATATTTCTAAACTTAGGCAAAACATGGCGTTGGTGAGTGAAAATCCAAAGCAGACATCGAACGACCCCGTGAGTGGCACTAACAACTTGCACGGGACCAATGTAATTCTTATGAACAGACCGTGTGATCAGGGTGCCCCGATTTGAGAATACGATGATAATTTGCATATTTCAAGACTTGGGCTCAAAAACATGGCATTGGTGGGGGAAAACCCGAAGCATCCCCCGAACGGCCCTGTGAGTGGCAACTCATCTCGCACGGGACCTATGTAACTCGTACGGACTGACACTGCGATCACGGTATCCCCAATTTGATAATATGATGATAATTTCCATATATCTAGACTTAGGCTTAAAAATATGGCTTAGTGGGTGAAAACCCAAAATAGCACCCGAATGGCCCCATGAGTGGCACCAACACCTCGCACGGGACCAATGTAACTCGTAAGAAATTACTGTGTAATCACGGGACCCTCTATTTTGGAATACGGTGATAATTTGATTATTTCTAGGCTTAGGCTTAAAAACATGGCATTAGTGGGTGAAAACACGAAACAACCCCCGAACGGTACCGTGAGTGGGACCAACACCTCGCATGGGACCAATGTAACTCGTAGGAAGAGAGCGTACGATCACGGGACTCCCGATTTGAGAATATGACAATAATTTGAATGTTTCTAGGCTTAGGTAAAACATGGCGTTGGTTGGGAAAAACATGAAATAGCACCCAAACGGCCCCGTGAGTGGCACCAACACCTCGCACGGGACAATGTAACTCGTACGAACTGACCGCACGACCACGGGACCTCAGTTTGAGAATATGATGATAATTTGCATATTTCTGGACTTAGGCTTAAAAACATGGCGTTAGTGGGTGAAAACTCGAAATAGCCCTCGAACGGCCCCATAAGTGGCACCAACACAACGCACGGGGCCAATGTAACTCGTACGAACTGATAGCGCGATCATGGGACCCCCAGTTTTAGAATACGACGATAATTTGCATATTTCCAGACTTAGGCTTAAAACCATGGCGTTAGTGGGTGAAAACTCAAAATAGCCCCCGAACGACCCCGTGAGTGGCACCAACACCTCGCACAGGACCAATGTTAGTCGTAAGAACTGATCGCGCGATCACAGGACCTACGATTTTAGAATAAAATGATCATTTTTATTTTTCTATACTTAGTCTTAAACATATGACGTTAGTGGGAGAAAACACAAAATAGTCCTTGAAAGGCCCCGTGAGTGGCACCAACACCTCGCAGGGGACTAATGTCCCTCGTAGGAACTGACCAGATGATCACGGGACCCCCCAGTTTAAGAGTATGATGATAATTTTCATATTTCTAGACTTAGGAAAAACATGGCGTCGGTTGGTGAAAATATGAAACATCCACCGAACGGCCCCGTGAGTGGCATCAACACCTCGCACGGGACCAATGTAACTCGTATGACCTGACAGCGCGATCACGGGACCCCCAGTTTGAGAATATGATGATAATTTGCATATTTCTAGACTTAGGCTTAAACACATGGCGTTAGTTTCTGAAAACCTGAAACAACCCTTGAACGGCCCTGTGAGTGGCACCAACACCTCGCACGGGACCAATGTCACTCGTACGGACTGATCATGCGATCACGGGACCCCTGATTTGAGAATAATATGATAGTAGGCATATTTCTAGACTTTGTCTTAAAAACATGGCCCTAGTGGTTGAAAACCCGAAACAGCCCTCGAACGATACCGTAAGTGGGATCAACACCTCGCATTGGACCAATGTAACTCATTGGAAGAGACCGTAAGATCACGAGACTCCTGATTATAGAATACGACAATAATTTGAATGTTTCTAGACGTAGGCAAAACATGGGGTTGGTGGGTGAAAACATGAAACAACCCCCGAACGGCCCCGTGAGTGGCACTAACACCTCGTACGGGACCAATGTAACTTGTAAGAACTGATTGCACAATCACGGGACCCTTGGTTTGAGAATAGGATGATAATTTGCATATTTCTAGACTTAGGCTTAAAAACATAGCGTTGGTGGGGGAAAACCCACAACGACCCATGAGTGGAACCAACACCTCGCACGGGACCAATGTAACTCATAGGAACTGACCCTTCGATCACAGGCCCCCCGATTTGAGAATAAGACAATAACTTGCATATTTCTAGACTTGAGCTTAAAAACATGGCCCTAGTGGGTGAAAACCCGAAACAACCCCCAAACAGTACCGTGAGTGGGACCAACACCTCGCATAGGACCAATATAATGCCTTGGAAGAGACCGCACGATCATGAGACACCCGATTTTAGAATACGACAACAGTTTGAAGGTTTCTAGACTTAGCCAAAGCATGGCGTTGGTGGGGGAAAACATGAAATAGCCCCCGAATGACACCTTGAGTGACACTAACATCTCGCACGGGAGCAAATTAACTCGTACGAACTGACCGCATGATCACGGGACCCTCAGTTTGAGAATAGAATGATAATTTGCATATTTTTGGACTTAGGCTTAAAATCATGGCGTTAGTGGGTGAAAACCTAAAATAACCCTGAAACGGCCTCGTGAGTGGCACTGACACCGTACACGGGGCCAATCTGAATCGTACGAACCGATCACGTGATCACGGGACCCCCTATTTGAGAATACGACGATAATTTGCATATTTCTAGACTTAGACTTAAAAACATGACGTTAGTGGGTGAAAACCCAAAACAACCCCCGAACGACCCCGTGAGTGGCACCAACACCTCGTATGGGACTAATGTTAGTCGTAAGAACAGAACGTGTGATCACAGGACCCCCGGTTTTAAAATACGATGATAATTTGCATATATCTATACTTATGCATAAAAACATGGAGTTAGTGGGAAAAAATCCGAAATAGTCCTCGAACGGCATCGTGAGTGGCACCAACACCTCCTAGGGTACTAATGTCCCTCGTAGGAACTAAACGGGCGATCACGGGACCCCAAGTTTGAGAATATGATGATAATTTTCATATTTCTAAACTTAGGCAAAACATGGTGTTGGTTTTTGAAAATCTGAAACAGCCACCGAATGGCACCGTGAGTGGTACCAACACCTCGCACGGGACCAATGTAACTCGTAGGAACTGACGGCATGATCACGTGACCCTCGTTTTAAGAATATGATGACAATTTGCTAATTTCTAGACTTAGGCTTAAAAACATGTCGTTAGTTTTTGAAAACCCAAAACGGCCCCTGAACGGCCCTACGAGTGGCACCAACACCTCGCACGGGACCAATGTAACTCGTACGAACTGATCGTGCGATCACAGGACCCCCAATATGAGAATAAGATGATGGTTTGCATATTTTAAGACTTCGACTTAAAAACCTGGCCCTAGGGGGTGAAAACCCGAAACAACCCCCGAACAGTATCGTAAGTGGGACCAACACCTCGCATGGGACCAATGTAACTCATTGGAAGAGATCGCACAATCACGAGACTCCTAATTTGATAATACGACAATAATTTGAATGTTTCTAAATGTAGGCAAAACATGGCGTTGTTGGGGGAAAACATGAAACAACCCCCAAACGGCCCCGTGAGTGGCACCAATACCTCGTACGGGACCAATGTAACACGTAAGAACTGACCGCGCGATCACGGGACCCCTACTTTGAGAAAAGAATGATAATTTGTATATTTCTAGACTTAGGCTTAAAAATATGGCATTGGTGGGGAAAACCTGAAGCATCCCCGCAAGGACCCGTGAGTGGAACCAACACCTCGCACGGGACCAATGTAACTCGTAGGAACTGAACGCTAGATCACGAGTCCCCCAGTTTGAGAAAAGGACGATAGCTTGCATATTTCTAGACTTAGGCCTAAAAACATGGCGCTAGCATTGAAAACTCGAAACAACCCCCGAATGGCCAATGAGTGGCACCAACACCTCGCAAAGGACCAATGTAACTCATATAAATTGATCGTGCGATCACGGGACCCTAGGTTTGAGAATTCAATGATAATTTTCATATTTCTAGACTTAGGTTTAAAAACATGGGGTTAGTGGGTGAAAACCTGAAATAGCACCCGAACAGCCCCATGAGTGGCAACAACACCTCGTACGGGACCAATGTTACTGTTAGGAACAGACCGCGAGATCACGGGACCCCCGGTTTAAGAATACGACGATAATTTGCATATTTCTTGACTTAAGCTAAAAAACATGGCATTAGGGTGAAAAATCAAAATAGTCCTCGAACGGCCCCGTGAGTGGCACCAACACCTCGCACGGGACCAATGTAACTCGTACAAACTAACCGCGTTGCCACGGGACCCTCGGTTTGAGAATATGACCATAATTTTCATATTTCTACACTTAGGCTTAAAAACATGGCGTTAGTTGGTGAAAACCCGAAATAAACCCCCGAACGGCCATGTGAGTGGCACCAACACCTCGCACAGGACCAATGTTACTCATAAGAACAGACCGCACGATCACGGGACCCTCGGTTTGAGAATACGATGATAATTTGTATATTTCTAAACGTAGGCTTAAAAACATGGCGTTAGTGGGTGAAAACCCAAAATAGCCCTCGAACGGACCCGTGAGTGGAACCAACACCTCACACGGGACCAATGTAACTCGTAGGATCTGACTGGACGATCACGGAACCCCCAGTTTGAGAATACGATGACAATTCGCACATTTCCTGACTTAGTCTTAAAAACATCACGTTAGTGGGAGAAAACTCGAAACTGTCCTCGAATGGCCCCGTGACTTGTACCAATACCTCGTATGGGACTAATGTCACTCGTAGGAACTCATCAGGTGATCACGTGACCCCTAGTTTGAAAATACGCCGATAATTTAAATATTTTTAAACTTAGGCTAAACATGGCGTTGTTGGGTGAAAATCCAAAACACCCACTGAACGGCCCCCGTGAGTGACACTAACAACTCGCACGGGACCAATGTAACTCGTATGAACAGACCGCGCGATCAGGGTGCCCCAGTTTGAGAATACTATGATAATTTGCAAATTTCCAGACTTAGGCTCAAAAATATGGCATTGGTGGAGGAAAACCCGAAGCATCCCCCGAACGTCCTTCTGAGTGGCACCTCATCTCGGACAGGACCAATGTAACTCGTAAGGACTGACACTGTGATCACGGTACCCCCAATTTGAGAATATGATGATAATTTCCGTATTTCTGTACTTAGGCTTAAAAACATGGTTTAGTGGGTGGAAACCCAAAATAGCCCCCCGAAGGGCCCCGTGAGTGGCACTAACACCTCGTACGGGACCAATGTAACTCGTAAGACACGCGTGGAAATACAATGATAATTTGAATGTTTCTTGGATTAGGCTTAAAAACATGGTATTAGTGAGTAAAAACCAGAAACATCACCCAAACGGTATCCTGGGTGTGACCAACACCTCGCTTGGGACCAATGTAACTCGTAGGAAGAGACCGTGCGATCACGGGACTCTCTTTCTGAGAATACGACAATAATTTCAATGTTTCTAGACTGAGGCAAAAATATCGATTTGGTTGGGGAAAACATGAAGTAGTCCCAGAATGGCCCCGTGAGTGGCACCAACACCTCGCACGGGATCAATGTAACTCGTACGAATGAACTGCGTGAGCACGGGACCCCCGATTTGAGAATACAATGATAATTAGCATATTTTTACACTTAGGTTTAAGTTCTTGCCATTAGTGGGGGAAAACCCAAAACAGCCCCGCAACGACCCGTGAGTGGTTCCAACACCTCGCACGGGAACAATTTAACTCATACGAACTGATCACTCAATCACGGGACCCCCGATTTGAGAATCTGATGATAACTTGCATTTTTCTAAACCTAGGGCTAAAAATATGGCATTAAAGGGTGAATACTTGAAACATCCCCGAACAGCCCCGTGAGTGGCATCAACACCTCGCACGGGACCAATGTAACTCGTACAAACTGATCGTGCGATCACGAGATCATCAGTTTGAGAATACGACGATAATTTGGAAATTTGTAGACTTAAGCTTAAAAACATGGCATTAGTTGGTGAAAACTCGAAACAGTCCTCGAACGGCCCCGTGAGTGGCACTAACACCTCGTACGGGTCAAATTTCACTCATAGGCACTGATCGGGTGATCACGGGACCCTGGGTTTGAGAATACGACTAAATTTGCATATTTCTAGACATAAGCAAAACATGGCGGTGGTGGGTTAAAAGCCAAAATAGCCCCGTGAGTGGCACTAACAACACCCACGGGACCAATGAAACTCGTTCGAACTGACTGTGCGATCACAGGACCCCCATTTTGAGAATACGATGATAATTTGCATATTTCTAGACTTAGGCTTAAAAGCATGGCATTGGTGGGGGAAGCCCGAAACAGCCCCCAAACGACCCCGTGAGTGGCACCAACACCTCGTACGGGACCAATGTAACTCGTATCAACTGACTGTGCAATCACGGCACCTTCGATTTGAGAATACGATGATAATTTTACGTATATCTTGACTTATGCTTAAAACAAGGCATTGTGAGTGAAAAGCCAAAATAGCCCCTGAACGGCCCCGTGAGTGGAAGCAACACCTCGCACGGGAGCAATGTAACTCGTATAAACTGACTGCGCGAACATGGTACCCTCGATTTTATAATACGATGATATTATGCATATTTATAGACTTAGGATTAAAAACATGGCGTTAGTTGGTGAAAATCCAAATAGTCCCCGAACGACCCCGTGAGTGGAACCAACACCTCGTACGGGACCATTGTAACTCGTACGAACTGACCTCACAATCACAGGACCCCCGGTTTGAGAATACGATGATAATTTGCAAATTTTTAGACTTATGCTTAAAAACATGACGTTAGTTGGTGAAAACTCGAAACACTCCTCGAACGGCCCCGTGAGTGGCACCAACACCTCGCACGGAACTGATGTCACTCGTAGGAACTGATCGGCGATCACGGGAGCCCCGATTTGAGAATACGATGATAATTTTCATATTTCTAGACTTTGGTAAAACATGGCGTCGGTGGGTGAAAACCTAAAATAGCCATGTGTGTGTGGCACTAACGACTAGCACGAGACCAATGTAACTCGTACAAAATAACCGTGCAATCACAGGACCCTCGATTTCAAAATACGATGATAATTTTTTCAAATTTCTAAGCATAGGCTTAAAAATATGGTGTTGGTGGGGGAAAGCCCGAAGCAGCCACAAACGGCCCCGTGAGTGGCTCCAACACCTCGCACGAGACCAATGTAACTCGTAGGAACAGACTGTGCGATCACGGCACTCCCAATTTGAGAATATGACGATAATTTTTCATATTTCAAGACTTAGTCTTAAAAATATGGCATAAGGGGGTGAAAAGACGAAATTGCACCCGAATGGCCCCGTGACTGGCACCCACACCTCACACGGGACCAATGTAACTCATACAAACTGACCGCGCGATCACTGGACCCTCGGTTTGTGGATACGTAGATATTTGCATATTTTAGACTTAGGTTTAAAAACATGGAGCCAGTGGGAGAAAACCCGAAATGTCCCCCGAACAGCCCCGTGAGTGGCAACAACACCTCGCACATGACTAATTTAACTCATACGAACTGACCGCGCGATCACGGCACCCCCAATTTCAGAATAAAATGATAATTTGCATATTTCTAGAATTCAGCATAAAAACATGGTGTTACTGCGTGAAAATCCAAGACAACCCCCGAACGTCCCCGTGAGTGGCACCAACACCTCGCACGCGATCAATGAAAACTCGCACAAACTGACCGCGCAATCATGGGACTCTCGGTTTGAGAATAAGATGATAATTAGCATATTTTTTGACTTAGGTTTAAAAACATGGCATTGGTGGGGAAAACCCGAAGCAGCCTTGGAACGGCCACGTGAGTGGAACCAACACCTTGCACGGGACCAATGTAACTTGTAAGAACTTACCGCGCGATCACGGGCCCCCCGATTTGAGAATATGATAATAATTGGTATATTTCTAGACTTAGGCTTGAATATATGGCGCTAGTGGGTGAAATCCTGAAACATCCCCCGACGGCCCCGCGAGTGGCACCAACACCACGTAAGTGAAAAATGTAACTCCTACAAACTAAACGCGCGATCACGGGACCCTCGATTTGAGAATACGACGATAATTTGTATATTTCTAAAATTAGGCTTAAAAACTTGGCGTTAGAGGGTGAAAACTCGAAACAACCCCCGAACGGCCCCGTGAGTGGCAGAAACACCTTGCACGGGGCCAATGTAACTCGTACGAACTGACCGCACGATCACGGGACCCCCGGTTTGAGAATACGATGATAATTTGCATATTTCTAGACATAGGCTTAAAAACATGGCTTTAGTGGGTGAAAACCCAAAATAGTCCCTGAACGGCCCTGTGAGTGGAAGCAACACCTCGCACTGGACCAATGTAAGACATAGGAACTGACCACGCTATCACGAGACCCCCGGTTTGAGAATATGACAATAGTTTTCATATTTCTAAACATTGGCAAAAAATGATGTCGGTGGGTGAAAACCCGAAATAATCCCCGAACGTCCCCGTGAGTGGCACTAACACCTCTCATGGGACCAATGTAACTCGTACAAACTACCCACGCGATCACGGGACCCCCGGTTTGAGAATATGATGATAAATAGCATATTTCTACACTTAGGTTTAAAAACATGGCATTGGTGGGGGAAAACCCGAAGAATCCCCGCAACCACCCGTGAGTGGAACCAATACCTCGTACAGGACAAATGTAACTCGTAGGAACTGACCTCTCGATCACAGGCCCCCCGGTTTCAGAATATGATGATAAGTTACATATTTCTAGACTTAGGCTTAAAAACATGGCGTTAGCGGTGAAAACTCGAAAGAGCCCACGAACGGCCCATGAGTGGCACCACACCTCGTAGAAGACCAATGTAACTCGTACAAACTGACCGTACGATCACGGGACCCTCAGTTTGAGAATAAGATGATAATTTGCATATTTCTAGACTTAGGCTTAAAAACATGGCGTTAGTGGGTGAAAATCCAAAACAGGCCCCGAACGGCCCTGTGAGTGGCACCAACACCTCGCACGGGACCAATGTTACTCGTAGGAACTAATTGTACGATCAGGGTACCACCATTTTGAGAATAGGATAATAATTTTTATATTTCTAGACTTAGGCTTAAGAACAAGCCGTTAGTGGGTGAAAACTCAAAACAGCCCCTGAACGGCCCTAGGAGTGGCACCAACACCTCGTGTGGGACCAATGTAACTCGTACGACCTGACCGCGCGATCACGGGACCCTCGGTCTGAGAACACGACGATAATTTTCATATTTCTAGACTTAGGCTTAAAAACTTGACGTTAGTGGGTGAAAACCCAAAACAGTCACTGAACGGCCCCGTGAGTGGAACCAACGCCTCGCACGGGACCAATATAACTCCTACAAATTGACCGCGTGATCACTAGACCCTCGATTTGAGAATATGAAGATAATTTGTATATTTCTATAATTAGGCCTAAAAATATGGCGTTAGTTGGTGAAACCCCAAAAAAACCCAAACGGCCCCGTGAATGGCACGAACACCTCGCACGGGGCCAATCTTACTCGTAGGAACTGATCGCACGATCATGAGAGACCCGATTTGAGAATACGACAATAATTTGCATATTTCTAGACGTAGGCTTAAAACCGTGGCATTAGTGGGTGAAAACCCAAAATAGCCCCCGAATGGCCCCGTGAGTGTTGCCAACACCTCGCACGGGACCAAAGTTACTCGTAGGAAATGACTGAAAAACGTTACTAATGTCGTTTAATACAAAGATTAAACTGTATAAGCAACTCCGAGATGTTTGTTGAAGAAAGCCTTTTCTTTTGAAAATAAAAAAGATAAACAACAAGATGTGTTTACAAAAAAAAAAACTTATGTACGAGAATAACGAAGACTTTGTAATCAGTTTTAAAACTAAGATAGTTTCAAAATATCAGCACACTATAGAATGAGATGAGGAGATGAAGATAATCAGAACACACTATTTTTAACGTGGTAAAACCTCTCCCAATAGAAGAAACATCCATGGTGACTTCTAAGTCACGAAAGTAAAAATCCACTAAGACAAACAGCAGTTACAAACAATACAACATACATGCACACAACTCAGCCTATTCTAAGTTTAGGAATATACCCCACTTGGTGTCCTTCTAACTTCTTGTAGATCTGATTGTAGATGATGTTCTTCCAGTTTGATAACTTCCACTTTTCTTTAGCTTTCTTTGCGTCGACTTGATAATCTTTGATCTTATACCCAACACTTTCAGTGTGGTAGTGTGTCAAGTGTTTGTGATGTGATTTCTATTCACATGTATGAACTCACACACACTTAGTTTTTACAGACAGTCCTAGAAAATTACATATAAAGACTATATGTTGTGATTTTCTTTTCTTTCTTTCTTACAAAACTTAGAACCTTTTTGACCTTTTAATCTATCCCAGATTCCATGGATATCTTGCTTTAAAATCGGTCAAGATCTTAATCAATCTCAGTTTTGAAAATATTTTCGAGATTGAAAATCTCCAAGTGAGAATCCAACTAGGTCAAGGTTTAGTTTCATAAGAACAGAAAACATAAAACATTTATAGATCTAAATCAGCAAAGATTTTCTTAAAACGAGAAACAAATATGCATATCTAGTGATATATAACATGCAATAGTGTAGATCTAAGATTTTTATGAAAAAGAAATACAGATCTCACCAAAATGTCTAAGTTGGTAACAAGATCACAGATCAAGAGGTTACATCTACAAACGATCAAACCAGTAACACCAATCTCTCTCAAACACTCAAGGTTGTGTTTGGATTTCTAAAAGTATGAAGGTTTGAATATGGTTTGAAGTTGTTTAGGGTTAGGGTTAGGATTTCTCTAACTCAGTTCCCTTTCTCTCTCTTCTCTCTTTTCTTTTCTCTCTTCTCTCTCACTTCTCTCTTCTCTTTTCTCTCTTCTCTCTCACTTCTCTCTTCTCTCTTTTTTTCTCTCAAGTTGGACGACTGCCAAAAGTCTTAAAATGCTGAGAATGAGAGGGTTTATATAGGAGCCAAGGAAGGTTCCGGATTGCTGATAGCAATCAACGGTTGAGATTCAGTCTTCCTTATATTGGCTTTGATCCAAGGGTGGTAAAAAAGCAGTGGGTTAAAACGAAGGCGATTGGTCCATAGTGATAGCACATGGATAGACTTAAAACACATGCAGGACATAGATAAGGTTTGATTTAATGATCCACAATACACCAGGTAATTCTCTCACAAAATAAACACAAATGAGATAACAAGAGCATGACAAGTGTTGGCATTTCATTGGCTGGCAAATGCGCGTCCAAATTAATTACATGCAACACCCTGAAGTCTCTAGCGCATTGATATTCTACCCAATCCAACATTCTAATGAAAAACTAAGTTTTCATAATAGCAATTTAACCCCACAAAGTTTATAAACACACTTTTATTAAAGAAAACATTATTTTAAAAATGTTTAAAAATTCCCAAAAATTATTCAAACAACATTTTAAGGGGAATTTAACACACAATCAATTATGAGCAATATATACACATGTATGCACTTCTAATGTGTGTAGTGTGATTCAATTTATCCCTTGTTTGGATCATTGAAGAGGATTAGAGAAAATAAGTCTGAGGTTCTTTGGATTCTAGGTTAGACATCAAATTTTGTCACTATTTCCAAATTAGATGAACACTTATCCAATATAGACTTAAGTAAGTCAAAGGTATAAGGTGCTTCACTGACCACACGATCACGGGACCCTCGGTTGAAGAATACGACGATAATTTGCATATTTCAAGACTTGGGCTTAAAAACATCGCGTTAGAGGGTGAAAACTCGAAACAATCCTCGAACGGCCTCGTGAGTGGTACCAACAACTCGTACGGAACAAATGTCACTCCTAGGAACTCATCGAGTGATCACGGGACCCCCAATTTCAAAATACGATGATAATTTTTATATTGCTAGACTTAGGCAAAACATGGCGTTGGTGGGTGAAAATCTGAAACAGTCACCGAACGGCCCCGTGAGTGGCACTAACAACTCGCACGGGACCAATGTAACTCATACGAACTGACCGCATGATAAAGGTGCCTCGGTTTGAGAATATGACCATAATTTGCATATTTTAGACTAAGTTTTAACAACTTGGCATTAGTGGGGGAAAACCCGAAGCTTCCCCCGAACGGCCCCGTGAGTGGCACCTCACCTTGATCGGGACCAACGTAACTCGTACGGACTGACACCGCAATCTCGGTACCCTCAGTTTGAGAATATGATGATTATTTACATATTTCTAGACTTAGGCTTGAAAACATGGCTTAGTGGGTGACAACCCAATATAGCCCCCCAACGGTCCTGTGAGTGGCACCAACACCTCGCACGGGAGTAATATAACTCGTACGAACTGATCGCGTGATCATGGGACCCTCAATTTGAGAATACATAGAAAATTTGCATATTTCTAGACTTAGGCTTAAAAACATTGCATTTGTGGGTGAAAACTCAAAATAGCCCCCGAACTGCCCTGTGAGTGGCACCAACACCTCGCATGGGACCAATGTTACTCGTACGAATTGACCGCATGATCACGTGACCCACGGTTTGAGAATATGATGATAATTTTCATGTTTCCATACTTAGGCTTAAAAACATGGCGTTAGTGGATGAAAACTCGAAACAGCCCCTGAATAGTCCCGTGAGTGGCTCCAACACCTCGCACGGGACCAATGTAACTCGTATAAACTGATCGCGCGATCACGGGACCCTCGGTTTGAGAATATGACCATAATTTACATATTTATTGACTTAGGCTTAAAACATGGTGTTAATGGGTGAAAATCCAAAACTTCCCCCGAACGGCCACGTGAGTGGCACCAACACATCGCACGGAACCAATGTTACTTGTAGGAACTGACCGGATGATCACGGGACCCCCATCTTGAGAATACGATAATAATTTGCATATTTCTAGACGTTGGCTTAAAAATTTGGCAATACTGGGTGAAAACCTGAAACGGCCCCCGAACGACCCCGTGAGTGGCACCAACACCTTGCACAAGACCAAAGTTACTCGTAGGAACTGACCGCTCGATCACTGGCCCCTTGGTTTGAGAATGTGATGATAATTTGCGTATTTCTAGACTTAGGCATAAAAACATTGCACTAGTGTGTGAAAACCCGAAATAGTCCCCCGCACGGCCCTCTAAGTGGCACAAACTCCTCATACGGTACCAATGTAACTCGTACAAACTGATGACGCGATCACAGAACCCCCAATTTTACAATAAGATGATAATTGGCGTATTTCTAGAATTAGGCTTAAAAACATGGCGTTAGAGTGTGAAAACCCGAAAAGCCCCCGAACGGTATCGTGAGTGGGACCTACACCTCGCAGGGAACCAATGTACTCGTAAGAAGAGACCGTGCGATCATGGGACTGTCGATTTGAGAATACGATGATAATTTGCATGTTTATAGACTTAGGCAAAACATGGCGTTGGGGGGGGGAATGAAACAGCCTCGGATCAGCCCCATGAATGGCACCAACACCTCGCATGGGACCAACGTAACTACAACGAACTGGCCGCGCGATCACGGGACCCTCAGTTTGAGAATATTACGACAGTTTGCATATTTATGGACTTAGGATTAAAAACATGGTGTTAGTGGCTGAAAACTCGAAACACCCCCGAACGGCCCCGTGAGTGGCACCAACACCTCGCACGGGGACAATGTAACTAGTACGAACTGACCGCACGATCACGGGACCCTCGATTTGAGAATACGATGATAATTTGCATATTTCTAAACTTAGGCTTAAAAACATGGCGCTAGTGGGTGAAAGCCCAAAATAGCCCCCAAACAACCCGTGAGTGGCACCAACACCTCGCACAAGACCAATGTTAGTTGTAAGAACTGAATGTGCGTTCACGAGACCCCCGGTTGTAGAATATGACAATAATTTGCATATTTCTAGGCTTCGACTTAAAAACATTGCTTTAGTGTGAGAAAACTCAAAACAGTCCTCGAACGGCCATGTGAGTGGCACAACACGTAGTGGGAACTAATCGGGCGACCACAGGACCCCCGATTTGAGAATATGATGACAATTTTCATATTAGTAGACTTAGTCAAAAATGGCATTGGTTGGTGAAAATCTGAAACATCCACCGAATGACCCCGTGAGTGGCACTAACAACTCGCAGGGGACTAATGTAACTCATAAAAACTAACCGCATGATCACGGGACCCTCGGTTTGAGAATACGAAGACAATTTGCATATTTCTAGACTTAGGATTAAAAACATGGCATTAGTGGGTTAAAACCCAAAATAGCCCCCGAACGACCCCGTTAGTGGCTCCAACACCTCGCACGGGACCAATGTAACTCATAGGAAATGATGTGCGGTCACGAGACCCCCGATTTGAGAATACGGCGATAATTTTCATATTTCTAGACTTAGATTTAAAAACATGGCGTTAGTGAGTGAAAACCCAAAACAGCCCCCGAATGGCCCCGTTACTGGAACCAAAATCTCGCATGGGACCATTATAACTCGTACAAACTGATCGCGCGATCACGAGTCCCTCGGTTTGAGAAGACAACGATAATTCGAAATTTTTTATACATAGGCTTAAAAACATGGCGTTAGTGGGTGAAAACTCGAAACAATCCACGAACGGTCCCGTGAGTGGCCCTAACAACTCGCGCAGGACTAATGTAACTCATCGGAACTAATCGGGCGATCACGGGACACCCCGTTTAAGAATACGATGATAATTTACATATTTCCAGACTTAGGTAAAACATGGCGTTAGTGGATGAAAACCCAAAACAGCCCCTTGAGTGGCACCAACACCTCGCACGGGGCCAATGTAACTTGTACGAACTAATCATGCGATCACGGGACCCCCGGCTTGAGATTACAACGATAATTTACATATTTCTAGTCTTAGGCTTAAAAACATGGCGTTGGTGGGGGAAAGCCCGAAGTAGCCCCTGAACGGCCCTCTGAGTAGTACCAACACCTCACACGGGACCAATGTAACTCGTAGGAACTGACTGTGCGATCACGGGACCCCCGATTTGAGAATACGATGATAATTTTGTATATTTCTAGACTTAATCTTAAAAAGAAGGCATTAGTGGGTGAAAAGCCAAAATAGCCCTCGAATGGCCCCTTGAGTGGAACCAACACCTCACACGGGACCAATGTTACTCGTACAAACTGACCGCACGATCACGGGACCCTCGGTTTGAGAATACGTAGACAATTTGGATATTTTTAGACTTAGGATTAAAAATATGGCGCTAGTGGGTGAAAATGAGAAACAGCCCCTGAACGGCCCCGTGAATGGCACCAACAGCTCGCATGGGACCAATGTAACTCGTACGAAGTGATCGCGCTCTCACGTCACCCTCAATTTTAGAATAAGATGATGATTTGCATATTTCAGTACTTCAGCATAAAAACATAACGTTACTGGGTGAAAACCCGAAATAGCCCCCCGAAAGGCCTCGTGAGTGGCACCAACACCTCGCATGCAATCAATATAAGTCGAACAAATTGACCGCGCAATCACGGGGCTCCCGGTTTGAGAATACCATGATATTTAGCATATTTCTAAACTTAGGTTTAAAAACATGGCATTGGTGGGAGAAAACTCGAAGTTGCCTGGGAACGGCCCAGTTAGTGGCACCAACACCTCGCACGAGACCAATATAACTCGTACAAACCGACTGCGCGATCACGGGACCACCGGTTTGAGAATATGATAATAATTTGCATATTTCTAGACTTAGGCTTAAAATAAGGCACTAGTGTGTGAAAACCCGAAACATCCCCCGATGGCCCCGAGAGTAGCACTAACACCTCGCACAGGACCAATGTAACTCCTATAAGCTAATCGTGCGATCACGGGACCCTCGATTTTAGAATATGATGATAATTTATATATTTTTGGATTTAGACTTAAATACATGGTGTTAGTGGGTGAAAACCCGAAACAACCCCCGAACGGTCCCGTGAGTGGAAACAACACCTTGCACGGGGCTAATGTAACTCGTACGAACTCATCGCGGGACCATGGGACCCCCAATTTGAGAATATGTTAATAAGTTGCATATTTCTGGACATAGGCCTAAAAACATGGTGTTAGTGGGTTAAAACCCAAAATTGTCCCTGAATGGCCCCGTTAGTGGAAGCATCACCTCACACGGGACCAATGCAACACGTAGGAACTGGTCGAGTGATCACGAGACCCCCAGTTTGAGAATATGATGATAATTTTCATATTTCTAGACGTAGGTAAAAAATGCCGTCGGTTGGTGAAAACTCGAACCAACCCCCAAACGGCCTCGTGAGTGGCACCAATACCTCGCACTGGACCAATGTAACTCTTAAGAACGGACAGCGCGATCACGGGACCCCTGGTTTGAGAATAGGATGATAATTTGCATATTTATAGACTTTGGCTTAAAAACATGGCATGGGTGGGGGAAATCCCGAAGCAGCCCCGCAACGATCTGTGGAACCAACACCTCGCACGAGACCAATGTAACTCATAGTAACTGATCGCTCGATCACGGGGCCCCCAGTTTGAGAATACGATGATAGCTTGCATATTTCTAGACTAAGGATTAAAAACTTGGCTTTAACAGTAAAAACTCGAAACAGACCCCGAACGGCCCATGAGTGGCTCCAACACCTCGCAGAGGACCAATGTAACTTGTATAAACTGACCGCGCGATGAGGGGACCCTAGGTTTGAGAATAAGATGATAATTTGCATATTTCTAGACTTAGGTTTAAAAACATGGCATTAGTGGGTGAAAACCCAAAATAGCCCTCGAACGGCCCCATGAGTGGCACCAACACCTCATACGGGACCACTGTTACTCGTAAGAACAGACTGCAGGATCACAAGACCCACGGTTTAAGAATCGATAATAATTTGCATATTTCAAGACTTATGCTTAAAAACATGGCGTTGGTGAGTGAAAACTCGAAACATCCCTCAAACGGCCCCGTGAGTGGCACCAACACCTCTCACGGGACCAATGTAACTCGTACAAACTGTCTGCGCTGTCACGGTACCCTCGGTTTGAGAATATGATGATAATTTACATATTTCTCGACTTAGGCTTAAAAACATGGCGTTAATGGGTGAAAACCTGGAAAAAATAACTAAACGGAGCCGTGAGTGTCACCAACACCTCGCACGGGACCAAAGTTACTCATAGGAACTGACCTCACGATCACGGGACCCCCGATTCGAGAATACGACGATAATTTTAATTTTTTTAGACTTAGGCTTAAAAACTTGGCATTAGTGGGTGAAAACCCAAAACAGTCCTCGAATGGCCCCGTGAGTGGCCCTAACACCTCGCACGGGACTAATGTAACTCATAGGAACTAATCGGGGGATCATGGCACCCCCGGTTTAAGAATATGATGATAATTTACATATTTCTAAACTTAGGTAAAATATGGAGTTGGTGGATGAAAACCCAAAACGTCCCCTTGAGTGGCACCAACACCTCGCACGGGACCAATGTAACTTGTACGAACTGACCGTGCGATCACGGGACCCCCAGCTTGAGATTACGATGATAATTTGCATATTTCTATGCTTAGGCTTAAAAACATGGCGTTGATGGGGGAAAGCTCGAAGTAGCCCCCGAACGGCCCTGTGTGTAGTACCAACACCTCGCACGGGACCAATGTAACATGTAGGAACTGACTGTGCGATCACGGGACCCCCGATTTGATAATACAATGATAATTTTGTATATTTCTAGACGTAGGCTTAAAAACAAGGCATTAGTGGGTGAAAAGCCAAAATAGCCCCCGAATGGCCCCTTGAGTGGAACCAACACCTCGCACGGGATCAATGTTACTCGTTCAAACTGACCGCACAATCACGGGACCCTCAGTTTGATAATTCGTAGACAATTTCGATATTTTTAGACTTAGGCTTAAAAATATGGCACTAGTGGGTGGAAACGCAAAACAGCGCCCGAACGGCCCCATGAATGGAACCAACAGCTCGCATGGGACCAATGTAACTCGTACGAACTGATCGTGCGATCACGGCACCCTCGATTTTAGAATAAGATGATAATTTGCACATTTCAGGAATTCAGTATAAAAACATAGCATTACTGGGTGAAAACCCGAAATAGCCCCCGAAAGGCCCCGTGAGTGGCACCAACACCTCACATGCAATCAATGTAAGTCGAAAAAATTGACCGCGCAATCACGGGGCCCCCGATTTGAGAATACCATGATAATTAGCATATTTCTATGCTTAGGTTTAAAAACATGGTATTACTGGGAGAAAACTCGAAGTTGCCCCGGAACGGCCCAGTGAGTGGCACCAACACCTCGTACTAGACCAATGTAACTCGTACAAGCCGACTACGCGATCACGGGACCACCGGTTTGAGAATATGACAATAATTTGCATATTTCTAGACTTAGTCTTAAAAATAAGGCACTAGTGTGTGAAAACCCGAAACAGCCCCCGACGACCCCGTGAGTGGCGCCAATACCTCGCACGGGACCAATGTAACTCCTACAAACTAATCGTGCGATTATGGGACCCTCAATTTTAGAATACGATGATAATTTGTATATTTCCAGACTTAGGCTAAAAGACATGGCGTTAGTGGGCGAAAACCCGAAACAACCCCCGAACGGCCCCATGAGTGGCAACAACACCTTGCACGGGACCAATGTAACTCGTACAAACTGACTGCGTGATTATGGGACCCCCGATTTGACAATACATTGATAAGTTGCATATTTCTAGGCTTAGGCTTAAAAATATGGTGTTAGTGGGTGAAAACCCGAAAATTTCCCCAATGGCCCCGTTAGTGGCAGCAACACCTCTCACGGGACCAGTGTAACGCGTAGGAACTCACCGCGTGATCACGAGACCCCCAATTTGAGAATATGATGATAATTTTCATATTTCTAGACATAGGCAAAAAATACTGTCGGTTGGTGAAAACTCGAACAAACCCCTGAACGGCCCCGTGAGTGGCACCAACACCTCACACGAGACCAATGTAACTCGTAAGAACTAACCAACCGATCACGGGACCTCTGGTTTGAGAATAGGATGATAATTTACATATTTTTAGACTTAGGCTTAAAAACATGGCATGTGTGGGGGAAAACCCGAAGCAGCCCCACAACGACCCGTGAGTGGAACCAACACCTCGCACGAGACCAGTGTAACTCGTAGGAACTGATCGCTCGATCACGGGCCCCCCGGTTCGAGAATACGATGATAACTTGCATATTTCTAGACTTAGGCTTAAAAACATGGCGTTAGCAGTGAAAACTCAAAACAGCCCCCGAACGGCCCATGAGTGGATCCAACACCTCGTAGAGGACCAATGTAACTTGTATAAACTGACCGCGCGATCACGGGACCCTAGGTTTGAGAATAAGATGATAATTTGCATATTTCTAGACTTGGCTTAAAAACATGGCATTAGTGGGTGAATACCCAAAATAGCCCCCCGAACGGCCCCATGAGTGGCCCCAACACCTCTTACGGGACCAATGTTACTCGTAGGAACAAACCGCGAGATCACGGAACCCACGGTTTAAGAATACGATGATAATTTACATATTTCAAAACTTAGGCTTAAGAACATGGCGTTAGTCGGTGAAAACTCAAAACATCCCTCGAACGGCCCCGTGAGTGGCACCAACACCTCGCACGGGACCAATGTAACTCGTACAAACTGACCGCGCTGTCACGGTACCCTCAGTTTGAGAATATGTTGATAATTTTCATATTTCTTGACTTAGGCTTAAAAACATGGCGTTAGTTGGTGAAAACCTGAAAAAAGAGACCTAAATGTCCCCGTGAGTGGCAATAACACCTCGCACGGGACTAATGTTACTCATATAAACTGACCGCACAATCACGGGACCCTCGATTTGAGAATATGACGATAATTTACATATTTCTAGATGTAGGTTTAAAAACGTGGCGTTACTGGGTGAAAACCCAAAATAGCCCCCGAACAGACCCGTGAGTGGAACCAACACCTCGCATGGAACCAATGTAACTCGTACGAACTGATCGCACGATCACGGGACACCCAGTTTGAGAATACAATAATAATTTGCATATTTCTTCACTTAGTCTTAAACACATCGCGTTAGTGGGTAAAAACTCGAAACTGTCCTCGAACGGCCCCGTGAGTTATACCAACACCTCTTACAGGGACTAATGTCACTCATAAGAACTCATCGGGCCATCACGTGACGCCTACTTTGAGAATAGGCCAATAATTTACATATTTCTAAACTTCAACAAAACATGGCGTTGGTGGGTGAAAATCCAAAATAGCCACCGAACGGCCCCGTGAGTGTCACGAACAACTCGCACGGGACTAATGTAACTAGTATGAACAGATCGCGCAATTAGGGTTCCCTAGTTTAAGAATACGATGATAATTTGCATATTTCTAGACTTAGGCTCAAAAACATGGCATTGGTGGGGGAAAACCCGAAGCTACCCTCGAACGGCCCTGTGAGTGGCACCACATCTCGCACGGGACCAATGTAACTCGTACAGACTAACACCGCGGTCACGGTACCCCCAATTTGAGAATAAGACGATTATTTCCATATTTTTATACTTAGGCTTAAAAACATGGCTTAGTGGGTGAAAACCTAAAATAGCCCCCGAACGACTCCGTGAGTGGCACCAACACCTCGCACAGGACCAATGTAACTCGTAAGAAATGACCGCGCAATCATGGGACCCTCAGTTTGGGAATACGAAGATAATTTGAATACTTCTAGGCTGAGGCTTAAAAACATGGCGTCAGTGGGTGAAAACCCGAAACAGCCCCCGAACGGTGCCGTGAGTGGAACTAACATGGCGCACGGGACCAATGTTAGTCGTAAGAACTGACCGCGCGATCACAGGAGCCCCGATTTTAGAATAGGATGATAATTTGCATATTTCTGTACTTAGGCTTAAAAACATGGCGTTAGTTGTAGAAAACCCGAAACAGTCCTCGAACGGCCCCGTGAGTGGCACCAACACCTCGCAAGGGACTAATGTCCCTCGTAGGAACTGACAAGGCGATAACGGGACCCCCGGTTTGAGAATATGACAATAATTTTCATATATCTAGACTTAGGCAAAAAAACATGGCCCTACTGGGTGAAGACCTGAAACAACTCCCGAATGGTACAGTGAGTGGGACCAACACCTCGCATGGGACCAATGTAACTCATTGGAAGTGACCGCACGATCACGAGACTCCCTATTTAAGAATAAGACAATAATTTGAAGGTTTCTAGACTTAGGCAAAACATGGCGTTGGTGGGGAAAAACATGAAACAGCCCCCGAACGGCCTCGTGAGTGGCACCAACACCTCGCACGGGACCAATGTAACTCGTACGAACTGACTGCATGATCACGGGACCCATAATTTGACAATACGATGATAATTTACATATTTCTGGACTTAGGCTTAAAAACATGGCGTTAGTAGGTGAAAACTCGAAATAGCCCTTGAACGGCCCCGTGAGTGTCACCAACACCACGCACGGGGCAAATGTAACTCGTACGAACTGAAGGCGTGATAACGGGACCCCCAATTTAAGAATACAATGATAATTTGCATATTTATAGACTTAGGCTTAAAAACATGGCGTTAGTTGGTGGAAACCCAAAACATCCCCGAATGACCCCGTGAGTGGCACCAACACCTCGCACAGGACAAATGTTAGTCGTAAGAACTGATCGCGCGTTCATAGGACCCATGATTTTAGAATACGATGATAATTTGCAAATTTCTATACTTAGGCTTAAAAACATGGCGTTAGTGGAAGAAAACCCAAAATAGTCCTCGAACGGCCCCATGAGTGGCACCAACACCTCGCAGAGGACTAATGTCCGTCGTAGGAACTGACCAGGCAATCATGGGACCCCCAATTTGAGAATATAATGATAATTTTCACATTTCTAGACTTAGACAAAACATGGGTATGGTTGGTAAAAATCAAAAAACATCCACCGAACGACCTCAAGAGTGGCACTAACACCTCTCACGGGACTAATGTAACTCGTAAGAACTGACTGCATGATCACGGGACCCACGGTTTGAGAATACGATGATAATTTTCATTTCTCTAGACTTAGGCTTAAAAACATGGCGTTAGTTTGTGAAAACCCTAAACGGCCCCTGTACGCCCCTAATAGTGGCACTAACACCTCGCACGGGACCAATGTATCTCGTACGAACTGACCGCGCGATCACAGGACACCCTATTTTAGAATACAATGATAATTTTCAAATTTCTAGACTTAGTCTTAAAAACATGGCGTTAGTGGGTGAAAACCCGAAATAGCCCCTGAACGACCCCGTGAGTGGCACCAACACCTCGCACAAGACCAATGTTATTCGTAAGAACTAACTGTGCGATAATTGGATCCCCAATTTTAGAATACGATGATAATTTGCAAATTTCTAGGCTTATGCTTAAAAATATGGCATTAGTGGGAGAAAACCTAAAACAGTCCGCGAACGGCCCCATGAGTGGCATCAACACCTCGTAGGAGACTAATGTCCCTTGTAGGAACTGACCGGAGGATCACGGGACCCCTGGTTTGAAAATATAATGATAATTTTCATATTTCTAGGCTTAGGCTTAAAAACATGGCGTTAGTGGGTTAAAACCCAAAACAGTCCTCGAACATCCCCGTGAGTGGTACCAACACCTCGCTGGGGACTAATGTCACTCGTAAGAACTGACTGAGCGATAACGAGACCCCCAATTTGAGAATATGACTATACTTTTCATATTTCTAGACTTAGGCCTAAAAACATGGCGTTAGTTGCAAAAAACCTGATACAGCCCCTGAACGGCCCCGTTAGTGGCGCCAACACCTCGCACGGGACCAATTTTACTCATAGGAACTTACTGCGCGATCACGTGACCCCCGGTTTGAAAATATGATGATAATTTGCATATTTCTAGATGTAGGCTTAAAAACCTGACATTAGTGGGTGAAAACCCAAAATAGCCCCTGAACGGCCACGTGAGTGGGACCAACACCTCGCACGAGACTAATGTTACTCGAAGGAACTGACCGCGCGATCACAGGAGCCTCGGTTTGAGAATATGATGATAATTTGCATATTTCTCGACTTAGGCTTAAAAACATCACGTTAGTGGATTAGAACTCAAAACAGTCCTCGAACGGCCCCGTGAGTGGTACTAACACCTCGTACGGGACTAATGTCACTCTTGGAAACTCACCGAGTGATCACGAGACCCCCGATTTGAGAATATGACGATAATTTCTATATTTCTAGACTTAGGAAAAATATCGCGTTGGTGAGTGAAAATTCAAAACAGTCACTAAACGGACCCATGTGTGTCACTAACAACTCGCACGAGACAAATGTAACTCGTAAAAACTGACTGCGCGATCACAATGCCCTCTGTTAGAGAATACGACGATAATTTTCATATTTCTAGACTTGGGCTTAAAAACATGGCGTTAGAGGGTGAAAACCCGAAACAGCTCTCAAACGGCCCCATGAGTGGCACAAACACCTCGCACAGGACCAATGTTACTCGTAGGAACTGACCGCACGATCACGGGACCCGCGGTTTGAGAATATGACGATATCTTGAAAATTTCTAGTCTTAGGCATAAAAACATGGCATTAGTGGGTTAAAACCCAAAATAGTCCTCAAACGTCCCCCGTGAGTGGCACCAACACCTCGCAGGGGACTAATGTCACTCGTAGGAACAGACCGAGCGATCACGAGACCCTCGGCTTGAGAATATGATGATAATTTGCATATATCTAGACTTTGGCTTAAAAATATGGCGTTAGTTGTTGAAAACTCGAAACAGCACCCGAACAGCCCCGTAAGTGGCACCAACACCTCGCACGGGACCAATGTTACTCGTTGGAATTGACCACGCGATCACGGGACCCTCGGTTTGAGAATATGATGATAATTTGCATATTCGTAGACGTACGCTTAAAAACATGGCGTTAGTGAGTGAAAATCAAAAACAATCCCTGAACGGCCCTATGAGTGGCACTAACACCTCACACGGGACCAGTGTTACTCGTAGGAACTGATCGCGAGATCACAAGACCCTTGTTTGAGAATACGATGATAATTTGCATATTTCTCGACTTAGGCTTAAAAATATAGGGTTAGTGGGTGAAAACATGAAACAGTCCTCGAACGGCCCCGTGAGTGGTACTAACACCTCGTACGGGACTACTGTCACTCATAGGAACTCATCGGGCGATCACGGGACCCCACTTTGAGAATACGACGATAATTTGCATATTTCTAGACTTAGGCAAAACATGGCATTGGTGGTTGGAAATTCGAAATAGCCACTGAATGGCCCAGTGAGTGGCACTAGCAACTCGCATGGGTAAAAATGTAACTCGTACGAATTGACAACGCAATCATGGTGTCCCAATTTGAGAATACGATGATAAATTACGTATTTCTAGACTTAGGCTTAAAAACATGGCGTTAGTGGGGTGAAAACTCGAAACAGCCCCCGAACGTCCCCGTGAGTGGCACCAACACCTCGCACAGGGCCAATGTAACTCGTACAAACTGACTGTATGATCACGGGACCCCCGGTTTGAGAATACGATGATAATTTGAATATTTTTAGACTTACGCTTAAAAACATGGGGTTAGTGGGTGAAAACCTGAAACAGCCCCCGAATGACCCAGTGAGGGGCACCACAGCGCAGAAGACCAATGTTCATTGTAAAAACTGACCGCGCATGATCATGGGAACCACGATTTTAGAATACGAAGATAATTTGCATATTTCTAGGCCTAGGCTTAAAAGCATGGCATTTGTGGGAGAAAACCAAAAACACTCCTTGAACGGCCCCATGAGCAGCACCACCACCTCGCAGAGGACTAATGTCCCTCGTAGGAACTGACTGGGCGATCACGGGACCCTCGGTTTGATAAGATGATGATAATTTTCATATTACTAGACCTATGCTTAAAAACATAGCGTTAGTGGGTTAACACCCGAAACAGTCCTCGAACGGCCCTGTGAGTGGCACCAACACCTCGCTGGGGACTAATGTCACTCGTAAGAACCGATCGGGCAATCATGAGACCCCTGGTTTGAGAATACGATGATAATTAGAATATTTTTAGACTTAGGTTTGAAAACATGGCATTGGCAGGGGAAAACCCGAAACAACCCCTAAATGGCCCCGTGAGTGGCAGCAGCACCTCGAACAGGATCAATGAAACTCGTACAAACTGACCAATGTAACTCGTATGCACTGACCGTGCGATCACGGAACCCCCTATTTGAGAATACAACGATAATTTGCATATTTCTATACTTTGGATTAAAAACATGGCCTTAGTGGCTGAAAACTCGAAACATCCCCCGAATGGAAACATGAGTGGCACCAACACCTCGCACGGGCCAATGTTACTTGTACAAACAGACCACATGATCACGGGACCCTCGGTTTGAGAATACGACAATAATTTTCATATTTTGAGACTTAGGCTTAAAAAACATGGCATTAGGGGTGAAAACACAAAAAAGTCCCCGAACGGCCCCGTGAGTGACACCAACACCTCACAAAAGACCAATATTACTCGTAGGAACTCATCGCGCTTTCACGGGACCCTCAGTTTGAGACTACGATGATAATTTGAATATTAATAGACTTAGGCTTAAAAATATGGCGTTAGTGGGTGAAAACTCGAAACAGCCTCCGAACGGCCCCCTGAGTGGCACCAACACCTCACACGGGACCAATGTAACTCGTACGCACTAATTGCGCGATCACGGGACCCCCAATTTGAGGATACGATGATAATTTACATATTTCAATAAATAGGCTTAAAAAAATGGGGTTGGTGGGGAAAACCCAAAGCAGCCCCCGAACGGCCCCGTGAGTGGTACCAACACCTCGCACAGGACCAATGTAACTCGTACGAACTAACCGCGTGATCACGGGATACCCAGTTTGAGAATACAATGATAATTTGCATATTACTAGACTTAGTCTTAAAAACATGGTGTTAGTGGGTGAAAACTCGAAACATCCCCTGAACGACCCCGTGAGTGGCACCAACACCTCGCTCGGGTCCAATGTAACTCGTACGAACTGACCACATGATCACGGGACCCCTAGTTTGAGAATACTATGATAATTTGAATATTTCACGACTTAAGTTTAAAAACATGGCGTTAGTGCGTGAAAACCTGAAATAGTCCCCGAACAGCCCCATGAGTAGCACCAACACCTCGTACGGGACCAATGTAACTCGTAGGAACTGATCGCGCGATCACAAGACCACCGGTTTGAGAATACGACAATAATTTTCCTATTTATAGACATAAGATAAACTAGGCGTTGGTGGGTGAAAACTTGAAATAGCCCCCGAACGGCCCCGTGAGTGGCACCACCACCTCGCACGGGACCAATGTAACTCATTCGAACTGATCATGTGATCACGGGACCCTCTATTTGTGAATACGAAGATAATTTGCATATTTCTAGATTGCGATTTAAAAACATGGTGTTAGTGGGTGAAAACCCGAAACAGCTCCCGAACGTCCCCGTGAGTGGCACCAACACCTCGCACAGGACCAATGTTACTCGTAGGAACTGACCCCGTGATCACGGGACCCCCGGTTTGAGAATATGATGATAATTTGCATATTTCTAGACTTATGCTTAAAAACATGGATTTAGTGGGTTAAACCCTGAAAGAGTCCTCGAACGGCCCCGTGAGTGGCACCAACACGTCACAGGGGACTAATCTCACTCGTAAGAACTGATCGGGCGATCACGAGACTCCCAGTTTTAGAATAAGACGATAATTTGCATATTTATAGACTTAGGCTTTAAAACCTGGCGTTAGTTGGTGAAAACTCAAAAATAGCCCTCGAACGGTCCCGTGAGTGGCACCAATACCTCACACGAGACCAATGTTACTCGTAGGAACTGACCGTGCGATCACGGGACACCCGATTTGAGAATATGATGATAATTTCCAAATTTCTAGACTTATACATAAAAACATGGTGTTAGTGGGTTAAAAGTCCAGAATAGTCATCGAACGGCCACGTGAGTGGCACTAATAACTCACATGGGACAAATATTACTCGTAGGAATTGACTGCGCGATCACGGGACCTTCGATTTGAGAATATGATGATAATTTGCATATTTCTCAACTTAGGTTTAAAAACATTGCGTTAGTGGGTGAAAACTCAAAACAGTCCTTGAACGTCCCCGTGAGTGGTACCAATACCTCGTACGACACTAGTGTCACTCATAGGAACTCATCGAGAGATCACGGGACCGCCGGTTTGATAATATGATGATAATTTGCATATTTCTAGACATAGTCAAAACATGGCGTTGGTGGGTGAAAATTCGAAACAGCCACCAAATGGCCCCGTGAGTGGCACTAATAACTCGCATAGGACTAATGTAACTCGTACGAACTGACCGTGCGATCATAGTGCCCACTGTTTTAGAGTACGACGATAATTTGCATATTTTAGACTTGGGCTTAAAAACATGGCGTTATTCGGTGAAAACCCAAAATTGCTCCTGAATGGCGTCGTGAGTGGCACCAACACCTCGTACAGGACCAATGTTACTTGTAGGAACTGACCGCGTGATCACGGGACCCCCGGTTTGAGAATATGAAGATAATTTGCAAATTTCTAGACTTATACATAAAAACATGGCATTAGTGGGTTAAAAGTCCAAAATAGTCATCGAACGGCCCCGTGACTGGCACCAACACCTCGCAGGGGACTAATGTCACTCGTAGGAACTGATCGGGCGATCACAAGACCCTCGGTTTGAGAATATGAAGATAATATGCATATTTCTAAACTTAGGCTTAAAAACAGGGCGTTAGGTGGTGAAAACCTGAAACAGCACTCGAACGACCCCGTGAGTGGAACCAACACCTCGCACGGGACCAATGTTACTCGTAGCAACTGAGTGTGTAATCATGGGACCCCCAGTTTGAAAATACAATGATAATTTGCATATTTCTAGAAGTAGGCTTAAAAATATGACGTTAGTGGGTGAAAACTCGAAACAACCCCCAAACGGCCCCATGAGTGGCACCAACACCTAACACGGGTCCAATGCTACTCGTAGAAACTGACCACGCGATCATGAGACCCTTGTTTGAGAATATGATAATTATTTGCATATTTCTTGACGTACGCTTAAAAACTTCGCGTTTGTGGGTGAAAACTTAAAACAGTCCTCGAACGTCCCCGTGAGTGGTACCAACACCTCGTATGGGACTAATGTCACTCGTAGAAACCCACCGGGTGATCACAGGACCCACGGTTTGAGAATATAACAATAATTTGCAAATTTTTAGACTTAGGCAAAATATGGCATTGGTGTGTGAAAATTCGAAACAACCACCGAACGGCCCCGTCAGTGGCACTAACAACTCACACGGGTAAAAATGTAACTCGTACAAACTGATCTTGTAATCACGGTGCCCTGATTTGAGAATACTACGTTAATTTTCATATATCTACACTTAGTCGTAAAAACATAGCTTTAGTGGGTGAAAACCCATAACAGCCCCCGAACGACCCCTTGAGTGGCATCAACACCTCTCATGGGACCAATGTTAGTCGTAGGAATTAACCGCGTGATCACGACACCCCCATATTTAGAATACGATGAAAATTTGAATATTAATAGACTTAGGCCTAAAAACATGGCGTTAGTGGGTGAAAACTCCAAACATCCTTGAACGGCCCCGTGAGTTGCATCAACACCTCGCACGGGACAAATTTTACTCATAGTAATAGACCGCGTGATCATGGGGAACCCCGGTAAGAGAATACGATGATAATTTTCATATTTCTAGACTTAGGCCTAAAAACATGGCGTTAGTGGGTGAAAACCTGAAACAGTCCCCGAACGGCTCCGTGAGTGGCATCAACACCTCGCACGGGACCAATGGAACTCGTAGGAACTGATCGTGCGATCATAGGACAACCGGTTTGAGAATACGATGACAATTTGCATATTTCTAGACAGTCAAAACTTGGCGTTGGTGGGTGAAAACCTGAAACAATCCCCGAACAGCTCCGTGAGTGGCACCAACACTTCGTACAGGACCAATGTAACTCGTACAGATTGACCGTGCGATCACGGGACCCTCTGTTTGATAATACGATGATAATTTACATATTTCTAGACTTAGGTTTAGGAATATGGCGTTTGTGGGGTAAACCCGAAGAAGCCCCAAAACGGTCCAGTGAGTAGCACCAACACCTCGCACGGGACCAATGTAAACTCGTATGTACTTATCGTACGATCATGGGACCCCCGGTTTAAGAATGAGAAGATAATTTTCATATTTCTAGACTTAGGCTTAAAAACATGGCGTTAGTGGGTGAAAACCCAAAACAGCACCCAAATGACCCCGTGAGTGGCACCAACACCTCGCACGGAACAATGTAACTCGTACAAAATTACCGTGCGATCACGGGACCCTCTGTTTGAGAATATGATGTTAATTTGCATATTTTTAGACAGGCAAAGCTAGGCGTTGGTGGGTGAAAACTCGAAACAGCCCCCGAACGGCCCCTTAAGTGGCACCAACACCTAACACGGGACCAATGTAACTCGTACACACCGACCATCCGATCACGGGACACCCGATTTGAGAATATGACAATAATTTACATATTTATATACTTAGGCTTAAAAACATGGCATTGGTGGGGGAAAACTCAAAACAGGCCCCGAACGGCCTACTGAGTGGCACCAGCACCTCACCCGAGACCAATGTAACTCGTACGAACTGACACTGCAATCACAGTACCACCAGTTTGAGAATCTGATGATAATTTTCATATTTTAAGACTGAGGCTTAAAAACATGGCGTTAGTGGGTGAAAACTCGAAATAGCCCCCGAACGGTCTCGTGAGTGGCACCAACACCTCGCACAGGACCAATGTAACTCGTACAAACTGATCGCATGATCACGGGACCCTCCATTTAAGAATACGGTGATAATTTGCATATTTCCAAACTTAGGCTTAAAAACATGGCATTAGTGGGTGAAAACTCGAAATCACCCCTTGAGTGGCACCTACACCTCACACGGGACCAATGTAACTCGTACGCACTAATCACGCGATCACGGGACCCCCAGTTTGTGAATACGATGATAATTTGCATATTTGTATTCATAGGCTTAATAACATGGTGTTTGTGGGTAAAACCCGAAGCATCCCCCGAATAGCCCCGTGAGTGGTACCAACACCTTGCAAAGGACCCTTGTAACTCGTATGAACTCACTACGCGATCGCGGGACCCCCATTTTGAGAATATGATGATAATTTGAATATTTTTAGACTTAGGCTTAAAAATATGGCCTTAGTGGGTGAAAACCCAAAACATCCCATGAACGGCGTCGTGAGTGGCACCAACACCTCGCACGGGGCCAATGTAACTCGTAAGAACTGATCGCGTGATCACGGGACCCCTAGTTTGAGAATACGATGATAATTTACATATTTGTACACTTAGGTTTAAAAACATGGCGTTAGTGGGTGAAAACCCAAAATAACCCCCGAACGGCCCCGTGAGTGGCACCAACACCTCGTACGGGACCAATGTTACTCATAGGAATTGACCGCGCGAACATGGGACTCCCGATTTGAGAATAGAATGATAATTTGAATATTAGTAGACTTAGGATTAAAAACATGGGATTAGGGGGTGAAAATTCGAAACAGCCCCCGAACGGCCCGTGAATGGCACCAACACCTCGTACGGGACCAGTGTAACTCGTACAAACTGACCGCGCGATCACAGGACCGTCCATTTTAGAATACAATGATGATTTGCATATTTCTAGACTTAGGCTTAAAAACATGGCGTTAGTGGGTGAAAACTCGAAATAGCACCCGAACGGCCCATTGAGTGGCACCAACACCTAACATGAGACCAATGTAACTCGTACGCACTGATCGCGCGATCATAGGACCCCCAGTTTGAGAATACGATTACAATTTGCATATTTCTATACTTAGGCTTAAAAACATGGCATTGGTGGGGGAAACTCCGAACGGCCCTGTTAGTGGCACCAGCACCACTCACGGGACCAATGTAACTCGTACCAACTGACACCACGATCACGGTTTCCCCAGTTTGAGAATATGATGATAATTTGCTTATTTCAATATTGAGGCTTAAAAACATGGCGTTAGTGGGGGAAAACTTAAAATATCCCCCGAACGGTCCCGTGAGTGGCACCAACACCGCGCACGGGACCAATGTAACTCGTACGAACTGACCGTGCGATCCCGGGACCCTCTATTTGATAATACGGTGATAATTTACATATTTCTAAACTTAGACTTAAAACATGGCATTCGTGGGTGAAAACTCGAAACAGACCCTTGAGTGGCACTAACACCTCACACGGGACCAATATAACTCGTACGCACTAATCGCGCGATCACGGGACCCCTGATTTGAGAATACGATGATAATTTGCATATTTTTATACAAAGGCTTAATAACATGGCGTTTGTGGTTAAAACCCGAAGCATCCCCCGAATAGCCCCGTGAGTGGCACCACCACCTCGCACGGGACCAATGTAACTCGTTCGAACTGATCATGTGATCACGGGACCCTCTATTGGAGAATACGAAGATAATTTGCATATTTCTAGACTTAGGCTTAAAAATATGGGGTTTGTGCGTGATACCCGAAATAGCCCTCGAGGCCCCATTAGTGGCACCAACACCTCGCACGGGACCAATGTTACTCATAGGAACAGATCGCGCGATCACGGACCCCCAATTTGAGAATGCAACGATAATTTGAATATTAATAGACTTAGGCTTAAAAACATGGCGTTGGTGGGTGAAAACTCTAAACAGCCCCCGAACGTCCCCGTGAGAGGAACCAACACCTCGCACGGAACTAGTGTTACTTAGAGGAACAGACCACGCAATCACGGGACCCCCGGTTTGAGAATACTACGATAATTTACATATTTGTACACTTAGGTTTAAAAATATGGCGTTAGTGGGTGAAAACCCAAAACAGTCCTCGAACGGCCCCGTGAATGGCACCAACACCTCGCATGGGACCAATGTAACCCGTAGGAACTGATCGTACAATCACGAGACCACCGATTTGAGAATACAATGATAATTTGCATATTGCTAGACTTAGGCAAAACTAGGCGTTGGTAGGTGAAAACCCAAAAAAAACCCCGTATGGCCCCGTGAGTAGCACCAGCACCTCGCAAGGACCAATGTAACATGTTCGAACTAACCGCACAACCGCGGGACCCATGGTTTGAGAATACGATGATAATTAGCAAATTTCTAGACTCAGGCAAAACTAGGCGATCATAGGTGAAAACCCGAAAAATAACCCGAATGGCCCCGTGAGTAGCACCAGCACCTCGCAACTATAATCGCGCGATCACGGCTCCTGAAACATGGCATTAGTGGGTAAAAACCTGAAACAATCCCTGAACGGCTCTGTGAGTGGAATCAATACCTCAAATGGGACCAATGTAACTCGTAGGAACTGATCGTGCGATCACGGGACAACCGGTTTAAGAATACATGGAGTTGGTGGGTGAAAACTCTAAACAGCCCCCGAACAGCCCCGTGAGTGGCACCAACACCTCGCACGGGACCAATGTTACTCATAGGAACAGATCGCGCAATCACGGGACCCCCGACTAGAGAATACAATGATAATTTACATATTTTTATACTTAGGTTTAAAAAATGGTAGTACTGGGTGAAAACCCGAAACAGTACCCGAACGACCCCGTGAGTGGCACCAACACCTCACACGAGACCAATGTTACTCATAGGAACTGATCGTGCAATCATGGGACCATCGGTTTGAGAATACGACGATAATTTGCATATTTTTAGACATGCAAAACTAGGCGTTGGTGGGTGAAAATGCGAAACAGCCCCCGAACGGCCTCTTAAGTGCACCAACGCCTCGCACAGGACCAATGTAACTCGTTCGAATTGACCGCACGACCACGGGACACTCGGTTTGAGAATACGATGATAATTAGAATATTTTTAGACTTAGGTTTAAAAACATGACGTTGGTGAGGGAAAACCTAAAGCAACCCCGAAACGATCGAGTGAGTGGCATCAACACCTCGTACGAGACCAATGTAACTCGAACAAACTGGTCGTTTGATCACGGGACCCTCTGTTTGAGAACATGGTGATAATTTTCATTTTCTAGACGTAGGCTTAAAAACATGGCGTTACTGGTTGAAAACACAAAAGAGCTCCCGAAAGGCCTCGTGAGGGGCACCAATATCTCGCACCGGACTAATGTTACTCGTAGGAACTGATCGCGTGATCACGGGAACCCCGCTTTGAGAATATGATGATAATTTTCATATTTCTAGACTTAGGCTTAAAAACATGGCGTTAGTGGGATAAACCCGAAACACTCCTCGAACGGCCCCGTGAGTGACACCAACACCTCGCAGGGGACTAATGTCACTCGTAAAAACTGACTGGGTAATCACGAGATCCCCGGTTTGAGAATATGACGATAATTTGCATATTTCTAGAATTATTCATAAAAATATAGAGTTAGTGGGTGAAAACTCAGAAAAGTCCTCAAACGGCCCCTTGAGTGGTACTAACACCTCGTTCAGGACTAATGTCACTCATAGGAACTCATCGGGTGATCACAGGACCCCGAGTTTGAGAATAAGATGATAATTTGAATATTTCAAGACTTAGGCAAAATATGGCTTTGGTGGGTGAAAATCCAAAACATCCATCGAACGGCCCCGTGAGTGGCACTAACAACTCGCACGGGACCAATATAACTCGTACGAATTGATCGCGTGATCACGGTGCCCACCATGTTAAAATAGGATGATAATTTACATATTTCTACACTTAGGCATAAAACATGGCGTTAGTGGGTGAAAACCCAAAATAGCTCCCGAACGGCCCCGTGAGGGGTCCCAACACCTCGCACAGGACCAATGTTACTCGTAGGAACTGACCGCGGAATCAGGGGACCCCCAGTGTGAGAATATGACGATAATTTGCATATTTCTAGACTTAGTCTTAAAAACATGGTGTTAGTGGGTTAAAACCCGAAATAGTCCTCGAACTGCCCCGTGAGTGGCACCAACACCTCGTAGGGGACTAATGTCACTCGTAGGAACTGATCGGGCGATCACGAGACCCTCGATTTGAGAATATGGCGATAATTTGCATATTTCTAGACAGAGGCAAAAAAATATGGGATTATTTGGTAAAACCTCGAAACAGCTCCTAAACGGCCCCGTGAGTGGCACCAACACCTCGCAGGGGACCAATGTTACTTGTAGGAACTCATTGTACGATCACGGGATCCCCAATTTGAGAATTCGATGATAATTTACATATTTCTAGATGTAGGTTTAAAAACATGGCGTTAGTTGGTGAAAATCCAAAACATCCCCCGAACGGCCCCATGAGTGGCACCAACACCTAACACGGGACCAATGTAACTCGTAAGCACTACCCGTGCGATCACGGGACCCCCGGTTTGAGAATACGATGATAATTTGCATATTTCTATACTTAGGCTTAAAAACATGGCATTGGTGGGGAAAACTCGAAGCGACCCTAGAAAACCCCGTCTGTGGTACCAACACCTCGCACGGGACCAATGTAACTCGTACGAACTGATCGCGCGATCATGGAACCCCCGGTTTGAGAATACGATGATAATTTGCATATTTCGAGACTTAGGATTAATAACATGGCGTTAGTGGGTGAAAACTCGATACATCCCCCTGAACGACTCCATGAGTGGCACCAACACCTCGCACGAGGCCAATGTAACACATAGGAACTAACTGCCCGATCACGGGCCCCCCGATTTGAAAATACTATGATAATTTGCATATTTCTAGACTTAGGTTTAAAAACATGGCGCTAGTGGGTGAAAACCTAAAACAACCCTCGAATGACCCCGTGAGTGACACCAACACCTCTCACGGGACCAATATAACTCGTAAGAACTGATCGCGCGATCACGGGACCACCAGTTTGAAAATATGATGACAATTTTCATATTTATAGACTTAGGCAAAACTAGGCGTTGATGGGTGAAAACCTAAAACAGCCCAGAACGACCCCGTGAGTGGCACCAACACCTCGCACGGGACCAATGTAACTCGTTCGAACTGACCGCGCGACCACGGGACCCCTGGTTTGAGAATACCATGATAGTTAGCATATTTTTAGGCTTAGGTTTAAAAACATGGCGTTGGTGCGGGAAAAAATAAAGAAGCTCCAAAATGGTCCTGTGATTGGAACCAACACCTCACACGGGACGAATGTAACTCGTACGAACTGATCGTGCGATCACGGGACCCCCGATTTTAGAATACAAAGATAATTTGCATATTGCTAGACTTAAGCTTAAAAATAGGGCGTTTGTGGGTGAAAACTCAAAACAGCTCCCAAACGGCCCCGTGAGTGGCACCAACACCTCGCACAGGACTATTGTTACTCGTAGGAACTGACCGCGTGATCACGGGACCCCCAGTTTGATAATATGATGATAATTTGCATGTTTCTATACATAGGCTTAAAAATATGGCGTCGGTGGGTTAAAACCCGAGACAATCCTCGAACGGCCCCGTGAGTGGCACCATCACTTCGCATGGGGCTAATGTAACTCGTACGAACTGACCACACGATCATGAGACCCTCGATTTGGAAATACGACAATAATTTGTATATTTCTAGACTTAGACCTAAAAACATGGCGTTAGTGGGTGAAAACCCGTAACAGCCCCTGAACGACCCCCTGAGTGGCACTAACACCTCGTACGAGACCAATGTTACTACGATAATTTTAGTGGTAAGAACTAACCGTGCTATCACGGGACCCCCAATTTTAGTTTACGATGATAATTTCATATTTCTAGACTTAGGCGTAAAAACATGGTGTTAGTGGGAGAAAACTCGACACGGTCCTCGAATGACCCCGTGAGTGGCACCAACACCTCGCAGGGGACTAATGTCCCTCATATTAACTGATCGGGCGATCAAGGGGCCCCCAGTTTTAGAATATGATGATAATTTTCATATTTCTAGACTTACGCAAAACATGGTGTTGGTTGGTGAAAATCCGAAATAGCCACCGAACCATATATCTAGTCTTAGGCTTAAAAACATGGCATTGGTGGAGGAAAACACGAAGCAGCCACCAAACGGACCCCTGATTGGCACCAGCACCTCGCACGGGACCAATGTAACTCCTCGTACAAACTAACACCGTTATCACGGTACATCCAATTTGAGAATACGATGATTATTTTCATATATCTAGACTTAGGCTTAAAAACATGGCGTTTGTGGGTGAAAACCCGAAATATCCCCTGAACGGTCCCGTGAGTTTCACCAACACCTCACACGGGACCATTGTAACTCGTAAAAACTGACCGTGCGATCACGATACCTCCGGTTTAAGAATACGATGATAATTTTCATATTTCAAGACTTAGGTTTAAAAATATGGCGTTAGTGGGTGAAAACCCGAAATTGCCCCGGAACGATCCCGTGAGTGTAACCAACACCTTGCATAGGACCAATGTAACTCGGACGAACTAACCACGTGATCATGGGACCCTCGATTTGAGAATACAATGATAATTTGCATATTTCCAAATTTAGACCTAAAAACATGGCGTTAGTTGGGAAAAACCCGAAAAGGCACCCGAACAGCCCGTGAGTGGCACCAAGACCTCGCATGGGACAAAAGTAACTCGCACGAACTTACCGCGCGATCATGAGGGCCCCGGTTTGAGAATACGATGATGATTTGCATATTTCTAGAATTAGGCTTAAAAATATGGTGCTAGTGGGTGAAAACTCGAAACAAACCCCGAACGGCTCCGTGAGTGGCACAAACCCTCGCACGGGACCAATGTTACTCATAGGAACTGACTGCGCGATCACTGCACCCCCAATTTGAGAATATGACTATATTTAGCATATTTCTAGACTTGGGTTTAAAAATAGGTAGTTGGTGGGGGAAAACCAAAAGCAGCCCCAAAGCGTACCAGTGAGTTGCTCCAACACCATTCACGGGACCAATTTAACTCGTAGGAACTGACCGCGCGATCACGGGACCCCCGGTATGATAATAAAATGATAATTTACATAATTCTAGACTTAGGCTTAAAAACATAGCATTAGTGGGTTAAAACCCAAAACAGCCCCGAATGGCCCTGTGAGTGGCACCAACACCTCGTATAGGAACAATGTTACTAGTAGGAACTGACACTGCGAACAAGAAACCCCCAGTCTGAGAATACAATGATAATTTCCTTATTTCTAGACTTAGGCTTAAAAGCATGGCGTTAATGGGTGAAAACCCAAAACAGCCCTCGAACGGCCCCGTGAGTGGCACCAACACCTTGCACGGGACTAATATCACTCATAGGAACTAACTGGGAGATAACGGGACCCCCAGTTTGAGAATACAATGATAATTTGCATATTTATAGACTTAGGTAAAACGTGGCGTTGGTGGGTGAAAATATGAGATAGCCACCGAACGGCCCTTGAGTGAACCTATCAACTCACATGGGACCATTGTAACTCGTAAAAACTAATCGTGCGATCACGGTGCCCTGGTTTGATAATACGATGATAATTTTCATATTTCAAGACTTAGGCTTAAAAACATGGCATTGGTGGGGGAAACCCCGAAGCAGCCCCCAAACAGCCCCGTGAGTGGCACCAACACCTCGCACGGGACCAATATAACTCGTACAAACTGCTACATGATCACAGTACCCTCGGTTTGAGAATTTGACAATAATTTGCATATTTCAACACTGGGGCTTAAAAACATGGCGTTAGTGGGTGGAAACTAGAAATAGCCCTCGAATAGTCATGTGAGTGGCACCAACACCTCGCACGGGGACAATGTAACTCGAAGGAACTGACTGCTTGAGACCCTCGATTTGAGAATACTACGATAATTTGCATATTTCTAGACAAATGTTTAAAAACGTGGTGTTAGTGGATGAAAACTTAAAACAGTCCCTGAATGGCCCCGTGAGTGGCACCAGCACCTCGCACAGGACCAATGTAACGCGTACCAAAGTACTAATCGTGTGATCATGGGACCACCGGTTTGAGAGTACGATGATAATTTGCATATTTTTAGACTAAGGAAAAACTAGGCGTTGGTGGGTGAAAACCCGAAACAGCACAAGAATGGCCCCGTGAGTGGCACCAACACCTCGTTCGAACTGATCGCGCGACCACGGGACCCCAGTTTGAGAATACGGTGATAATTAGAATATTTCTAGATTTAGGTTTAAAAACATTTTTTTGGATGGGGAAAACCCGAAGCACCCCGAAACGGTCTAATGAGTGAAACCAACACCTCGCATGGGACCAATGTAACTCGTATGAAGTGACCGCGCAATCACGGGAGCCCCAGTTTGAGAATACAAAGATCATTTTCATATTTTTAGACTTAGGCTTAAAAACTTTGCTTTATTGGGTGAAAACTCGAAACATCCCCCTAACGGCCCCGTGAGTGGCACCACCACCTCGTACGGGACCAATGTAACTCGGACAACCTCAACGTGCGATCACGAGACCCTATATTTGAGAATACAATGATAATTTTCATATTTCTAGACTTAGTCTTAAAAACATGGAGTCAGTGGGTGAAAACCCGAAACAGCTCCTAAACGGCCCCGCGAGTGGCACCAGCACCACGCACAGGACCAATATTACTCGTAGGAACTGACCGCGCGATGACGGGACACCCAATTTAAAAATATGACAATAAGTTGCATATTTGTAGACTTGGGACTAAAAACACAACGTTAGTGGGTTAAAACTCGAACCAGTCCTCGAATGGCCCCGTGAGTGGCCCCAACACCTCGCAGCGAACTAATGTCACTCGTAGTAACTGACCGGGCGATCAAGATCCCCCGGTTTGAGAATATGATGATAATTTGCATATTTCTAGACTTAGGCAAAACATGAAGTTGGTGGGTGAAAATCCGAAATATCCACCGAACGGCCCCGTGAGTGGCACTAAAAACTCGCACAGGACCAATGTAACTCGTACGAACTCATTGCGTGATCACGTTGCCCCAGTTTGACAATATGACAAAAATTTACATATATATAGACTATGGCTTTAAAACATGGGATTGGTGGAGGAAAACCCGAAGCAGCCCCAGAATCGGCCACGTGAGTGGCACCAGCACCTCGCACGGTTCCAATGTAACTCGTACAAACTCACACCGCGATCACGATTCCTCCTATTTGAGAATACGATGATAATTTGCATATTTCTAGACTTAGGCTTAAAAACATGGTGTTAGTTGGTGAAAATCCAAAATAGCCCCCAAATGGTCCCGTGAGTGGCACTAACACCTCGCATGGGACAATGTAACTCTTATGAACTGACTGTGCGATCACGAGAGGCTCGGTTTGAGAATACAATGGTAATTTGCATATTTCCATACTTAGGCTTAAAAACATGGCGTTAGTGGGTGAAAACTCGAAACAGCCCCCTAACGTACCCGTGAGTGGCACCAACACCTTGCACGGGGCTAATGTAACTCGTATGACCTGATTACGGGATCATGGGACCCCTGGTTTGAGAATACAATGATAATTTGCATATTTATAGACTTGGGGTTACAAACATGGTGTTTGTGGGGGAAACCCGAAGCAGCCCCCGAACGGACCCATGAGTGGTATCAACACCTCGCACGGGACACCCGATTCGAGAATACGATGATAATTTGCATATTTCTATACTTAGGCTTAAAAACATGACGTTAGTTGGTGAAAAGCCAAAACAGACCCCGAATGGCCCCTTGAGTGGCATCAACACCTCGCATGGGACCATCGTAACTCGTAAGAACTGACAGCATGATCACGAGACCCCCGGTTAGAGAATACGAAGAAAATTTGCATATTTCAATACTTAGGCTTAAAATATGGTGTTAGTGTGTGAAAACCCAAAACAGCCCCCAGACGGTCCCATGAGTGGCACCAACAGCTCGCACAGGACCAATGTCGTACAAACTGAACGTGTGGTCGCAGGACCCACGATTTGAGAATAAGACGATAATTTGCATATTTCTAGATTTAGGATTAAAAACATGGTGTTAGTGGGTGAAAACCCGAAACAGCCCACGAATGGTATCATGATTGGGATCAACACCTCACACGGGACCAATGTATCTCGTAGGAACAGATCGCGCGATCACAGGACCCCCTATTTAAGAATACGATGATAATTTTCATATTTCTAGACTTAGGCAAACCATGGCGTTGGTGGGAGAAAACACGAAACAGCCTTAGAAAGGCCCCGTGAGTGGCACCAACACCTCGCATGGGGCCAACGTAACTCATACAAACAGACTGCGCGATCATGGGACCCTGGGTTTGAGAATACTATGATAATTTGCATATTTCAAGACTTAGGCTTAAAAACATTGAGTCAATGGGTGAAAACTCGAAAGAGCTCCTGAACGGCCCCGCGAGTGGCATCAACACCACGCACAGGACCAATATTACTCGTAGGCACTGATCGCGCGATGGTGGGACCCTCAGTTTGAAAATATGACAATAATTTAATATTTCTAGACTTGGGACTAAAAAACATGGCATTAGTGGGTTAAAACTCGAAACTGTCCTCGAATGGCCCCGTGAGTGGCACCAACACTCGCAGGGGCCTAATGTCACTCGTAGTAATTGATCGGGCGATCAAGATCCCCCGGTTTGAGAATATGATGATAATTTGCATATTTCTAGACTTAGGCAAAATATGAAGTTGGTGGGTGAAAATCCGAAATAGCCACCGAATGGCCCCGTGAGTGGGACTAAAAACTCGCACAGGACCAATGTAACTCGTACGAATTGATAGCGTGATCAGGTTGCCCCAGTTTGACAATACAACGATAATTTGCATATATCTAGACTTAGACTTAAAAACATGGCATTGGTGGAGGAAAACCCGCAGCAGCACCCAAACGGCCACATGAGTTGCCCCAGCACCTCGCATGGGACCAATGTAACTCGTACGAATAAACACCGCGATCACGGTACCTCCGATTTGAGAATACGATGATAATTTTCATAATTCTATACTTAGGCTTAAAAACATGGCGTTAGTGGGTTAAAATCCGCAATTTCCCCCGAACGGTCCTGTGAGTGGCACCAACACCTCGCATGGGACCAATGTAACTTGTACGAACTGACCGCACGGTCACAGGAGCCTCGGTTTGAGAATACGATGATAATTTGCATATTTTTATACTTAGGCTTAAAAAGATGGCGTTAGTGGGTTAGCCCCCGAACGGCCCCTTGAGTGGCACCAACACCTTGTATGGGGCTAATGTAACTCGTACGAACTGACTGCGTGATCATGGGACCCCCGATTTGAGAATACGACGATAGTTTTCATATTTATAGACTTAGGGTTGCAAACATGGCGTTGGCGGGGGAAAACCCGAAGCAGCCCTCGAACGGCCCCATGAGTGGTATCAACACCTCGCACGGGACATCCGATTTGATAATACGATGATAATTTGCATATTTCAAGACTTAGGCTTAAAAACATGACGTTAGTGGGTGAAAACCCGACACAGACCCCGAACGGCCCCTTAAGTGGCACCAACACCTCGCATGGTACCAATGTAACTCGTAAGAACTGACAGCCCAAACACGGGACCCCCGGTTAGAGAATACGATGATAATTTTCATATTTCTATACTTAGGCTTAAAAATATGGTGTTAGTGTGTGAAAACCCGAAAGAACCCCCGAACGGACCCATGAGTGGCACCAACATCTCGCACGGGACCAATGTCATACGAACTGAACGTGTGGTCGCAGGACCCACGATTTGAGAATAAGACGATAATTTACATATTTCTAGACTTGGGCTTAAAATCATGGTGTTAGTTAGTGAAAACCCGAAAGTGACCACAAATGGTATCATGAGGGGGATCAACGCCTCGCACGAGACCAATGTATCTCGTAGGAACAGATCGATCACGGGACCCCCTATTTGAGAATACGACGATAATTTGCATATTTCTATACTTAGGTAAAACATGGCGTTAGTGGGGAAAAACACAAAACAGCCTCGGAAAGGCCCTGTGAGTGGAACCAACACCTCGCATCGGGCCAACATAACTCATACAAATAGACTTCACGATCACGGGTGTCACGACCCCAACCCGAAAATAGTAGGGAACGAGTGTCTTGACATGCGACCAAGGCATCCAATATTCTGGCCTTAAAATTTTTGTTTTAACATATATGTAGCGGAAGTATAATCACATGGTTATGAATCGTAAAATACTGAAAATGAAGGAATTACATCATCAGAGCTTTCTAAAGGGAACTTCATTTGTATTAAAATATCAACGAGTAACAACTTGACACAAAGAACTAAACATGCTCTATCTAATTAAACAAACTTCTACTTAAGGTAACAAAAAGAGCTTTAAAATCTAAATCTTCAACATAGTCCTTTTGCGTTCCATCCACGAGCTTAATTATTTCCTGAAAAATGGTTATTTATACAACGTCAGCTAAAAGCCAAATGAGATTCAATCTCTAGACATTCCAGGATTTTTCAGAAAATTGATACCTATTCAATTTAGAACATAAGTTATATATATAGAGATAGTAATTTCAAGTAATATATATAAAGTAAATGACAATATATATATTCAGAATAAACAGTTCAGAACAGTGCAGATAAAACAATTGAGCATATGTCAATTATTTAGTTTTAGTGGCCATGTACGCTCTAATACCCAGACAGATAGTGTTACCAAATGTTTCCACCCGGTAACATCCCAGACAGATAATCATGATTTTTGGAACAACGCCTTGTTTAGGGCACACCAGCGATAAACCAGCTGGGAAGGTACCACCCAAATATTTTCACCCGGTAGTCAAGGCCAATATAGTAAGAGAGTTTCCATAGGTTGAGTCAATAATTTCAGAATTCAAATCAGATGTTTATATGGAGAGATATAAACATATAACAAACGACGGAATCATCGGTATCAGATGCATTTTGAGAATACAAGCATTTCACAAAATATACATAGTTTGCATAATATAATATAATCAAAATGCACAAGAAATTGCATAGAGTACTCACCTAAAATAGAGGTCGAAATTATTGATAATGAGTCTTCGATCGCACGTTAATCTAAGATATACGATAAAGGTTTAAGTATACGTTCTAAACAAGGTCTAGTCTCCATATTGTATTTTAATAATAACTTGTTTCAAAGGATTACTAAAAACCATTTTCTTAACTTTTAAAACTCATTGATCGTAATTAAAGGATTCAATTCATAGTTCTTCCTAATCAGTCGGTTCCTAGTAGAGATGGAGGGTCACAGAGGCACCACTTAAATACCATCTCAACTAGACAGAATTTCACCGGGACTGACTTTGGAATTACTTAAATGAGATTCCATAATAACGAGCAATTACTTACAAAAATCATTTTAAAAAGCGTATATATATTGCCAAACAAGTTGACATATTTTGAAAATAAAATCAATTTAGATTGTTTCCAAATTTTCGGTTTTGATTAGTGGAGCCTTTAGTGTATTTTCCCATCATAACTACTAACTAAAGCTATAAAGCACGAAATTAAAACTATAAATATGCATTACAACATTTAAATAAAATCATACCTTCGAAACGAATTCTTTCTTCAAAATTATAGAACTCCTTCTTAAGATATTTTCCAAGCTATCACTCTTTCTTACTATAATTCTCAAGGAATTGGTGTGAGTTATAAATGATCCCAAAGGCCCTATTTATAGGTTTCCAAAAGTATTGCGGTGTTGACACATGTCTAATGACTAGGCATTTTGGATTGGTGATTCAACACCGAGGTGTCATGATCCGGAGTGGTCTTGCAGTGTTAATATCACCAAATGATGACGAGTGTTTTAGCTCTCTCTCTCTACAGATGACATGTGGAAGGTGGAAGTGACCAGCACGTGGTGGAAAGGTGATAAAGGTACAAGGGTCATTTCACAAATGAAGGGTATTTTGGTAATTTCAGGCTATATATTTTGAATATTTCTTAGAGGTCCTTAAAAATATTTTATTTACAAAATGGCCCATTTTATATTTTTATTTTAGTCCTTAAAGTTTCATAAAATTATATTTTCTACCACAAAACTTATTATTTGCCTTAAGATATGTCATAAGACTTCGATTTTATCCAATTTACAGTTGATTCTTCGTAATTAAAAATGGGATTTGTTATATTGATAGCCAATAATACCACATATCTAATAATATAACATTTATAAGATAATAAGTAACACAAGAGTGTAAAAACAAACTATATAAAAGTGGGGTCATTACATCCTACCCTCCTTATAAAAAGTTCGGTCCCCAAACTTTACTTACATTAATTTTCAAAAAGGTATGGATATCGCTCCTTTATCTCATCTTCCCGCTCCCACGTTGCTTCTTCAACTGAATGATTACGCCATAATACTTTGACTAGTGGAATTATCTTGGTTCGTAATATTTGATCTTTACGGTCCAAAATTTCTACCGAATGCTCAATGTATGACAATAAGATATGTAATGGATATGGGACATATTTCTTTATCATTGATACATGAAACACATTATGTACACTAGAGAGTTCAGGTGGTAAGGCTATTTTATATGCAACAGCTCTTATCCTTTCAAGAATTTCAAAAGGTCCTATGTATCTTGGTCTCAACTTCCCTTTCTTCCCAAATCGTAATACTCCCTTTGCAGGCGATACTCGCAAGAACCCATAATCTCCTCTTTGGAATTCTAACTGTCGGTGTCGATTGTCAACATAACTCTTTTGACGGCTTTGAGCGGTTCGAAATCGGTCTTGTATTAATTTCACCTTCTCTGTTGTGATCTGAATCAATTCTGGTCCCAACAATTTTCTTTCCTCAACTTCTACCCAACATATAGGGGAATGACACCTTTTACCATAGAGTGCCTCATATGGAGCCATTTGAATACTTTCTTGATAACTATTATTATATGCGAATTCCACTAATGGTAAATGATCATCCCAATTCCCTTTCAAATCAAGTACACATGCCCTAAGAATATCCTCTAAGGTTTGAATAGTTCTCTCTGATTGTCCATCTGTTTAAGGATGAAAAGTTGTGCTGAAATTTAATTGTGTTCCCATGGCTACTTGTAGGCTTTTCCAAAAGTGAGACACAAATCTGGGGTAACGATCAGTAACAATTGAAATTGGGGTTCCATGAAGTCTAATAATTTCCCGCACATACAACTTAGCTAACTTTTCTAAAGAATGGGTAATCTTAATGGCAAGAAAATGAGCAAATTTAGTTAGCCTATAAATAATTACCCAAATAGAATCATTACCATTTGAACTCCTTGGTAAACCTGTCACAAAATCCATAGTGATATGTTCCCATTTCCACTCCGGGATAGGTAGGGGTTGTAGTAATCCTAATGGTTTTTGATGGTCAGCTTTTACTTCTTGATAGACCAAACACTGAGATACAAATTTTGCTATCTCCCTTTTCATGTTACTCCACCAAAACACTTCTACAATATCTCTATACATCTTCGTATTTCTGGGATGAAATGTGAATCTCGAGTAATGACTTTCCTCTAAAATTTTCCTCTTTAGTTGGGCATCACGTGGAACACACACTCAATTTCCAAACCTCAATATATCATCCCGTATTGCAAATTCCATTCTCTTCCCTTCAATAACCTCTTCTCTAATCTTCTTCATTTGTGGGTCATTTACTTGTGCAATTTTTATCCTTTCCATCAATATGGGTTGTACTTGTAAGTTTTCAATCATTCCACCTTTACTATAAATACGAAGATAATTTGGATATTTTTAGACTTAGTTTTAAAAACATGGCGTTAGTGGGTGAAAATCCGAAACAGTCCTCGAATGGCCCCGTGAGTGGCAGCCAACACCTCGTACGGGACTAATGTCACTCGTAGGAACTGACCGGGCGATCATGTCACCCCCGGTTTGAGAATATGAGAATAATTTGCATATTTCTACACTTAGGCAAAACATGGTGTTAGTGGCTAAAAACCCAAAATAGGAACCAAACGGTCCCGTGAATGGCACTAACAACTCCACAGGATCAATGTAACTCGTACAAACTGATCGCGTGATTACGGGACACCCCGATTTGAGAATATGATGATAATTTGCATATATTTAGACTTAGGATTAAAAACATGGCGTTGGTGGGGGAAAACTCGAAGCTGCCCCCGAATGGCCCCATGAGTGACACCAACATCTCTCACGGGACCAATGTAACTCGTGTGAACTGACCGCGCGATCACGGTACCCCTGATTTAAGAGTACAACGTTAATTTGCATATTTCTAGACTTAGGTTTAGAAAAATGGCGTTAGTGGGGGAGAACCCAAAATTGCCCCCGAACGGTCCCATGAGTGGTACCAACACCTCGCACGGGACAAATGGAACTTGTACGAACAAACCACGCGATCTCGGGGACCTCGGTTTGAGAATACAATTATATTTGCATATTTCTAGACTTTGGCTTAAAAACATAGCGTTAGTGGGTGAAAACCCAAAACGTCCCCTAAACGGCCCCGTGAGTGGCACCAACACCTCGTACGGGACCAATGTAAGTGGTACGAACTAACCGTGCGATCACGGGACCCCCGGTTTGAGAATACGATAATAATTTTCATATTTATAGGCTTAGGCTTAAAAATAAGGCGTTAGTGGGTGAAAACCCGAAACTGCCCCCGAACGGCCCCATGCATGGCACCAGCACCTCGCACGGGACCAATGTAACTCGTACAAACTGACTGTGTAATCATGATTTTAGAATACGATGATAATTTGTATATTTTTATACTTTGCATTAAAAACATGGCGTTGGTGGGAGATACCCGAAGCAGCCTCTGAACGGCGTTATGAGTGGCACCAACACCTCGCACTGGACCCATGTAACTCGTACAAACTGACTGCACGATCATAGGACACCCGATTTAAGAATACAATAATAATTTTCATATTTCTAGACTTAGGCCTAAAAAGATGGCGTTAGTGGGTGAAAACCTGAAATGGCCCCTGAACGGCCCCGTGAGTGGCACTCGCACCTCGTACAGGACCAATGTAATTCGTAAGAAGTGACCGTGCAATCACGGGACCCTCGATTTGATAATACAACGATAATTTTCATATTTTTAGACTTAGGATTAAAGACATGGCATTAGTGGTTGAAAACCCAAAATCTCCCCCGAACGGTCCCGTGAGTATAAACAACACCTTGCACAGGAACAATGTAACTTGTACGAACTAACCGCACGATCACAGGACCCTCGGTTTAAGAATACGACGATAATTTGCACACTTCTAGACTTAGGCTTAAAAACATGGCGTTAGTGGGTGAAAACCCGAAACGGCCCCCGAACCGCCCCGTAAGTGGGACCAACACCTCGCACGGGACCAATGTAAATCGTAAGAATAGACCGCATGAATATAGGACCCCTGGTTGGAGAATACGTTGTTAATTTGTATATTTCTAGACTTAGGCAACACATGGCGATGTTGGGGGAAAACATGAAATAGCCTCCGAATGGCCCCGTGAGTGGCACCAACTCCTCGCACCGGACCAATGTAACTCGTAGGAACAGACCGCATGATCACAGGACCCCCGGTTGGAGAATACGCCGTTAATTTGCATATTTTTAGACTTAGGCAAAACATGGCATTGGTGGGGGAAAACATGAAACAGCCTCTGAATTACCCCGTGAGTGGCACCAACACCTCTCCCGGACCAATGTAACTCGTAGGAGCTGATCACGTGATCAAGGGACCCCCGGTTTGATAATACGGTGATTATTTTCATATTTTGAGACTTTGGCTAAATCTGGCGTTGGTGGATGAAAACTCAAAACAGCCCCCGAACGGCCCCGTGAGTGGCACTAACACCTCGCAAGGGACCAATATAACTCGTACAAACTGACCGCGCAAACACGGGACCCTCATTTTCAAAATATAATGATAATTTGCATATTTCTAGACTTAGGCTGAAAAACATGGTGTTGGTGGGAGAAAACTACAAACAACCCCCGAATGACCCCGTGAGTGGAACCCACACCTTGCACGGGAACCATGTAACTCGTACGCCCTGACCCCGTGATCACGGGACCCCCAATTTTAGAATACGATGATAACTTGTATATTTCTATACTTAGCCTTAAAAACATGGCATTGGTGGGGGAAGCCCAAAGCAGCCCCCGAACGGCCTCGTGAGTGGCAACAACACCTCGCACAGGATCAATGGAACTCGTACAAACTCACCTCGTGATCATGGGACCCCTGGTTTAAGAATACCATGATAATTTGCATATTTCTTGACTTAGGCTTAAAAATAAGGCATTAGTGGGTCAAAAGCCGAAATAGCCCTCTAACGGTCCCGTAAGTGGCACCAAACCTCGCACAGGACCGATGTAACTCGAAAAAATTGACCGCATAATCACGGGACCCCCGGTTTGAGAATACAATGATAATTTGGATATTTATAGACTTCGTCTTAAAAAGATGGCGTTAGTGGGTGAAAACCTAAAACATCCCCCGAACGACTCCGTGAGTGGCACTCCACATCGTACGAGACCAATGTAATTCGTAGGAATAAACCGCATGATCACAAGACCCCCGGTAGGAGAATACAACGTTAATTTTCATATTTCTAGACTTAGGATTAAAAACATGGTGTTAGTGGGTAAAAACCCAAAATTACCCCCGAACGGTCCCGTAAGTGGCACCAACACCTCGCACAGGACCAATGTAACTCGTACGAAATAATCACGCGGTCATGGGACCCTTGGTTTGAGAATACGATGATAATTTGCATATTTCTAGACTTAGGCTTAAAAACATAGCGTTAGTGGGTGAAAAGTCGAAACGGCCCCTAAACGGCCCCGTGAGTGGCACCAACGCCTCGCACGGGACCAATGTAACTGGTACTAACTTACCGTACGATCACGGGACCCCTAGTTTGAGAATACGTTGATACTTTTCATATTTCTAGATTAGGCTTAAAAACATGGCGTTAGTGGGTGAAAACCCTGAACGGCCCCCTGAGTGGGACAAACACCTCGCACGGGACCAACGTAACTCGTAGAAACAGACTGCATGATCAAAGGACCCGCGATTGGATAATACACCTTAATTTACATATTTCTTGAATTTGGTAAAACATTACGTTGGTGGAGGGAAAACACGAAACAACCTTTGAACGGCCCCGTGAGTGGCTCCAACATCTCGCATGGGACCAATGTAACACGTACGAACTGACTGTGCGATCACGAGACCCCTCGTTTGATAATATGATGATAATTTGTATATTTCTAGACTTAGGTAAACCATGGCATTGGTCGGGGAAAACCTGAAGCAACCCCAAAATGGCCTCGTGAGTTGCACCAACACTCTCACGAGACAATGTAACTCGTATGAACTGACCACACGATCACGGGACCCCGAGTTTGAGAATACGATGATAATTTGCATATTTCTAGACTTGGGCTTAAAAACATGGCGTTAGTGGGTGAAAACCTGAAATAACCCCCGAACGGCCCCGTGAGTGGCACCAACACCTCGTACGGGACCAATGTAATTCGTACAAATTAATTGCGCGATCACGGGACCCTCGTTTGAGAATATGATGATAATTTGCATATTTCTAGACATAGGCTTAAAACATGGTGTTAATGGGTGAAAACACAAAACAGCCCCCGAACGGCCCCATGAGTGGCACCAACAACTCGTACGGGACCAATCTAACGTGTACGAACTGATCGCGTGATCATGGAACCCCTGTTGAGAATACAATGATAATTTGGATAATTTTAGACTTAGGCTTAAAAATATGGCATTAGTGGGTGAAAACTGAAACAGTCCTCGAATGGCCACGTGAATGGCACTAACACCTCGCACTGGACTAATGTCACTCGTAGGAACTGATCGAGTAGTCACGGCATGCTCGGTTTGAGAATACAATGATAATTTGCAAATTTATACACTTAGGTAAAACATGGCGTTAGTGAATGAAAATCGAAAACAAGCACCGAACGGCCCGTGAGTGGCACTAACAACTTGCACGGGACCCTTGATTTTAGAATACGATAATAATTTGCACATTTCTAGACTTAGGTTGAAAAATATGGCGTTGGTGTGGGAAAACTCAAAGATGCCACCGAACGGCCCTGTGAGTGACACCAACACCTCGCATGGGACTAGTGTAACTCTTACGAACTGACAGCGCAATCACGGTTCCCTCAGTTTAAGAATACGATGATAATTTACATATTTCAAGACTTTGGTTTAAAAACATGGCGTTAGTGGGTGAAAACTAGGTTTAAAAACATGGCATTAGTGGGTGAAAACCCAAAATTGCCCCCGAACGGTCCGGTGAGTGGCACCAACACCTCGCATAGGACCAATGTAACTCGTACGAACTAACCGCACGATCACGGGACCCTCAGTTTTAGAATATGATGATAATTTTCATAGTTCTAGACTTAGGCTTAGAAACATAGGGTTGGTGGGTGAAAACCCAAGTCGGCCCCCAAACGGCCCCGTGAGTTGCACCAAAACCTCGCACGGGACAAATGTAACTGGGTATAATTGATCGTGCGATCATGGGACCCCCTGTTTGAGAATACGACGATAATTTGTATATTTCTAGACTTAGGCTTAAAAATATGGCGTTAGTGGGTGAAAACCCGAAATGGCCCCCAAACGGCCCCGTGAGTGGCACCAACACCTCGTACGGGACCAATGTAACTGGTATGAACTAATCGCACGATCATGAGACCCCCGTTTTGAGAATACAACAATAATTTGCATATTTCAGACTTAGGCTTAAAAACATGGCGATGGTGGGGAAAACAATAAGCTGCCCCCGAACGGCCCCGTGAGTGACACCAACACCACGCACGGGACCAATGTAACTCATACGAACTGATCTCGCGATCATGGTAACCTTGGTTTAAGAAAATTATGATAATTTGCATATTTCTAGAGTTGGGTTTAAAAACATGGCGTTAGTGGGTGAAAACCCAAAATTGCACCTGAACGGTCCAGTGAGTGGCACCCACACCTCGCACTGGGCTAATGTAACTCGTACGAACTAACCACGTGATCTCGGGAGCCTCGTTTTGACAATAAGACAATAATTTGCATATTTCTAAACTTAGGCTTAAAAACATTGCGTTGGTGGGTGAAAACCAGAAACATCCCCCAAACGGACCTGTGAGTAGCACTAACACCTCGCACGGGACCAATGTAACTAGTACGAACTGACCGTGTGATCACGGGACCCCCGGTTTGAGAATATGTCAATAATTTATATATTTCTAGGCTTATGCTTAAAAACATGGCGTTAGTGGGTGAAAACCCGAAATAGCACCCGAACAACCCCGTGAGTGGCACCAACACCTCGCACGGGACCAATGTAACTCGTAAGAACTGATCGCATGATCACGGGACCCTCGGTTTGAGAATACGACGATAATTTGCATATTTCTAGACTTTATCGTAAAAACATAGCATTAGTGGGTGAAAACCCAAAATGGCCCCCAAACGGCCCTGTGAGTTGCACCAACACCTCGCACGGGACCAATGTAACTGGTACGAATTGACCACGCGATCATGGGACCCCCAGTTTGAGAATACAATGATAATTTTCATGTTTCTAAATTAGGCTTAAAAACATGGCGTTTGTGGGTGAAAACCTGAAATAGCCCTCGAAAGGCCCCGTGAGAGGCACCAACACCTCGCACGGGACCAATGTAACTCGTAAGAACTGATCGCACGATCACGAGACCCTCGGTTTGAGAATACAAAGATAATTTGGATATTTCTAGACTTAGGGTTAAAAACATGGTGTTAGTGGGTGAAAACCCAAAACAGCCCCTGAACGGCCCCTTAAGTGGCACCAACACCTTGCATGGGACCAATGTAACTCATACAAACTGAGCGCATAATCATAGGACCCTCGAATTGAGAATAAGACGGTAATTTTCATATATTTAGACTTTGGCTTAAAAACATGGCGTTAGTGGGTGAAAACCTGAAACATCCCTCGAACGGTCCCATGAGTGGGACCAACACCTCGCAGGGGACAAATGTTACTCGTAGGAACAGACCGCATGATGACAGGACCCTCGGTTGGAGAATACGCTGTTAATTTACGTATTTCTAGACTTAGGCAAAACATGGCGTTGGTGGGGAAAAACACGAAGCATCCTCCGAACGGCCCCGTGAGTGGCACAAATGCCTCGCATGGGACCAATGTAACTCGTACGAACTAACTGCGCGATAACGAGACCCTTGGTTTGAGAATACGACGATAATTTTCAAATTTCTAGACTTAGGCATAACATGGCGTTGGTGGGGGAAAACTCGAAGCAGCCCCAAAACGGCCCCGCGAGTTGCACCAACACCTCGCACGAGACAATGCAACTCGTACGAACTGAACCGGCGATCACGGGACCCCGAGTTTGAGAATACGACGATAATTTACAAATTTCAAGACTTGGGCTTAAAAACATGGCGTTAGTGGGGGAAAACCCGAAATAACTCCCGAACGGCCTCATGAGTGGCACCAATACCTCGTACGGGACTAATCTAACTCGTACAAATTGACCGCGCGATCACAGGACTGTCGATTTGAGAATACGACGATAATTTGCATATTTCTAGACTTAGGATTAAAACATGGTGTTAATGGGTGAAAACCCAAAATATCCCCCGAACGACCCCGTGAGTGGCACTAACAAATCGTACGAGACCATTGTAACTCGTACGAATTGATCGCGCGATCGCGGGACCCTCGGTTTGAGAATATGACGATAATTTGAATATTTTTAGACTTAGTCTCAAAAACATGGCGTTAGTGGGTGAAAACTCGAAACAGTCCTCGAACGGCCCCATGAGTGGCACTAACACCTCGCATGGGACTAATGTCACTCATAGGAACTGACCGAGCGATCACGGTAACCTCGATTTGAGAATATGACGATAATTTTCATATTTCTACACTTGTCCAAAACATGGCATTAGTGGGTGAAAACCCAAAACAAGCACCGAACGTCCCCGTGAGTCGCACTATCAACTCGCATGGGACCAATGTAACTCGTACGAACTGGTCGCACGATCACGGGACCCCCGGTTTGAGAATATGATAATAATTTGCATATTTCTAGACTTAGGCTTAAAAACATGGCATTGGTGGGGGAAAACTCGAAGCTGCCCCCGAACGGCTCCGTGAGTGACACCAACACCTCGCACGGGACCACTCTAACTCATACTAACTGACCGCGAGATCACGGGACCCCCGATTTTAGAATATGATAATAATTTGCATATTTCTAGACTTAGGCTTAAAAACATGGCATTGGTGGGGGAAAACTAGAAGCTGCCCTCGAACGGCCCCGAGAGTGACACCAACACCTCGCACGGAACCAATGTAACTCGTTAGAACTGACCGCGTGATCACACTACCCTCGGTTTAAGAATGCGATGATAATTTGCATATTTCTAGACTTAGGTTTAAAAACTTGGCGTTAGTGGGTGAAAACCCAAAATTGCCCTTGAACGGTCCGGTGAGTGGAACCAACACCTCACACAGGACCAATATAACTCGTATGAATTAACTGCGCGACCACGCGACCCTCAGTTTGAGAATAGGACAATAATTTGTATATTTCTAGACTAAGCCTAAAAACATAGCGTTAGTGGGTGAAAACCCGAAATGACCCCAAACGGCCTCGTGAGTGGCACCAACACCTCGCACAGGACCAATGTAACTGGTACAAACTGATCGGTCGATCACAGGACCCCCGATTTGTGAATAAGATGATAATTTGCTTATTTCTAGACTTAAGCTTAAAAATAGCGTTAGTCGGTGAAAACCCAAAACGGCCACCAAACGGACCCGTGAGTTGCACCCACACCTCGCACGAGACCAATGTAACTGGTGCGAACTGATCGCGCGATCACGGGACCCTCGATTTGGGAATATGACAATAATTTGCATATTTCTAGACTTAGGCTTAAAAACATGGCGTTAGTGGGTGAAAACCCAAAATAGCCCCCGAACGGCCCCGTGAGTGGCACCAACACCTCGCACGGGACCAATGTAACTCGTAAGAACTGATCGCCTAATCACGGGATCCCCGATTTGAGAATACAATGACAATTTGTATATTTCTAGACTTAAGCTTAAAAATATGGTGTTAGTGGGTGAAAACTCAAAAAATCCCCCGAACGGCCCCGTGAGTGGCACCAACACTTCGCATGGGACCAATGTAACTCATACAAATGGAGAGCACAATCACAGGACCCCCGATTTGAAAATAAGACAGTAATTTTCATATTTCTAGACTTTGGCTTAAAAACATGGTGTTAGTGGGTGAAAACCCGAAACAACCACCGAACGGCCCCATGAGTGGGACCAACACCTCGCACGGGACCAATGTAACTCGTAGGAACCGACCGCATGATCACACGACCCCCAGTTGGTGAATATGCCGTTAATTTGTATATTTTTAGACTTAGGCAAAACATGGCGTTGGTGGGGGAAAACACGAAACGACCTCTAAATGGCCCCGTGAGTGGCACCAATACCTCGCACGGGACCAATGTAACTCGTTGGAACTGATCACGCATTCACGGGACCCCCGGTTTGAGAATACGATAATTATTTTCATATTTCTAGACTTAGGCAAAACATGGCGTTGGTGGGTGAAAACTCGAAACAACCCCCGAATGGCCCGGTGAGTGACACCAACCTCGCACGGGACCAATGTAACTCGTACAAACTGACCGCGCAATCACGGGACCCTCATTTTGAGAATATAACGATAATTTGCATATTTCTAGACTTAGGCTGAAAATCATGGCGTTAGTGGGTGAAAATTCCAAACAGCCTCCGAACGGCCCCGTGAGTAGCACCAACACCTCGTACGGGACCAATGTAACTCATACGCACTGACCGCGCAATCACGGGACCCCCAAATTTTAGAATACGATGATAATTTCTATATTTATATACATACCCTTAAAACATGCCGTTGGTGGGGGAAACCTGAAGCAGCCCCTAAACGGCCCCGTGAGTGGCACTAACACCTCGCACTGGACCAATATAACTCATACGAACTGACCACATGAACACGATACCCCCGGTTTAAAAATTCGACGATAATTTGCATATTTTTGGCATTTGGCTTAAAAATATAGCGTTAATGGGTGAAAACTCAAAATAACCCCCGAACGGCCCGTGAGTGGCACTCGCACCTCGTACGGGACCAATGTAATTCAAAAGAACCGATCGCGCAATCACAGGACCCCCGATTTCAGAATACGATGGTAATTTGCATATTTCTAGACTTTAGCATAAAAACAAGGCATTAGTGGGTGAAAACCCGAAACGGCCCCCAAACGGCCCCGTGAGTGGGACCAACACCTCGCACGGGACCAATGTAACTCGTAGGAATAGACCGCATGATCACAGGACCCCCGATTGGAGAATATGCCATTAATTTGCATATTTTTAGACTTAGGCAAAACATGGCGTTGGTGGCGAAAAACACGAAACAATCTCTGAATGGCCCCGTGAGTGGAACCATCACCCTGCACGGGACCAATGTAACTCATAGGAACTGATCATGCGATCGCGGGATCCCCGGTTTGAGAATAAGAAATTTTTTTTCATATTTCTAGACTTAGGCAAAATGTGGCGTTAGTGGGTGAAAACTCGAAATAGCCCCCGAATGGCCCCGTGAGTGGCACCAATACCTCCCACGGACCAATGTAACTTGTATAAACTGACCTCGCAGTCACGGGACCCTCATTTTGAGAATATAATGATAATTTGCATATTTCTACACTTAGGCTGAAAAACATGGCGTTAGTGGGTGTAAACTTAAAACAGCCCCCGAACGGCCCCATGAGTGGCACCAACACCTCGTACGGGACCAATGTAACTCGTACGAACTGATCGCGTGATCACCGAACCACTAATTTGAGAATAAGATGAGAATTTGTATATTTGTAGACTTAGGCATAAAAACATTGCGTTAGTGGGTGAAAACCCTAAACAACCCCCGAACGGTACCATGAGTGGGAACCACACCTCGCACGCGACCAATGTAACTCTTAGGAACAGATCGCGCGATCAAGGGACCCCCAATTTGAGAATACGAAGATAATTTGTATATTTTTAGACATAGGAAAAACATGGCATTTGTGGGGTAAAACACGAAACATCCCCCGAACGGCCCCATGAGTGGCAGCAACCCGTTACACGGGACTAATGTAACTCATACGAACTGACAACGTGATCACGGGACCCTCAATTTGAGAATTTGAGGATAATTTGCATATTTATAGACTTATGATTAAAAACATGGCACTAGTGGGTGAAAACTCGAAATTGCCCCCGAACGGTCACGTGAGTGGCACCAACACCTCGCACAAGACCATGGTAACTCATAAAAACTAACCGCGCGATCTCGGGACCCTCGGTTTGAGAATACGATGATAATTTGCATATTTCTAAACATAGGCTTAAAAACATAGCGTTAGTGGGTGAAAGCCCTAAACGGCCCCTAAACGGCCTCGTGAGTGGAACCAACACCACACACGGGACCAAGGTAACTGGTACGAATAGACCGCGCGATCACGCGTCCCCCGGTTTAAGAATACGATGATAATTTTCATATTGTAGACTTAGGCTTAAAAACATGGCGTTAGTGGGTGAAAACCCAAAATAGTACCCGAACGGCCCCGTGAGAGGCACCAACACCTAGCACGGGACCAATGTAACTCGTAAGAACTGACCACACGATCATGAGACCCCCGGTTTGAGAATACAATGATAATTAGGATATTTCTAGACTTAGGCTTAAAAACATGGTGTTAGTGGGTGAAAACCTGAAACAGCCCCCGAACGGCCCCGTGAGTGGCACCAACACCTCGCATGGGACCAATGTAGCTCGTACAAACAGAGCGCACAATCATAGGACCCCCGATTTGAGAATAAGATGATAATTAGAATATTTCTAAACTTTGGCTTAAAAACATGGCGTTAGTGGGTGAAAACCCGAAATAGCCCCCGAACGGCCCCGTGAGTGGGAACAACACCTCGCACGGGACCAATGTAACTCGTAGGAACAGACCGCATGATCACAAGACCCCCGATTGGAGAATATGTCATTATTTTGCATATTTCTAGACTTAGGCAAAACATGGCGTTGGTGAGGGAAAACACATAACAGCCTCCGAACAGCCACATGAGGGGCACCAACACCTTGCATGGGACCAATGTAACTCGTACGAACTGACTGTGTGATCACGAGACCCCGGGTTTGAGAATACGATGATAATTTGAATATTTCTAGACTTAGTCAAAACATGGCGTTGTTGAGGGAAAAACCAAAGCATCCCCAAAATGGCCCAGTGAGTTGCACCAACACCACGGACGAGACCAATATAACTCGTACAAATTGACCACGCGATCAAGGGACCTCGGGTCTGAGAATACGACGATAATTTTCATATTTCTAGACTTGGGATTAAAAACATGGTGTTAGTGGTTGAAAATACGAAACAACCCCCGAACGGCCCCGTGAATGGTACCAACACCTCGCACGGGACCAATGTAAATTGTACAAATTGACCGCACGATCACGGGACCCTCAATTTGAGAATACGATGATGATTTGCAAATTTCTAGATTTAGGCTTAAAACATGGTGTTAATTGGTGAAAACCTAAAACAGCCCCCGAACGGCCCCGCGAGTGGCACCAATAACTTGTACGAACTGACCGCGTGATCATGGGACCCCCGGTTTGAAAATACGATGACAATTTCGATATGTTTAGACTTAGGCATAAAAACAAGGCGTTAGTGGGTGAAAATGCGAAACAGTCCTCGAACAGCCCTATGAGTGGCACTAACACCTCGCACGGGACTAATGTCACTCGTAGGAACTGACTGGGAGATCATGGCACCCACGATTTGAGAATACGACGATAATTTGCATATTTCTACTCTTAGGTAAAACATGGCATTAGTGGGTGAAAACCCAAAATAAGCACCGAACGGCCCCATGAGTGGCACTAACAACTCGCACGGGACCAATGTAACTCGTACGAACTGACCGTGCTATAACAGGACCGCCGATTGGAGAATACGAAAATAATTTGAATATTTCTAGACTTATGATTAAAAACATGTTTTGGTCGGGGAAAACTCGAAGCTGCCCCCGAACGGCCCCGTGAATGACACCATCACCTGGCACGGGACTAATGTAACTCGTATGAACTGACCGCGCGATCACGGTACCCTCGGTGTAAGAATACGATGATAATTTTCATATTTCTGGATTATGGTTTAAAAATATGGCGTTAGTGGGTGAAAACCCAAAATTGCCCCGAACGGTCCCGTGAGTGGCATCAAGACCTCGCACAGGACCAATGTAACTCATACAAACAAACCACGCGATCACGCGACCCTCGGTTTGAGAATACGATGATAATTTGCATATTTCTAGACTAAGCCAAAAAACATAGCGTTAGTGGGTGAAAACTCGAAACGGCCCCCAAACGTCCCCACGAGTGGCACCAACACCTCGCACGGGACCAATGTAATTGGTACGAACTGACCGCGCGATTACGGGACCCTCGGTTTGAGAATACGACAATAATTTGCATATTTCTAGACTTAGGTTTAAAAACATGGCATTAGTGGGTGAAAACCTGAAACAGCCCCCGAACGGCCCCGTGAGTGACACCAACACCCCGCACGGGACTAATGTAACTCATATGAACTGACCGCGCGATCACAGTACCCTCGATGTAAGAATACGACGATAATTTTCATACTTCTTGATTTTGGTTTAAAAACATGGCGTTAGTGGGTGAAAACCCAAAATTGCCCCCGAACGGTCCCGTGAGTGGCACCAACACCTCGAACAGGACCAAAGTAACTTGTACAACTGACCGCGCAATCACAAGACCCTCGGATTGAGAAGACGACGATAATTTGCATATTTCTAGACTAAGCCAAAAAACATAGAGTTAGTGGGTGAAAACTCTAAATGGCCCCCAAACGTCCCCGTGAGTGGCACCAGCACCTCGCACGGGACCAATGCAATTGGTACGAACTGACCGCGTGATCACGGGACCCTCGGTTTGAGAATACAGCAATAATTTGCATATTTCTAGACTGAGGTTTAAAAACATGGAGTTAATGGGTGCTAACCCAAAATTGCAACCGAACGGTCCTGTGAGTGGCACCAACACCTCGCATTGGACTAAGGTAACTCGTACGAACTGATCGCGCGATCACGGGACCCTCGATTTGAGAATACGATGATAATTTTCATATTTCTAGACATAGGCTTAAAAACGTAGCATTAGTGGGTAAAAACCCAAAACGGTCCTCAAATGGCCCCGTGAGTTGCACCAACACCTCGCACGGGACCAATGTAACTGGCACAAACTGACTGCATGATCACGGGACCCCTGGTTTGAGAATACGGAAATAATTTCCATATTTCTAAACTTAGGCTTAAAAACATGCTGTTAGTGGGTGAAAACCCGAAACAACCCTCGAATGGCCCCGTGAGTGGCACCAAGACCTCGCATGGGACCAATGTAATTCGTAAGAGCTGACCGCACGATCACGGGACCCCTGGTTTGAGAATACAATGATATTTTGTATATTTCTAGACTTAGGCTTTAAAATAAGGTGTTAGTGGGTGAAAACCTGAAACAGCCCCCGAACGACCCCGTGAGTGGCACCAACACCTTGTATGGGACCAATGTAACTCATACAAACTGAGCACGCAATCACGGTACCCTTGGTTTAAGAATACGATGATAATTTGCATATTTCTAGACTTAGGTTTAAAAACATGGCGTTAGTGGGTGAAAACCCAAAATTGCACCCGAACGGTCCTGTGAGTGGCACAAACACTTCGCCCAGGACCAATGTAAATCGTACAAACTAACCGTGCAATCACGCGACCCTTGGTTTCAGAATACGACGATAATTTGCATATTTCTAGACTAAGCCCAAAAACATGGTGTTGGTGGGTGAAAACCCGAAACAGCCCCCGAATGGCCCCATGAGTGCCACCAATACCTCGCATGCAACTAATGTAACTCGTACGAACTGATCGAGCGATCACGGGACCCCCAGTTTGAGAATACGATGATAATTTGCATATTTCTAGACATAGGCTAAAAAACATGGCGTTGGTGGGGAAAACTCAAAACAACCCCTAAATGGCCCCGTGAGTGGCAGCAACACCTTGCACGGACCAATGTTACTCGTATGCACTAACCTCGTGATCATGGGACCCCCGATTTGAGAATACGATGATAATTTGAATATGTCAAGACTTAGGCTTAAAAACATGGTGTTAGTGGGTGAAAACCCGAAACAGCCCCCGAACGGCACCGTGAGTGGCACCAACACCTCGCACGGGACCAATGTAACTCATTCAAACTGAGCGCACAATCACAGGACACCCGATTTGAGAATAAGACGGTAATTTGCATATTTCTAGACTGTGGCTTAAAAACATGGCGTTAATGGGTGAAAACCCAAAATAACACCCTGAACGTCCCTGTGAGTGGGACCAACCCCTCGCAAGGGACCAATGTAACTCGTAGGAATAGATCGCATGATCACAGGACCCCCGGTTGGAGAATATGCCATTAATTTGCATATTTCTAGTCTTAGGCAAAATGTGGCGTTGGTGGGGGAAAACACGAAACAACCTCTATATGGCCCCATGAGTGGCACCAACACCTCTCACAGGACCAATGTAACTCGTAGGAACTGATCACGCAATCATGGGACCCCCAGTTTGAGAATACGACAATTATTTTCGTATTTCTAGACTTAGGTAAAACCTAGCGGTGGTGGGTGAAAACTCAAAAAGCCCCCTAACGGCCCTGTGAGTGGCACCAACACCTCGTACGGGACCAATGTAACTCGTACAAATTGACCGCGCAATAATGGGACCCTCATTTTGAGAATATAACGATAATTTGCATATTTCTAGACTTAGGGTGAAAAACATGGCGTTAGTGGGTGAAAACTCCAAACAGCCCCCGAACGGCCCCGTGAGTGGCACCCACACCTCGCACGGGAACAATGTGACTCGTACGCACTGACCGCGCGATCATGGGACCCCCGATTTTAGAATATGATGATAATTTGTATATTTATATACTTAGCCTTAAAACATGGGATTGGTGGGGGAAACCCAAAGCAGCCCCCGAACAGCCACGTGAGTGGCCCCAACACCTCGCACGGGACCAATGGAACTTGTAGGAGTTGACCACGCGATCACAGGCCGCCCAGTTTGAGAATACGATGAAAATTTGCATATTGCTAGACTTAGGAAAAACATGGCCTTGGTGGTAGAAAACTCGAAACAGCCCCCGAACTTCCTTCTGAGTGGTACTAACACCTCGCACGGGACAAATATAACTCGTACGAACTGATTGGGCGATCATAGGACCCCCAGTTTTAGAATACGATGATAATTTACATGTTTCTAGACTTATTTAAAAACATGGCGTTGGTGCGGGAAAACACGAAACAGCTCCCGAATGGCCCTATGAGTGGCACCAACACCTGGCACGGGGCCAATGTAAATCATACGAACTGACCGCGCGATCACGGGACCCCCAGTTTGGGAATATGATGAAAATTTTCTTATTTCTAAACTTATGCGTAAAAACATAGCGTTAGTGTTTGAAAACCCGAAATAGCCCCCGAACGGCCCGTGAGTGGCACTAATACCTCGTACAGAACCAATGTAACTCGTACAAACTTACTGCATGACCACGGGACACCCGGTTTGAGAACACGACGATAACTTAAAAATTTCTAGGCTTAGGCAAAATATGGCGTTGGTGAGGGAAAACATGAAACAGCCCATGAACGGCCCCGTGAGTGGTACCAACTCCTCGTACGGGACCAATGTAACTCGTACGAACTGATCGTGGAATCACGGGACCCCCGGTTTAATAATATGATGATAATTTGCACCTTTTTAGACTTATGCTTAAAAACGTGGCGTTAGTGAGTGAAAACTCAAAACATCCCCCGAACGGTCCCGTGAGTGGCACTAATACCTCGCACGGAACCAATGTAACTCATAAGAACTGATCGCGTGATCACGGGACCGCGATTCAAGAATACGACGATAATTTTCATATATCTAGACTTAGGCAAAACATAGCATTGGTAGGGGAAAACACGAAATAGCCCCGAACGGCACCGTGAGTGGTACCAACACCTCATACGTTACCAATGTAACTCGTACGAACTGACCGTGCGATCATATGACCCTCGGTTTGAGAATAAGACAATAATTTGCATATTCTTAGAATTAGGATTAAAAATGTGGCATTTGTAGGTGAAAACCCGACACAGCCCCTGAACGGCCACGGCCCCGTGAGTGGCACCAACACCTCGCACGGGACCAATGTTATTCGTACGAACTGATCGCACGATCACGGGACCCTCGATTTTGGAATACGACGATAATTTATATATTTCTATACTTAGGCTTAAAAACATCGCGTTAGTGGGTGAAAACTCGAAACAGCCCCCGAACGGCCCCGTTAATTGCACCAATACCTCGCACGGGACAAATGTAACTCGTAAGAACTAACCGTGCGATCAGTAGTTTGAGAATATGACGATAATTTGCATATTTCTAGACTTAGGTTTAAAAACTTGGCGTTAGTGGGTGAAAACCGGAAGTAGTCACTGAACAGCCCAATGAGTGGCACCAACACCTCGGACGGGACCAATGTAACTTGTATAAACTGACTGCGTGATCACGGGACCCTCGGTTTGAGAATACAATGATAATTTCCATATTTCTAGACATACGCTTAAAAATATAGTGTTGGTGGGGGGAAACCCGAAGAAACCCGTGAGTGGCACCAACACCTTGCTCCGGAGCAACGTAGCTTGTACGAACTAATTTTGTGATCATGGGACCCCCGGTTTAAGAATACGATGATAGTTTGCATATTTCTAGAGTTAGGCAAAATGTAGCGCTTGTGGGGGAAAACATAAAACAGCCCCCGAACATCCCCATGAGTGGAACCAACACCTCGCACGGGACCAATGTAGCTCGTAAGAACTGACCATGCTATCACAGGACCCCCTGTTTGAGAATATGACTATAATTTGCGTATTTCTAGACTTAGGCTTAAAAATATGGCGTTAGTGGGTGAAAACCCGAACAACCCCCGAACGACCCCATGAGTGGCACCAACACCTCGCATGGGACCAATTACTCGTACGAACAGATCGCGCGATCTCGGGACCCCCGGTTTGAGATTGAGATGATAATTTGCATATTTCTAGACTTAGGCTTAAAAACATGGCGTTAGAAGGTGAAAACTCAAAACATCCCCTGAACGGCCCCGTGAGTGGTACCAACACCTCGCACGGGACCAATGTAATCCGTAGGAACTAATCGCGTCATCACGGGACCCCCTGGTTTGAGAATACGATGAAAATTTGCAAATTTCTAGACTTAGGCAAAACATGGCGTTGGTGGGTGAAAACTCGAAATAGCCCCCGAACGGCCTTGTGCGTGGCACCAACACCTCGTACGGGACCAATGTAACTCGTACGAACTGACCACGCGATCATGAGACCCCCTGTTTCAGAATACGATGATAAATTACATATCTCTAGATAAAGGCAAAACATGGCGTTGGTCGGGGAAAACACGAAACAGCCTCCAAACGACCCCGTGAGTGGTACCAACACCTCACACGGGACCAATGTAACTCGTACGAACTAACCACGCGATCATGGGACCCTTAGTTTGAGAATACGATGATACTTTACATATTTCTAAACATAGGCAAAACATGGCCTTGGTGGGGGAAAACACGAAACAGACCCCGAACGGACCCGTGAGTGGTACCAACACCTCGTATGGGACCAATGTAACTCGTACAAACTGACCGTGCAATCACGGGACCCCCAGTTGGAGAATAAGACAATAATTTGCATATTTTTAGACTTAGGCTTAAAAACATGGCGTTGGTGGGGGGAAACCCCAAGCAGCCCCCGAATGGCCCCGTGTGTGGCACCAACACCTCGCATGGGACCAATGTAACTCGTAGGAACTGATCGCATGATCTTGGGACCCCCGTCTTGGCAATAAAATAATAATTTACATATTTCCGGACTTAGGCTTAAAAACATGGCGTTAGTGGGTGAAAACCCGAAACAACCCTCGAACGGCCTCGTGAGGGGCACCAACACCTCGCACGGGATCAATGTAACGCGAACAAAATGAACGCGCGATCATGGGACCCCCGGTTTGAGAGTAAGATAGTAATTTGCATATTTCTAGAGTTAAGCTTAAAAACATGGCGTTAGTTAGTGAAAATGCGAAACAGCCCCCGAACGGCCCCGCGAGTGGCACTAACACCTCGTACGGGACCAATGTAACATGTACGAACTGGTCGCGCGATCACAGAACCCCTAATTTGAGAATACGATGATAATTTTCATATTTCTATACTTGGGCTTAAGAACATGGCGTTAGTGGGGTAAAACCCAAAACAGTCCCCGAACGGACCCGTGAGTGGTACCAACACCTCGCACAGGACCAATATAATGCGTATGAACTAACCGCACGATCACAGGACCCCCTGTTTCATAATACAACGATAGTTTACATATTTTAAGATGGAGGAAAAACATGGCGTTGGTGGGGGAAAACACGAAACACCCCCCGAACAGCCCCGTGAGTGGAACCAACACCTCGCACGGGACCAATGTAACTCGTACGAACTGATCGCGTGATCACGGGCCCCATATTTGAGAATATGATGATAATGTGCATATTTCTACACTTAGGCTTAAAAACATGGCGTTAGTGGGTGAAACCCCGAAACAGCTCGTGAACGGCCCCGTGAGTGGCACTAATACCTCGCACGGAACCAATGTAACTGGTACGAACTGACCGCACTATCACGAGACCTCCGGTTTGAGAATACGACGATTCTTTGCATATTTCTAAACTTAAGTAAAACATGGCATTGGTGGGGGAAAACACGAAATAGCCCCCGAACGGGCCCGTGAGTGGTACCAACACCTCGTACGAGATCAATGTAACTTGTACGAACTCACCGTGCGATCACGGGACCCCCATTTTGAGAATACGACATTAATTTGCATATTCTTAGACTTAGGCTTAAAAGCATGGTGTTGGTGGGAGAAAACCCCAAGCAGCCCTCGAATGGCTCCGTGTGTGTCACCAACACCTCGCACGGGACAAATGTAACTCGTACGAACTGACCCCACGATCACGGGACCCCCGGCTTCAAAATATAATGATAATTTGTATATTTCTAGACTTAGGCTTAAAAACATGGCGTTAGCGGATGAAAACATGAAACAGCCCCCAAACGGCTCCGTGAGGGGCGCCAACACCATGCATGGGATCAATGTAACTCAAACAAACTGACTGCACGATCACGGGACCCCCGGTTTAAGAATAAGACAATAAGTTGCATATTTCTAGACTTAAGCTTAAAAATATGGAATTAGTGGGTAAAAATGCAAAACAGCCCCCGAACGGCCCCGCGAGTGGCACCAACACCTCGTACGGGACCAATGTAACACGTACGAACTGCCGCACGATCCCGAAAACCCAAATTTGATAATACGACGATAATTTGCATATTTCTGGACTTAGGCTTAAAAACACGTCGTTAGTGGGTGAAAACCCGAAACAGTCCCCGAACGGCCCCGTGAGTAGCACCAACACCTCGCACCGGGCCAATGTAACTCATAAGAACTGATAGCGTGATCATGGGACCCTGAGTTTGAGAATTGGATGATAATTTGCATTTTTTTAGACTTAAGGAAAACATGGCATTGGTGGGTGAAAACCCAAAACATCCCCCGAATGGCCCCTTGAGTGGCACCAACACCTCGTACGGGACTAATGTTACTCTTACAAACTGACCGCACGATCATGGGACCTCCGGTTTGAGAATACGATGATAACTTGCATAATTCAAGACTTAGTCTTAAAAACATGGTATTAGTAGGTGAAAACCTGACATATCCCCTGAACAGCCCCATGAGTGGCACCAGTACCTCGCACGAGACAAACATAAGTTGTACGACTGGCCGCGCGATCACGGGACCCTCGATTTGAGAATACGATGATAATTTGCATATTTCTAGACTTATCCTTAAAAACATGGCATTAGCCGGTGAAAACCTGAAACAACTCCTGAATAGCCCCGTGAGTGGTGACAACACCTCGCACGGGACCCATGTTACTCGTACAAACTGACCTCATGATCACGGGACCCCCAGTTTGAGAATAAGATGATAATTTCCATATTTCTAGACTTAGGCTTAAAAACATGGTGATAGTAGGTGATAACCCAACACAGCCCCTGAACGGCCCTGTGAGTGGCACCAACACCTCGTACGAGACCAATGAAACTCGTAGGAGTTGACCACGCGATCACTGGACCCCCAGTTTGAGAATACGATGAAAATTTTCTTATTTTTGGACTTAGGCAAAAAATGGCGTTGGTGGGAGAAAACTCAAAACAGCCCCCGAACGGCCTTGTGAGTGGCACCAGCACCTCTCACGGGACCGATGTAAATCGTAACAACTGACCGCACGATCACGGGACACCTATTTTAGAATACGATGATAAATTACATACTAGACGAAGGCAAAACATCGCGTTGGTGGGGGAAAACACGAAACAAACCCCAAACGGCCCCGTGACTGGCACTAGCACCTCGCACGGTACCAATGTAACTCGTACGAACTGACTGCACGATCACGGGGCCCCAAATTTGAGAATTTGACAATAATGTGCATATTTCTAGACTCAGGCTTAAAAACATGGCGTTAGTGGGTGAAACCCCAAAACAGCCCCCGAACGGCCCCATGAGTGGCACTAATACCTCGCACGGTACCAATGTAACTCGTACAAAATGACTGCACGATCACGGGACCCTCAGTTTTAGAATACAATGATACTTTGAATATTTCTAGACTTGGGCAAAATATGACTTTGGTGGGGGAAAACACGAAATAACCCTCGAACGGGCCCGTGAGTGGTACCAACACCTCGTACGGGACCAATGTAACTCGTACAAACCGAACGTGCGATCACGGGAACCCCAGTTTGAGAATACGATGATAATTTGCATATTTTTAAACTTAGGTTTAAAAAAATGGCGTTGGTGGGGGAAAACTCCAAGCATCCCCCGAATGGTCCCGTGTGTTACACCAACACCTCGCACGGGACCAATGTAACTCGTACGAACTGATCGCACGATAACGGGACCCCGGCTTGACAATACAATGATAATTTGCATATTTCTAGACATAGGCTTTAAAATATGGTGTTAGTGGGTCAAAACCCAAAACAGCCCCCAAACGGCCCCGTGAGCGGCACCAACACCTGCACGGGACCAATGTAACTCGAACAAACTGACTGCGCGATCATGGGACACCCGGTTTGAGAGTAAGATGATAATTTGAATATTTCTAGACTTAAGCTTAAAAACATGGCTTAGTGGGTGAAAATGAAAAATAGCCCACGAGCGGCCCCACGAGTGGCACCAACACCTCGTACGGAACCAATGTAACATGTATGAACTCGTCGCACGATCCCAGAAACCCCAGTTTAAGAATACGATGATAATTTGCATATTTTTGGACTTAAGCTTAAAAACATGGCGTTAGTGGGTGAAAACCCGAAACAGTCCTCGAACAGCCCCGTGACTGGCACCAACACCTCGCACGGGACCAATGTAACTCATAAGAACTAATCGCACGATCAGGGTACCCTCAGTTTGAGAATAGGATGATAATTTCCATTTTTTTAGACTTAGGGAAAACATGCCGTTAGTGGGTGAAACCTCAAAACAGCCCTCGAACGGCCCCGTGAGTGGCACTAATACCTCGCACGGAACCAATGTAACTCGTACGAACTGATTGCATGATCACGGGACCCTCGGTTTGAGAATACGATGATACTTTGCATATTTTTAGACTTAGGCAAAACATGGCTTTGGTGGGGGAAAACACGAAACATCCCCCGAACGGCCCCGTGAGTGGTACCAACACCTCGTACGGGACCAATGTAACTCGTCTGAACTGACCGTGCAATCACGGGACCCCCAGTTTGAGAATAAGACAATGATTTGTATATTTTTAGACTTAGGCTTAAAAACATGGTGTTGGTGGGGGAAAACCCCAAGCAGCCCCCGAATGGCCCCCTGTGTCGCACCAACACCTCGCACGGGACCAACGTAACTCGTATGAACTGATCGCACGATAACGGTACCACCGGCTTGACAATACAATGATAATTTTCATATTTTTAGACTTATGCTTAAAAACATGGCGTTAGTGGGTGACAACCCGAAACATCCCCCAAACTGCCGCTTAAGTGGCACCAACACCTCGCACGGGACCAATGTAACTCGAACAAACTGAATGCGCGATCACGGGACCCCTGGTTTGAGAGTAAGATGATAATTTGCATATTTCTAGACTTAATCTTAAAAACATAGAATTAGTGGGTGAAAACGCAAAATAGCCCCCGAACGGCCCCACGAGTGGCACCAACACCTCGTACGGAACCAATGTAACACGTATGAATTGGCCGAACGATCAGGGGAACCCCAATTTAAGAATACGATGAGAATTTGCATATTTCTGGAGTTAGGCTTAAAAGCATGGCGTTAGTGGGTGAAAACCCGAAACAGTCCCCGAACGGCCCCATGAGTGCCACCAACACCTCGCACGGGACCAATGTAACTCATAAGAACTAATCGCGCGATCAGGGGTACCTCAGTTTGAGAATTGGATGATAATTTCCATTTTTCTAGACTTAGGGAAAATATGGCGTTGGTGGGTGAAAACGGAAAACTGCCCCGAATGGCGTGAGTGGCACCAACACCTCATACGGGACCAATGTTACTCGTACAAACTGATCGCGCAATCGCGGGACCCCCGGTTTGAGAATACGATGATAATTTTCATATTTTAAGATTTAGGTTTAAAAACATGGCGTTAGTAGGTGACAACCCGACACAGCCCTGAACGGCCCCATGAGTGGCACCAACACCTCGCACGGGACCAATATAACTCATACGAACTGGTCGCGCGATCATGAGACCCTCGATTTTAGAATATGATGATAATTTGCATATTTCTAGACTTATGCTTAAAAACATGGCATTAGTGGGTGAAAACCCGAAACAACCCTCGAATGTCCCCGTGAGTGGCGCTAACTCCTCGAACGGGACCAATGTTACTCGTACAAACTGATTGCGCGATCACGGGACCACCAATTTGAGAATAAGACGATATTTTACATATTTCTACACTTAGGCTTAAAATAGGGTCTTAGTAGGTGATAACCCGATAAAGCCCCAGAACAGCCCCGTGAGTGGAAGCAACACCTTGCACGGGACCAATGCAATGCGTAGGAGTTGACCACGCGATCACCGGACCCTCACTTTAAGAATATGATGAAAAATTGCCTATTTTTAGACGGAGGCAAAACATGGCATTGGTGGGAGAAAACTCAAAACATCCCCCGAACGTCCTTGTGAGAGGTACTAACACCTCACACGGGACCAATATAACTCGTATGAACTGATCACGCGATCACAGGACCCTCGATTTCAGAATACGATGATAATTTACATATTTGTAGACTTAGGCAAAAACATTTTGTTGGTGGCGGAAAAGACGAAACTGCTCTTGAATGGCCCTGTGATGACACCAACACCTCGCACGGGGCCAATGTAAATCGTATGAACTGACCGCACGATCACGGGACCCCCGATTTGAGAATATGATGATAATTTGCATATTTCTAAACTTATGCGTAAAAACATGGCGTTAGTGTTTGAAAACCCAAAACAGCCCCCGAAAGGCCCGTGAGTGGCACTAATACCTCGCATGGAACCAATGTAACTAGTATGAACTGACCGCGTGATCACGGGACCCCCAGTTTGAGAATACGACGATAATTTGCAAATTTCTAGACTTAGGCAAAATATAGCGTTGGTGAGGGAAAACACGAAACAGCCCACGAACCGCCCCGTAAGTGGTACCAACACCTCGTACGGGACCAATGTAACCCGTACAAACATATCGTGTGATCACGGGACCCCCGGTTTGAGAATACGAAGATAATTTGAACATTTCTAGACTTAGGATTAAAAATGTGGCGTTAGTGGGTGAAACCCGAAATAGCCCCTGAACGGCCCCATTAGTGGCACTAATACCTCGCACGGAACCAATGTAACTCGTATGAACTGACTGCGTGATCACGGGACCCCCGATTTGATAATGCAACGATAATTTGATTATTTATAGACTTAGGCAAAACGTAGCGTTGGTGGGGGAAAACACGAAATAGCCCTGAACGGCCCCGTGAGTGGTACCAACACCTCGTACGTTACCAATGTAACTTGTATGAACTGACCATGTGATCACGGGACCCCCATTTTGAGAATACAACGATAATTTTCATATTTCTAGAGTTAGGTTTAAAAACGTGGCCTTAGTAGGTGAAAACTCGACACAACCCCTGAACGGCCCCGTGAGTGGTACCAAAACCTCGCACGGGACCAGTGTAACTCGTACGAACTGACCGCACGATCACGGGACCCTCGATTTGAGAATACGATGATAATTTTAATATTTTTATACTTAGGCTTCAAAACATCGCGTCAGTGGGTGAAAACCCGAAATAGCCCCCGAACGGCCCCATTAGTGGCACCAATACCTCGCACAGGACAAATGTAACTCTTAGGAACTGTCTGCGCGATCACCGGTTTGAGAACACGGCGATAATTTGCATATTTCTAGACTTAGGCTTAAAAACTTGACGTTAGTGGGTGAAAATCCAAAACAGTCACTGAACGGCCCCGTGAGTGGCACCAACACCTCGCACGGGACCAATGTAACTTGTACAAACTAATTGCGTGATCACGGGATACCCCGATTTGAGAATACGATGATAATTTTTATATTTCTAGACTTAGGCTTAAAAATGTAGCGTTGGTGGGGGAAAACTCGAAGCAACCCGTGAGTGGCACCAACTCCTCGCTCGAAACTAACGTAGCTCGTACGAACTGATTGTACGATCACATGACCCCCGGTTAAAGAATATGACGATAATTTGCATATTTAGAGACTTAGGCAAAGCATGGCATTGATGGGGGAAAATAAGAAACAGCCCCCGAACATAGACATGAGTGGCACCAAAACCTCGCATGGGACCAATGTAGTTTGTACGAATTGATCGCGCGATCACGGGACCCTCAGTTTCAGAATACGATGATAATTTGCATATTTCTTGACTTAGGCTTAAAAACATGGCGATAGTTAGTGAAATCCCGAAATTTCCCCCGAACGGCCCCGTGAGTAGCACCAACACCTCGTACGGGACTAATTCAACTCGTTCGAACTGACCGCACGATCACGGGACCCCCAGTTTGAGAATACAATGATAATTTGTATATTTCAAGACTTAGGCAAAACATGGCGTTGTTGGATGAAAATCCGAAATAGCCCTCGAATGGCCCCGTGAGTGACACCAACACCTCACATGGGACCAATATAACTCGTACGAACGGACTGCGTGATCACAGGACCCCCGATTACAGAATATGATGATAGTTTGTATATTTCAAGACTTAGGCAATACTTGGCGTTGGTGGGAGAAAACACGAAACAACCCCCGAACGGCCCCATGAGTGGAACCAATGCCTCGTACGGGACCAATGTAGCTTATAAGAACTGACTGCACGATAACGGGACCCTCGGTTTGAGAATACGACGATAATTTGCATATTTTTAGACTTAGGCTTAAAAACATGGCGTTAGTGGGTGAAAACCTGAAAGAACTCTTGAACGGCCCTGTGAGTTGCACCAACACCTCGCACGGGACCAATGTTACTCGAACGAACTAACCGCGTGATCATGGGACCCCCGGTTTGAGAATAAGACGATAATTTGCATATTTCTAGACTTAAGGCTTAAAAACTTGGTGTTAGTAGGTGAAAACTCGAAACAGCTCCTGAACGACCCCGTGAGTGGCACGAAGTCCTCGCACGGGACCAATGTAACTCGTAGGTACTAACCGCGTGATCACAACCCCCGGTTTGACAATATGATAAAAATTTTAATATTTCTAGACTTAGGCAAAATAAGGCGTTGGTGGGTGAAAACTCGAAACAGCCCCCGAGCGGCCTTGTGAGTGGCAACAACACCTCGCACGGGATCAATGTAACTCATACGGACTGACCACGTGATCATGGGACCCCCTATTTCAGAATACGATGATAATTTGCATATTTCTAGACTGGGGTAAAACATGGCATTGGTGGGGGAAAACACGAAACATCGCCCGAACGGCCCCATGAGTGACACCAAGACCTCGCACGGGACCAATGTAACTCGTACGAACTGACCGAGCGATCACGGGACCCCCGGTTTGAGATTAAGATGATAATGTGCATATTTCTAGACTCAGGCTTAAAAACATGGCGTTAGTCGGTGAAACATCAAAACATCCCCCGAATGGCCCCATGAGTGGCACTAATACCGCGCACGGAACCAATGTAACTCGTACGAACTGACCGTGCGATCACGGGACCCCCGATTTGAGAATACAATCATAATTTACATATTTCTAAACTTAGCCTTAAAAACATGGCATTGGTCTGGGAAAACCCAAAACAACACCTGAATGGCCCCGTGAGTGGCACAAACACCTCGCACGGGACCAATGTAACTCGTACGATGATAATTTGCATATTTATAGACTTAGGCTTAAAAACATGGCGTTAGTGGGTAAAAACCCGAAATAGCCCCCAAACAGCCCCGTGAGTGGCACCAACGCCTCGCACGGGACCAATGTAACTCGTACGAACTGATTATATGATCACGGGACCCCCGGTTTGAGAATACGATGATAATTTTCATATTTGAAGACTTTGGAAAACATGGCGTTGGTGGGGGAAAACACGAAATATGCTCCAAATGGCCCCGTGAGTGGCTCCAACACCTCGCACGGGACCAATTTAGCTCGTACAAACTGGTCGCGCGATCATGGGACCCCCGGTTTGGGAATACAAATATAATTTTCATATTTCTAGACTTAGGCTTAAAACATGGCATTATTGGCTGAAAACCCAAACAGCACCCGAACGGCCCCGTGAGTGGCACCAACACCTCTCACAGGACCAATGTAACTCTTAGGAACTGACCGCGCGATCACGAGACCCCCGGTTTGAGAGTACGGTGATAATTTGCATATTTTTATACTTAGGAAAAATATGGCGTTAGTGGGTGAAAACTTGAAACAGCCCCCAAACGGCTCCGTGAGTGCCACCAACACCTCGCATGGGACCAATGTAACTCGTACGAACTGATCGCGCAATCACGGGACCCCGGATTTAAGAAAAGGATGATGATTTACATATTTCTAGACTTAGGCAAAACATGGCATTGGTGGGGGAAAACACAAAACAACCCCCGAACGGCACCGTGAGTTGCACCAACACCTAGCACGGGACCAATGTAGCTAGAACTAACTAACCGTGCAATCGCGGGACCCCCGATTTGAGAATAAGATGATAATTTGTATATTTTTAGACTTAGGCTTAAAAACATGGTGTTGGTGGGTGAAAACCCGAAACAGCCCCCGAATGGCCCCATGAGTGCCACCAATACCTCGCATGCGACTAATGTAACTCGTACGAACTGATCGAGCGATCACGGGACCCCCAGTTTGAGAATACGATGATAATTTGCATATTTCTAGACATAGGCTAAAAAACATGGCATTGGTGGGGAAAACTCAAAACAACCCCTGAATGGCCCCGTGAGTTGCAGCAACACCTTGCACGGGACCAATGTTACTCGTACGCATTGACCTCGTGATCATGGGACCCCCGATTTGAGAATACGATGATAATTTGAATATGTCAAGACTTAGGCTTAAAAACATGGTGTTAGTTGGTGAAAACTCTAAATAGCCCTCGAACGGCCCCATGAGTGGCACCAACACCTCGCACGGGACTAGTGTAACTCGAATAAACAGACCGCGTGATTACAGGACCCCCGATTTTAGAGTAGGATAATAATTTGCATATTCCTAGACTTAGGCTTAAAAACATGGCGTTAGAGGGTGAAAATGCGAAATAGCCCCCGAACGGTCCCGTGAGTGGTACTAACACCTCGCATAGGACCAATGTAACACGTACGAACTGACCACGCGATCGCGGAACCCCCAATTTGAGAATACGATGATAATTTGTAGATTTCTAGACTTAGGCAAAAAAACATGTCGTTAGTGGGTGAAAACCCGAAACAGTCCCCGAACGGCCCTTTGAGTGGCGCCAACACCTTGCATGGGACCAATGTAACTTATAGGAACTGATCGCGCGATCACGGGACCCCCGATTTGCGAATAGGATGATAATTTGTATTTTTCTAGACTTTGGCAAAACATGGCATTAGTGGGTAAAAACCCGAAACAGCCCTCGAACGGCCCCATGAATGGCACCAACACCTCGCACGGGACCAATGTAACACGTACGAACTGACCGTGCGATCATGGGACCCCCAGTTTGAGAATACGATGATAATTTGCATATTTCAAGACTTAGGCTTAAAAACATGTTGTTCATGGGCGAAAACCTGAAGCAACCCCCGAACGACCCCGTGAGTGGCACCAACACCTCGTACGGGACCAATATAACTCGTACGAACAAACCGCGTGATCGTGAGACCCCCGGTTTGAGAATATGACGGTAATTATCATATTTCTAGACTTATGCTTAAAAACTTAGCGTTAGTTGGTGAAAACTCGAAACAGTCCCTGAACGGCCTCGTGAGTGGCACCAATGATAAGCACCCAAAACTGTACAATTTATACCCCAAATAGACGTACTTTAGTTGCTAATTCTCGACAATATGGGTCTTATGCACTTAATTGTTCAATATGAAGGCTTAATTACAGTTGGAGTGTCAAAGGCTATAATTCGAAGCAACTTGTAGTAAAATGGTGTTAAATACCTTGTCCCTAAACCTACCTAAACCCTTACTCGAGCTTAAACCTAGCTTAAACCTACCTCGAACCCCTTGTGTGTCTAATCTGTCCCTTTTTAATATTTTTTATATTTTTAGTTTCAGTCATTTCTATTTTTAGGATTTATTTTTGATTTATTTAGGATTTCTAGTTTTTATTTTCTATTTTTCTATTTTATTTTTTATTTCTTTTGTTTTTTTTTATTTTTAGTTCTTAACTACTTGGGATTTTATTTTCTTAGGTTTTAATATTTTTATTTTTTATTTTATTCTTAGTTAGATTTAATTTTTATTTTTTAATTTTATTTTAGTTGAGTTTTTATTATTTTAGTTAGGTGTCCAAATTAAACACACACACACACACACACACATAAACTCCCTCACACAAAAACCACCCAATACCCTATCTTACACCATAAACAAATCCCTAACCCTCAACCCACTACCATACATCCTCACACACCTTATCACCTCTATCATCATCTTCCCCAAACCCATACTCTCTCTCCTACTCCATAACCAAAAAAAACCTCCATTAACAATTCATCTCTCTCTCATCCTCATACCCCAAAACCCCCCATCAACCAACACTGAACACCTTAACCACCATCACCGCGGGCTCCACCCCATCCATATCCCCTCGTCGGCTGGCCATCCACCCAGCTCCGGCGCAACCCTCATGTCGGAGCCCCGAACTCCCGTCTCCTGAAACCCCTCACAACCCCCAACTGCCAAACTGCCACCATAGACTCTGCCATGCCGGAACCCGCCACCCACTGACCTACGGCGTCGTTCTCCAGCTTGCCGTCGCCGGTGACCCTTACCCGGCCAACCAAAAACTCGAAAATCCATATCCGCCTTCCCCGGAGCCAACATCTACCGACCCGGCGACCCAATCGCTGCCTCCCTCCGGTCCATCCCAAACCACCCTAAACCCAAAGACCCATTTTCAAGCCTTGCACGATTTTTCCCTTATCTGTATAAAACCAAACCCAAATAAATTCCCCATATGACAATAAAGCCATTTATCCTCTTTTTACCCAAATACCTCCAACTACCACTTATACCCCAATTTCCAAAACTACCCCTTTAACCATATCAGATTTTATTCCCAAATCCCCTCACCCACATGACCTCACACTCCTCTCACCATTCCCATTCACACTCATGTCCAATCCCAAAAATACCCCTAGCTCCATGCCTACTATAAATGAAGATGGAATACCCCATTTAAAAAAGCTTTTTAGATAGGAATTTTTAGAGAGATAATTGTACAGAGAGAGATACCATTTTGTAAATAGTTTTTGTTTTTATTTTTTTAGAGATTTGGTGACATTTAATTGTGAGTAATTGAATTGTATGGAAGGTGATAGAGTTCAAATTTCCAATTTCAATGAGACTTGTTGAAGATTTGTTCTCTTTCTCTTCTCTTTTATCATATATGCGTTTGATTATTTTTTTCATCATGTTTAATATCATGTTAGGCTCAATACCCTTTCAAGGGGTGGGGGAAACCCTTATTTGATGTTATTTTAGTTTAATTAGTTTGATTACTTGAAAATTCCCATTGAATATTAATTTTAATCCCTCAGCCTTAAATTTACGCCTCGAGAGAGGGTAAATGATTTTCGAGAGAAAATCGAATTTCTAATTATAATACCCATTTTAGATTCGAACTAGAGATAGGGGTTTCTTAAGTGGGGTATTATAACTTGAATTTCAACTCTAAATTTATTTTCTAAGATTGACTTAAATTTTAATAGATCGATCCTAGTGGGTGATTAATTAAATGGAGTGTGGATCTATTTTATGGAGTTGTTAGGTGTTAAACTTAATTTTCTAAAAGGTTACTATTAAAATTACATTTTCAACGAGAGTTGATTTGTAATTTTGATATTAATTTGGGAGAATTAAATTAATTAAATTAATTAGTTAGAATAGCTAAAATTTGTGGTGTAATCCCACTCGTTGATTGTTCTCACAATTATTTACCTCACTTTATCTCTTATTTTAGTTTAGACTTTATTTTTCATTTTAGTAACTTTCTAGTTAGTTGTTATCATATCATATTTAGTTTAGTTTAGTTTAGTTTAAATCCTCACCTCACCCAATTGTTTTAATATTTGGAAAAGCTAAAAAAAGTAGAAAAGTGTAAAAGCACAAAAAGAAAATAAAAAGTGAATTACAATTGTGTTCCCTTTGCTTTACCCCCTTGGAAGTGGATTGATACCCTTACTTACCTCTACACTTATATTATTTTGTAGGTATTTGAGGTTTTGATTAGAAGGATTTCTCAAGCAACAACAAAAGAAAAAAATACACCGAAAAGTTTACTTTATCAAATGGTGTTGTTGCCATCTTGGGATTGTGAAGCACTTGGAGCGGATTTCATATTGTAGTTCATTTGTTTGTTTGTCTTTCACTTTATTACTTTTTTTGTACCATTTTTATATTTTTAGAAGGCTTGTATTAAAATCTTTTATCATTTATTGTATTGCGGTGCATAGAGACACCTTAATTTTATTTTTCATTTTAAAAATTGTAATTTTCGAAGACAAGCGTGATAGGAAAACCAGACAAGGTAGAGAGAGGGCGTCCATTGGCGAGGATTTAGAAGCCTCTCTACCTTGGGTCGGTGGGACTCCCAAGGCCGACTGAGATAGGCGTGATCTCCCCCCGATCGACTCAAATTTTTCGGCACCCCACGGCGTAAAAATCGTGGGAGGTACATTTCTACACACTTGCGCCTCTCCTGTTAGCGAGTCAATTATTGTGTGTGCTTTGTGTGCTCTTACTTGATTTTATTCTCGCATTTATTTTCTAATGGTGTGATGAATTAATTAATTAAGACCTACACCCGGTCACTCACGAGATGGGATTTCATCACCTGACTCACTCGCTTACCGTTGTGTGCTACCCTAGCCATCACTAAATCAATCAACTAGGTATCCCACTAGGAGAACATTTTTTCACAGGCGATCACTCAGATTTTCGTGATTTTTTTTATCGCCCGCGGACTTAATTAAAATTTGACTACCCTTTCACTAAATTCAAAGATAAAAATTGGCTATGTGCTAGTTAGGAAATTTTCTTGACTTGATATTGTGTCCAATTCCATTTTCGATAGTCAATTTTAATTGGTTCGTCCAAATCAAGAGTCCATATTTTTTCCCCACCCTCTTTCTTCCAAAAAATCCAAAAAAAAAAATTCTTTCATTTTAATTATAAAAAAATCCAAAAATATTTTCTTTCTATTTTTATAAAAAAAGCCCATAAATATTTTCTTCCATTATTTTTAGAAAATCCAAAAACATTTTCTTTCCTTTTGAAAAATTTAAAAATAAAAAAAAAATATTTCTCTCCACATGGCTGAAGAACATCCCTTACGGGACTACTTTGGTCATTTTCCATTAACAAGCGACACGTGTGAGAGTGATCCCGAGCCGTCTTTTTATGAGATTATTAATGGTTTCACCTCTCTCATGACTACCCTTGATACTTTTGACCCATCCATGCATGAACCTCATATTCCATCACCCTCGGTGTCAAGTGTCGATGTGTCTCATCCTTTGTTGTGCACCCACTGTTATTATGTCGATCACATGTCCCATGAGTGTCCTTACATTCCATATCCATCCGAACCCACCATGGAACATGTGTATCCATATGAAACTGTTCCGTAACCCACCTCGGCCTACTATCCCGATGTATCTAATCCCGAGTTGTGTGAGTACCCAAGCTATTCGTGGAGGCCTGATCACCCTTCTACGAAATACGAATCCCAACCCGATGTTATGGATCCTCACACATTCCAACAATTGTCATGGCAACCTTGTGCACCCAATCCCGATCAGTTACCTCACTCTGAACATGCTGAATATCAACCATTTGTCCATCAATAAAGCGATCCTTTCGTGTATGATGAACTTGGCCCCACTCCACACACTTCCTTTGAGTATTCTCCATACACTCATGATAGTAGCAAGTTGTGTCCACCTCAACCACCGCCACCACCACCATCATCCATCTCTGCTCTCGAAAGTCTCTTGCAAAAGTTCATACTCGAGCAAGAGCAAGCCACACAACTTCAAAATGAAGCTCTCCAAAGGTTTGAACAATGTTTAGATGAAATTGAGTGTGCGAGAGAGTCGGACATTCCCATGGATCCACCCATTGTTGCCACCAAGTGTGATGATGATGTGTCCTCTTGTGACACAGATTTTGAGTGTGACCAACCCTACCACCCCCGAGAATCTTGAAGTTGAGACCATTCCATGGTTCGGGCCCCAAGTTGACAATTGTGTTGACTTACCTGTAGATAGTGAGCCTGATCCAATCCCACCATGTCCACATGAACCCCCCTTTGAGGTTCCCACCCCCGTAATATCCGAAAATATGCTCGAGCTTTTACCTTATTCCCCAATCGTATATGTCTCTGACATGCCCATATCTTTTAGGTTAGCTTCGGCTATAAGGGCTCACCATTTTCCCAAGATAAAATCTGTGATAGTTCCTAACTATCGGGATATGGATCCTGTTCCTCCATGCATAGCTCCCTTTAAGCCCGATATTTCTAGTGATTCATCTGTCTCTGAGCTTTTTCCTCATCTTACTCACCTACCACATTCACCAATGATACCTCTTTAGAGAATTTGACAACTCCATCTTTAGAAACCACTCTCCCTTGTGAGTATTACTTTACTCCTCCCGTGGAGTGTGTGTCTTCCACGCTTGAGTTGGATCACCTTCCTCCACCATTTATCCCACCCGACCTACACATTTCCCCTTCCACCCCACCACATGGTTTGGATCTTGATTTTGCACATTTCAAGTTTTCAACCATATATTTAGATCCTAACCTGAAACCATCCACCACCCATGAGAGTATATGTGGTGCTACTCTCCACTTCCGTGACACCGATCTTGTTATGCCATGCACACCACTTCCTTATGGTGTTGATTTTTCTTCCCGAAAGCTCCCTGGTGTGTCACGGCGCGACCATTATCATCTCCCATTCATAGAACGGTCGTGTGATTTCTCTGAGGCCCAAACCATTCCACTTACCAAACCCCTTCGCCTTCCCATACAACTTGAGCACCATGCTTATAGGTCCCTAGTTGCCTTCACCTTCCGGCTCAATAAGGCCCATGATCGATGCTTCATCACCCATGCCTTTCTCACTTTTACCCGACCCACCCATGGTCCACCGATGCTTTGCATCGTGTGATGAACTTTGCCATACAGGTGCATTGACCATTTTAGCCTCTATCAAACAAGACTGGCGCTTCAGTCTTGTTTGGGGGTGATTCTCATCACCCATTTTCTGCTGCCCTGTGCTTTCATAGATCTTATCTTTAGGGTGAGAATGCTTCGGTTTGGCTAAAGACATTAAACTTAGCGCTACCGGGAGGCAGCCCACGTTTCTTGTACTAGTCTCATCGTGTTTGGGGGTGGTGTTTCACATCACCCAATGCTTTACCATGTTATAGACTTGTACAATTTTTTTTTCTCTTATCATTTATTCAGATTTATTCCTGGCTTCATCTGTCTACTTCACTAGCGGTTGATTCTGGTATTATCTTTCCTATCTTATGCTCTCAATTTTAAAAATCATTTTACTTAACATCGAGGACGATGTTCCTTTTTGTTTGGGGGTGGGGAATTTTATCATAATCATACCTATTTTGAAAAATTTTGAGTTTTAAACTTGATTTTTAAAATTTCGTGCAGTTTCTTTCATCTCACTCATTGATGTTAATTTTCAAGCATCCATATTTTAAGTCAAGGAATCAAGCTAGAGAATATTTTTTTCTAAATAGCTTATGTAATACATAATAAGGCATGTTGCGCCATGAATTTCTAGACTCAAAAAAATTGCGCATTTATCACGTCATTACGTTTATAGTTGAGGAGTACTACAATTCTAAATAGAACCTTAAGGATCACTAGTAGAGACTTTAGCTTGTGAGATTCATGCCTTTCACCTTTCAGAGAGTTTTACGCAATCTCCGAGTCACAAGTTGATTCAACTTCATTTGGGTCCGCACTTAATTGTTGTATGATCTCATTATTTTTCATTTTTTTCTTGATCACTGAGAATGGCATCTTTTTCGAGTTGTAAGAAATGTGTGTCTTGAAATTTATTCCGAATACTAGATTTTCGTCCATACACCTACCAGTTTTCCATATCACATTTCCATTAACTCACCCATTACATTCTCATGCTTTTCCATATTCCCCACATCATACATTTCCTACCACATTCATATATCATCCATCATATTGAGAAAAAGAGTGTGATTTCAAATGTAAATGTCTTAAGTGTTGGTTTGAAAAGTGAGAGGAAAACAAAAAACAAAAAAAAAGAAAAAAAAAAGAGAAAAAAAACATAAAAATAGAAAAAAAGAAAATAAATAGAGAGAAAAAGAAAATAAAAATCAGAAAAAAAAAGAGAGAGAAAAGAAAAGAAAGAGAGTTTGTAGTTAGTAATAAAGACATTTGTGCCTAAAGTATAGTACACTCTTCTCGCTCATCCATCATATATCCATCATTTCACACATCAATCCCATTCAACATCACCATCCTTACCTCATCTCATCCCATCCTACCTCATTTCATTTCCTCCTCACCCATAATCATCCATATTTTTCCTAGGTGTTCGGGCAAATAAAAGTCGACGTGGTGAATAACTCGACGTTCTCACTATAGTGATTAGCATTTCTTTCATGAGATCATTTTTCCTTTTAATTGTTCGTTCTTTCTAATGTGTGTGTGAGACGTTTGAACTTGCTTACATTTACTCACATCCTCACACACAAGAGCGATACACTGACCCTAATCTCGAGAGTTCGTTTGAGAGAGTTATATCCAGTGAGATTTTAAGTTGAAGCGTTGATTCCGATAAGGCAATCTAGGAATTACTCTTATGATTCTCGACCCGTTTTGACGGATTCACACTACACACGTTGAGTTCTAGGAAGGATGTGCCTTGAGTATTTACTTAGCTAAACTTTTTACACATTCTAGCTTGTATTTCTGAAATCAAATATTTCTCATGTGATGGATTGTGCTATTATTCTACGTCAAATAAGAGATTGACTGCATTTCACTAAATCATTTTAATAAGAATTTTGTGGGTATATTCCCTTCAGACCCTCACGAGACACAACTCGTCCTGTAGGGAAACCTATAGGTTTAAAGGCTTGTTTCACATGCTAAGTGCAATCGCAAGTGCCCGCGAAAGTGGTACACTTTTGGTTACTTATATGTCTCTTTCTCTCTATCTTATTGCTCGAGGACTAGAAACGCTCTGTTTGGGGTGGTGTGATAAGCACCCAAAACTGTACAATTTATACCCCAAATAGACGTACTTTAGTTGCTAATTCTCGACAATATGGGTCTTATGCGCTTAATTGTTCAATATGCAGCCTTGATTACAGTTGTAGTGTCAAAAGATATAATTCGAAGCGACTTGCAGTAAAATGGTGTTAAATACCTTGTCCCTAAACCTACATAAACCCTTACCTGTGACACCTCACCTAATAAAATACCGGGTGATCACTCCTATACCAAATTAAAATAGGAATCCCAGTTGGATCATCCTTAGCATCATTGTCGAAAACTTTTTAAAACTTACTAACCACCTAGTATTCCAAAAGCTTGTGCCAAATTTTAAAGCTTTTTAATTAACAAACAGTACATGCGAAATTAAATATAAACCATTCACACAACTGAATGAAAATAAACTGAATCATTAATTAAATAATTTGCCTAATAAACCATCGGCCACCAAAGTGAAATAATCCAAAACATATATCCAACACAGGAATAAAAAAAGTTTGAAAACTGAAATGAAAGTCTGGGCGACATGCCCTAAAAAAAATAAAACTGATACAAAATTCCTACTCTAGGAATGAATGAATGATGCGTCTAATCCAAACTCCTGCTAGCATCCACATATGCCGCAGCTCCGTGTCCCTAGAATAGAATATCGATCCTGGCGTCCCTGTGGCTGGACACCTAAAAGGTATTGAAAATAGTTTTATAGCAAGGGTTAGAACCCAAAACATTTTGAAAATATTTAGAAAGTGAATTAACTGCAGTAATTTAAAATGCATGAATGCGCTTCATATTTAAGTTAGTGACGCACTCCCTTGTGGACATTCTCACCCTTCCACTATTGTGCACACCTACCGGTTACGTTAACCCCACCTAGTTGTACTACCCCGTCCAATTAGTCCAGGTATAACCTTCCCTTGCCATACTGCTCTAACCCGAGTATAATGATTCTTGAATTGTAAGTTATCTCACAATTAACTTAATTAATTCCTCTTAGATAGTGGCATATAACCATATCACTAGTTATATAAATTAAATACATCACACATGGTATTATTACCCGTATATAATATTTACTACCATTATATACGTACCTTTACCACAACACTCACACATATAACATACGTATATCCATCCCTTCGAGTATACCCTCGCTGGATGATTCCCTCTAAAATGATATCTCACTAGGTGTGCTCACAAAACCTTGTTTTCTCAAGTTGGAATCGCTGACCAACTTGGCCCAAATTATAAACGTAGTGGAGGAGGTCATATTCCTTCCCTGAAAGTGAGATAATCCCCTCAACCATATTACCGGAAGCTGTGACCTGGGGATATACTCGCCCTACTCCTCAAGCTAAGGGATTCACCCACATCGCGCAACCTCCCTTGATAGCACTAGAGTATATAAATTAAATAAATACCTAATCACTAATATTTAATATCACACACAATATTTACACGTATATATATATTATCACTATACCGTATAAATATATAATATAAACCCCAGCTTTACCGTGTACTCAAAATCCTGTACACTTCCTGTAATTTAATATCACACACAATATATACACACACATATATATATATATATACTATCACTACACCGTATATATATATATATATATATATATATATATATATATATTATAAACCCCGGCTTTACCGTGTACTAAAAATCCTGTACACTGCCTGTAATTTCCTAAGTCTGTGGCCCGACTCAACGTAATTAATTTTCTCACTTAATAATTTATCGTCTTCCCGAGTCTATGGTCTGACTCTAATATATTTAACTCACACCTCAATTTATATAATACTTTCCCCGAGTCTATGGTCCAACTCCAATTAAATTAATTAACACACTTATTAATTTAATACCTTCTCGAGTCTATCACCCGACTCTAATTAAATTAACTAAGACACATATTAATTTAATACCTCCCCGAGTCTATCGTCCGACTCTAATTAAATTAATTAACACACATATTTATTTAATACCTCCCCGAGTCTACCATCCGACTCTAATTAAATTAATTAACACACATATTAATTTAATACCGATCCGAGTCTGTGGTCCGACTCCCAGTTAATTAATTTACACATTAATTAATTTACACCAATCTGAGTCTGTGGTCCGACTCTAATATAATTAATTATCACACCTATTAATTTGATCCTACTCGAGTCTACAATCCGACTCTAATTAAATTAATTATCATATTTATTAATTTAATACCTTCCCGAGTCTACAATCCGACTCTAATTAAATTTATCATCACACATATTAATTTAATCCTACCTGAGTATACAATCCGACTCTAATTAAATTAATTATCGCACTTATTAATTTAATCCTACCCGAGTCTACCATCCGACTCTAATTAATTTAATTATCACATTTATTAATTTAATAACTTGGTGTCACCCAACCATTATCCCCGGACTCGCTCACTTGTCCCATACCTTAATATTTCCCGAGTCTATATTCCAACTCCAAATTAATTACTTTCTCCCAATAATTAATTTAATACTTTGGTGTCACTTAACTAGTATACTCGGACTCGCTCACTTGGTCCATTTTACCTCTCATAATTTCATTTCCACATTTTCGCCCACAATGTGTCGCACATTCATCTCCATAATTTCCCAATTATATTTACCTATAATTACCTACATACCCGGACTCGCCCACTTGGTCCATAATTAAGTATTTCACTTCGATTCCTTTAATAATGTAGCGACACCCAACTACAATACCCGAACATTATTCCTCGGCCTAATTTCAATACTTACGAATTATCTCCCAAATTCGTTCATCTCATGCCATACCGTTCACACCCTCCTAGACCCAATTATATCACCCTATAATTGTTAAGGAAATATGTGTCCATATGAATTTATCACTAAATAAAATTAAGGAATTAAATTTTAAATAAAATTCACTTTATAAACAACCTGGCCGAACTGTCAAGTTCCTGGGACCATCGATCGATCAATCCCCTAGGTCGATCGATCGATCGAGCAGTTGATCGTCTTCCTCGGCTTGCTGTTGCAGCCATTAATGAATCCTTAAGCTTTTAGTTTCTCCCAAACCCTTACTCATTTCACAACCAACATATCCTCCACACCAGAAAAGGTTCTAAACACCCTAGAGACCTTAATCCATCAATAAATTTTACAAAACCCTAAGTATATCCGATTTGGGTTTTCCACCCGGGTCTGTTCTACCAAATCCGACCCTACCATATTCAGTCCATGTAATCACTATACATATTGTAATCCACTCTACAATTTAATCTTAACAGATCCAAATCATAACTTAACATCCATTGAGTAATTAATTATGCCCATTACTCTAAATTCATAAAAACCCAATTTTTAAATCTTGGTTACACACCCAAAATGAATTTTCATATACACACACTATGATATGAATTGATTATCATCACTTTTGGAATCACAACAGTTAACCACTTGCCTGGACTTGTTCGTAGTGTCTGATCCGTTAGTGTAGTCCCTTAATTTGGCCCCAAAATCCCCAATTTGGCTCTTGATTTGCTTTCCCCCAAATTTCCCTCTCAAGCCCTAGGCTTAGAGTTGAGTTGACTACCGTTCCCTAATCTCTCAATTAGGTTAAAAACATACAATCCCGTTTTTGGCTATGTGGGCCTAATTAAAAAGGCCCAACTCACCCCGTGTGGGCCCCGCTATGCGCAAAAATACCCCGAGACCCAATTACTACCCTCGGGTACTCTTTTCTGACTATCTCGACCAATCCGGATGCAACCGAGCCCTCAGAATTGCCATCCGAAATACTTTTTGAAATTTCCAAGTTTCGACCTCAAAATGTGACACGAGATTTTGAACCATTAAACTTAGAAATCGCCAATTATAAATAATTTGGCTCACTAAAATAAATTCTCCAACTCATGAATTTAAGTTTCTCCAATTTAAATATTTTTATAACTCCCAAAAATAATTAAATTTTAAATCCTCAAAATTACGGGGTGTTACATACTCCCCCCCCCCCCCCCCCCTCCCCTACAAAGGAATTTTGTCCTCGAAATTAAGATGAGCGTAATGTTCCAAGATTCGCATATTACTCTCTAGTCATGTGCCTCTAAGCTCACTATATCAATCCCATTCGCTTCTAACCATATGTTACACAAGTATGCATTTAAATTAACCAGGGTGCCCATACGCCCTATACCAGTGCTTAACGGCATAAAATTTGCCTTAATTAACCCGGGTGCCCATACACCCTATCCCGGTGCTTTACCGCACGAAAGCTACCGACTATGCTAGTCGTAACCTGTAATATAACTTCTAACCCGTAGTCATATCACATATATATATATATATAAACACACACACACACACACATATATTTACTGTCCGGGTACCCAACCCATGTGCTAACGTCCAAACATCTCCCCATAATTACTTATCTCTCAACACAAAAGTATATACGCTTGCTCTCATGCTACCAAAGACAACATAAAATACCGCGCCCTTACTATCACTAGTCCTTGCGTAAAATAAACCCCGAGTTATCTCTCTTTGCTCGAAAATAATTCTAACCACCCTGATTCACTTTAGTAAACCTCCCAACTTATCGGGATAAAATGTGAGAACACAAAACTCCATTATGTGATATCGCACCATGCAATACAACATATTTATCCACATATATATAGGCTATACGCTCCCTCAGGTGATACTCAGGACCAACCATATCCTGGTGTCGTGAACACCAAAACTTAACACCACTATCCACAATAGTTAAATTCCATCGCTATCCAGCCGATATTTAGGAAAATATTATTAACCCTACTCCCATAATTCTCGAAAGTAGTAACTCCTCGCATAATTTAAACCTTCACTCAGTTTACACCTCCACTCCCCCATGAAGAACAACAAGGAACTCCGCTACCCCACGGAAAGTTTATCCACATACTATGGCTGCTACAGCCAATGCACCCACTAAGTTCGACTTACCCGCGAACTCTAGTGAAAAATAAGTCTTATATTGTGACATCCTCCTTGTCACTCAAAATATTCCCCATGCCCATAGGGTAAAAATAATTACCTCTATACTCCAGCTGTAACGGTTGATCCTCGGATTCCTGAGCGTCCTCTCCCTGCCCGAATGCACCCATGACTTGCTTTAGTGGTTGTGCATCCAGGACCTCGTCCTGTAGTTGACCCCTGCCTCACTTAAGGTAATATCTCTTCATGTGTCTCGCTTTCCCCACAAACGAAATACCTTCTAATACATTCGCCCTGCCACTGGTCCCTTCCATGCCGACCTTGTTGGAATCCCTGGCCATCCTGGCGATAGCCTCCAGTTCTAAATCGCTTAGCATGATTTCTCTGTCGAAAATCCCGCCCCTGATCACCCCAGCCTGCTGCATGGATACCCCACTGGTATTGTTCCCTCCTGCGTTATCCCACTGGCTAGTTCCCACTCCCCTCCAGCTTTCTTTCGCGTGAAAGTGATATTCCCAACAGTGTCGGAGTGTTGCGTTAATGACATCAGTATAATATACAAATGCGGAATTATCAACTAAAGGTTGTCTGATTATCCAGACTAACCCGTCCATAAACTTTGCTTGCTTTCTCTTTTCCTTACTTACCTCATCTGGTACAAAATTTTCTAACCGAGTGAATTCTTCCTCGTAATCGATCACTGAACGGTCCCCCCGAGTCACCTTTCTAAATTTTCTCCTCATTTCGGTCCCAACCGCTGGAGGAAAATACTTGCAGTCGAACCGCACCCAAAACTTTATAATAGCTAGTGTGTCCCTTTCCTCACTGTGGTGATCGACTCTCACCACTGTAGCGTTGCTCCCACTAAACTAAAAGTGGTTAGCAATTTCTTCCGCACCTCATCACAATCTCCCATGCGTAGGTGACACTGGATATCTCTCTTACCTGACACGCTATCACTACATCTAAACCCCGTCGCAACTCTGGTGGGTTTCCAATAAAAATAACTTCTCTTCCTTGTTTCCACCCCGACGACTCCGCGTGAGTCTGAACGTCCGGCGCCACTAACACTTGTGGTTGATCCCGTGGAAAGTACCCTGTCATTGCGACCACCGTCGTTTCAACCACCTGTGCCACTAGTTCAGTTACCTGTTCTGCCAAAATCATCTCTGGTAGTTGCTGCGGTAACTCTTGCCCATGACGAGCCTCCCTCGTCTCATCTCCCCCTACTGCCCTAGCTTCTCTCTCTCTCTCTCCTGGGCATCATCTGGAATGAGAATCGAATCGTATGAGTTCACTCTCAAATACAAATTTGGCAGAAGGACATATATGCGCTTACGTATGAGAATACAACAATCCTATAATAGGGCTCTATATCAAATATTGCTAAGCCGAAACGTGAAAAGTTGCACAGATCCTAAGGACACAAGAACCTGATGCTCTGATACCATCTGTGACACCCCGCCTAATAAAATACCGAGTGATCAGTCCTATACCAAATTAAAACAGGAATCCCAATTGGATCATCCTTAGCATCACTATCGAAAACTTTTTAAAACTTACTAACCACCTAGTATTCCAAAAGTTTGTGCCAAATTTTAAAACTTTTTAATTAACAAATAATACATGCGGAATTAAATAAACCATTCACACAACTTAATGAAAATAAACTGAATCATTAATTAAATAATTTGCCGAATAAACCATCGGCCACCAAAGTGAAATAATCCAATACATATATCCAACACAGGAATAAAACAAGTCTGAAAACTGAAATGAAAGTCTGGGCGACATGTCCTAAATAAAACTGAAACTGATACAAGATTCCTACTCTAGGAATGAATGAATGATGCGTCTAATCCAAACTCTTGCTAGCATCCACATATGCCGCAACTCCGTGTCCCTGGGATAGTATATCGATCATGGCGTCCCTGTAGCTGGACACCTAAAAGGTTTTGAAAATAGTTTTATATCAAGGGTTATAACCCAACATTTTGAAAATATTTAGCAAGTGAATTAACTGCAGTAATTTAAAATGCATGAATGCGCTTCATATTTAAGTTAGTGTCTCACTCCCTTGTGGACATTCTCACCCCTCCACTATTGTGCACACCTACCGGTTACCTTAACCCCACCTAGTTGTACTACCCCATCCAAGTAGTCCTGGTATAACCTTCCCATGCCATTCTACTCTAATCCGAGTATAATGATTCTTGAATTATAAGTTATCTCACAATTAAATTAATTAATTCCTCTTAAATAGTAGCATATAACCGTATCACAACTTATATAAAGTAAATACATCACACACAGTATTATTACCCATATATAATATTTACTACCAATATATACGTACCTTTACCATAACACTCACACATATAACATACGTATATCCGTCTCTTCGAGTATACCCTCGCTGGATGATTTCCTCTAAAATGATATCTCACTAGGTGTCCTCACAAAACCTAGTTTTCTCAAGTTGGAATCGCTGATCAACTTGGACCAAATTATAAACGTAGTGGATGCGATCATATTCCTTCCCTGAAAGTGAGATAACCCCCTCACCCATATTACCGGACGCTATGGCCTGGGATATACTCGCCATACTCCTCAAGCTAGGGGATTCACCCACATCGCGCAACCTCCCTTGATAGCACAAGAGTATATAAATTAAATAAATATCTAATCACTGATATTTAATATCACACACAATATATACACGTATATATATATACTATCACTACATCGTATATATATAATATAAATCCCGGCTTTACCGTGTACTTAAAATCCCGTACACTGCCTGTAATTTAATATCACACACAATATATACACGTATATATATATATACTATCACTACACCGTATATATATATATATATATATATATATATATATATTATAAACCCCGGCTTTACCGTGTACTAAAAATCTTGTACACTGCCTGTAATTTCCTGAGTCTGTGGCCCGACTGAACGTAATTAATTTTCTCACTTAATAATTTATCGTCTTCCCGAGTCTATAGTCCGACTCCAATTAAATTAATTAACAAACTTATTAATTTAATATCTTACCGAGCCTATCACCTGACTCTAATTAAATTAACTAACACACATATTAATTTAATACCTCCCCGAGTCTATCATCCGACTCTAATTAAATTAATTAACACACATTAATTTAATACCTCCCGGAGTCTATCGTTCGACTCTAATTAAATTAATTAATACACGTATTAATTTAATACCGATCCGAGTCTGTGGTCCGACTACCAGTTAATTAATTTACACATTAATTAATTCACACCAATCTGAGTCTGTGGTCCGACTCTAATATAATTAATTATCACACCTATTAATTTGATCATACCTGAGTCTACAATCCGACTCTAATTAAATTAATTATCATATTTATTAATTTAATACCTTCCCGAGTCTACAATCCGACTCTAATTAAATTTATCATCACACCTATTAATTTAATCCTACCTGATTATACAATCCGACTCTAATTAATTTAATTATCACACTTATTAATTTAACCCTACCCGAGTCTACCATCCGACTCTAATTAATTTAATTATCACACTTATTAATTTAATAATTTGGTGTCACCCAACCATTATCCCTGGACTCGGTCACTTGTCCCATACCTTAATATTTCCCGAGTCTATATTCCGACTCCAAATTAATTACTTTCTCCCAATAATTAATTTAATACTTTGGTGTCACTTAACTAGTATACCTGGACTCGCTCACTTGGTCCATTTTACCTCTCATAATTTTATTTCCACATTTTCGCCCACAATGTGTCGCACATTCATCTCCATAATTTCCTAATTATATTTACCTATAATTACCTACATACCCAGACTCGCCCGCTTGGTCCATAATTAAGTATTTCACTTCGATTCCTTTAATAATGTAGCGTCACCCAACTACAATTCCCGAACATTATTCCTCGGCCCAATTTCAATACTTACGAATTATCTCCCAAATTCGTTCATCTCATGCCATACCGTTCACACCCTCCTAAACCCAATTATATCACCCTATAATTGCTAAGGAAATATGTGTCCATATGAATTTATCACTAAATAAAATTAAGGGATTGAATTTAAAATAAAATCCACTTTATAAACAAGCTGACCAAACTGTCAAGTTCTTGGGACCATCGATCGATCAAACCCCCTAGGTCGAATGATCGAGCAGTTGATCGTCTTCCTCGGCTTGTTGTTGCAGCCATTAACTAATCCTTAAGCTTTTTTTTTCTCCCAAACCCTTACTCATTTCACAACCAACATATCCTCCACACCAGAAAAGGTTCTAAACACCCTAGAAACCTTAATCCATCACTAAATTTGACAAAACCCTAAGTATATCCGATTTGGGTTTTCAACCCGAGTCTATTCTACCCAATTCGTGTAATACCCCGTATTTTCATGATATTTATTTATGGGATTAATTGAATTAAATGTGTATTAATTGGGAATTAATCCGGATAAAAATACTAGTGAGATGCGAGTTGGTATTTGATTTTAATGAGTATAGATGGCTATATATGAATATGAAAATTATGAAATTTGTCGTGAGTTTGAAATACGGCGATTTGGAATTTCGTTGAGACGCGTGTGACAGTCGCGTCAGGAATATTATTATTTAATTAAAAAGTGAATTTTAATTTTATTAACCGTATGGTCATTTTGAGTGTGCCAACGCGTCCGGAAGGGTCAAAATAGTCAGAAAACACTAGCCGGGGGTTTAGTTTGGGTCCCGGGGCATTTTTAGGCCATGCCGGCAACGTAAAAGGGTAGTTTGGTAATTTTGAATTTTTGGGAATTAAAACCAACGAAAATTAGGAATTAAAAATCTGATTTGGTAATTACCCACTAAACCCACTAATAACTTAATGGGCTACGGGGGTTATTGGAATTAGTTACAAAAATTTTCCTAAGGCAAACCCTAGCCACCATTGTCACCTTGGAGAAGAAGACTTGTAGAGAGAGAGGAGAATTTTGCAGAGAGAGAGAGAATCATTCATCAATTCGACATCAAAATCAGAGATATACATAAGGCAAGTGGTTTAATTTCATTAGTTGCAGAGAATGCCTCTTCCATGCATAGGAAATTGATAAAATTGTATTATTTTTGGAGATTGATGAAAACCCATTAAATTGGAATTAGAAACTTGTATTTTGATGAGGAATTGCATGTAGAATTGTATGTAGGTAATTAATCTGATGATAATATATTTTGGATGAAACAAAAATGGATTTAATTAGGCTCATTGGGGATTTAAGAATTTCTAGGGTTCATGTTCTTGAAATTGGGGGAAAATGTATAGATTTGATATTTGGATGATGTTTAGAATGAATTAACCCTACAAAACACGTTAGTATGTGACCTAAGTATGTTTAGGGATGATTAGAAACCTTGAACAATCGTTGGATTGATGTTTAGATGAGATTAGAGAGGAGGAAAAGTTGGAAAAATGAAAAAGGGAATTGCTGGGCTCGAAACTGGCCTCTCGTTAGAAGACCTGCCCAGGTCGTTCGAACGAGCTCGTTCGAACGAGCTTCTAATGAGTTGACAGTTTGCCTTCTAAAGAGAGGAATGTTCGTTCGATGCCTTTAGTTCGAACGAGATCTCGTTAGATGCCCAGTTCGTTCGAACGAACTCTCGTTCGAACAGACTCGTTCGAATGAGACTTCTAACGTGAGGACAGTTTAGGCTTTTTGGCCTGTTTTGATTTCGCGTGTCCCGTAACCTTGTTTAATTGTAGAGATAACATTTCCTTGATGATTAGTTGATATATTTGGGATACTTGGAATATAATGAGGAGTAAAACAGAGAAGGGTGGTTTGAACCAAATGGAAATTCTGGATTAGGACGTGAGTGTCTATTATGACGTGAGAACAATTGACGGCTTGAATAATTGAATTAATCGGGAACTTATGAATTGTACAACTTTATAAGTCGGTACGAATGAGAAGTGTACCATAAATAAATTATGGTGATTACTAAGGTGTGTGTATACTTAGTATATGTATATGATTTTATGTGTATGACATACCTACCATACTTGCTATCACGGGAGGTTTATGTTCGCTTAGGGACCTCTAATCCTTGTGTTGCCCGGATTTAGCTTGGTACCTCGAGAACAAAGGTCAGAGAAGGACTTATTGGGATGTTAATAAGTCTTTTGATCGTGGGAGCGTAGGTATGTGCGTGACCCATGTGATGTGACTGTGTTCGCCTCCATTGTTTGTGATTTGTTATTATCTGAGGACGATTCCTGAGAGATTCGGAATGCGTGATCCTTATGTACGTGATGTACCGGGATGGATAGCAGAGTATGTGTGCACCGCAGCTTAGTCTCGGGAGCTTGTATTGTATATTTATGACGTGAATAATATACACTTAGTTATTGAGAACTTTCATGTGGCATTGTGTGTATAAATATAGAAACACTTTGAGAAAATATAAAGGGATAACCTGAAATGAATTGTATTGCTTAAATTGAGAATCCGAGTGTATTTGATGCCTCTATTTAATTGATAATATTAGAATGTATAATGGGAACCGAGTAGAAAGGTTAGAATTCATGTCAGTTTAGTTAGATGTAATTATCACTTAGATGGGTGCTACACGTTAGGGGTGCACAATTAGACGAGAGGTGAGTATTTCATGTGAGTGCACGTCCTAACATGTATTTTGCATTCGTTGTTTTAATGTTATTAAAAAACTTGCTGTTTTTAAAATAATCCCCACTTTCGGGCTCTGACCTATTTGCTTTCAAATCTATTTTTTTTGTAAAAACCATTTTAGGTGCCCAGCCACAAGGACACCATGCATAGGATTTTCATTCAGGTGACAAGCTGTAGCTGTTTGTGGAAGTTACAGGACTTTGCTAGTAGATGCTTCATCTATCTTGACTCTATATTCAGCTTTCATCAGTTGTAGGGCATGTCACCCATTTCTATTAGAGGCATTTCCTATTTCAGATTTTTCAGACTTTTGGCATGTAATTAATTCAGGATACTTTGTTTTATTTAGTTCAGTTGTGGGATTGTTGTGAGGAGTTTTTCTTCCGGACTTATTATTATGTTGTTGGTTATTCTATTGTTTCGTTATGGTGAATGTTGTTATTCTATCATTATCCTTTTATTTGCATGTTAATCAGAGTTAACTTAAAATTTGGCAACTCACTTTTTAAATACTAGGTGGTTAGTAATCATTAAAATATTTTCGACAGTGATGCTATTAACTGGACCAACTTGGCATTTTGTATTAATTTAATAAAGGAGTAGCTACCCGGTATTTAATTAGTCGGGGTGTCACATGTGGTATCAGAGCATCAGGTTCTAGTGTCCTTTAGGATCTGTACGGCTTATTGTGTTTCCGCTGAGCTTTCTTTGATGTAGAGCCCTATATTTTAGGACTGTTGCATTCTTTTGTATATGCTACGTTCTTCAGCTATTTTGAGTTTATAACTGCGAACTTATAAACTTTATTCTTATTTCAAATTCCTCCACGACGTGCACAACGAGTTCCCAGGGATGCAACGCCAGAACCACAGCCCGCACCAGTTCAGGGCACGATGAATGCCTCCGAGGTTGCAGCCATTGTGGCCCAGGCGATAAATGCCGCACTAGCCGTAGTTCAGCAGGCACCACCTCAGGCGCCAGTAGCCGCGCCAGTTCAGGCACATGCATTCCCGTCTGCTTGGGAACGTGTACGTGATGCTTTTCAGAAAGCACACCCACCGGAGTTCGCAGGTAGCTCCGATGTTGTTGTTTCGAGTCAGTGGAGGAAGGACATTCAGGGGCACCTGAGGATGTATGAGTGCACCGATGTCCAAAAGCAGATACTAGCTACCTTTAAGGTAGTGGGATCTGCACTGCAGTGGTGGGAGTCTATTACCACCATGGAGGAGAGAGATACTCTCACTATCCAGGAGTTTTGGGTGCGGTTTGACCGCAAGTATTTTTCGTCAGCTGTTCACATGGAAATGAGGAGGAAGTTGATGAATCTTAGGAAGGAAGGTATGACTGTGGCCGAATATGAGGCCGAATTCACCAATCTGTTGAATATTGTTCCGGATGAGATACCAATAGAAGAGAAGAAGATACAGAAATTTACAGACGGGTTGACTTGGAGGATCCGTCATCATTTGTTGGGGAACCTATCGTTGGCCACTTACTCTGATGTGGTTAACGCTGCACTGTTACACTGTCAGGATCATCGATTTCACATGGCTGAGGGCAAGAGATCGGGAGAGTCCATCCATCAGGGCAGGACTGGAGGACATGGTGCCAGTGGGGCACAATCTGTTCAGGGGCAGAGACAGGGTGACCAGGGTGACCAGTAGGGGGATCACAAGAGGTTCAGGTCGGGAAATTTCAGGCACGGACAGGGAGGTTTCTGGCAGGGCCATCAGGGTCCGAACGGCCATCAGGGCCAGCAGGGTCATAATGGTCAATAGCAGCAGTTTCAACAGGGCCAGGGGAGGTACGGTAACGGCCACCAGGGCCGGGGGCAGCAGGGACTGAGAGGGGGGAACTTCCCGGGGGAAGTGTTACGTTTGTGGCAAGACTGGCCATAAACGCCAGGACTGTCCTGAGAGGGGCAGGGCCCCGCAGCAGCAGCAGGGTGCTCGACAGGAGCCGCAGAGACCCGTGTTTCTCGCCGCCCTCCCGGCGCCACCACAGATGGAAGCATTGCCACCCATTCCAGCGGTCCCAGTTCAGCAGGGGCAACTGCAGTATGGGAGAGTATACCAGCTTCAGCAGGCAGCATCTCCACAGGTCCCACCCGCGATTGAGGGTATGTTTCCTATCCATGGCACTATGGGTCGGGTTTTGTTTGATACGGGGGCAACGCATTATTTTATAGCTACACATTTTGCGAAAACCTTAGGGTTATTAGCCACAATAGAGAGCACAGTGACGTGTGTAGACTCACCATTGGGGAGTGGGTCACTTATTTTCTTTATATGCCGGGGAGTGGGGGTAGAGATTGGTAGTTTGGTATTACCTGCAGACATGTTGGTATTAGATATGCATGAGCACGATGTGATTATCGGTATGGATTGGCTTGCAGCTTATAGAGCCATGATTGATTGCTTCGGTGGGAGCATTGTTTTTTCCATTCCGGGGCAAGAGATGTTTGTAGTGGCGATGCCTCGCCCAGAGAGAGGCTCGACCGCTCATTTGTATTACATAGAGGAGGATACCTCTAAGGAGGTTGTGATTCCTTTAGATTCGATCCCAGTTGTCAGGGAGTATTCAGATGTGTTTCAGGAGATACCAGGCCTACCCCCCAGTCGAGAGATAGACTTTATCATAGACTTATTACCAGATACGAGACCTATAGCACGCGCACCGTATCGTATGGCTCCGGCAGAGATGCGAGAGGTACGGGATCAGATTGAGCAGTTGTTGGGTCAGGGGTTTATACGGAGGAGTACTTCGCCGTGGGGTGCCCCAATGTTGTTCGTAAAGAAGAGGGATGGATCGTTGAGGTTATGTGTGGATTACCGAGAGTTGAATAAGGTCACGATACGGAATTAATATCCATTACCCCGAATCGATGACTTATTCGACCAGTTGAGAGGCGCTTCTTTCTTCTCGAAGATTGATTTACGATCGGGATACCATCAGTTGCGTATCAGGGAAGAGGATGTCTCAAAGACTGCGTTCTTAATGAGATATGGTTCTTACGAGTTTCGGGTTATGCCTTTTGGCTTGACCAATGCTCCATCCGTGTTTATGGACTTGATGAATAGGGTGTTCAGAGAGTTCCTTGATCAGTTCGTCATTGTCTTCATTGATGATATTCTGGTTTACTCGAAGATAGAGGAGGAGCACGCAGAGCATTTGAGGAAGGTTTTGTGGATGCTACGTCAGAACGAGCTGTATGCAAAATATGAGAAGTGCGGGTTTTGGCTGAAAGAGGTCCAGTTTTTGGGACACATTATTTCCGACCAGGGGATATCTGTTGATCTGGGGAAGGTATCCGCGGTGAGGGAGTGGGGACAGCCCACGACACCGACTGAGATCCGTAGTTTCTTGGGCCTAGTAGGATACTGCAGGAGGTTCATTCGGGTATTTTTTAAGATAGCGGGCCCTTTGACACATCTGACTCGTAAAGGTGTGCCATTCATCTGGAGTAATTCCTGTCAGTTGGCATTTGATGAGTTGAAGGGTAAGTTGACCTCAGCACCTGTGTTAGCATTGTCGAGACCGGGAGTTGAGTATCTAGTCTACACCGATGCGTCCTTGCAAGGACTTGGAGGTGTATTACAGCAGGAGGGTCAGGCCATAGCTTATGCTTCCCGTAAGCTAAAGACTCACGATAAGAATTACCCCACTCAGGACTTGGAGTTAGCGGCAGTGGTATTTGCCCTTCGAATTTGGAGACATTACCTTTTGGGGGAGAAGTTTCGATTGTTCACGGACCACAAGTCCCTACAGTACCTATTCACACAGAAAGAGTTGAATATGCGGCAGCGAAGGTGGCTTGAGTTTGTGAAGGACTATCAGTTTGATATCCAATACCACCCGGGGAAGGCTAACGTGGTCGCAGACGCATTGAGCCGTAGGCCAATAGATGAAGTGGCATGGGTGTGGAAGGCAAAGTGGAAGGAGTTGGGACACCAGGATGTAGTGGCCCGATCATTCATGTCGGTGATGACTGTTACACCGCAGATTGTCACGAGAGTGGTAAGGGCACAAGAAGATGACTCGTTCTGTCAGGAGCAGATAGTTCGATTATTAGAAGAGGGGGCCGAGTCCTATACCATTGGTTCAGACGAGGGATTACGCTTCAATGGGAGATTGATAGTTCTGGAAGGGGAGGAATTGTGACACGAGGTGATGGCAGAGTCGCACGGCTCACGGTTCGCGGTACATCCCGGTGGGGATAAAATGTACCAAGACATGAGACGACAGTATTGGTGGAGCGGGATGAAAAGAAATATTGCCGTGTTTGTTTCTAAATGCGCCACTTGTCAGCTAGTAAAAGTGGATCATCAGAGACCGGCAAGACTTCTATAGCCATTAGAGGTCCCGATGTGGATGTGGGAGAGCATATCCATGGATTTTATCATGGGGTTGCCCACGTCACAGAGGGGTCACGACTCCGTTTGGGTGATTGTGGATAGGTTGTCCAAAGTCGCTCATTTTCTACCCGTAAGGATAGACTACACTACGGGACAGTATGCCCAGCTCTTTATTTTAGAGATAGTGAGACTTCACGGTGTGCCCCTAAATATCGTGTCTGATAGAGACAAAATATTTGTTTCACGATTTTGGGAGAGTTTTTAGGAGGCCATGGGCACAGAATTGCGGTTGAGTACGTCTTATCACCCGCAGACCGATGGGCAAACCGAGCGTACAAACCAGATGTTGGAGGACATGCTACGTATGTGCATCATTAATTTCGGGGGTGGATGGGAGCAGTATCTTCCACTGGTGGAGTTTGCTTACAACAACTCCTACCAGTTCACCATTGGCATGGCCCCATTTCAGGCGTTGTACGGTAGACCTTGTCGTTCCCCATCATGTTGGTTGGAGGTGGGGGACAACAAACTACTTGGGCCGGAAGTGATTCAGGATACTTCGGCAAGGATATAATTGATACGGAGTCACATTCGGGTAGCTCAGGATCAGCAGAAGAGCTATGCTGATGCGAAGAGGTTCTTCAGAGAGTTCCAAGTGGGGGACCAAGTTTTACTTAGAGTATCTCCTATGAAGGGGATTATGCGATTTGGAAAGAAGGGGAAGTTGGCACCGAGATATGTGGGACCATTTCCTATTATTGAGCCGATTGGACCGGTTGCGTATAGACTTGGGTTACTGGAGCATTTACATCGGATTCACGATGTGTTTCATATTTCCTCGCTAAGAAAATATCTTAGAGACGATTTGGCTCATTCTCACATTGCTTTGGAGGACATAAATCTCCAGCCCGATAGCTCCTATGAGGAGGGGCCGATTGCTATTTTGGACCGAAGTGAGCGGAAACTGCGGTCAAAGATAGTTCCGTTAGTGCGTGTTCAGTGGCGACATCATAATGTCGAGGAGTCCACATGGGAGTGCGAGGATGATATACGCGAACGTTATCCAGAGTTATTCTTACCAGGTACTTTCTAGTTCCAAATTTCGGGATGAAATTCTGTTATTAGGGGGGAAGTATGTAATACCCCGTATTTTCATGATATTTATTTATGGGATTAATTGAATTAAATGTGTATTAATTGGGAATTAATCCGGATAAAAATACTAGCGAGATGTAATTATCACTTAGATGGGTGCTACACGTTAGGGGTGCACAATTAGACGAGAGGTGAGTATTTCATGTGAGTGCACGTCCTAACATGTATTTTGCATTCGTTGTTTTAATGTTATTAAAACACTTTCTGTTTTTAAAATAATCCCCACTTTCGGGCTCTGACCCATTTGCTTTCAAATCTATTTTTTTTGTAAAAACCATTTTAGGTGCCCAGCCACAAGGACACCATGCATAGGATTTTCATTCAGGTGACGAGCTGTAGCTGTTTGTGGAAGTTACAGGACTTTGCTAGTAGACGCTTCATCTATCTTGACTCTATATTTAGCTTTCATCAGTTGTAGGGCATGTCGCCCATTTCTATTAGAAGCATTTCCTATTTCAGATTTTTTAGACTTTTGGCATGTAATTAATTCAGGATACTTTGTTTTATTTAGTTCAGTTGTGGGATTGTTGTGAGGAGTTTTTCCTCCGGGCTTATTATTATGTTGTTGGTTATTCTATTGTTTCGTTATGGTGAATGTTGTTATTCTATCATTATCCTTTTATTTGCATGTTAATCAAAGTTAACTTAAAATTTGGCAACTCACTTTTTAAATACTAGGTGGTTAGTAATCATTAAAATGTTTTCGACAGTGATGCTATTAACTGGACGAACTTGGCATTTTGTATTAATTTAATAAAGGAGTAGCTGCCCGGTATTTAATTAGTCGGGGTGTCACAGGTGGTATCAGAGCATCAGGTTCTAGTGTCCTTTAGGATCTGTACGGATTATTGTGTTTCCGCTGAGCTTTCTTTGATGTAGAGCCCTATATTTTAGGACTGTTGCATTCTTTTGTATATGCTACGTTCTTCAGCTATTTTCAGTTTATAACTGCGAACTTATAAACTTTAATCTTATTTCAGATGCCTCCACGACGTGCACAATGGGTTCCCAGGGATGCAACTCCAGAACCACAGCCCGCACCAGTTCTCCAGCTAGCCGCCGCCGGCAACCCTTACCCGGCCAACCAAAAACCCAAAAATCCATATCCGCCTACCCCGAAGCCAACATCCACCGGCCCAAAAACCCAATCGCTGCCTCCCTCCGGTCCATCCCAAACCACCTTAAACCCAAAGACCCACTTTCAAGCCTTGCACGATTTTTCCCGTATTTGTATAAAACCAAACTAAAACCAAAGCCAAATAAATTTCCCAAATGCCAATAAACCCACTTATCCTCTTTTTACCCAAATACCCCCAACTACCACCCCAATTTCCAAAACTATCCCTTTAACCATATCAGATTTTATTCCTAAATCCCCTCACCCACATGACCTCACACTCCTCCCACCATTTCCATTCACACTCATGTCCATTCCCAAAAATACCCCTAGCTCCATGCCTACTATAAATGAAGATTGAAGACCCCAGTTAAAAAAGCTTTTTAGATAGGAATTTTTAGAGAGAGAATTGTAGAGAGATAAATACCATTTTGTAAATAGTCTTTGTTTTTATTTTTTTAGAGATTTGGAGAGATTTAATTGTGAGTAATTGAATTGTATGGAAGGTGATAGAGTTCAAATTTCCAATTTCAAGGTGACTTGTTGAAGATTTGTTCTCTTTCTCTTCTATTTTATTATATATGCTTTTGATTATTTGTTCATCATGTTTAATATCATGTTGGGCTAAATCCCCTTTCAAGGGGTGGGGGAAAACCCTTGTTTGATTTTATTTTAGTTTAATTAGTTTGATTACTTGAAAATTCCCTTTGAATATTAATTTTGATACCTCACCCTTAATTTACACCTCGAGAGAGGGTAAATGATTTTCGAGAGAAAATCAAAATTCTAATTATATTACCCATTTTAGATCCGAACTAGAGATATGGGTTTCTTAAGTGGGGTATTATAAGTTGAATTTCAACTCTAAATTTATTTTCTAAGATTGACATAAATTTTAATTGATCGATCCTAGCGGGTGATTAATTAAAAGGAGTGTGGATCTATTTTCTAGAGTTGTTGGGTGTTAAACTTAATTTTATAAAAGATTACTATTAAAATTACATTTGCAACGAGAGTTGATTTGTAATTTTGATATTAATTTAGAAGAATTAAAATAATTAAATTAATTAGTTAGAATGGCTAAAATTTGTGATGTAATCCCACTCGTTGATTGTTCTCACAATTATTTACCTCACTTTATCTCTTATTTTAGTTTAGACTTTATTTTTCATTTTAGTAACTTTCTAGTTAATTGTTATCATATCACATTTAGTTTAGTTTAGTTTAAATCCTCACCTCACCCAATTGTTTTAATATTTGGAAAAGCTAAAAAACGTGAAAAAGTGAAAAAACACAAAAAGAAAATAAAAAGTGAATTACAATTGTGTTCCCTTTTCTTTACCCCCTTGGAAGTGGATTGATACCCTTACTTACCTCTACACTTGAGTTTATATTATTTTGTAGGTATTTGAGGTTTTTATTAGAAGGACTTTTCAAGCAACGACAAAAGAAAAAAATACACCGAAAAGTTTACTCTATCAAATGGCGTCGTTGCCATTATTGGGATCGTGAAGCACTTGGAGCGGATTTCATATTGTCGTTCATTTGTTTGTTTGTTTTGCACTTTATTATTTGATTTATACCATTTTTATATTTTTAGAAGGCTTGTATTAGAAATTTTTATCATTTCTTGTATTACGGTGCAAAGAGACACCTTTATTTTATTTTTCATTTTAAAAATTGTAATTTTCGAAGACAAGCATGATAGAGAAACCGGACAAGGTAGAGAGAGGGCATCCATTGGCGAGGATTTAGAAGCCTCTCTACCTTGGGTCGGTAGGACTCCCGGGGACGACTTAGATAGGCGTGATCTCCCCCCGGTCGACTCAAATTTTTTGGCACCCCACGGCGTAAAAACCGTGGGAGGTACATTTCTACACACTCGCGCCTCTCCTATTAGAGAGTGAATTATTGTGTGTGCTTTGTGTGCTCTTACTTGATTTTATTCTCGCATTTATTTTCGAATGGTGTGATGAATTAATTAATTAAGACCTACACCCGGTCACTCACGAGAAGGGATTTCATCACTCGACTCACTCGCTTACCGTTGTGTGCTACCCTAGCCATCACTAAATCAATCAACTAGGTAGCCCACTAGGAGAACATTTTTGCACAGGCGATCACTCAGATTTTTGTAATTTTTTTTATCTCCTGCAGACTTAATTAAAATTTGACAACCCTTTCACTAAATTCAAAGATAAAAATTGGCTATGTGCTAGTTAGGAAATTTTCTTAACTTGTGTATGTGTCCAATTCCATTTTCGGTAGTCAGTTTTAGTTGGTTCGCCCAAATCAAGAGTCCATATTTTTTCCCCGCCCTTTTTCTTCCAAAAACTCCAAGAATATTTTCTTTCATTTTAATTAAAAAAAATCCTAAAATATTTTCTTTCATTTTTATAAAAAATCAAAAAATATTTTCTTCCATTATTTTTAGAAAATCCAAAAACATTTTCTTTCCTTTTGAAAAATTTAAATATAAAAAAAATATTTCTCTCCACATGGCCGAAGAACATCCCTTACAGGACTACTTTGGTCATTTTCCATTGACACGCGACACGTGTGAGAGTGATTCCGAGCCGTCTCTTTATGAGATTTTTAATGGTTTCACCTCTCTCACGACCACCCTTGATACTTTTGACCCATCCATGCATGCACCTCATATTCCATCACCCTCGGTGTCAAGTGTCGACGTGTCTCATCCTTTGTTGTGCCCCACTGTTATTATGCCGATCACATGTCCCATGAGTGTCCTCACATTCCATATCCATCTGAACCCACCATGGAACATTTGTATCCATATGACACTGTTCTGGAACCCACCTCGGCCTACTATCCCGAGTTGTGTGAGTACTCGAGCTATTCGTGGAGGCCTGATCACTCTTCCACGCAATACGAATCCCAGCCCGATGTTGTGGATCCTCACACATTCCAACAGTTTTCATGGAAACCTTGTGCACCCAATCCCGATCAGTTACCTCACTCTGCACACACTGAATATCAAACATTTGTCCATCAAGAAAGCGATCCTTTCGTGTATGATGAACTTGGCCCTGCTCCACACACTTCCTTTGAGTATTCTCCATACACTCATGATAGTAGCGAGTTGTGTCCACCTCAACCACCGCCACCACCCGTCACTCCACCACCACCATCATCCAACTATGCTCTCGAAAGTCTCTTGAAAAATTTCATACTAGAGCAAGAGCAAGCCACTCAACTTCAAAATGAAGCTCTCCAAAGGCTTGAACAACGTCTAAATGAAATTGAGTGTGCGAGAGAGTCGGACATTTCCATGGATCCACCCATCGGTTCCACCAAGTGTGATGATGATTTGTCCTCTTGTGACACAGATTTTGAGTGTGACCAACCCTACCACGCCGAGAATCTTGAAGTTGAGACCATTATATGGTCCGAGCCCCAAGTTGACAATTGTGTTGACTTACCTTTAGATAGTGAGCCTGATCCAATCCCACCATGTCCACATGAACCCCCCTTTGAGGTTCCCACCCCCGCAATATTAAAAAAAATGCCCGATCTTTTACCTTATTCCCCAATCGCATATGTCTCTGACATGCCCATATCTTTTAGGTTATCTCTGGCTACGAGGGATGGCCAATTTGCAGAGATAAAATCCGTGATAGTTCCTAACTATCCGGATATGGATCATGTTCCTCCATGCATGGCTCCCTTTGAGCCAAATATTTCTAGTGATTCCTCTATCTCTGATATTTCTAGATAATTTACATGGCCCCGGTTTGAGAATACAACGATAATTTGTATATTTCTAAACTTAGGCAAAACATGGCGTTGGTGGATGAAAACCTGAAACAGCCCCCGAACGGCCCCGTGAGTGACACTAACACCTCGAATGGGACCAATATAACTCGTACAAACTGACCGCGCGATCACAGGAACCCCGTTTTGAGAATACGACAATAATTTGTATATTTCTAGACTTAGGCAAAACACGGCGTTGGGGGGAAATTTGAAACAGACCCCGAACGGCCCCATGAGTGGCACAAACACCTCGCATGGGACCATTATAGCTCGTACGAACAGACCGCACGATCATGGGACCCTCAATTTGAGAATACGATGATAATTTGCATATTTCTAAACTTTGGCTTAAAAACTTGGCGTTAGTGGGTGAAAAATCGAAACAACCCCCGAACGACCCCATGAGTGGCACCAACACCTTGTACGGGACCAATGTTACTCGTACGAACTAACGACTAGATCACGAAACCCCCAGGTTGAGAATAAGGTGATAATTTACATATTTTTAAACCTGGGCTTAAGAACATGGCGTTAGTAGGTGAAAACTCGAAACAGCCCCTGAACGGCCCCGTGAGTGGCACCAACACCTCGCACGGGACCAATGTAACTCGTCGAAAATGATCGCGTGATCACGGGACCCCCGGTTTGAGAATAGGATTAAAATTAACATATTTCTAGACATATGCAAAACATTGCGTTGGTGGTTGAAAACTCGAAACAGCCCCCGAACGGCCTTGTGAAGGGCACCAACACCTCGCACGGGACCAATGTAACTGGTACAAACTAACCGCGGGATCACGGGACCCCCGATTTCATAATACGAAGATAATTTACATATTTCTAGACTGAGGCAAAAAATAGCGTTGGTGGGAGAAAATACGAAACAGCCCCCGAACGGCCTCGTGAGTGGCACCAACACCTCGCACGGGACCAATATAACTCGTACGAACTGACTGCGTGATCACGGGCCCCCTGGTATGAGAATACGATGATAATTTGCTTATTTCTAGACTTAGGCTTAAAAACATTGCATTAGTGGGTGAAAACCCCAAACAGCCCCCAAACGGCCACATGAGTGGCACTAATACCTCGCACGGAACCAATGTAACTTGTACGAACTGACTGCGTAATCACGGAACCCTCAGTTAAAGAATACGACGATACTTTGCATATATCTAGACTTAGGCAAAACATGGCATTGGTGGGGGGAGACACGAAATAGCCCCCGAACGGCCCCGTGAGTGGTACCAACACCTTGTACGGGACCAATGTAACTCGTACAAACTGACCGTGTGATCACGGGACCCCTGGTTTGAGATCACGACAATAATTTGCATATTTTTAGACTTAGACTTAAAAACATGGCGTTGGTGGGAGAAAACCCCCAGCAGTCCACGAATGGCCCCGTGTGTGGCACCAACACCTCGCACAGGACCAATGTAACTCGTACGAACTGATCGCGCGATCACGGGACCTTCGGTTTGAGAATACAACAATAATTTGAATATTTCTAGACTTAGGCTTAAAAACATGGCGTTAGTGGGTGAAAACTCGAAACAGTCCATGAACGGCCCTGAACATGATGATAATTTACATATTTCTAGACTTAGGCATAAAAATATGGCGTTAGTGGGTGAAAACTCGAAACAGTCCCTGAACGGCCCCGTAAGTGGCACCAACACATCGCCCGGGACCAATGTAACTCGTACAAACTAATCACGTGATTATGGGACCGCAGGTTTGATAATGCGAAGATACTTTGCATATTTCTAGACTTATGCTTAAAAATATGGTGTTGGTGGGGGAAAACCCGAAGCAGCCCGTGAGTGGCACCAACTCCTCGCACGGGACTAACATAGCTCGTACGAGTTGATTGCTTGATCATGGGACCCTCGGTTTAAGAATACAACGATAATTTGTATATTTCTAGACGTAGGCAAAACATGGCATTGGTGGGGGAAAACACAAAACATCCCCCGAACGTCGCCATGAGTGATACTAACACCTCGCACGAGACCAATGTAATTCGTATGAACTGACTGTGCGATCACAAGACCCTCAGTTTGAGAATACGATTATAATTTGCATATTTCTTAGCTTAGGCTTAATAACATGGAGTTAGTGGGTGAAAACCCGAAACAGTCCCAAACGGCCCCGTGAGTGGCATCAACACCTCGCATGGGACTAATGTAACTCGTAGGAACTGATCGCACGATCACGGGATCCCTGGTTTGAGAATACAATGATAATTTGTATATTTCTAGACTTAGGAAAAACATGGTGTTGGTGGATGAAAACCCGAAACATCCCTCGAACGTCCCCGTGAGTGACACCAACACCTCGTACGGGACCAATGTAACTTATACGAACTGACTGCGTAATCACGGGACCCACAATTTGTTAATATAATGATAATTTTCATATTTCTAGACTTAGGCAAAACATGGTGTTAGTGGGGAAAACACAAAACATCCCCTGAACAGCCCCGTGAGTGGCACCAACACCTCGTACGGGACCAATGTAGCTCGTACAAAAATGACCGCTCGATCACGGGACCCCCAATTTGATAATACGACAATAATTTGCGTATTTCTTGACTGAGGCTTACAAATATGGTGTTAGTGGGTGAAAACCCGATACAGCCCCCGAACGGCCTTGTGAGAGGCACCAACACCTCGCACGGGACCAATGTAATTGGTACGAACTAATCGCGGGATCACAGGACCCCCGGTTTTAGAATACGATGATAATTTACATATTTCTAGACTGAGGCAAAACATGGCGTTGGTGGGGGAAAACACGAAACAGCCCCCGAATGGCCCCGTGAGTGGGACCAACACCTCGCACGGGATCAATATAACTCGTACGAACTGACTGCGTGATCACGGGACCCCCGATTTGAGAATATGATGATAATGTGCTTATTTCTAAACTTAGGCTTAAAAACATGGCGTTAGTGGGTGAAAACCCCAAACAGCCCCCGAACAGCCCCATGACTGGCACTAATACCTCGCACGAAACCAATGTAACTCGTACGAACTGACTGCGGGATCACGGAACCCTCAGTTAGAGAATACTATGATACTTTGCATATTTCAAGACTTAGGCAAAACATGGCGTTGGTGGAGGAAGACACGAAACAGCCCCCAAACGGCCCCGTGAGTGGTACCAACACCTTGTACGGGACCAATGTAACTCGTACAAACTGATCGTGTGATCAAGGGACCCCCAGTTTGAGAATATGATGATAATTTGCATATTTCTAGAATTAACCTTAAAAACATGGCGTTGGTGGGAGAAAACCCCAAGCAGTCCCCGAATGCCCCCGTGTGTGGCACCAACACCTTGCACAGGACCAATGTAACTCGTACGAACTGATTATGCTATCACGGGACCTTCGGTTTGAGAATATAATGATAATTTGTATATTTCTAGTCTTAGGCTTAAAAACATGACGTTAGTGAGAAAAAACCCGAAATAGACCCTGAACGGCCCCGTGAGTGGCACCAACACCTTGCACGGGACCAATGTAACTCGTACTAACTGACCTCACGATCACAGGACCACAAGTTTTAGAATAAGATGATAATTAGCATATTTCTGGACTTAGGCTTAAAAATAAGGCGTTAGTGGGAGAAAACCAGAAACAGCCCCCGAAGGACCCCGTGAGTGGCACCAACACCTCGCACGGGACCAATGTAACTCGTAGGAACTAACCGCGCGATCACGGGACTCCCAATTTGAGAACATGATGATAATTTACATATTTCTAGACTTAGGCATAAAAACATGGCATTTGTGGGTGAAAACCTGAAACAATCCCTGAACGGCCCCGTAAGTGGCACCAACGCATCGCACGGGACCAATGTAAGTTGTACAAACTGACCGCGTGATTATGGGACCGCAGTTTTGAGAATACGATGATACTTTGCATATTTCTAGACTTATGCTTAAAAACATGGCGTTGGTGGGGGAAAATCCGAAGCAGCCCGTGAGTGGCACCAACTCCTCGCACGGGACTAACGTAGCTCGTACGAACTGATTGCTTGATCATGGGACCCTCGGTTTGAGAATACGAAGATAATTTGCATATTTCTAGATGTAGGAAAAACATGGCGTTGGTGGGGGAAAACACAAAACATCCCCCGAACGTCGCCATGAGTGATACTAACACCTCGCGTGGGACCAATGTAATTCGTATGAACTGACCGCGCGATCACGGGACCCTCAGTTTGAGAATACGATGATAATTTTCATATTTCTTAGCTTAGGCTTAATGACATGGCGTTAGTGGGTGAAAACCCGAAACAGTCCCCAAACGGCCCCGTGAGTGGCACCAACACATCGCATGGGACTAATGTAACTCGTAGGAACTGACTGCACCATCACGGGATCCCCGGTTTGAGAATACAACGATAATTTGTATATTTCTAGACTTAGGCAAAACATGGTGTTGGTGAATGAAAACCCGAAACATCCCCCAAACGGCCCCGTGAAGGACACCAACACCTCGCACGGGACTAATGTAACTTATACGAACTGACCATGTAATCACGGGGCCCTCGATTTGTTAATAAAACGATAATTTGCATATTTTTAGACTTAGGCAAAACATGGTGTTAGTGGGGAAAACACAAAACATCCCCTGAACGGCCCCGTGAATGGCACCAACACCTCGTACGGGACCAATTTAGCTCGTACCAACTGACAGTGCGATCACGGGACCCCCAATCTGACAATACGACAATAATTTGCGTATTTCTTGACTGAGGCTTACAAACATTGTGTTAGTGGGGGAAAACTCGATACAACCTCCGAACGGCCTTGTGAGAGGCACCAACACCTCGCACGGGACCAATGTAACTGGTACGAACTAACCGCGGGATCACGGGACCCCCGGTTTTAGAATACGATGATAATTTACATATTTTTAGATTTAGGCTTAAAAACATTGATATGTTGATAATTATAACTCATATTTGAAATTTTCTGCTTGAATAACATTTTTGTAAAACTACTTGGTTATTGATATCATTTTTCTTTTTGTTTCCTATCATTTGTAGGATTTTTACACATGGAACAAATGAAGAAGGCAATGGTTTACGACATAAAGATTGTTTATGTAATGGTTTGGGCGTTGAGGATTATGTTTTTTTTGTGTTACGGCCGTGCGGGCTTTTATTGTTTAGTTTTATGGTCGTGCAGGCTTTTATAATTTGATTGTTAAATTTTCATGGTCGTGCGGGCTTTATAATAAGCATGTTTTATATTTACAGGGTTTGGAATGTCTAGAAAATAGAGGAAACTCTGCTCAATTTTTTTATGGTCTGTGAATTATTGAGACGTGTAATATTTTTAAATTCGTATATTTATTTGTTTATTAACAACGTTCCCGATTCACAATTTGTGATTTTTTTTATTATTTTGCCAACAATAAATATTGGCAACCGTGCAATCACAGGACCCCCGATTTTAGGATTAGACCAAAAAACGATATTTTTTTAAAAAATTTAGTTAAATATGGTCATGGACTGTCCATGACCATTTTTATTTTTTTCGTCGCGCATAAAAATGGTCGCGGCTAAAGTTCATGACCCCAAACCGTGACGAAAAATGGTCATGGCCAAAGTTCGCTACCATTTTTATCCTTTTTGTTTTCATCGCGGCGTGGGTTGCGGACTTTGGTCACGACCAAGATTTCTCACGGTTGTGGGTCACGGCCTAAGTTCGCGACAATTTTTTCCCCTTTGTTTCTCATCGCGACGTGGGTTGCGAACTTTGGTCGCGACCAATTTTTGTCACTGTTATGGGTCACGGCCTATGTTCATGACCATTTTTTTTCGTCACGACGTCCGCGACCAATTTTTGTCACAGTTGTGGGTCACGTACTTGGGTCGTGACCATTTTTCCTCGTCGCCATGTGGGTCACGGCCCAAGTCCACGACCATCTTCCGTGACATTAGTCACGCCCAAAATGGTCACGGCCCAAGTCTGCAATCCACAGTCTTGGTCAGGGATTTTGGCCATGACCAATCTTGAATTTTGGTGTAGTGACGCTCATTCGAGAAAGAAAAAGAAAGCTTGAAGACATTATAGCCCAAAAGCATTCAGAAGATTTGAGATAGCAAAAGTTCTTGGCTTTTCCCGCTCTTTATAGGTTGCCTCAAAAACTGGAAAGGTAATGATTAAAAAGCAGCGTCGATTGAACTGGTGGCGGAAAAAAGGCAGAAAAGACGAATTTCCCACAAATGATTTTTTAAAGTGGTGGATAATTTCAAAAATGACACGTGCATTATATCACCATAATTAAACCATAAATATTTACAAGTATGGATAATCTGCAACTGACCAGGCCTAAAATTATTGTCCGAGCAACTTTAAGAGCAAAATGCTCCATACTCTTGTAAAAACTTCAAGCATGAAACATTGGGGGCTTCTGTTGATACCCAAAACTATTCATCTACATGAAACATTCAGATACTGATACGTGTTATACAATGGAGGATTAATCCTAGTCCGTATGGATGGAATGCCTACCAACTCGAAGAATACCGACCAACACCAGAGATGCCAACCAACGATGACAGGAAAACACCAATAGTTGTATATATTAATGATTGTACAGATGTAGATGTTTATGATATAAAGACATTCCATCCTTTGATATTCCAACTCTTATATACCCCATGGGCCTATAAATACATTTTAAATCTTACATACAGGGAGACACACGAAACGAGGGGCAATTGAACAATACCAAAGTAATACACGACTGTGGACATAGGATCTTTCATCAAAGTCGAACCACTTTTAAAATCTCTTGTCTCTTTTATTTCTATTTATCTGTGATCAACTAATTATCTTATTCTAGTTTTTTGCATCAACAATTGCCATTATTGGAATTGAAATACATCATATGGATGTAAAAAATGCTTTCTTAAATGGTGAATTAGACGAGGAAATTTATATAGAGCAACCTTAAGGGTTCAAGGCTCTCGGACAAGAAGAAAAAGTGTCAATCTTTTGAAATCACTTTACAGATTAAAACAAGTGCCTAAACAATGGCATGAAAAAATTGATAATGTAATGTTATCAAATGGTTTCAAAATTAATGAGTGTGATAAATGTGTTTACTTTAAAAGTATTCAAAATGGATATGTCATTGTATGCCACTATGTTGATGATATGCCAATCATGGGTAGTAACCTAGAAATTGTCAAACCCAAAACATATGTTGAGTAGTAGATTTTACATGAAAGACTTAGGTATCTACAATGTTATATTAGGAATTAAAATTTCTAAAATATCGGATGGACTTATATTATCTCAATCTCATTACATAGAGAAGGTACTTGATGAATTCAAGAAGTATGATATCAGTTCTACTAAGACACATGTAGATATAAATTTACATCTAGAAAGAAATAGTTGTGAACACATATCTTAACTAGAATATTCTCATATTATCGACAATTTAATGTATATCATGAACTGTACTCAACCACACATAGCCTACTCGATAAGTAAATTAAGTCAATTTACGAGTAATCCAGGGAGAGATCACTAAAAGGCTATATTATGAGTTTTAGGTTATTTAAAATATACTCAAAACTATGGACTACACTATTTAAGATATTTGTTTGTACTTTAGGGACATTGCGATGCAAACTGGATATTCGATACAAAGGACTCTAAGTCTACGAGTGGGTTGAGGTGCATCTATATCTTGGAAATCCTCAGAACAAACGTGCATTGCTATATCGATAATGGAATATGAATTCATTACACTAGACAAAGCTCAAAAAGAAGCTGAATGTCTTCGAAACTTCTTGGAGGATTTATTGGGCATAAATATTGAATATTTATCCCCCTAATTTCAGTACATTTGTGAACCCGAGTGATGTAACATATATGGATTTGATTCACATTTATGCTACTAACCTTCGTGGTGAGTATTTCATGTTTTGTTCTTCTCTTATTGGTTCTACAGGTTAATTATGCAAGCAGTGCAAAAGAGGAAGCAAGACAATGCTAGAAAAGCTAAGAAGGCAAGTTCAAGGGCAATTCGGTAATTTCTCAGCCCGATCCGGAAGGAGAAGTCAACTGGAAAGTTGAAGAGCTCGGAACAATGAGAACACTGGAAGAAACGGCACCCAAATCCAAGCTATGGTTGATGATTTATGCCCAGTTGAAGTTGAAGAAAAATCCAAGGAAGAAAGGAAAGAAAGCTAAAAAAATTCTAAGTGTTGAAGAAGCACCCCAAACCAGCAAGCATTCGCGAACCCCAGGCCGAATCGGTTTGGGGGGGCGAACCGGTTCGGGGTACCTGATGCGCGAATTTGCTACTTTTTTCTGATTGGTTCCCAAGAGTCCTATTAGGTTAAAACTCTCAAATATTGTAGGGAACGTGGGCAGCAGTTGAGGAGCAGCCATTAGGGATAGTTTTAGAGAGTTTTTGATAGAGAAAAATAGGTAGGAACATCTAGGAACATCAAGGGAATAAATTGCTTCAAGATTCAATTATTACGGGTTTGTTTTTCAAGTTTTAATTCAAAATTCAAGATTCTTGTCATTGTTCTTGCATGCTTAGTTTTTCGTATTCGATTTAACAAATTATTGCGTTCATAATACATCTTTACATGTTTCAATCTTGTTTCATCATGATTTCATACACATGCAACGTTATTATTTCATGCATTAGTCTATTTAACATGTCCGGCTAGGTTTCAAAGGTTGGGATGCATGAACCCAACCTGATGTGTTAGTGTATGTGTATAACGTTGATCCGATGAATTTAACAATTGATTTTGATCGTATCGCATAATTACATAATAATTGTGGATCTTTATATCTCGTTTTCCTCTGGGTACTCGTGATGATTTAGAGTACAATTTGAATGCAATTACCGCGATACCGATTTACTCATCCTCAGATTAGGTATGACGCGGGCTTGAACCTCGTATACATAATGCTTGGGAGTCCTAAATTCCGGGTCGGATTAATCGGGTAAATTTATGATTAATGTTGTCACTGCACTACACTAGGGTTGGGGGATTGTATTCCCATCCTGTTTTCTTATCATTTAGGTTCAAAAAGTTTCAATTCAATTTTTCATTCCTCATTTAGATAATTTAGTTAGTTGCATATTTCATCACAATTTCATAATTGCATTTAGCTTAATCAATCCCCAAAACCAAAACCAAATCTTTTCCTTTCTTTTTAGAGTCATCGTTAGGATTCCTCCGTCTTATCCCGTCGTCACAACTCCGTTGTCCTTTTTCCCTGAGGATCGATACCCGACTTGTCGGATTATTACTTGAGCGACAGGCTTGCACTTAAGCCTAGAGAGTACACACTTTAGAGACACATTCTGAGTCGTGTCAAGTTTTTGGCGTCGTTGCCGGGGAAATAGGTAGACTTAGGATTAGATTGAGTTAATCCAAAGCTTTGACTAAAAAAAAAACACAAAAAGATTCATAATCATCACCTCTCCTAAACTTTAATGCAAAATTCTGAAACCACTCCCACACCCCATAATACTCCAACCAGCATTCACGAAAATCCACTTGTTGAGTATAACCCTGATAGTCCCCACACTCCAAACGCCCCACAGTTTTGGATCCCACCGCCCACACCGTCGCACTCAGTCTCTAGTAACACTCTATTCTCATTCGTAGGACACACTTCGAGTACACCTAGTGAGAGCGCTGAGTCGTCAAGTGAGAGAGAGATGTCGCAACATAGTAATGCACCCACCGGTGAGGACGAGCTTCCGTACCGCCCGTTGAGAGAATTCTTATATCCTGAGCGTATTGTCACTCCGGGATGCATTATACTCCCGTATAATGCCGGGCAGTTTCGTTTCAAAAATGGAATGATCCAGATGCTACCACATTACCACGGTATGGATTCTGAAAAGTCATACCTCCATATAAGGGAATTTGAGGACGTGTGTGATACTCTCAACGATCAAACCTTCACACAAGAGGTAATCCGCCTCAAACTCTTCCCCTTCTCGCTTAAAGATATAGCTAAAGCTTGGCTATGGTCTTTACCTCCAAGCTCGATTCCATCCTGGAATGAACTACAGTCTAAATTTCTCAAGAAATTCTTCCCAACACATCGAACAATCTCTATTAAGGCTCAAATTCAAGCATTCAGTCAACAAGAAAATGAGCCATTCCAGTGATGTTATGAACGTTTCAACGAGTTAGTGGCTTCATGCCCCCATCATGGATTTGATCCATCACAAATCATCTCCTTTATCTATAATGGGTTGAATCTTAATTCTAAACAGCTTGTTGAAACCATGGGAAGTGGTCCATTTGTCGATTTAGATGCCCATGATGCTGATCTTCACATGAGGTATGTGGCCGAGACTACCCAGTCCTGGGATACATCCGATCCGAACGCTCAAAATCGAATTCAACAATCTACCACCGCTCCGTCGACGTCCGGTCTATTCCACGTAGATAAGAATTCTATGACAGACTATCGATTGGACACCATTAAGAAAAGGATTGCGAGACCTATGCGAGTTATATGGAAAAGGACTAGCTGGACCCATTCCAAACCCTATCGTGAAGGTGTGTGCGATTTGTGAGGCGGGACATTCAACTGAGGAATGTCCGACGATACCCGCCAACAAAGTAATGTAGCAAGAGAAAGTTAGTGGTATAGGAGGCTTTAAGGGTAATTTCGGTGCCACGCATGGGAATTCATACAACCCTTCGTGGAAAAATCATCCCGGTTTTAGCTACGGGCAACAACATGCCGCAATGAACCCTCCTTCGCATGTTGCCCCTCCTCCACCACAAAATTTTCAACAAGCTCCACACATGCAAGGACATGTGCAAGCACCACCACCTCATGGAAATTATATCCCGCCACAGCGAAGAACTCTCGAGGATATTATGAATCAATTCATTGCAATCCAGACTGCAACCAATGCCAAATATGATCGTCTGATCGGCGACATAAATGCAAATCTGTCAAAGATACGATCCTCATTGAGTGTTCAAGAGAAGGGCAAGTTCCTGCCCAAGGCCAACGACATCCCCAAGGTCAAACTAGTGTTATCTCCACATCCACTGAACATCAGGAGAAATGTCAAGCAGTGACCACTCTTCGTAGTGGAAGAATAGTTGATTTATCACCTCCTCCACACGACACAACAAAAGACAAGGAGATTTCGCCCGGCACGAAAGAGGCCGAAGATGTCCCCTTGAACGAGAGTGATAAGGAAGACACTAGTGAGCCTGAGGTGGTAGTGAAATCACCCTCCGTAGCACCATTTCCTCGAAGGTTGATTCCCTCTCAAAAAGGGAATCCACGTGATGAAGTACTAGAAGTACTTAAGCAAGTAAAGCTGAATTTACCCTTTCTTGATGCCATCAAACAAATTCCAGCTTATGGAAAAGTTATCAAAGATTTGTTGACTATAAAAAGGAAGATGAAGGTAAAAAAGAATGTATTTCTAGCCCAGAACGTGAGCTCCATTCTACTAAATGATCTCCCGCCTAAATTCAAAGATCTCGGTGCACCCACTATATCCTGCATCATTGGAGAAAATCGACTTGAGAAAGCCTTACTTGACTTGGGAGCAAGTGTAAACATACTCCCCTACTCCATCTATAGGCAACTTGATTTAGGAGACCTCAAGCCCACAAGGGTCACTCTCCAATTAGCGGATCGATCAGTGAAGATCCCCCGAGGCATAGTCGAGGACGTGATCGTCCAAGTTGACACTTTCTACTTTTCGGTAGATTTTGTCATTTGGGACACGTAGCCCTCCTTTAACTCGAGCAACCATGTTCCCATCATCCTTGGTCACCCTTTCTTAGCTACAGCTAATGCAATCATCAACACAAGGAATGGGCGAATGCAACTCACCTTTGGGAACATGACCTTGGAAACTAACATTTTCCACATAGCCCAAAATGCAGGAGAGGAAAATGATCTTCACGCAGTGAGCCTCATAGACGAGGTAGTAGAAGAGTACTTTGAGGAAAATTTATGTGACGATGCTTTAGAATCTTGTTTAGCGACGAGCTATGAGTGTGAGGGGACGTATACTCACTTCGAGAGGGAGGTTGGAAGGTTGAGAGAATTACTCGACGAGAGTACGTCGGACGAGGACATGAGAGAGGTTAATTGGGTTTCTAGATTCGAGGAATTACCTCCAAGGGATACACACATGGCTCCCTCCAGTGAAAAATTCCCAAGCCTCGAATTAAAGAAACTCCCCTCCCATATCAAATATGCATACCTAGGAGAGGATGAGACATTTCCTGTTGTTATCTCCTCTAGCCTAGATGAAGGGCAGGAGGGTAAATTATTGAGAATTCTGAGGAAGCACCAAAGTGCTTTTGGTTGGTGTATCGCTGATTTGAAGGGGATAAATCCTCTGATTTGCACTCACAAGATTCATCTCGAAGAGGATGTCAAGCCCTCTAGAGAAATGCAAAGAAGACTGAACCCCAACATGAAAGAATTTGTGAGAACCGAGATCATCAAATTATTGGATGCCGGGATTATCTACCCAATTTTGGATAGCAAATGGGTGAGCCCTATTCAAGTCATCCCGAAGAAGTCGGGTATGACTGTGATCGAGAAAGCTAAGGGAGAGCTTGTTCCCCAATGCACCACCACCGGTTGGCGCGTTTGCATTGATTACCGGAAACTCAATGCGGGAACTAGGAAAGACCATTTCCCCTTACCATTCATTGATCAAATGCTTGAGAGAGTTGCGGTCCACCCTTATTATTTCTTCCTTGATGGTTATTCCGGATATAACCAAATTGAGGTGGATGTACTCGACCAAGAGAAAACGACCTTCACTTGCCCTTTTGGTACGTTTGCTTACAAACGTATGCCATTTGGCTTGTGTAATGCACCCGCGACTTTTCAAAGGTGCATGTTGAGCTTATTTAGCGACATGGTCGAGAGAGGACTCGAAGTGTTCATGGACGATTTCAGCATTTTTGGCACCTTTTTCGATCCTTGTTTGGACAAGTTGGGAAAAGTACTTACCCGATGTGTGGACAAAAACTTAGTGTTGAATTGGGAGAAGTTCCATTTCATGCTCACCGAGGGAATAGTTCTTGGCCACATTGTTTCATCCAACGGAATAGAGGTTGGTAGGGCTAAGATAGATGTCATAGCTGATCTTCCCCCACCGAAATCGCTGAAAGACGTGCGCTCTTTCTTGGGCCACGCGGGGTTTTATCGAAGGTTCATTAAGGACTTTAGCGCCATCGCTAGACCCTTAAGCAACCTACTTATGAAAGACAACCCATTTGAGTGGACAGAGGCATGCCAAGGCTCCTTTGATAAGTTAAAAAACATTCTAGTATCCGCTCCCATCATGCAAGTTCCGAATTGGTCCTTGCCATTCGAACTTATGTGTGATGCAAGCGATTACGCGATCGGGGAAGTTTTAGGCCAACGTAAAGATAAGAAAGCTCATGTCATCTACTACGCTAGTCGGACTTTTACCGGACCTCAACTCAACTACTCTACCACGGAGAAGGAGTTGCTAGCGGTAGTCTTTGCCCTCGATGAGTTCCGTTCCTATCTCATTGGTTCTCCCATCACTGTTTTCACCGACCACGCGGATTTAAAGTATCTACTTGCGAAGAAAGATGCTAAACCGCGCCTCATAAGGTGGATCCTACTCCTACAAGAGTTCAATCCCTCCATCAAAGATAAGAAAGGAGTAGAAAACGTAGTTGCCGACCATTTATCTCAGCTTTCATCCGACGTACCTAGTGATCCCATACCCATAGACGAGCACTTTCCGGATGATCAACTATTTTCTACTTCTTCGTATCCCTGGTTTGCGAACATAGTGAACTATCTTATCACGGGAGCCGTCCCTCTCGATTGGACACCGCAAGATAAAAAGAGGTTTCTTAATTGGCCGCACATGTTCTTTTACGATGATCATTTCCTCTTTAAATATTGCGCCGACCAAATCATCCGACGATGTGTACCGGATGACGAGATCCCGAAAGTCATCCAGTTTTGTCATTCGGAAGCATGTGGAGCCATTTCTCGACGAAAAAGACGGCCGCTAAAATTTTGCAATGCGTCCTCTATTGTCCCACAATCTTCCGGGATGCGAATGACGCTTGCAAGTCATGCAATAGGTGCCAACGAATGGGAGCCATTTCTCGACGCGACATGATGCTCCTTACCCCCATACTCATCATTGAGATATTTGATTGTTGGGGTATTGACTTCATGGGTCCCTTCCCCCCGTCCTTTGGTTTCCTATACATCCTAGTCGCGGTAGACTACGTTTCTAAATGGGTGGAAGCTATAGCTACTAAGACTAATGACAACAAAGTGGTGATAAAGTTCCTACGGGAACACATACTTTCTCACTTCGGTGCACCGAAGGCGATAATTAGCGATAATGGCACGCACTTTTGCAATAGGCCATTCGAGAAGCTCATGAGAAAGTATGGCGTCGTCCACAAGGTTGGGACGACATATCACCCACAGACGACTGGGCAGGCTGATCTAGCGAATCGGGAGATCAAGAACATTCTTCAAAAGACCGTAAATCCTACCCGAAAAGATTGGTCCCTTAGATTGACCGATGCACTTTGGGCCTATCGTACCGCATTTAAGAATCAACTTGGCATGTCTCCTTTTCGTTTTGTGTATGGCAAACCTTGCCATCTTCCTGTTGAGCTCGAACACAAAGCGTATTGGGAAATTAAGCAATTGAATTATGCCCTGGACAAAGCCGGTCAAGCCCGTAAGCTTCAATTGAATGAGCTAGAACAACTACGCAATGATGCATATGAGAACGCCAAAATTTCGAAAGAAAGGATGAAACTTGCTCATGATAGCATCATTCGACGCAAAGAATTTCATCCCAGGCAAAAAGTTCTTCTCTACAACTCTAGGCTTCACCTCTTTCCAGGCAAGTTGCGGTCACGATGGTCCGGCCCGTTCGTCGTGAAGAACGTGTTTCCCCATGGAGCTGTTGAAATAGACGATTTAAAAGGGGAAAACATGTTCAAAGTCAATGGACAACGCCTAAATCCATACCTAGAGGCGTGTGAGTATGAGGTCGACACAACTTGGTTGTCGGACCCTGTTTACGAGGCCAATTGAGCTGAGAAAGTGAGGTCGTCGTGCCCCCGACGCGTATGGGGTGAATTTGTATGTATAGTAGTCGTGTGTGAATAGGTTAGTTAGGAGTCTGGAGCCTGAGTTACGAAAGAGATCGGTTAGCACGCACTTCGAGGGAGTTAGTACGCATTACGAGGTTGAATTCGAGGAATTTTTGGGAACCCCGAGGGCCTAGGAAGTTTTTAGAGGCCTTATGCACAAGTTAGAGGATGAGAGAGCACCTTAAAACGGAGAAAAGAGTGAATTCCAGCGTTCGGACCAGCATGTCACCCCGAACCCCATCCAGAACCGATTCGAGGGGGTGAACCGGTTCGCAGTACACCCTGAACCGGTTCGGGGGTACCTGGAAGATTCTTCCCCGTTAAATCCAAATTCATTCCCCTTCCCTCCATTCTTTCACCCCTTCTTCCCCATTCGTTTTTCTTCCCTCCAAATACTTCCCTCCTTCCCAAATTCATCCCAATTCACTCCCTCCCTCCTCTCCTTCCCAACCTTTCACATTTCCCACCAAAACACCACCCCTTCACACCCATAAATACCCCACCACCCCTCCTCCATTTCTCACACCAAAACATTCTCCCTCACTCTCTTCTCTCCCATATATTTTTTCCCTCTCCCTCTCTCTTTACCTCAAAATGTCGCGCCCTCGCCGCACCAAACTCCGCCCCAAAAAATATGACGATACCACCATCCTTGATGACCCGGGTAAGGGGGTCTTTCGATGTGTCCAAGAACATCATTGGGCCGAGCAATACTTCTCGGCCACGTGCCCCATCCACATCGAACGCTTCGTTCATTGGGGTCAACTTCCAGGCGATGTCACTGCCATATTCGTCCACCGCGGTTGGTGCTCCTTCCTCGCCCCAACGAGCACTAATGTGTTTGATGCCGCCATTCACCAATTTTATGCGACCTTGGTTCGCAAATCCTCCACACTTCACGAGGCATACCTTGACGGTATCACTATTACCTTCTCGGAGGCCATCATCGCACGCAAAATGCATGCCAAAGGGGTGATCCTCCCCGTGCCCTTCCAATACCCCCACAATGGTACCCCCCATACCAAAGAAGAATGCATCGCACGCATGGCACCCGGGGTGGAATGGGTGCACGAGTCTTTTCCTATTGGTGGTTTGGCCGCCACGGTGCGCTTCACGCACCTCATTGCTTGTGGGGCCATCCACCAAACCACTAATGACTCGGTGGTCCGATTACGGCACGCTAATTTCCTCTATTACTTTTTGGACCCCGAGATCACCATCAACCTTGCCCAGCTCTTCTACGCGGATATCCTCAATGCCGCCTATGATGAATATGGCAAAACTGCACTACCTTACGCCCGTTTCATCACGGAGATCTTGATGGAAGCTGGTGTGGATGACCCCAGGCAACAAATTCGCCGTCCTCACCCCATTGGTGGCATGTCCACCACTCGAAGCGAATGCCAAATGCGAGTAGCTCACCCTGACCGTCCCATTATCGAAGAGGATATGGCCGAGGAAGCTCATGATGACCCAATAATGGACGTCGACGAGGACGAATTTGAGGATGATGAGGAGGACTCCGATTTCGAGCCCCCGGGGGCAAACTTCGATAGTCGCCTTTCGGCGGTTGAGTCCCATCTAGATGGGTTCATCAACCAATACAATCAAGATCAAGCGGCTTACCGAAGGGACACTCGGATGATGTACCAACTCCAAGTCCACCTTCACCAACTCAACTTCGGCGGTACTCCACCCCCCCTTCTTTTATGACCCATATGATCCAAATGCACCCAGCACCTCCCACCCACCTCCACCATAACCTATGATTGTTTCTATCTTTTGGTATGGATGTCGGTTGTTGTAGGAATTTCACAGTTGCTTTCTCATTTCCTATGTAACACACGCTTCTCATTGTTATAATACAAGCTTGCATTTTTTCATATTTGTTTGTTTTATTTTTCCGCACTTATTATTCGCTTTGAGTTAGATTTTAGTCCTTTTTGCTTGAGGACAATGCAAAAGTCTAAGTTAGGGGGGTCACAAGTGCGTATTTCTAAAACTTCACAAATTTTCAAAAATGCCCAAAAAAATCTTGTCAAAAAAAAAATCATAAAATTTTGAAAAACCCAAAAATATTTTTGTTCAAAATAAATAAAAATTGGAATTCAAATTTTTCAAAAATGTCATTAAAAGTCGAATTGGAGTCTCAAATTGTAAACATCCAACATACACAAAGCCGATATTGACCAAAGATGGAAATTGTGCGAAAATTGACGACTTTACGAATAAATGGGGAGATTAACAAACCCGGTGAGACTCGAGCCTATCACGTTTTGCGAGTTTTTAAATCAATCCGAGTTAATTGTTAACTCAAAGTTCTTTTTAGCGCCTAATAAGTTGTCAAGGATCTCAATCCTTTCATTTTGATCGGTTTTGAAAAATGTGTGCAATATTGCCTTGATAAATGTGCCAAATTAGTCTCTAAACTTAAATTCACCTCGAAACGCATATGGTAACGCAATTGGTATTTTGGACAATGAAGTAGGCCCTCGTTTGTCACCCAAAATTTTGGCTAGAAAAAGTAGCGAAAAATCACCCTTTGTAACCCAAATCGAGCCGAATTTTTTTCCCTTTCGTTTGACAATCCGTAAAACCCAAAATAGCCGGAATTGTGAAAAATGAAAAATTCAAATTTCAAGTCCAAAAAGTGCATATAAAGGGCCAAGAAACAAAATAGTATGCTCAACAAAAATAACAAGAAAAGAAATGAAATGAAGAAACAAAAAAAAATAGAAAAAGAAAAAAAATGAGCAATAGCCCGAAAAAAGCACAAATGGACATCATTAATGACTTTTCCAATTCCAACCTTCCATACCTCCTTCATTTTACCCAATGCAACCTTCAACCCGAAAAAGTCATAACCGAGTCCAAATTACGAAAATTGATTACCGCGTGGAGAGTTAAGACACCAAAAGATAATATAAGAGGCTAAGTGCGCGAAATAAAGGCAATGTTCCCGTTTTTAAAACCGTAATCCGTTGATGAGATCCTTTCGCCATAAAGTTTCTGTCTTTCTACTTGTATGCGTGAATTTGCTTCCATTACATTTACTCTTTATATCACGCATGCGGAGAGAATAGCCATAATCCGAGAGATTCGTTTGTGAGAGCGTTCCGTGAGAAATTGAAATCAAAACGAATTTTCGGATAAGTAACGTAATGATCAATCAGTGAAAATTGGCGGTTACATTTCCGGCTTCGCACACACACACTACGGTTCGAGACTCATAAATATGACTTAATGATGACTATTTTCTGGAAAAGTTTGAATTGCTCAATTTTTGCGTATTTTGAATTTTCTTTGAGTCGAATTTTCTGGGTATATTCACTGCAAACCCTCACGAGACACAACTCGTCCTACTAGGGTATCCTAGAGGTTTAAAGGCTTGTTGCATGCACTAAATGCAATCGCTTGCCCGCGAAAGAGGTACTCTATCCCAATAAAGTCTTTGATGGATCCTTAACTCATACCCTCATTCTTTTACACTGCTCGGGATGCGCAAAGTTCTAAGTTAGGGGGGTTTGATTGGGCATAAATATTGTATATTTATCTCCCTAATTTCAGTACATTTGTGAACTCGAGTGATGTAACATATATGGATTTGATTCACATTTATGCTACAAACCTTCGTGGCGAGTATTTCGTGTTTTGTGCTTCTCTTATTGGTTTTACAGGTTAATTATGCAAGCAGTGCAAAAGAGGAAGCAAGACAATGCTTGAAAAGCTAAGAAGGCAAGTTCAAGGGCAATTCGGTAATTTCTCAGCCCAATCTGGAAGGATAAGTCATCTGGAAAGTTGAAGAGCTCGGAACAACGAGAACACTGGAAGAAACGGCACCCAAATCCGAGCTACGGTTGATGATTTATGCCCAGTTGAAGTTGAAGAAAAATCCAAGGAAGAAAGGAAAGAAAGCTAAAAAAATTCTAAGTGTTGAAGAAGCACCCCAAACCAGCAAGCATTCGCGAACCCCAGGCCGAATCGGTTTGGGGGGGCGAACCAGTTTGGGGTACAGGCCGAACCGGTTCGGGGTACCTGATGCGCGAATTTGCTCCTTTTTCTGATTGGTTCCCAAGAGTCCTATTAGGTTAAAACACTCAAATATTGTAGGAACGTGGGCAGCAGCTGAGGAGCAGCCATTAGGGATAGTTTTAGAGAGTTTTTGATAGAGAAAAATAGGGAGGAACATCTAGGAACATCAAGGGAATAAATTGCTTCAAGATTCAATTATTACGGGTTTGTTTTTCAAGTTTTAATTCAAAATTCAAGATTCTTGTCATTGTTCTTGCATGCTTAGTTTTCCGTATTCGATTTAACGAATTGTTGCGTTCATAATACATCTTTACATGTTTCAATCTTGTTTCATCATGATTTCATACACATGCAACGTTATTATTTCATGCATTAGTCTATTTAACATGTCCGGCTAGGTTTCAAAGGTTGGGATGCATGAACCCAACCTGATGTGTTAGTGTATGTGTATAACGTTGATCCGATGAATTTAACGATTGATTTTGATCGTATCGCATAATTACATAATAATTGTGGATCTTTATATCTCGTTTGCCTCTGGGTACTCGTGATGATTTAGAGTACAATTTGAATGCAATTACCGCGATACCGATTTACTCATCCTCAGATTAGGTATGACGCGGGCTTGAACCTCGTATACATAATGCTTGGGAGTCCTAAATTCCGGGTTGGATTAATCGGATAAATTTATGATTGATGTTGTCACTGCACTACACTAGGGTTGGGGGATTGTATTCCCATCCTGTTTTCTTATCATTTAGGTTCAAAAAGTTTCAATTCAATTTTTCATTCCTCATTTAGATAATTTAGTTAGTTGCATATTTCATCACAATTTCATAATTGCATTTAGCTTAATCAATCCCAAAAACCAAAACCAAATCTTTTCCTTTCTTTTTAGAGTCATCGTTAGGATTCCTCCATCTTATCCCGTCGTTACAACTCCGTTGTCCTTTTTCCCTGAGGATCGATACCCGACTTGTCGGATTATTACTTGAGCGACAGGCTTGCACTTGAGCCTAGAGAGTACGAACTTTAGAGACACATTCTGAGTCGTGTCAAGGATGTTCCAAATTGGTTAAAACATGTGCCCATAATATGCATACATTGTGATAGTCAGTCGGTGATTAGAAGGGCACAAAATCACATGTATACGAAAAGTCACGACATATTCGTTGTAGACATAATACTATTAGATAAATTTCCTTAAATGAAATTATCTCAATTGACTATGTAAAGTCAAAAGATAATATAGTAGATCCACTTACCAAAGGTTTAAATCGAGAGCAAGTTGAAAGATAATCAAGGGAAATGGGCCCCAAGCCTATAAATAAATAAGAATCAATATAGTGGCAACCCATCCTAGCTGAATGGACATCCCAATATCTAGGTTCAATGGAAAAACCTAACTACAATATATTTACTCGGGGATATTTAATCCTATTGTAACACCCATATTTTTAATGATTTTTATATTGGGAAATTAATGGAAATTAATCTGGATTAAAATAAATATTAATTAGCGAGATAAGGGTTAATATTTATTTGTATGAATTATATTTAGTTCTCATTGAACAAATTATTAATGAGTAAGAATGCATTATGATTGTCGTAAGTGAGAAATACGGCAGTTACGATAATTTAGTCGCGACGAGCATGTCAGTGATGTCAGGACTTCAAATTATAAAATATAATATAATTCAATTATGGATCATCCAAATGGTCATTTCGAGTGCACCAGTATGTCCGAAAGGGTCAAAATAGTTAGAAAAGTGTACTCTGGGGTTTGAATTGGGTCCTGAGATATTTTTAGGCCAAACTGGCACCCCGAAGGGGTATTTTGGTCTTTTAGATTTTTAGAGGAAAGGGGCCTACGAATTTCATATGTTTATATCAGTATATGTGTTGAGGGGGTTAGGTTTAACAGTTACCAAATCTAAGAGAGGCCATTAGAGGAGGAAGGTGAAGGTTCCCAAGGCTTTTCACATCATTTTTATACCACCACCACAATTGGAGTTTAGATCGGAAGGAAGGGAAGACAAACCCACAAGTTTTCTGCACAATTTAGACCTACAAACTCCAGGCAAGTGTTTATCTTGCAAAATTTAAGCGTGTATACAATAACCCTATTAGTGTAGGATGGGATGTTTGTCATGAATAATTGATTATTGGTGTTAAATTGGAAATTAAATTCATGATCTTGGGTATGATTTGCATATAGATTGGATCCTTATATGAATAGAGAAAGAAATCAGAATATATGAGATGATGATAGTAGGAGAAATTTGGGTTTTTGATTGAAAGATATGAAAAAAAGAGAGAAACTAGGGTTTTGGGTGCAAATTAGGTTTTAATCTGTTCTTGAAATGAAATCTAGAGGAATAAATGTGTTATTTATGTTCAAAGTTGTCCCTACACCTATAATAAATGATTGGTCAAGTTGATTGGAAAATTGAAGGAGTTTAATGGAGTTTTGAAGATATTTTCATGGTGAAAAATCGCAACTGTGTAAGGAAGAAGAGAATTGCTACATTTCTAATCAATTTGGTCATTGGGCGAATCGATTCGATTTGTTAGAATTTGGAAAATTTCCTTTATTTAAGCCTAGAACTTGTGAATAAAATTCGAGGAGAATTTTGGAATGTTTTTAAATGTTAATGAGGGAGAATTTATTTCACTAAACATGCAATAGGGTTGAGGTTACCCCAATTAAGGAGAATTAAGGTTAGGGATTATTGAGTGTATTTTGATATTTTACGAGTTCACGCAAACTAGAATGGGTCACAAACAACATGAGTGAACCCAAGACCAAAAAAGTAGTAATGAGATATTATAACTACTGAAATAAGTTTAAAGGATAATTGGGACCCTTCGAATAGCAGGAAACACTCGGGAATATACTATGATAAGTATGATGGTAAATTAATAATACGTAAGATATATGGGAGTTATATACTACGTATGGGATATATTATAGGTTGCGTGTATACCTATATTAATATATATATATAGCTTTTGTGAATACATATTGTGTGAACCCTTATGTGGGTGAACATACCTAGGCAACCTGCTATCACGGGAGGTTCCACGTCGTGGACAGTCTTATCCTGATGAGCCCATTGGGGGGATTTTAGACTTGTGCCTCAGAACATAGAGCTTAGGGTTGAGAATTATTTGTGGATGTAATAGTGTGGCCACTCATTCGGGTTCATTAGGTGTGTGCGTAGTGCAAAGCCTTAGAACTATATTCGCCTCCAAATTGTGTAAATTTTAAATGTGTGGTTCGAGAGTGATTCCGAACGGAAGTATTTTACTCAGTACGTGATGTACCAGAACTTGATAGCAGAGTATGCATGCATAGCACGTCTCTACCTAGGGATGCCTTATTCGTATATATAGCGAGGGTGGTGTATGTGTGGGTGTATATATATATATATATATATATATATATATATATATATATATATATATACACACACACACATGTGATTTATTCTATTGTGTGTGCATTAGTAGATAAGACAGATAATGATATTTAAAGCAATCTAAGTATGTGAAAAATTAATACTTGACTGGTGATCTTTGCAGGCTAAAGGGTTTGGAAATTCGATAATGTGTTGTATGGGAAATATGGGTGGGAACAATGAGTTATTTGACAGGGAGAGACTTAATACGAACTAGTTAGGCGGGGTAGCATTACTAGATCGGTTTAGAAGAATACGTTAGGAGTGAACATTAGTTGAGAGGTGACAATCTCAAGTGAGGGCATGTAAAGTTAACATGTATACAATATCTTCTCTTAATGCATTTTAAATACTTGCAAAATATTTTCAAACTGTTTTCTTAAGCTCTGACCCGTTTTAAATCTATTTTTGTAAAAACCCTTTAGCTGTCCAGCCATAGCGATGCCCATCTTAGGAGTCCATTACCATTTGACATGCTGCAGATGATGTGGACGTTGCAGGACCTCAGTAATAGACGCTTCCACTTTTATCAGTTCCTGTTCTTCATTTAGTTATCTCAATCAGGCATGTCGCCCATCTTTAGCTAGTGGTTATTTCAGATATACCGTACTTCTATCTTATTTTCAGTTGTGGGATTTGGTTTTATTTATGGGCTATTGTATGTGAATTTCAGGCTAGGGTGTTTATTCCAGACACATTTATTTATGCAGATGTTTTAGCCTTTATTTCATTATTTACTGGAATGGTGAATGTGGTTTATTAATCTAAAGAATCGTTACATTGTTGTGCTTCCTGTTTTGATTCGAAAATTTTGTTCTATCTTTGTGCTTCCTGTTTTGATTCGAAAATTCCATTCTATCTTGGAAGACATTAATTCATACCCTAAAGCTCTTTGGAGGGGAATTAAAATTGTCTTAAGGACATTGTAGTATTACACATGATTCGAAATTCTTTTCTATTCTTATTTATTTTTGCGATATCAAGTAAGTGATTCTCATCTTCTATAATTTCATTTTTCTTCTTTTCTGTAATAGTTATTATTAGTAGTAGTATTTATGTACGGTTTAATAAATTTAATAATAGTAATAACAATATCAGTCTCCTATTTAATTGACATATTTTATTTGATAAAGTATCGTTAAATAAGTGAATAAACTAAATGATAAATTAGGCCTTTTCATCATTTATATTATTGACAATTGAAATATTTAACAAATGAACTAACAATTTCACTAGTCAACTAATCTTGTATGTCCTAATCCCAATAAACATATATGAAAATTAATGAAGCTACTTTTTTTTACACAGTCCCTAGTAGGGTGTGCACGAACCCGAATAGACCAAACGGACCAAAAAAATCGAACCAGGCCCAAAATGCTTTTGCGGTTTTTTTTAATTTGGTCTAAAAATATATAGACCGCGTAATATCACACCGAGCTTAATTTTAGTGTCGTACGCCATCAAAACCAAGACGGGTGAAAGTAAATAAAATATCATCCTTAGCATGTGACAGATATGAGACAATAAAAATAATCCACGAGATGAATAATAATCAATCCTAATGAATAATGATACTATAAAACCATCACATGCTAAACTCCAATTAAATCCAATCTCCAAAATTTGTATAAAATCCATAACAACTTTGGAACCAAATGGCCCAATCAAAATCATAAACTATGTTTCAATGTAAATACGACAGAAAGGAAGCTAAACAAAACTACTAAGAAGTAATATAAAATAAACTCCAACTGCACCTCCAAATGATAATCTCCAAATAATCCTATGCAGCTTCTCCAGACTTATCCTTAAAAGGTTAATCAGCACACGAGGTCAGAGCTCCGAGCATGAATACACACTACTTCCCTTAAATATGGTCCGAGAACCCAGATAGTAGCATTATACGCAATAAATATCACAATAGAGTATTTTAATTAATACGAGATAATTAAACGCAAGAAGGGTAAATTACTAACCACCCCCAAAGATTCTTTATAAATATCACACCAATATCATTTAAATGTCCCACAGTCCCAAATTATTAATTTAATTAAATTAACTCAAATTATCATTTCTCTCAATTTATTTCACTTAAGAATAGCGGTCCTCCCTCCTCGGGTGATTTCTCCATAAAAAATACACATCCCCTCGTAAAAATGTCAACTGGTCCGTTTAAACTGTCGACCCCTACTACATGATGAGGTTCAACACACGACACGACATAAAATGTCGGCTGGCCCGTTTAAACTGTCGTCCCTCGCTAATTATGTCGCCAATATATTTTAGTACTCGTTTTATTATCTTAGGTATTAAATTCTTAATTTCTCAATTATCAAAATTATTCCACCCTTTTTATCGGTGTGAGATCCTCAAAATACCCCTTAGTCCAATACCTAAGGGTCCCTAAGTACACATACGTCATATCCTACATATAGGATATATCACCAATGTAAAACACGTCTTAGTCATATAGTTAGGCTAACGAAACAAAGATATAATGTAAAAATCTTCCCCTCCCCCCCGAAATATAAAATCTGCACAAATTTACATTAATTAGTTCCATACCTAGCAAGCATAAATTTTAACCAATGCCTACCCACTAGTCCCATACCTAGTAAGTATCCTAAAAAAATGGGGTGAGCAATATACTACCCAAGAACCCCTCGTCCCTGCAAAGGCAAGAGTGACTAATAATAAATCACACAACACATGATTTATATGAGCAACAAATCCATTCAAACATAAAGTTCCCGATTAATTTCAATTCCAATTATAATATCGTCCCCGATTTTCGACAGGATTATTTCCATTAAATGCTATATTAATCATCATACCAAAAATATTCCACTCATCATAATCATCATACCCAAAATATTTTCAACAAAATTATTTCCATAAATTTTTTATAGGTGTATACGTGTCCCATATATCATATAAATAACCTCATAAATTTTTTACATGAGAACCTATACCCAAAACCATAAAAACCCAACAATCTCACCTACGCACCTAAGGGTTTCCAAGATTTATTCCTATTTAAAAGTTTAAAAAAAAAACAGTCCCAAAATTTAGTGTCCACTTTCTTTAATTAAGTTACTAATTTCTTTTAAGAAAAACATGCAATTAAGGGTTGTTACGAAACTTAAAACACATAATAATAATAAAGGAAATGAATAGAGTAACCATTCCTGAGTAAAAATCGATTGAAAAATAAGATTACACGGTTGGATTCCTCTCAAGAAAATTAGCAAAGAGTCGTTCTTGAACAATCTTGCGAAAATACCAATTAAGCCTTCAAATCTTGAGTTAAACACTTGATTAAATTTTGGTTAAGATTTGTAGATGAAAGGGAAAAATTTTGGAGAGGTATTCTGGATGAAAAGTTGATGAAAAAGTGATTTGAAAAGTTAAGCGACAAATTAGTTGTGATATATAAAGGATTGGCAGTTTAAGTGACAAAAAAGTTATAATCAAACACAAACATTCAAAAAATTATTATAGAGGATCAGACTGTCATAATGGCTTGAAATTTTAGTATATTATAGGAACGGCGAGACGAAGCTCTTGTGAAAAATTCAGCTCGATCGGATGGTAGAAGTTCTTATTTTTTTATTTTTATATCCTCCTTAAGTCGGATCCTCCCCCAATTTTTATACAAAAAGGTTATAATTTCCAAATCTTAATCCCGATTTAAATTCCACTTAAAACCTTATTGTTATGTATAAAAACCAACATATTTAATTACTATGAATAGTTAACTCCAAAATTTTATTTTTTTCGAAATTTTCAATTAATAAATTTAATTAACTATTAAAAACACGGGGTGTTACATACTTCTCCACTAGCAAAGGAATTTCGTCCTTGAAATTAGATGAAACATAAACATCAAACGTAAATGGCAAAACATAATATATATATATATATATATATATATATATATATGGGCCCCAATTATGGCATTCAACGAGTAATATATATATATGAAAGTGATAGCGTACCACGTGCTCTCGCAAATCACAACTCGATTCTATTTTCGATAATCATCGCAACACATAAATCCTCAAATCAAATCACATTATTGCATCGATATAAGACATACCCAAAATTTATACTAATGATCTTTCAAATAATTAACGTCTCCAAAATCAACTCTAAGGATCCTCACATTAATCTTACTAATTCTAAACTCAATGCCTACAACGTCCTTAACACAGAATTATATATCTCCAAAAAAATACAACTAACACGTATGCTAGACCCTCTACCTTAAGGAGTACGAATTAATAAAGAAAATTAAAGATTGATAACGTGAAAGCTAAACGAACTCACAGTCTACGAGATCTAAGACCATGTTCTAATACCATCTGTCACACCCCGCTTAATTTTAGTGTCGACCACTATCAAAACCAAGTCGGGTGCGAGTAAATAAAATATCATCCTTAGTATGTGACAAATATGAGACAATAAAAATCAATCCACAAGATGAATAATAATCAATCCTAATGAATAATAATACAATAAAACCATCACATGCTAAACTCCAATAATATGTAATCTCCAAAATCGGAATAAAACCAATAACAACTTCGGAACCGAATGGCCCAATTCAAACCATAAATTATGTCTCAATGTAAATACGATAGAAAGGAAGCTAAACAAAACTACTAAGCATTAATATAAAATAAACTCCAGCTGCACCTCCAAACGATAATCTCAAAATAATCCTATGCAGCGTCTCCAGACTTATCCTGCAAAAAGTTAGTCAACACATGAGGTCAGAACCCCAAGCATGAATACACACTACTCCCCTCAAATAGGGTCCGTGAATCCAGATAGTAGTATTATACGCAATAAATATCACAATCGAGTATTTTAATTAATACGAGATAATTAAACACAAGAAGGGTAAATTACTAACCACCCCCAAAGATTCTTTATAAATATCACACAAATATCATTTAAAAATCCCATAGTCCCAAAATTTTAATTTAATTAAATTAACTCAAATTATCATTTTTCTCAATTTATTTCACTTAAGAATAGCGATCCTCCGGCCTCGGGTGATTTCCCAACCAAAATACACATCCCCTCGCAAAAACACCAGCTGGTCTGTTTAAACTGTCGACCCCTGCTACATAACGAGGTTTCACACACTCCAATGCATAAAATTCCGGTTGGCCCGTTTAAACTGTCATCCCTCGCTGATTATGTCGCCAATATATTTTAATACCTGTTTTATTATCTTAGGTATTAAATTCTCAATTTCTCAATTATCAAAATTACCCCAACTTTTTTTTATTGATGTGAGACCCTCAAAATATCCTTTAGTCTCATACCTAAGGGTCCCCAAGTACACATACATTCTATCCTACATATATGATGTATCATCAATGTAAAACACGTCCTAGTTATATACTTAGGCTAACAAAACGACGATATAACGTAAAAATCTTCCCCACCCCGAAATATAAAATCTGCACAAATTTACACTAATTAGTCTCATACCTAGCAAGCATAAATTTTAACCAATGCCTACCAACTAGTCCTAAACCTAGTAAGCATCCTAAAAAATGGGGTGAGCAATATACTACACAAGAACCCCTCGTCCCCACAAAGGCAAGAGTGACTAATAATAAATCACACAACACATAATTTATATGAGCAACATAGTCATTCAAACATAAAGTTCCCGATTCATTTAAGTTCCAATAATAATATTATCGCCGATTTTCAACACAATTATTTCCATTAAATTCTAAATTAATCATCATACAAAAAATATTCTACTCGTCATAATTGCTCTCTTTTATATGTTACATAATTTTTTTTATAGTTGTATACGCGTCCCACATATCATATAAATAATCCCATAAAAAATTTACGTGAGAACCTATACCCAAAATCATAAAAACTCAATAATCTCATCTACGCACCCAAGGGTTTCCAAGATTTATTCCTAATTAAAAGTTTAAAAAAATGATCCCAAAATTTAGTGTCCGCTTTCTCTAATTAAGTTACTAATTTCTTTTAAGAAAAACATGCAATTAAGGGTTTAGGAGACATTTAAAACGTATACTACTAAAGGAAATTAATAGAGTATTCATGCCTGGATAAAAATCGATTGAAAAATCAGATTACACGGTTGGATTCCTCTCGAAAAAATTAGCAAATAGACATTCTTTAACAATCTTGAGAAAACACCAATTAAACCTTCAAATCTTGAGTTAAACACTTAATTAAATTTGGGCTAAGGTTTGTAGATGAAAGAGAATAATTTTGGAGAGGACTTCTGGTTGAAAAGCTAATGAAAAAGTGAATTAAAAAGTCAAGCCATGAATTAGTTGTGATATATAAAGGATTAGGAATTTAAGTAACAAAAGAATTCTAATCAAACACAAACACTTGAAAAATTAGTACAGAGGATCAGAATGTCAGAACTTAAAATTTTATTATGTTGTAGCGAACGGCGAAACGAGGCTCTTGTGAAAAATTCAGCTCGATCGGAGGGTCGAAATTCTTATTTTTTTATTTTATATCCTCCTTAAGTCGGATCCTCCCCCAATTTTTATAAAAAAAGGTTATAATTTTCAAATCTTAATCCCAATCTAAATTCCATTTAAAACCTTATTGTTATGTATAAAAATCAACGTATTTAATTACTAAGAATAATTAAATCCAAAATTTTATTTTTCTCAATTTTTCTAATTAATTAATTTAATTAACTATTAAAAAGACGGGATATTAAACATAATTCGGGTCGTTTTCGATTTTCAATCATAAAAAATGATTTTGGACCGGACCAGACCGCTTATATATATATATATATATATAGGGAGAGGATCACAAGTGGACCTAAAAAGCGAACTTTTTAATGGACCTTAACAAAAAATACTTAACAACCCATTAATTTTAATTCCTTTGTTGTAATTGATCCGCGCCAGCGGATTTTTTTTTGAACTAGTGGTCTACCATGGTGTGGGTGTGGGTGGGTGGGGGGGTGGGTGATCTTGGGTCACACGCATGTCCGTTGCCGCTGGCGCGGACCGATTACAACAAATGAATTAAAATTAATGGGTTGTTAGGTGTTTCTTGTTAAGGGCCATTAAAAAGTCCGCTTTTTAAGTCCACTTGTGATCCTCTCTCTCTCTCTCTCTCTCTCTCTCTCTCTCTCTCTATATATATATATATATATATATATATATATATATATATATATATATTCAGACAGACTTTTGTGCACACTAAGTTTGCAGGTCATTTTTTTAAAATAGTAAAAAAAATATTTTTGAGCTTATTTTTTTATGTGATATTTAAACATTTCAAGGGACCCGTATAAAAACATTAAACTCAAATTTTTTTCTTTGCTATTTTTCAAAAATCGATCAAACTTTCGCTGCTTTTAAACATTTTAAAAGCTGTGAAAGTTTGAGCGGTTTTTAAAAAATATCAAAAAAAAAAAAAATTGAACTAATTTTTTTATATGGGTACGTTGAAATATTTAAATATCACATAAAAAAATCAACTCAATTTTTTCTAATATTTAAAAAAAATTGGTTTGGGTCACCACGTGTGCAAACGTAGTGTGCATATGAGCCCGTCTCTCTCTCTCTCTCTCTCTCTCTCTCTCTCTCTCTCTATATATATATATATATATATAAACTTAATACTAACAACTCACGCACGCTCACCCACAATGGGCGGCAAGCGCACCATCAGCCTCTTACCCAACCCTAACATAACATGGCATCTCTTATTCTCTCTCTCTCTATACAGTCAACCGACATTGTGACAACCCGTATATAACTATGATAAATTATAATTAAATCATGCTTATCTTATGTGATATGAATAATGTGCCATTAGTATGTCTAATGTTAAGTGATTATGTTTATTATAATCCTACTTTCATAAATCATGAAAGGTCGAATTATTTACAAACACAAATTTTGTTGTTTTCGGTAGAAATGTTCCTGTTAGAGACTAGTTTTGACCGTTATAACATTATAAATGACTTGAGGTGAAAACTAGATAGTTGTAGACATGTGAGTTAGGGTTTTAACACAACAAACAGATCATCAAATGGATGCCCGAGTAAAGAGTTATACCGAATTTATGAACAAAGGGCAAAGTTGTCCATTCCCTTTAAGTGGTATTTTGTCTTTCATTAAACCAAATGGTTTAATTTGATTGGTTGGCTTGGGAGGCAGCCTTAGCCGACCTTATACCCTTGAAATAGCTTTATCCCTCAGCCAAAATCAGCCATGAAAGGGTTTCACCTTGAGGAAAGAGAATTAGGGAGTTTAGGAAGGAAAAGTGAGGAGAAAAGGCGTAGAAAAATCCGTGGAAATTACATAAAAGTCCCGAAGGTAATCCTAATTGCAATTCTTGTTATTTATCTTATATTACTGATTTATATGATATAAATCATCATAGGATTACGAAAGTTTTAGCCCTTTATATATATGTATGGTTAGATGCAAGTTTATGTTAAGTTGAATGTAGAAACACTTAAAATTGCATTGTATTGAAACCCCTTGTATTCAAATCTGCATATCTCTTTGTGTGATTACTGGAATTGAGAAATTCCAATTGGACATGAAAGTAGACTCATATATTCATATCATATCCGAAAATTAGAATTTATCTCCTTGTGGTTAGGCCGTAATGATGATTTCAAGCTAGTATATAGTTTATGTTTGTATACTTCATTTCGGTATGCCATGAATTTAGTCAAGCTTTTGAGATAGAAAATGAAGTCAAACAATTATGAAACTTTGATTCTGCACTATTCAGTATGTGTACTAAAAATGGGTTGGAAATTATGGAAAGTTATGCTGGAAAAAAATTATGAAAATTCTTGGAAGTTGAAGGAACAATAGAGGAGCTTGTAGGGCAGATTTCTTGTGTTGTAAAGAAATAGTCATAACTTGCTCTAGGAAGCTTGAAAAATTACACCGTCACTTGTACTGGAAAGTATATTCATATATGTTTTCATATTGATAAGGTTGGACCCCTGTATTTGTACAATTTAGGAATATAGGATAGTTAAGTATGTAGGACAATAATTTCAGGCCATACTGGATACCCCTTGAATGAATGTTTGTATTTCGTCCTTACAAATGGTAATTTGAGTACATGTTTCATGTGTATATACATTGAGAAGTATAATTTCATGTTTACTTGACTTTGGTTATAAATTACTTATAAGGTATTTCCTATAGTTGAATGTCCGTAACTTTATCAACATGTATATCATTGTTTTGCCTTTACCTGTGTGTTTATGGAATGTGACTTAATTGGAATTATATTGTTGATGTATAGTCATGGAAAGTTACATAATTATGTTAGGATAATATTTATGATTGAGGTTCAGGACTGATTTAGTTGGATTGACACGTGTAAGGTCTAATCAACCCAGTTCAGCTCCACCAGAAGGAAACATGAATACATAGTTATCAACCAAGGTGAGTGTACTCACTGGAAAGAGATATTTGTATCGTGTTGTTGATATGATCAACATTAAATGAATATGAAATTGTTCATTTCGATTTATCGAAATGGGAGGTTACTCCTCGACCCGGAATGGGGGAGATTTGTCTATTAATGACAAGGGTTACTCCTCGACCAGGAATGGGGGAGAATTGTCTATTTAGACAGGATATGTGAACCATGATTCGAAAAAGTTGGTCATTCATTATGAATGAGCCGGATAAGTTAATACATAATTATATGGACATGATTTATTTCATTTAAATTTATGCAGTAGTATTGTAGTGATGCATTCACTGGGCTATTTTGCTCACGGTTCCTATGTTCACATTTTTCAGGTAACGTGATGTCACTGTCAAATCTAGGAAGTCGGGTTGGGTTAGCCAGGAACGGGAGAAGCAAAGATTTTTTTTAAATGTAAATGATGTAATTAAGTTAAATAATCCTTCAAGCAAGTTTGTATAAGTATTACTACTCTGATGTTGTAAAAATGTTTTCAGTTATATGGATTTATAATGATGACTCTAAAAAAAAACTCTTGTTTATGGTTTGATTAAATTAATCATGGTTTGACTCACTTTGACTTTCAAACTTAATTATAAGTAACTGGGTTGGGATGTGTCAGACATCAACAACACAAACCCTAAACATCTCTTCTTTATCTCCTCTCCTCTCTCTTACCACCCCCTATCACGATCTCCGGTCCAGGCCGACGACCAAAAACCCTAACCCGTGCGACCTAATTAAGCTCCACCGAACCAATCTTAAGGACAAGTATGCCTTTTTTATTTTCATCCAAATCAAAATGCGTTCTTTGTAAATGTTGATATATGTTTTTTCGCCATTTACGTTTGATGTTTATTGTTTGGCAAGATAAAAAAACAAACTAACTTCATATGAAAATCGGACAAGCCTCTTACCTCCTCAACTCTATTATCACCCGCAATGGGCGACAAGCGCACCATCAGCCTCTTACCCAACCCTAACATAACATGACATCTCTTATTCTCTCTCTCTTTATACAGTCGGCCGACCAACCCTAAACATCTCTTCTTCATCCCCTCTCCTCTCTCTTACAACCCCCTGTCATGATCTCCGGTCCAGGCCGACGACCAAAAACCTTAACCCGTGCGACCTAATTAAGCTCCACTGAACTAATCTTAAGGACAAGTATGTCTTTTTTTTATTTTCATCCAAATCAAAATGCGTTCTTTGTAAATGTTGAGATATGTTTTTTCTTTGAATTTGATTTTGCTTTGATATACTGTGCATTTACCAGATCTTAAAGCATGAAGGGTTATCATAAAATAATAGAGTTGAGGAAGTAAGAGGCTTGTCCGATTTTCATATGAAGTTAGTTTGTTTTTTGATCTTGCCAAACAATATATGATGGGATTTTAGCACATATATATTTGCAAGTATAATTAGAAAAATTAAATGGCACACAGAGAATGGTTTCTTAATTATTTTTTGAATTGAATACCTACTTGAAATTTACTTTTAACTTATAGTGCTTTTACAGTGACTTAATTTTTGACATAATTTTTTGGAACAAACCGACGTGTCAATTTATTATTGATTGGTTTTTAGGTCCCACTGGCGTGGACCCCAAAAACCAACAAATAACAAACTGCCACATCAGTTTGTTCTAAACAATTATATCAAAAATTAAGTCACAATATTATTTTTGTTTAACTTATTAACAAATTGAATGATAAGATGGAATTGAAAGCTTCAGCAGTACAACTGGATTTTTGTCGGATGCTCCTGCGGAATTATAAATCTTGTTTTATGAAGGTTGTCATATAATATGTATATAGACTATTTTTTCAGTTAACATTCTATGTTTGAAATTGAATCGGTTATTGTGATGAAGTTACAAGGTTTTCCATCCCGCGCGGCCTAAGATCCACTGAACCAATCTTAAGGACAAGTAAGTTATTTTTATTTTCATCCATATCAAAATATGTTCTTTGTAAATGTTGAGGTATGTTCTTTCTTTGAATTTACGTGTTGCTCAACTCAAACACACTGAATGGATCATTAGAGTTTCCTAGAAAATAATTATGTTCTTTCTTTGAATTTACCCGTTGCTCAACTCAAACACACTGAATGGATCATTAGAGTTTCCTATAAAACAATTTCAGTTTTGAAACTTGACAAAGCACAAACCCTTATGTAGTGTAGATGATTTATGCCAACTTTAACCTCGCACGAACCTTATTTATTTGGTTGCCACTGCAATTTTTGCTCTGTTTTTCGCATCCCCAAAACATCCATATATTCAAATATCTTCATATCATATTTTTAAGAAAGTGATGTTAAATTTATATTAGTTACTAAATATTCTAGAAAAATTATTGCTAGTTTAATTACTTTAAAATACTATATTTTTTACTTTTTTTAAATATTAAACATGTTTTTTTTTAATATAAAAGTGATGTTTTTATGAAAAATGTGATGTTTTTTTATATTAGTTATTTTTTATATTAATTGTTTATGGACCGAATATAATCGAGACTGAATCCGGACCGCTTGAAAATCGAAAAGAACCAAGACTGAATATTCCGGTCCGATCCGATCCGGTTTCGGTCCATAATTTTCTAGTACCGATTAGTGCGGTGTGATTCCAAAAATACCTCAAAATCGGACCGGACCGGACCGGATGGATCGCGAACACCCCTAATGCCTAGAAGATATAATGATCATTATATCATTTTATTTGTAAGAAAATGATCAAGATTAAATCAAAATTAAAAAAAAAAATTGAGTGTCAATCTTTTTCAAAATAATTAATTGTTGTGATCTAATCACGTCAATTCATATTTTAATGGGGGCTATAATTCCAAAACTTTAATTCTTGAGTTATTCTACATGCACAACCATAAAAAAGAAAAAAAAAGGTAAGAGAAACCTAGACCTGTCAATGGGTCGTGTCCAATCGTGTTCGTGTCGTTTTTTATCGTGTTCGGGTCTTATTGGATTCGTGTCTAAACGGATGACTTTTTTATCGTGTAAAAAAATCATATCCAAATCCGACTCGTTATGTTATCGTGTTCACTCGTTAATACCCATTAAGATAATGAATTATTTTGAATTGTATACAAGTTGACATATTATCTCATTTTTTAACCCAAATAGACCCATTAATTCATTGATATTACTAAATCCCTCATTTAGTAAAATTTATTATGATTAAATTAATATTATGCTAAATGAGTTATTTATAAGTTCCAAAATTAGAATTTATTTACTTAAATTAATGGGTCATAATGGGTTTGATTGTGTATTAACGGGTGAAGGGGATCAACCCTAACTCGATCCGTTAACTATCATGTCTTATCGGGTTGATACTGATATGACCCGAACCCATTAAAGATTCACCCATTAACTTATAACTTTGTGTTAATTCGTATCGTATTATCGTATCGTACATTATTTTGTCAGATCCAGACAACCCTCATCTAACTATGAATGGTTGTTAACACCCGGGGATAGTCTAGCTTTAGCTACTAATATTCAAAAACTTCTAAATTTTTATTTTGTATTGTCTAGCATTGTTTGAAAAATCTGAAATTTTGTCCACTTTAGCCGATAAGACAGTGAAATCTTTGATTTGGGATAAGAATTCTAATTCATTAAATCTCAATAAAATTCTATTTACGCACGCGGCCACTTGACCAACTTACGTATTCCCGAACGGCAAGCAGAGGGTGATCCACGTATCAAATCAAAAAGCATTGCCCCCTCAACAGTTCCCCAAATATAATATTTGATCGTGGGCCAACCAGCATATAAAAGCAGGATATTCTGATTTAAATAGGTATGTCTAATATCATATTTTATTAATAAAGCATGAGTGAACTTGTCGTGTGCCACTATCAGATTATGTTTTTTATATCAATAAAATAATATTCAGGGTTAATAATTATGATTAGATAATTGCGTCCAGATAATACAATTCCAATAGAAAAGTCAGAAAACATCGGCATATTTTAATGGGCTGTTATTAAAGTATGCGAATGCAGCCCCCAAATGAAAGCAAACACAAGTCCCTAAACTGAAGCCTTAAAAGTGGGTGATAAGATCGTAAAGCTTACAGATTTATTAAGTCAAAGTGGTGTAAAGTCACTCGTAAATGTTACACGCTTGTCGCACATTGTGGACTTTTTACATCTTTTTTCAATGATAAAATTTTGTATAGACGGTCTTGACTAGATAAAATGTGGATGACGCCAAAAGATTTGTTTTCCAAACTTTTTCATTTGTTAATCAGATTTAAAAATATTAGTGCTAATTAAATATGAGATCATTATTGTTTAGTCATTATATTGTATATTGTTTTAACAAATTTAAAAAAAAAAGTGTTTACAAGTATTTTATATGTGAATCAAGCTCCTCTCAAGTTACGAGACTACTTAAATGTTAGAGTGATCATCTAATTCTTTTTATTTCAAATTAAAAGATCTTTTAAAAAATAAATAAATTTTAAAAGTAATTTATTTTCAAAATAGCGTACTGATGTGATGTAACTATGAGCATTCATTTTAAAAAAAGGGCGGATATTATAAAGTGTAGTTTATGAAATTCTTAAACATTACTTGTCTAATTGTACAACTACTTCATCTCATTTTGTGTAGTGTTCTATCAATATCTATACGTATAGATACAAACTTATGCAATTGACAAATAATTAAGATACCTACATATGGGAAATAACCAACATAACGAAAAAATTATATAAAATGCGTGAAAAATCAAGACTAGGGGTGACAATTCGGGTCAACGGCTGTGTTTTGGCCCGACACGACAAGATTTTTTCGGACACGAACACGACACGACACGAATTCGTGTTTTTTTTAGCTGACACGAACACGACCCGAATAAAAAATAACACGGCACGACACGACACGACAACCATAATTTTTTAAATTTCAGGCTTAAAAAATACGATAACACGACACGACACGACTCATAATTAAGACACGAATACGACACGACACGAACACGAAACATCGTGTCAATTTCGGATCAATTTCGTGTCGTTCTGTATCATTTTTTCGTGTAGTTTCTAAAATTGCACCCCTAATCAAGACCACGTATTGATTCATTATGTACTTTCCATGAGTTGTCATATTGTGTGTGTTAGGTGGTGCTCGTTGAAGATGATGATACTTAGCACTGAGCTCCTTTCATTATTTTAGTAAGAAAGAAAAAAGATCCTTCCTATCCGACCCTAAACCCCTTTTATCTTCCTCACCTTCAACCTTCCCTCTCGCCCTTGTGGAAGGGGGGCTCCAGCCGATCCTAACTTCCATCCACCACTCAACTCATCTTAGATATGAGATTTATTTTCAAATATGGATGGTTTTTATCTCTCGTTGCTTAGAGCTTTTGTCCTCCTTCGTATGAGTTTGGAGGTTTCATAATGCAATACATATTGGAGTGGGGGCGAAGAGTTTTGCGATTGTGGAGGTGCATCTCATTTCAAAAGCATAAAGATGCGTTATTGCTAAGTTTTAGTTTCTTTGTATTTTATTTATGATGTACTTTTACTATTCGTTAGGTCGTTAGATGTGCTAATTAGGTTGCCTTTTGGGTATTTGTGGAGAATGAAGCTCTCACCCTATTGATTTGGCTCTTGTACATAAGTTAATATTTTCCATGGTTTGTAATTTGAGGGATCTCCTCGTTTTTTTATGTTTAATGGAAGGATCTTTTCTCTGATAAAAAAAAGTGGTAGCCGCTGGAAACCTAGTGGAGGAAAATAAATGGTAAGGAATAATCCAAGTACAGAAATAAAAGGTGTTAAAACTGTGACAAAATAATTTATGGACATTCAGTGTCGATACAACAACTTGTCATTGTCTATATGTATTCAAAATATATTTATTCAAATATATTTAGTCTTAGAACATAAAATTAAATTAACTTAGAAATGACACTCTTAATATAAGAAGAGAATCAAGCCTGCTTATACAATATTATAAAACCAACTACACTGTATATGTATTTGACAACAGAAAATTATTGAAGCTCAATCTTATTTAAGCTAAGCTTATTGAAAACAATTTGGAGAAATATACCTAAATTTCATGAAACTCATTACTAATATGTGATAAATGTCCTAGTTTCATTCTTGTGCATTTTCATATATACTTTGTAGATCTAACAATATGGCAATTTATGGTGAGCCCAATCATAGGCAATTTTATCCCTAAAATATTTTACATAGCCCTCTTTACATTTCTTAGCTTTAAAAATGAAAGAAAATCAAATCATATATATGCACATAGCAAAATGCTTTACCATAACTGAATGACATAAATCTCCAGAAGAAAAAAAAAGTAAACCTATTTCCTCAACCCAATGGTGTTATCTTATTTCTTGTCCATTGTCTCTTTCTATATTCAGATTCATTTCTTTACCATCCCTTCATATTTTATTGTTGACAGTTCTAGTTGATGTACCCTCCTCCGTTCATCTCCTTTTTACTCCTCCCCAAAGTAGTAGTTTGTCCTTTTAGCCTAGCTGGGGGAAAATGGACAAAGAGAAGTGAACCACTGATAATCCATCTTAGCCTTGTATTATAGCGATCTTAATATAGGTGTAGATGAGAGGGAGTCGGTGAAGACGAATCAATGAAGTTGAATCAATGCGATAAAGAGGAGATGAACGAAAGAACATACAGAGTAAAGAATAAAAAAGAAAATAAAATTGAAAAGAGTGTGAAAGGAGAGAGAGAGAGAGAGAGTGTAAATCGGGTAGAAAGAGTGATTGGCATGTGGCAATGGTAATTAAGAAGGGTCCAAAAAACGTGAAGAGTCATCGAGATATGAAGGTCGATCCTTAAATTTTAGATGTTTAGGCGAGTCTTAGGCGTAAAAAAGAGTTTAAGCATTTTTAATATATTTTAATATTTTTTAACCATAACAAGGTTATTAAAATACTAAAATTATAGATATCATAAAAATATATCTGAATATTTGCAAATTAAAATACTATTTGATTATTTTGGACGGGGTAATGGCCGGCTTGTAAAAAAATCTTTAAAAGGCGATATTGTTTCACTAAAGCATTATTTTTTTTAGAGAAAAAGTGCACCTTAAGGGTTTTACCAAGCATAAGGCATCAAAAGATTAAGGCGGGGGTTTCTCCCAAGCTTCAAATCTAGGCGTCCATAGGCAGAGCCTAGACGGATTTTTTAGAACAGTGGTAATTACCAATAAGAACACGTAGAGCCATTTGACAGGAGAATCAGTAATTGAAAGTAATAACGTGTGGCGTAATATGGTGTGCAACTTTGATTCAACACTAAGGATCCGTTTAGTTAGCAAAATTTATTTAGGCAAATGTCAAAAAATTGACAAATATGAAAATTTGTCCGCATTTTGACTGTTTAGTTGCACAATTTGTCTAAGCATTATTTGTCAATGTACAACCCCTCTTATGCACAATCTGTGGATAAATTCTGCTTACCTATTTGAGTGGGAAATATTTGTCAATAATTTTGCCAACTTCTTAAATGGTTTTAATGTTTTAAAAAATAATTTAAAAACTGTTTTAAATAATTAAAAAATTGTTATGAATATTTAAAAATTATTTTGCAATGTTTTAAAAACTATTTTTAATATTATAAAAAATTGTTAACAAATGTTTTATAATTTCTTTTAAAAATTGCATTAACAAAATATTGTAAAAACTGTTTTTAACATTTTTAAAAACTATTGTGAATATATTATAAAAACTGTTATAAATATTTAAAAACTGTTTTGTAAGGTTTTGAAAACTCTTTTTAATATTAGAAAAAATTGTTAAGAAAATGTTTTACAAATTTTTTTAAAAATAGTAATATAAAAATATTGTAAAAATAGTTTTTAACATTTTTAAAAACTATTTTGAATATAATATAAAAACAGTTTTAAAGTTTAAAAAAAATTAAAAAATATTTTAAATAGTTAAAAAAAAACCGTTGTGAATATTTAAAAATTGTTTTGTAATATTGTAAAAACTGTTTTTAATATTATAAAAAATTATAATATAAAAATATTGTAAACACTGTTTTTAGCATTTTTTAATATAATATAAAAACTATTTTTAAATAAATTAATTGGATTGACTTTAATTTCATCTAAAATTTTAAAAAAATTATTTAGACAAAATTTATCTAAACAAAATTTACCATCCCACTATTTTACTCATCACCAGTCAACCGGATCCTAACTCTCATACTCCATTTTAAATAGAGTAGTGCTAGGCTTACACGCCCTTAGTACACTCTTAGTACACATTCCTAAGTGGCAGTCTTTTATTGGATGTTAGTTTTTCTTGTTAGGAAAATATGGTCTAATTTTAATAAGATGTTTTGATTTTTTTTATTTAAAAAAAATTGTTTTATAGAAAAAAATATTTTTCACAAATTAGAAAAAAAATATTGTTAAAAAACACTATTTTAATATAACAATTTTTTTTTTTGAGAAAAACTGTTTTAAAAATAAAAGTTAGTTTAGTATAAATAAAAAAAACTTTTTTTTTTACATTTTAAACAGTTTTAAGAAATAAAAAAATTGTTTTCAATATTGTAAAATAAAAAATTAAGTTTAAAAATAAAAAGTGTTGCTGGCGCGAACCTTTAAAAATAAGGGAATATTGGGTAAATGGGTGTTTGAGGAGGGACTAAATGATTTAAAAATAATTTAAAAAAAACAAGTTTAGAAATAAAGGGTGCCGCTGGCGCGGACCTTTAAAAATAAGAGAATATGGGATAAATGGTTGTTTGAAGGATTAAATGAGTTAAAAATAATTTTAAAAAACTAAGTTTAAAAATAAGGAGTGCCGTTGACGCGGACCTTTAAAAAGAAGAGAATATTGAGTACATGAGTGTTTGAGAGACTAAATGAGTTAAAAATAATTTTAAAAAAAAACAAAAAAATAATACTAGACAACCCGAGAGATAGTGCCGGGCAGCATTAAAAAAAATTAAGTTAAAAAATAATGGGTACCGCTGGTGCACACCTGTAAAAATAAGAGAATATTCGATAAATGAGTATTTAAGGGACTAAATAAGTTAAAAATATTTTTTTAAAATAATTAAAAAAATAAAATTATTATTCTAATAATTATTTTTATCTCATTTTATATAATCTTAAGTATTTTTTCGTTTTTTTATAAAACAAATGATGTATTATTTTATATTATTAATGCTATCCACTTAGGCACCTGTACTAAGTATGTACTAGGCGCCGATAGAGCAGCATTATTCTTTTAAACTAGGTGTAAACCCGCGCGATGCACGGGACAAGTGATTGTGATAATCATTTTGTGAGTTAAATTGTTTATTTTGCGTCATCTAAATTCTTGTAATTTCTCTTTATATATAATTACAAATAGCAATTTGTAAGGGTATAAAATATTGTAATTCCAAAATAAAAGTCGTGTCGTATTCGTGTTAAAATGTAAGTCGTGTTATCGCATCTTGTCGTATTAATCGTATTTTTATTCAAGTTATCATGTTTATGTATGTTTAATTTAATGTAAAATTTAAGAAATTGTTTTATTAATTTTTTGTTATTTTGTGTTCTATTTGTGCTAGCTAAAAAAATGGATCCAACTTAATCATCTTCGTCCCCTATAGAACATCTCTAGCACCATCCCACCATTAAACTCAATGAACTCTAAAGCAAATCCAAATTGGTAGAATGGAAACGAAAACGAAAATCACAGAGGACATAAGAAAATCCAAATCACCCAATCATATTCAAACTAATAGAAGAAATTGAACAAAAAATTGATTGAAAAAAATTGAACAAAAAATTGTATGAATATTTGAATCCACAAGTCAAGTTTGTCAAAATAAAAATTCAAATCATTATCAATATGAAGAACCAACAAATAGAGAATAACTTTCTGAATGAGAGTACAATGAAGTAAGAGAATTTTATTGATTATTCTCATAAATTCAGATCGATGGAAATAACATGGATTGCATATTGTTACTTGTTCAAAAAACCTCTTATGGATATGTACACCAAATATACCCCTATTTCTTTGACAATATACTTGTCCTTGCAACATCCTGAGTTGTCACATTCTTGAAAATACAGTCAATTAGGTTTCTTGGTAGCTCACTAATTCCATCAACGCTGTTAACATTAATTTTTGTGCTTTCAGTCGTTGTTCTGGGGAAAAAAGAAAAAATGGAAGGTAATGTTCAATAGGATCGTAAAGCAAGAAAATGAGAAATTAAACTAATCCACCATGAATGGTAAACAAAAATCAATTTACCTTATAATGATTGATCTCAACCGACCCACCTGTGTACAAATCAATCCATTATCAATTAAGTAAAAATGGGTATCCACTGAGTCACCACAAATTTCAGTGGGTATCAACAACCACCATGGGAGCTTCATGGGTGGGGGTTTGGTCTGATGGGTCGTTGCATCCCTGTTGGGCTGGGCCCTTTCTTTTATTTTCTCCCTGGTATTCTCACTTTGTTTGAGCCACATTTCTCCCTCTGCATAGGTCTCCAGTTGGCTGATCTGGGTTCTTGGTTAATTTCTAGTGCTGATTGGTTCAATTGGAGAGTGCTTATTTGGTTTGGAGGTTCACTCTTTGTGGATAAAAGTTTTGCTCCTGATGAGTGCAATTTACCAAATTTATAGACTAATTTGAGATTTTTTCATAGTGCTTTGCACAGTGATAATCAAAAGAAAATATTTTAAACAATGAGAGAGGCATGTTTAAGAAGAAAGTAACTTCACTTTTATAAGAAAATGGTCATAAATTTGAAAAAATATAATTTAGTTCGTAATTGTAAGAAAACCGAAAAATGCATCAGTTTAAGGTAAAAAAATAAAATAATTTGTAAAATCCCTATTATTTCTCACCTTTCATAATCCAATACACAAAACAAAGAAACAAACCTCCTCCGAGTACTTCGTTTTGAGTAAATCAGTTTCAGTAGGCCCTACAAGAGATAAGGGTTTCGTGATCCCGTACAGCTTTGATGCCATTGTGGAAGTGCTAATTCCAAAACTAAATTATTGAAATCAAGTAACAAACCATATCCTACAGGATCATAAAAGCAAACCCTCGAATTGAATATTATGAAATCCTAGATCAGATGAAAAGGAGATTTTCACACCCATAAAGAAAAACCAAGATTGGAGTTGACTTACCTGAAAGCAATACCCATAAATAGGTTACTCTTCGCACGCAAAATGGACAAAAACTTATAGGAGGAGGAAAAATGTAAAAAGAAGCGTGGGTGTGGAAGAGCCGACATTTTTTTTTGTGTGTGGTGTGTGTGTGGGTGGGGGAGGGGGGGGGGGGGGGGAGGGGTTTTGAGAAGTAAAATGGGTGTTGGTATTAGGAGAAGTGAATGACTTTTTATTTTCTTTTGTGAACGATTGGTATTTCAATTTCAATTAAGGAGTTGAACTAGATAAAAAAAACCTGACTGTTGAGGTGAGGTTGGTTGGGATTCGAAAGTGAGTTTCCTTGGATTTTGGAAAAGTTTTGATTTAATACTTTGATACGTGTTAGTATAGTAACTTAAAATATAGAGTGCCACGTGGACACTCTCAATGAGGAGGAGTCTTAAATGCTCATAAATGTCTTATTTTTCATCATGAAAAAGAAAAATTAATAGACAGAGTCTGTTAAATTAATATTAAATTCATGATGAAAAAGAAAAATTAAATTATGAAAAGAAAGGGAGGACATTAAAATTGTAAAAATCAACGGTTCTTTTTTCTTCCAATGATACATAAATCAATGTAAATAAAAAAATCGAGTTGTAGTCATTTACTATGCAAGAATTAAATCCAAATTTCATTCTAAAATCATCAATCTTTGATAAAATCTGAAAATTAAAAATATATTTAAAAAAATCTAGTATTTATGGTAAGATAATTTTAAACATATGAAAAAGCTGAAAAATATGAAAAATATTATGAAAAATCTAGAAAAAAATGAAAATACTTAACATTAAGGAAGTGACAAAAAATATATTTTAAATTTCATAAAATAAAACAAAATAATTTACAAAACCAAATCTAAAAATTTGGTTTCAAACGAAAATATCTGAAAAAACATCCAGATGTCAAAATTTGGATTCAAACCATAAATCATATATAATTTAGGTAGAACCAACAACATCCAACTAAACTAAAAAAAAATGTAAAATGAAAACAACCCATCAACACAGAGGTTTTGTCAGCGAAATGAACTCCCCTCCAAAATGAGGGCGGGAGAGAACCCAATAAATAAAAGTGGGATATGAAAAGCATCCTTTTGCTTTCTGATTCCAAGAATACACACGATTGATGTAAGTTTAATAATACTTCTAATAACAATAATTTATTGCTGACACGTATCACCCTCAAATGATTTGGGTTTACAATGCCATAGTTTTCATAAAATAAATTGTTGATAAAGTTAATGCCAAATATGGTAATGTTATTTTAAATCAATGAAACTTAATATTAAACCAATATATAAAATGTTATGAATGAGACTGTTTTTTATAGAAATACATAAATGTTATTTCTAATAAAAAAAATTATTCTATTAAAATTAAATGGCATGGAAGAACTAAAAGAAAACAATAAAAAATATAGAATTTTGATTTTTTATAATTTTAAAAAACCATTCTAATAACCCTCTTATGCATCTTATGATTTTTTATAATTTATAATTTTACAAAGCCAATGTAGCATCTTATGCATCATTCTGTCCGATAAACATGTGTCATGTGATAAATTGGTGACATGTAAAAAAATCAATTCTATCAAACTTATTTACAGTGAATTATCACAAAATACAAATCTTATTGGAACAAAATATCCTAAGACCTATCTTAGGAGCTCAATTAAAGTTGCTCTTATCCTTTTACCCGTCGCCGTTCCCTACGTGGGTGAACTCCTTTTTGATATCATTTTAAAATATTAGAATGCATAGTCTGTGTAGTGACAAAAAAGAAGTTAATCCCAATGGTAGAATATGGTGGTGGGGTTGAGAATGTGAAGGCAGGTGGCTACCTTTTGCTTTCTTCTACCATCCCCAACTGCCTTCGTAGGTTTTGGCTTTTGTCTCCAACTTCAACTCTTGAAAGCCCAAAGCAGCCACTGTGGGAGAATCAATTCCACCGCATGAAAGAATAAACTCTTTGATTTTAAGCCCAGTGCCAGAGAAGAAGTTAGGGTGAGAAGAAAGGAGAATGGTTTTTAAATATAGATGGTAAAGTTAGAGAGTTATGTGGGAGAAACCCAACTCTTGGGGGATTGGAAAAGTCGGGTACAGATGCAAAACTGTTGGGTTCCGTTTTTTTTTTATTTCTTGGAAAAGATATGAATAAATAGATGGATAGCCACGTGAGTTTTAGGTGACACTTGGATAGGAGAGGAGGAAACATGCAATAAATATTAGGTGCCACGTGGATAGGCTAATTGCAAAGCATAATAAATGCCTTGTTTTGCATTTTATAGTATTAAGAGATATCTATACTATTACTATAAAACGGAAGACAATAGGATCCACGTGTCCATCATAATTTCCATTCTCTCTCCTTTTTGTGTATTTAATATGGAGCTCTCTCTCTCTCTCTCTCTCTTATTTTTCTGCACACCATTTATTGGCCTTCTTTTTAAACCTTCACCTGACTCATCGTTTTCTTTTTCCAAGATATAATATTCAATCTTAGGCACTAATCATCCCCCAGCTCTATCCTTTCACTTCTATCTCTATTACTTTCCACCCGTTTAATTGCAACGGGTACACTCACAAATTTCCATTCTTCTTATCCCCACTCTCCTTTTTCTCCCAATATCCTTTCTTACTCTATTCCTTTTCCCTCTATTTTGGGGTATCTTTATTTCATTAGTTTACCTTTCTTCTTAACATTTAAATTTTTTTTTCAACTAGTTTCAAAAATTCAAATACTCGATGTTCAAACGATAGAGGGAGGCTCAACTAGTCTTCTGCTTCTTATGTAAGTTAGTTTTTGAATAATTACGTGAGTTCATTAGTTTAAGGAGCATATATTAAATAGTCCCTCGAATATTTTTTAATAAGACTTGAACTAAATGTGTATTAAAAAATATTTGAGGGACTTTTTGGTATTTGATCATTAATTTAACTTATGTGAGTTTGTTATTTTTAAGGTTTATTCGATTTCATATTAAATCAAATATATGAAAAAAATTAACACATGGGATGGACTCTTATGTTGTAGGTATTTGAGTTTCTATTTGTTAATTCTATTTCATTTGTTTATTTTCTAGTTTTTGATAAATGTTATATTATGCTTATGAATATGTATGTTAATTAACAATAAAAGTCATTTTTTGTTTATTTTAGATAAATGATTCATTGATGTATGGAAAAATTAAAATCGGTATGCATTGTTGCTGAGATAAAGTTATATATTTATTGAAAAAAAATAATAAAGTGGATTTGGAACGACATTGCATTTTGTTTATATTTTTTTAGGCTTGATATATATATCATTCTCAAAGGTTTTGATTGTTTTTTTTTTCTATTTTATTATTAGTTATGAAACCCTTCTTTTATTACATTAACACATAAAATATAATGATACATTCAAGCTATTCAACCTTAATAGCATTTGTAAAATGTATATGCTTAGACTATTCTATGTTACTTACTGTTGATACCAAATTTAGTCCGCTAACATGGCTCAATTAAGTGGAGACACGTGACAATCTACATGGCACTAACAAACATTTCTGAACAACACCTTGACTTCGAGGAACTCAACTTCCCCGACCAACTCATATACTCCGAGAAGTGGGTGCTCTCCGAGGAACTTTACTGAACCGAGCAACTCATGGATACCGAGATACTTAGGCGGTCCGAGCAGCTTAGGCGGTCCGAGCTGCACCTCGGTCAGAGCATTAATTGCCAGACAATTAAGAGGATTAAATGCGCATTAAATGCTGATTATTATCATACAGATGTATACGCCTATCGGATAGCTATGTATTACCCTTTCACATGTACAGCCTCAGGACTATAAATACAATGTATCATCCTCATTGTAAGGGGACTCGGAATTTCTTGGTAAAAACCTGTTATCGAGAATTCCCAAACAGTCAGCAATAACAAAAACAGTGGACGTAGGCCATACTTTTAAGGCTGAACCACTTTAAAAATTCTTTTGTCTTATTTATTTTATCTGTGATTAAAAAATTAGAGATAATCTAATTTTTTACATCAACAGATTGACGCTGTCTGTGGGAAACGACTGAAATTCTCATTTTTCACCAAAGCAATTTATCACCAATGGCTGATAATCCTGAATCCAGTAATCGAAACGCTGGAAACCTCCCGAATCCATCCGCTCCTCCAAATGTTCAAGATCTAGCAAGAATTATGGCCAGTTTGTCTCAAGGCCAGACGACTATGCAAGAGACTATGCGATAACTCATGCAAACTATCCAAGGTGGAGCGTCGACCTATTCAGGACAACGAAGTGTTCAAAGAAATACCCGTCTAGTTTCTTCACGTATTAGGCAAAGAGATTTATATCGCACTGAGAAATCTGATGATTTTTCTTATCAACCGGGTCGAACTTTATCAGTATGAGCCGCAGATACTGAACAACACATCACTCTCTCTCCAGAAAGGACTAGTGCACTGGAAAGATTAAGTAGGGTCTCTCCTTTTGATTGATTGGGCCCTAGGAAGAATAAAAGTCCTCCTAAGGCTGTGTCGAGAAACTTTCGATGACCATTTGATCTAAGAGAGGGTTCTGCCCAATCACAACCAGTTGCTCGGCAAGATAGATCCAAGGAAGCGACTTCAACACGATCAATTGCTCGAACCAATAGGCCCGAGGAGGGAAAGGATGCATGGAAAGGCTATATCCAAAGGTTGGAGGATAGACTAGGGGAAATGGTTAACGCCAAGAATCCTCTACAAAGAACTTTTGTCCAAGGGACGCCTTTCATACAGGCGATTGTGGATTTTCCCACACCATCGAAGTTCAAAGCACCTGTTGTGACCCCTAAATATGATGGAAAAACTGACCCTATCCTTCATATAGAACAATACCAAGCTGCTACCGACATCTATGCCGTGCCAGACGAGATGAGATGCAGGGCATTTTTTAGAACTCTTACCGGGATCTGGACAAATATGGTACAATAATCTTCCTCGGGAGAAGATATCAACTTTCTTTCAATTGGCCGAGACCTTCATTGGAAATTTCTGTTTTGGTGCAAAACCGGTTAAACGAGTTGCATATTATCAATAGTCTCATCTCTATGTAATGCAGTTTTCTTCGATATGAATAAAGTTTTGGTTATTTCGCCCAATTCTCTCTTGTTGTTGAAATTTTTTCGGAATACTAGTGCTGCACACTATGCATCAAGCCCAGAAATACCAACTCCGGTTGGTTGGGAAGAAAATTCACCAACTTTAGTTGGTCGGGAACAAAAATTTCCCAGAAATACCAACTCCGGTTGGTTGGGAAGAAAATCCACCAACTTTAGTTGGTCGGGAATAAAAATTTCCCAGAAATACCAACTCCGGTTAGTTGGGAAGAAATCCACCAACTTTAGTTGGTCGGGAATAAAAATTTCCCAGAAATACCAACTCCAGTTGGTTGGGAAGAAAATCCACCAACTTTTAGTTGGTCGGGAATAAAAAATTCCCAAAAATACCAACTCCGGTTGGTTGGGAAGAAAATCCACCAACTTTAGTTGGTCAGGAACAAAAATTTCCCACAAATACCAACTCCGGTTGGTTGGGAAGAAAATCCACCAACTTTTAGTTGGTCGGGAACAAAAATTTCCCATAAATACCAACTCCGGTTGGTTGGGAAGAAAATCCACCAACTTAGGTTGGTCGAAAACAAAAACCACCAACTCCAGTTGGTCGGAAACAGTTAGGTAAACAAATGAAAGTCATTTCAAGGCTTAAAATTAAAAAGTGATAAAATTCTTGATACTTATGGCATTTATGGCATTTTAAAATGTCGCTATATTTGGTCGAAAAGCAAAATATCACCAACTCTAATTGGTAATCAGATAATTATCACCAATTCAGGATAGTCAACAATAAGTTTTCACCAACGTTAGTTGATCGGCAATTTAAAGTAACAAAAAATATTTCTATCTTTTTAACAGATATATGTGCACATTCATTAGTAAATAAAAAGAAATGTTTTATAGAATATTTTCAAGACAATGACAATCGAAATTGCAAGTAAAACTAGAAGTCTTTCATTAAATCTAGAACAAAATATATTGAGAATGAAATACATATTAATTATTACATCAAGATTCCTATTCTATTGGTTTCTTCCCCTCTACTTTTGAAACAGGTTCCTCGCCAACAGGAGGGTCGTCTAAAGCATAAGGGGAATTTATGAAATTAAGGTCTTTGAGCATCCTGATGTTCATCACAGATGGCCGATTGAGTAGGTGCTCCGGGTGAGATATCTCAACATTGGAATGAAGACTATAGTCGTTGAGATATTTGGAGATCAAACACTGAGGGATTGCCCGAGAAGGAATCCAGCTCATGTCGAGTTTGAATGGTGACACTGGCAGGTCGAGCAACCCAGGATTATAGTAATCCCATAAATAGTGATCTTATTCCAATTGTAGCACACCCAAGGCATTTAGCCATCCTTACTTGTACCCCTTGTTGTTTGACTGTTGGATCCGGTCATCAAGGTGATAGAGGGCTTCATTATAGCCAGCCATCCAAAATTCTCTAGGCTGCTTGTGGAATTGATAAGTCAACTTTTCCAGCTGCTCGTGGAGATTCTTTACAAAAAGTTCTTTATTCTCCAAGGCTGACTTTTATGCAGAGAGCTGCTCATCCAGATTCATAATTTTCTTAGACATCTTAGCTAATGCTTGATTCTTCGCCATTAACTGGAAGGCCTGATTATCCAAAGCTGATTGAGTCCTTTGCTCTTCAATAGTAAGTTGAGCAGCTCTTGCTCATCCTCGAGAACCTCTTGCTCGACCGCGAGCAGAAGTAAAGGCTCCGATTCTCTTCAAAGTCTCCAATTCGTCTCTCAAATTGGCATTTTCGACCTCTAAGATAGAAAAACCCTCGTCGTTAACAGGGACCAAAGCCTTCGAGGAAGATGCTGTAGACTTCAACTGAGATATCTCTCCTCGCAGGTTATTATTTTCCTGCTCCAACAACTTAACTATCTGCCTGTGCTCTCCAACCTCGGTCTTCAGAGTTCTCTCCTTTATGTTATAGGCATCAATCAATCTATCATATCGTTTATCAGCACTTAGTTTCTGATACTTCTTCTCATATCCCTTGTGCAAAAGGGCTGAAGATTCCTTATATTGTTGTTGAAGCTCCTCGAGAGTGCCCTGGAGGTCTTCAATCATCTCATAATATGCTACATTGTTAGCCACTGCCCGGTCGAGAAGACACTTTAAATATTGGTAAGCTTCAACTGCAGTTCTGAAGCATCTGGATCAAGGATATTGATGATTTCAGATTCATTCAAATCATCATGGCCAGCCTTGAAATAGTTATTACATTTTTTCATCAGTTCTGTATCATGGGCTAACAAGAGTTCCATTCTAGCCATAAACTAGTAAAAGGAAGATATAGCAAGAATCAATAAGAGCGCGAACAGAGCAAGAAAAAGATAATCAACAGTATGAAGAATCAAAATTTCAAATTTTATTGCATCATAAAAGAGAAGTACATAGTTCAGAGTTACATTTGACAAAGAAAATAAACAGAGAGAGAAAAGTCCAAACAACTCTACACCTTCTCCTTGTCTCCCAAAACTTTCTTGGGAAGCTGGGACGAGGAGGAAGGTTGCTCGAATGGCATAGAAGGTTGCTCGGTGGGTGCTGGAAGCTGCTCGGCTGAAAGGTTGGTTGACTGAAGCTGCTCGATAGGAGTAATAATTGGTTGGGGCTGTTAGTAGGAGTAACAGTAGGGACCTGATCCCCAACCATCATAGAAGATTCCTCGGAGGCAGTTTCGTTGACTGAAGTTGCTCGGTAGGAGTAACAGTAGGGACCTAATCCCCAACCATCATAGAAGATTCCTTGGAGGAATTTTCATCTTCTTCTTCTTCCCCGGGAGTAGGAGGGGGGCCAGGAATGTGTCGCTGAAATAGGTTGGAATTTTTATCGACATTCATCTCTGTCAGAGAAACTACCCAACCATCCCTAAAATATTTAAGGCTGCCATACTCCATTTGTGAGACCATAGTAGCCAAACCCTTATTCCAACCTTTGTTCCAGCCATCACTGAAGGACTTCTTCATAGCCAGTTTCCTTTTCACCTTCTCCGAGGAAAGTTTCTCAGACAAAAGTTCCTCGACAGCTTTCAATTTCTTTTCTGCCTCTTCCTTTTGACGACCAGCGTCACGAAGTCTACTTAGCTCTTCCTCAGCAGATTTGAGCTTATTTTCAAACTCTACAGCATGTTGGAGCTTCTCCTCGAGCTCTTTGTTCTTCTTCTCCAAGTCTTTTATTTTCTTCTCCAACCCCTTGGAGACTTTAACAGCTTGATCCCTCTCTTGCTCGGTAGAATTAAGCTGCTTCTCCTAAGAAGCTTTATCATCGACATACTTCTGACGAGAATCCTTTAAAGACTGCGTCAGACCTACAAAAGCCTCCTCTACACCACCAGAGGAGATGAACGACTTTATAGATTCGTCCTTCTTCAGAATTGTATTGAAACAAGTTACCAACTGGAAAAAGAAAATAACTGTAAGTCAGTGCACGGACATAACATTGAAAATGGAGAGGTAGATTAGCAATACTTACTGAGGCAATGTGCTGAGCTGCCAAAGTGGTAACCCTATCCCGAGAAAGATTTTTTCAATACCTTGGATCTCGGGGATGATCCAAGACTTCACCGAGCTCATGATAGAGATCGGAGCAATGAAAGTGGGAACACCACTTCCAGTATTTGGAGGTTGAGAGATGGATTCATCCAAATTGACCGAGGATCTCTTCTTCAGCTTTCTGGTGGGAATGGGAATATTCTCGACCAAGGATGTCGTCTTGGTCTGTGATATAACTACAACCTTGCCTGGAGGGGAAACAGTTGCAATCTAGCTCGGAGCCACAGGGGGCTTCTCGGCAACCTTCACAGTAAAAGCTGAAGGAGGTGCATCAATTTGTCCTGTACCTTATGGGACATCCTTCTTGCTTTTTTTTGCCTCTTCAGCAATAGAGGTAGATTTCTCGAAGAGGGCAGGAGCTCTTCTTCTCTTCATTCTTTCACTGAGAGGACTATGTGACTCAGGAGAAGAACTTTCAGAAACTGGTACTGGTTCTACGTCACTTATCACTGGACGAGCAGTAAAAGACAAGGTGTAACTCTTGTACTACAATAAGTATGAAGCTGATCTGATGTGTTCATCGGCAACAGTTTGATGCAAACCCCAGATAAGTTTCAGATGCTTTAAATTAACTTATGTCTCTTTTGGAGACCTTCTCTTGTTGTCAACTGAAAATAAATCAAAATTAAAATATCAGTGACACATTTTATCAAACACAAAGAAAGCATAATTTCAAAAATAAATTAAAATAAAAACAACCTATCCCATTGCCATAGGGAGGGCATCTAGGACCCTGATACACATCATTTCCAATTAGCGGAGCGTGTTGTCAATTTTTCATAACAACACCATGCTCGAAGTAATCCATGTTGGCATCTGAGAGATTGACGACTAAAGCCCTATTTAAAAACCTAGTTTTCAAGTAAAAAGTACTGTCGCTGACAGCCCATCTATAGAAAAACATAATATCTGGAATTCCTATACGAGTTCTATGAATCTGATTTAACCTATGGATTCCATTAACTATTCTCCATGTATTGGGGGCTATTTTTGCAGGAACCACGTCAATATATTGACAGAATTCCAGACACAAGGGGTTTGGGGGAAAAGAGAAGCCACATTTAACTATAAAGAGACTGGGGAACCAATGTCTCTCAGCCAAACGAAAATAATCTGAAGGTTCAGAAAGTTCCTCCAAAATGACCCATGAAGGAATAGAGAAATCAAAACGAAACTTATCAAGCGACTCTATAAGGTAAACCATGATGAATAAAGGAAATAAAAAGAAGGAAGAAGATCTTACAGAAAAAAGGATGGATAAGTTGGCAACGAACGATGGAAGGAATGAACGCACAAGATAGAGAAGAAATGGAGAACTCAAAGATATAGATTTGAAAAAGTGAAGAGACGATACGATTTTCTGCAACGTTTAAATACCTTACCTTGGGAAGGGGTAAAAATAATGATTATAAAGAGAGACGTTTGCGCTACCGGCGGCTAAAAGGACAAAAAGGGTGCGGAGATCGAAGAAGTTAGAGAAATTCAAAAAGTCTGATTCTATGAATTCGAAAAGAAAAATAAATACAAAGAAAACACTCCTAAAATTCAGGATGACCATTTAATCCCGCCATATTTCGAGAAAAATGTTCCACACTCCTCAATCTCGAACTGTGAAATATTGGGGGCTTCCGTTGATACCAAATTTAGTCCGTTGATATGGCTCAATTAAGTGGAGACACGTGGAAATCTACATGGCACTAACAAATATTTCAGAACAACACCTTGACTTCAAGGAACTCAACTTTCCCGACCAACTCAGATACTCCGAGCAGTAGGTGCTCTCCGAGGAACTTTACTGCACCAAGCAACTCATGGATACTGAGATACTTAGGCGGTCCGAGCAGCTTAGGCGGTCCGAGCTGCACCTCAATCAGAGCATTAATTGCCAAAAAATTAAGAGGATTAAATGGGCATTAAATCCTGATTATTATCATACAGATGTATACGCCTATCGAATAGCTATGTATTACCCTTTCATATGTACAGCCTCAGGTCTATAAATACATTGTATCATCCTCATTGTAAGGGGACTCGGAATTTCTTGGTAAAAACCTGTTATCGAGAATTCTCAAACAGTCAACAATAACAAAAACAGTGGACGTAGGCCATACTTTTAAGGCTGAACCACTTTAAAAATTCTTTTGTCTTATTTATTTTATCCGTGATTAAAAAATTAGAGATAATCTAATTTTTTACATCAACACTTACCAACATCTCACTGTTAAATCTAGACAGTAGGTTCATAGTTCTTGCTTTGTTATCAATTGTATTTGGAACATAATTATAGATTCTTAAGAGACTTCATTATCTTTTCACGAATTTCTTTCATAATAAATAATAGTCTTTTTCTTAGGGAATTATAGTGGCTTGCTCTGATAAAATAAAAGGGAAGTTGTTCGCAACACTTAAGCAACATCAATTTATTTCTTAAAAAGAGGGATAGTGTTTAAGATCCCCCGATTATGTATGTGTTTGATTTATATGCGCTATTAAATGCTAAGTTACTAGTTCTAAGCAATTTGATCAATTCTTTATTTTTTTGGTGTAGGGTATCCTTGAGCAAAATTAAGATTTAAATTTAGCAAGGCGATAATCGAGGTTCAATTATATGCTTCTATTTTGGAAATCAACTACATTATCCCAGTTAGGGATTACGAAATTAGCAATTTGTTACTTGGGGAATAATAGTATTATGAGATTGTGAATGACCATAATTTAGATAAAGAAAAATGATGAATTCTTACTATTTGATTTCATTCCTTAGTAAGAAGGTTTATGCGGTCGTCTTTATAGAGAAAAATAATCTCCAAAACTATTCAGTACCCGGTACCATCTCTCTTTATCTTCCTCATTCATCATTTTCATTTGTCCCTCTTTAATTTCATATTTCTTCTATTTTTTCTTGATTTTCCCTTATGATTTCCAATCCTCAACATAAGAATACACTCAAGTCCCCATTCTATGTACTTCTTGCTCTCATTAGGAGATGACCCAAAATGTCCCACGTGTGATATTGTGGGTGCCATGCTACCACCGCCATCTATAAATGATTTAATGCCACCACTGACACAAACTCCAAAAAATGGTCAGAATTATGTCGGATCAAGTGTAAAAAATACACGAGGATCAGCGAGCTGTAGAATAAATGGTAAATAGTGTATAGGAGGAGAGAGATCAAGAGCCGGTGCCTCCCCCACATTGGAATCCCCTACATAGGTTTAAGGTAGCCGATATTTCTGTAAATAGTTTTATTATTCGTATGTGAGCAGTACATGTATCTTTATTAATATTAATTAAGAGGTATTTCTATCATATTTATTTTAGTTCATTGTGTTTGAATTTCTACGGTTCAAATTTATTCATTATGCCTACTTTATATTATAATGAACCATAGCCTTCAGATTATTTTAGTTATTACAACTTTTTCTTACAGGTTAGTAGCTTTTTTGTTTTGTTGGTAAGTATGTTTGATTTTTGGTCAACAATAATCCCTAATGACAATGAGTTGGACCTGAATGCATATATCTAAGGTATTAGAAGGTTTCTATGGTGGGTTACTCTATTTAACAATGAAAAAAATATTGAAGAGTTTAAAGGATTTTTAACACTCCTGAAATATAATGCGTAATATATAGTTCTTACTGAAGTGAAGTTTCAATCTTATAATGTCCAAATATAGGTATGGGGAGAATGTTGGTATATCTTAAGAAAAAATGTCACTTTGGTCCCTTAAGAAAATATATATCCTTATGTGTTCCCAATTTTTATTGTCCTAATTTATCTAAGTATACTTATGAAAATGAGTTTATGTGGGGATTACCACTTTCCCCGATGAGGCTAAGAAGTTATCATTTAAATTTATATAAGTAGATCAAGCTCAAGCATAACACAACAATGGAGATATATAACAAAACAATAATGTAAATAGGAGAACGAGATGAGGAGAAGAGGAAGAACACCAGAATTTAAGTGGTTCAGTTGTATCAGCCTACTCCACTGTGTAAGTGAGTGTAGTTTTCACTAGAAAAAATGCTCTAATGGCCTAAAATGTACAACTCTCAAGCTTTCTCTCTCTTCTGCAGAGTTTTGTTAGGGTTTTATAATTTCTAGAACCTTTTTTCTAGGGAAGAAAATGAATATTTATAGTGCTTAGAGTATACAATGCACCCCCAGCATGCATAGAGCATGTCCTTGATGAAACATCCAATTAGGAGTAGACACATGTCATGAGCACAAGCATGCAATTATAATGCAAATATTCCCCCCACATGCTGTTGTGGACTTATTATAGTTTCCACGTGGATTGGTCATTCTAAAAACATGTATCACACGTGGTTGCATGTCATCTTGGGAGGTCTTGGCTTGGCCGAGGATGACACCTCTAATATCCTGCTTGTGCTATTGATGAGAAAGACTGAAGCATGGTCTCGTCTTTCTAGGGGCTTCAGGACGAGACAATACTTATGAAGGGACAATAGGCTAGTTGATGGGTCTTGGGCCAAGAGACTGGATAGGATCGAGACTGTTGATATAAGACCACTATGGAAGGGCCCATAATTATCTATCATGTTGGTCTGCAAGGTCTTCCTTAGCCGAGTGGGTCCTAGGCTGGGATAAGGTCACATTTGGGTGTATCAATCACCCCTATCCCTTAGCCTTGAATATGAGTAGAAGGCTGAAGGGTAAAATTGTCTGAGGGCAGATGTTTATTTTACATCCCTGACTGATGGCTGAGATGCCCTTTCAATGCCAGGTCTAAAATGATAAGTAAGAGTTATGGAGTGACACCTGGCCTGCATCCTATGGTTTGGCGTGTAGTCCAAGGGTAGTGACTGTAGGCCTGCTTGGGAAGTTGTGCCCTAATAATGAATGCTTGGAAGTTGTGTGCCATCATTGCCACTATTTAAATGTTTTAAAAGCCCCCTTTTCTCTTTCTTCTTCATTCTATTCGTGCCTAAACTTTCTCTCTCTTACTAGAAAAAACCAGTTTCCTCTCCTCTCTCCTCCAATCGAGCTTTTTTTGGCTAGATTTAGGGTTCATCCTCTGTTCTTCGGGCATTTTTCTCCTTTAGGTTACTTCTACCACCCATCGTCCTTAAGGTTTCACCATTTTTACTTTATTTAATATTTTGCTATTTTTTCGATGAGATTTTGAGTTTTTCAGCAGCCTCCTTTGGTGCCCTTTGGTGGCTTTGAGGGTTTCTAGGAGTGACTTGGAGTTGAGGGTGGTAATTTAGGACTTTCCCACCAATTTTTTTGCCTTATTTTCTCTATGTGAGGGTCACCGGAGCTACTCCAGTCACCTTCTTTGGTGAACTTCAACCCCTTGTTCTTAAGGTGTTCTTGAGTAAAATCATTCATTTCTAGCTTTAGATCTTTTAGTCAAACGAGGTCAAACCATTAAACTATTTGAATGCTAAGAACCCTTTATGAGCTTAAAGATCATTATCCCAACCTTAGGGAGAGACTCTTTAGTGAGATACAAAAGGTTGAGAACGGGGCTGAGGCAAAGCGTAATGCCGGAGCCAACCCTACACTTCAAATCCACCCTGTTCCACTGGCTGTCATCCATCCTCCCATCACCAAAGTCAATGACTAAATGTGTAAGTCTTTAGTTTCTCCTTCCAATATCCTTTTCATCTCATCTCAAGCCAATATTACGGATTCCTTCGCTGAGGCAATGAGAGTCCCCACTCCTATGGGATCTGATGAGGTTAAGACCTCCTTTAAAGCCGAGAGTGAGGATTCTTCTCGCTCCTCATCCTCTCAGTGTGCTGAGTCCTCCAATCGTGTAAAACATTTTATCCATGAGATCTCGAATCTACTTAGCTAAGAGTGGATGTTTCAATTCCACCCCCTACTATGGTTAAGCCCATCACGACAATGATCGACGTCGAATATATAAGGGTGTGTTAAAAGGGGACCTCGGCTTCTCAGACCGAGGAGATTTTGTCTAACGAGGATGATGATCCATCAGATACCAACTACTTCGAATAATTCCCTAGTATTGTTTGAGGGTTAGACTTATTACTATGGAGAAATTAGTATGGCACCAAGTCTGACCTAAACATAGGGGTACTATCTAGCCATAAGAGGGCTTACGCTGGCTGAGACGGTGAGGTCGTCGTTTTTGAACATATGTTAAAAATCGTCTTCAAACTTCCCATCCATAAAAATACCAAAGTTATCTTTGCAGGGCTAGGTTTAGCACTAGCCTAATTGTCTCCCAATTCTTGGAGAATCCTTATTAGTTTTTTCCAATTCTGGCATCTCGTCCATAAGATAGACCTCCCTGTCTCAGTGTTCAGAGGATGCTACAACATCTCGTGGCACAACCTGGCAATTACCACTTCGCAGCCATAAATACTTCTAAGAAAGTCTTACGCATCAATCAAATGTCCAACCACCACTGGAAGTCGAGATATTTCTTTGTTTCTAGTTCCTAAGAATTTCTCGTTGACACTCCTGATATTTCCACCACGTCGAAAGTGCTCACTAAAGGGGTGAATGCTTCCATGTCATCCAAGCTTGATCCTAACCTCAGCATAGACTCTAGGAATAACATAGACAATCTTCATGAAAAAGAGGACGACAAAGGACTTATGGAGTTTGAAAGACTGACAACTCGAAAATATCCATAAAAGACAGGGCTATAGGCCGACCCTTTATCTGAGTTACGTAAGTTACCCAATAACTTAATCTATAGCATCAGCCTCGTCTTGATATGTTTTTTCTAACTCAACTTTTTTTCCATGCAGATTGTCCATAAGGTATTTTTGAACTTGCTGAGAAAACTCGTGCCTAGGGTGTGCAAAAAACCCGACCAAACTGACAAACCGACAAAACCGAGCCGAACCGAAAATTTTTTAGCCGGGTTTTTTTAAGGGTCGGTTCGGTTTGATCAAGTATAAAACCGACAGGATCGGTTCGGTTTTCGATTTTGGCATAAAAAAACCGATTTTGAACCGAACCGAACCGAATTAATTTTTATACTTTTTAATCTTATATTTTATATTATATTTATATTAGTGTTGGCATATTATATTATATTTTTTAATTTTATAATATTAGGTATTAAAAAAATATTTTTATTAAAATAAATGAAAAAACCGAACCGGCCCTGTCAAAAACCGATGGGAAAATCGAACCGGCCCTGTCAAAAACCGACCCTGTTCGGTTCGGTTCGGTTCGATTTTTATCCTCAAAAAACCGACATGGTTGATTCAACTCAAAAAACCCGGCCAAAATCGAACCAACCGAACCGTGAACACCCCTACTCATTCCCCAAAAGGGAGATAAGTAGAAAAAAACTTTCAGTAGTCCCAACCATCCAAAGGCTGTCCAAAAAAGAAAAGAGCTAAGTAGTGGCCATAACAATCCCCCTCTTGCACCAAAAAAAGACCCTAGGGGGCCTGAGGAGGTCAGGGATAGCTTGGTTGCTATCCTTATTTCATTGGATTCAGCTTTGGCCGATAAACTATCCATGCAGTCCCTTAGCTTGAATTCCTTCATTGGGGATTCATCTAGGGCGAGAGCTGATGTCAGTTCTTGGACTCCTCCTTTTGATAGACGGTTCTTGGATTCTCTAGAGCCGAAATGTCTTGCTAATTTCACAGTGCACAGGGTCATGCTCGTACTGATAACTTTAATTTGGTTTGGAGTCTCTTTTTTCTCTCTATAGGTTGGCCGATTGGGTCTAAGCCGACAAATCAAAGATTGACAAGGTCGACTTAGCTGTGAAGGCAAAGAAAGAGGCAGGCGAGAAGGCCTTAAAGAAGAATAATGATGGCCAAAAAATTATAGTCGACCAGCTGGAGCAGAAGCATAAAGGCGACCTTACCAATAAAGCCAAGGCATATGACAATGCAAAGGCCGAGACAGCGAAAAAGCATGAAGCCGACTTGAAGGCAGTAGTGGAGGAGTCCAGGCTGAAGGTAGTGGAGGATTTTAAAGCCTCTGAGGAGTTTCCTGACTATAACCTTCAATATCTAGAGAGAGGAGCCTGAACCTCCCTCAGGTGGGCAACCATGAAATTTCCTGAGATCTCGGTCTTAGCCGATAAGTTACAAGCCTTTGACTTCTTGGACCCTCTAGTGGGGATTGCCTTAAATTAGGTTGAAGCTAAACTCCTAGCCGCAGAAACGTTGGTGGACGAAATGATAGCGCATGAGGACACTGTTATAAATGATCAGGCTCAAACCTAACAAGAAGCCGATGATACTAAAAATCTCATTCTTCTTTTGTTGGCTTAATTTTGAGACAATCATTTTTATACGTTCATGTATTTTATTTTTGCTAAAATCTATTTTTTATATAATCATATTTTTTTCTTATATTGATTTATTATATAAACAATTTTTTTTGATATAATACTTTTAGCGTGTATTATTTAATTTTGATATTTTTTATTTCATATTTCATTTTATTTTATGCTTTAAGTCTTATATCTCATTTGACTTAAATGTATAAAATAAAATATATGAAATATTTGAAGATTGTATTTTTTATCTTAAATAATTTATTTTATGAGTTTTAAGGCATTAATCATTGTTGATGCAAAAAACTGGACCAAATCCCATTTTTATGATCACAGATAATTAGATAAAAGCAATCCAATCAAGCACATGAGAGACAAAGATTTTTAAAGTGGTTCGGCTATAAGGAAAAGCCTACATCCACTGTTATTTTATTTCCAGGGGTTTACAATAGCACAATGTGGTGTAGAGAGAGAAAAAGGTATGGATCTTGTGTATGGTGTCTCTCGGTTCTTGGATCTCTTTCCTCTCTTCCCCTTTTGGCTAAGGGAATACATGTATTTATAGTGGTGGGGGATAAAGAGATTCATTGTATGTAGACATTTATACATTATGTCTACATTCAACGAATCTAATTGTTGAATTGCTTGGTATGCTATGTGTTGTCATCTACAATATAAATGTACATTAATGATCATTAAATGTGTAGTTATCCTTTGATCTTCCTGGTTGGTATGCCGACCAACTCCCCTCGGGTGCCAACTAATACTCCTCGGGTGCCGACCAACTCTCCTCGGGTGTCGACTAACTCTCCTCGGGTACCGACCAACTTCCTCGGATGCCGACCAACTCTCCTCGGGTGTCGAATATTACCACGTAGGATGACATGTGTCCTTTTCTGATTGGTCCTCGTAGATGGAGAATTTTTGCATTAACAGAAGCCCCCAATGCTCCGTGCTTGATGGTTTACTTGAAAGGATGGAGTATTTATTCTGTAGTGTTGCTCAGTGCTCGTGAAATTCTTGATCTACCTTCTTGATTTGTTCAACATAAAGTGCATTATCTCCTGGATGACATATGATGCAGGCTTATCTATGGCAGCTAATATTTATTTTGAGGAACTCTGTGTTCTATGTATCACCCCTGGGAATTTGGATGCAGCCATGCCATAGTATGCAGCTTGTAGCTTTTCATAATCTTCATGTATGTTGATTGGTTTGCCAGCCGACCAAATGCTTTCTGTGTCGAGCCACTGAATGCTAACTTCATGTGCTTGATTCTTCTGATTTATGCTCCTCTGAATACTTTGTCGAGTAACATACTAGCTTTTGAATCCAACTCTTTAATCTGATTAGTACCAAGCTAGTGGTGGACTTCGAAACATTTTCACACAACTTCTTCTTCATTATTGGTCGAGACATTAGTAGCAAAGATCTCAGTGCTGTAGATGCTGATTTTGACTTCTACCTCTGCTCGGGGATGAGCAAGAGGTTCTCGGGGATGAGCAAGAGCTGCTCGGACAGACCATCTGTGATGAACATCAGAATGCTGAAAGATCTTAACTTCATAAAACTCCCCTTATGCTTTGGATGATCCTCCTTCTGGCGAGGAACCTGTTTCAAAAGCAGAGGGAAAGAAACCAATAGAGTAGGAATCTCAATGTAATAGTTAGTATACATTTTCATTTTGTTTTTTGGATTTTATAAAAGACTTTCATTTTTGTTCGCAATCTTAATTGCTACTGTCTTGTAAATATCAAACACTTTACATTTATGCATATGTATCTGTTAAAAAGATATCAATATTGTGCTGTTCATCGACCAACTTAATAATAAAAAAGTTACAAGTATCAGTAATGTTGCTCGATCACTTAATAATAAAGTAATGAGTATAAAAATGTTTAAAATTTTTTCCAACCAACCAAGATTGTTAAATTGTGCTCATCGACCAATTATGGTTAGTGAGAGTTTATCCTCGACTAACCATACTTGGTAAATTTTTGTTTTCAAAATGTATCCAACAAACCAAGGTTGACAAATTCTCCTCGTCGACCAACTACGGTTAGTGGGTTTTTATCCCCGACCAACCATACTTGGTTCAATTTGGAATATTTTGTTCTTCGAGGAACTTTTATATTTTCTATAATAATCTTACTTTCCGACCAACATAAGTTGGCATGTGAGAGCATATTTTGTTTTCAAATCAACCGAGATTGGCATTTTTAAGAATGTTGTTCTTGCCCTTTTACCAACCGGAGTTGGTCATGGGTTCGAACTATCAGGTTCTTTCGAACTATCTGGTTTTTTCGAACTATCTGGTTCTTTCGAACTATCTGTCCACTAGTTATCTTACCAACCGTAGTTGGTCACGCTAGTGTATGCCTCCTAACCAAAGGAGTATATTTTTTGGTTCTTTCGAACTATCTGGTTCTTTCGAACTATCTGTCCACTAGTTATCTTACCAACCGTAGTTGGTCACGCTAGTGTACGCCTCCTAACCAAAGGAGTATATTTTTTGGTTCTTTCGAACTATCTGGTTCTTTCAAACTATCTGACCGCTAGTTATCTTACCAACTGTAATTGGTCACGCTAGTGTACGCCTCCTAACCAAAGGAGTATATTTTTTAGTTCTTTCGAACTATCTTACCAACCGAAGTTGATCGTGGGTTTGAACTATCGGTGTTTGCTTTTATTGTTGGGCAGCGTAGTGTTGCACACAATACTGACTGTAGCTCATTAATCCAATTAGCCTTACATAGCCTCCTTTTCAAACCATTTAGTAATGTTCTGCTCGTCACTTCAGTTTGTCCATTATTCTGAGGATGACCTGGTGCTGAATGAACCTTTAAAATGTTTGATTGATGACAATAAGCGGCAAACTCCTCGTTATCGAATTGTGTTCTGTAGTCTGTGATGATGGCAATGACGAGGTATTTGAATCTTCCTCGGGTCGTCGGCAGTGGTCCAACCAAATTAATTCCCACTTGTAAAATGGCCAAGGAGAAGTGATGGGTGTCAACAATGTTTGTGGAGTTCTTCGGATGGAGGAAAAGCGTTGGCACTTGTCACATTTCTTGGCATAAGCTATACAATCATCTCTCATCGTCGGCCAGTAGTATCCCTGCATCATCACCTTTTGCAAAAGCGTTCGACCTGCTACATGGGCTCCACAGGACCCTTCATGGATCTCTTTAATCAATTCTTTCACCTCGGAGGGATGTACACATCTTTGCAAACCTGCCATAATTCCTCGTCTATACAAAATACCATTAATTAGTACATACCGAGCAACTTTAAACTTCCATTTCTTGGCAGCGAGCTTATCCTCCGGTAATTATTCCTCCTCAATATATGCTCCGATGGGATCCATCCAAGATGGTCCTAAATCAAGGGTAATAATATTCATCATCAGGTCTTCATCTATGCTCCGACTTTCTAATACTTCAATTGGTATCGTTCTTCGCAGCTCTGTACGAGTATCTGATGCTAATCGAGCTAAGGCGTATGCTCTCACATTCTCCATTCTTGATATTCTTACCAGTTGAACAGCAACAAACTCTCATACCAACTCCATCACCTTTGCTTAATACTTGATCATCAATTCTCCTTTGGCTGCATATATTCCCAACATTTGGTTTACGATCAATTGAGAATCACTGAAGACAATAACCTGTTGTGCCTCCATAGTATTTGACAAATTAAGACCTGCAATCATGGCCTCATACTCAACCTCATTATTAGAAGATTTGAATTAGAAACGTAGGGCGTATTCCATGTCGACCTCGTCTGGGCTGTTCAAAACGATCCCTGCCCCACAGCCTATAGTGCAAGATGAGTCATCTACATATAGCCTCCATATAGGCAACTTGTCTTCTAATTTCTGGTCTGACAGAGTTCCTCGGTGGAATACTTGTCGCTTTCTTTCATCATGTCCTGATACTTCTGAATACACCTCTTGAATTTCAATATACCTCCTGAACTTCAATATTCCTCCTGAACTTCAATATACCTCCTGAACTTCAATATCAAAAGTAATTCCTGAGCAAGAAAAACAACTCCTGAATGATGATTAGTCGGGGCCCCGACCGTGTGAGTTTGTGGAGTTGAATTTAATGCTCGACTGCATGATGTTATAAGAATGTGCCACCAAATGATCAAATATATCTGTAATAGAAGCCCCCAACTATGGAATGTGAACTTTGAATGAGATTTATCGACCAATACCAACCGGAGTTGGATTTTATCTACCAACTGGAGTTGGATTTTGTCTACCAACCGGAGTTGGATTTTATCTACCAATCGGAGTTGGTGGTAATTGATAATAAATGATGAAGACTTCCTCGGAGCTGACCAACGGATTGTTGGGAATAAGATAATATAAATGCTGGAGACCTCCTCGGCACTGACCAACAGATTTGTTGGGAATAAGATAATATAAATGCTAGAGACCTCCTCGGCGTTGACCAACAGATTTGTTGGGAATAAGATAATATAAATGCAGGATACCTCATCGGCGACGACCAACAGATTGTTGGGAATAAGATATTATAAATGCTGGAGACATCCTTGGAGCTGAATAAGATATAATAAATGCTGGAGACCTCCTCAACATATTGTTGGGAATAAGATAATATAAATGTTGGAGATATCCTTGGAGCTGAATATATGATTATTAATATTTGTCGAGATCCATGCTGAAATGAGAATATAATATGCATCCAAATAGATATAAAGAATAATTAAAAATAATAAAGTGCCTCGCCGATCAGTCGAGGTAGAATCATATAATGCCGAACAACAATAAGATCTTTCAGAACATAAGAATATGGCCGAGAACGTTGTAAGGCCTGAATATAAATAAGAATTATCCGAACGAATGTTGTAATTCTCCTTAAAGCTGAATAAGTATCTTGTCGAGTCATAATTGCAGAATGCCGAATAAGAATAATATTTTCCAGAACATAAGAATATGGCCGAGAACTTTGCTGGGCCTGCATATAAATAAGAATTACCCCGACCAACTATCCGTTGGGGGTGAAATATAATAAATGTTATAGTTCTCCGCAGAGCTGATATGATAATAAGTATCTCACCGTGCTCCATGTTGAGATGAATATAGAATATGAATCCCAATGGATATATAGAATCATTTGTGCTGGAGCAGATATCATAACAATAATAAAATCAATAGTTCCTCGCTGAGGTGAAATTTCATACTACCGAGCTATGATAATATTTTTCAGAAGAGTAAGATTATTTCCGAGCATTCGTCGGAGTTGAATCTTGTACCTGTAAAAATTAATATCTTGCTCTACCATTTGTGTAGGCTGAATTGATTAGTCATGAGAATAATTTACTCATCCAATCAATATATGATATGTATATGCTTGAGAAATAAAAATATTAATTTCAAAATATAAAATAATATGTTTTATGCCAAATGTGTGTGAGATGGACAAATTATTATCAAATATGCATCATAAATAAAACGTAAAGTTTTTTGTAAATTTATTTAATCTCCAACAACTAATCAGGTATAAGTTGTTGTTTGAAAATTATTTATCACTTGGTTTTAAAAATATTTTTGGGGTGATCATAAGTTAAAAAAGACTTAAGCCCCCTGCTTGTCCCCAAGCCGAACTCGTGTTTAAAGAAATATCAGGGGTGCTTAGCATTTTTTAATACCCCAAGATTCTACTGCTGCCGACAAACAACATGGATGTTGCCGACCAACATTTAAGGATATCTCAAATTATAGAATATATGGTTGGATGACCAGAATATATCGAATCTTTAGATCAAAAAATAACATTCAATGTAAAATTTAAGCCTTAAGAATGTTAATTAAATGAATAAATATATAACCCACTAGATCGTGTGATTTCGACAAAGAAACCTTGTGATGTGATGAACGAGGGGCCAACATATCAAATTTGTGCCCAGAGTCTTGATATGGTCATGATTATTTTACTGATCCTCTTTTACAAGAGGTGGGTAATGATTTTTCAGGTGAGAGAAAATTATTTCTTATATTGATCCCTTCCTATTCCCAATTTGGAGAGATAAAAATATGGTGAATGATTAAAGTTATTACCAAATTTATATCAAAAATCAATCAATTTGTCTTTATTGACATAGATGGAAGATGAGCCAAATATAGTTCATAAAAATGAATGCAAAGAGACTCAAACTTGAAGAGAGAGAAAGTAGATCTGGGTCATGATTTCCATGAGGAAAATTTTCATTGTCTTTAACCTTTTCCCATTCTCTGATTAAAAATATAATGGGAATTTGAATAGACATCAAACATTTTACAAAATTTATAATGAAAATTATCAAATCTTACCATCGTCACATATATTGGTATATGTAATCATTTCAAATATTTATTTGATGATATAATATTGAAACTTGAGAATCAAGCAAACAATTATGATTTATGAAATCTACTATTTTTCAGATTTCTAAATAAGAATTAATCTAACAGTTATGATTTAAAAATCATCATGATATGCAACATTTTGCAGATAAAAATTGGACAATTAATTTATGTATATAAACATAAAAATCATGATTGAATCAAAAGATGTATGTATAATTGATTATACGTAGAGAAAATAAAAACTTAGCTTTTGATGAAGAACAACGCTTGTAACACGTTCCCACAGACGGCGCCAATCTGTTGATGCAAAAAACTGGACCGAATCCCATTTTTATGATCACAGATAAATAGATAAAAGCAATCCAATCAAGCACATGAGAGACAAAGATTTTTAAAGTGGTTCGGCTATAAGGAAAAGCCTACGTCCACTGCTATTTTATTCCCAGGGGTTTACAATAGCACAATGTGGTGTAGAGAGAGAAAAAGGTATGGATCTTGTGTATGGTGTCTCTCGGTTCTTGGATCTCTTTCCTCTCTTCCCCTTTTGACTAAGGGAATACATGTATTTATAGTGGTGGGGGATAAAGAGATTCATTGTATGTAGACATTTATACATTATGTCTACATTCAACGAATATAATTGTTGAATTGCTTGGTATGCTATGTGTTGTCATCTACAATATAAATGTACATTAATGATCATTAAATGCGTAGTTATCCTTTGATCTTCTTGGTTGGTATGCCGACCAACTCTCCTCGGGTGCCAACTAATACTCCTCGGGTGCCGACCAACTCTCCTCGGGTGTCGACTAACTCTCCTCGGGTACCGACCAACTTCCTCGGATGCCGACCAACTCTCCTCGGGTGTCGAATATTACCACGTAGGATGACATGTGTCCTTTTCTGATTGGTCCTCGTAGATGGAGAATTTTTGCGTTAACAATCATATTTGTGTCAATTAATTTCAGTGTTGAAATTTTTTTATGGGTTAAAATACACAAGATTAAACATCAAAATGTATTTAATTAATATTTTGACCCAAACATTAAATGGCAGCTCTTTGAATTTCGTTGGTGAGCATTTGGAGTTTGCGTGTTGCTTGGCTCAAGGTCTGTTTTTCCTTGGCTCAAGGTCTTCTTTTTGATTAATTGAGTTGACTGATGGGTTATCCAGCTTTATCTCCTGCCTACCCTTAAGCTTCGTTGGTATTATGTTTTATCTAGGCTAATATTTGTGGGGTGTTATAACCATGTATTGGGTTGAGAAGAAGGAATGGTTTTTTTATTTAGTTCCTCTAAAAGAAAAAGACTTCCAACATTTTTTCCTCTCTCACTTTTTTGCTCTCACCATTTTCTCTCTAACGATTCTTATGAACTCATACTCTTGAGAGAATTCTTTCCCCCAGATTGTTTTTACTATTTAAACATCGATCGTTTACATTTCTATGTGTGGGGTTGAAGTTTCATATATCCTTTGGAGATTGGAAGTTTTTTTTACTGTTCCGATTTTGGTGTTGGCGAGTTGTAACGAGCTTTGCCGGTGGTAGCTTTTTTGCTGGAAGTTTTTTTCGGTATTGCGTTGTTTCGATGGTGGGAGTTTTCGGTGACTATTTTTTTGGAGACCGGTGTGTTGTTTTGCTCAAGTTTTGTGGATCTTGCCCTCAGTTCTGTATTGACAAAATCATCATTTTGACTTGAGGTAACGATTTTTTTGTCGCTCCTCTTTATATATACACGAACCGATTAAGTGAGGTCCGAGTTTGAGGATTTTAAACGAGGTCTATTTTTTTAAGATAGTAAAAAAATATTTTTTTACTGATTTTTTTATATAATTTTTAAACATTTCAATAGGAGCATAATAAAATAATTATCTCAAAATGAATTTGTTTGCTATTTAAAAAAAAATTGTAAAATTGACACAGTTTTATCGATTTTTTTTAAATAGCAAAAAAAATCATTTTGAGCTGATTATGTTATTATGATTCTACTGTTTTACCGATTTTTTTTAAATAGCAAAAAAAATCATTTTGAGGAGATGTGGAACGAGATGTCCTCGGACGAACGAGATGTCTTATAATTCAATGTATAAAAAATAACTTGTTCTGAAACTCATGTAGGGGCATCCGTGCCCCTATGTGGAACGAGATGTCTTATAATTCAACATGTCCCTATGTGGAACAAAAAAAATTTATAAGAAACTCATGTATAATAATAATAATAACTACTGTAAGAACATTTTTCACATGTCCGAAATGTTTCATTTATTTATGTCGTACGTCGCTACATTTGGCACGTCTCCTCACGATCTCACATGACGGCCTCTATCCGAATTCCGGGAATCAAGCATGCATTATCTCCACTAATATGTCCCACATCTTCCTCAATGACTTCACGTTCCAAGATTTTAGGGACTTAATGCAAGTGGTACGCAAGGGAAGTCAAAACAGTGAAAAAAAGGCACAATAGGAGAGTTCAAGGGCATTTTCGTAATTTCACATCCATAGTTCGGAGGTCTGGTCAACTAGAAAGTTGAAGAGCTCGCCGCAACGAAGATACTGGAAAAAAACGGCACCTCAATCCGAGCTACGGTGAAGGAGTTATGACCTTTTGAAGATAGAGAAAATTCCTTAAAGAATGCTGTTTTTTTTGTACGCTGGATAGAATTTTAGAGTTTTAAGAACGTGGGACTCTTCATATTTTTTCCTATAAATACCAACTTCGGGGGAGTTGTTTTGCAAGACTTTAGGAGTCTAATTTGAGAGTCTAAATACATCTAGTCTTCATATTTTTGAGTCCCAAGACTCATGTTTTGATTCACACATCATTGCCAAACCTTTGTGAATCCTTTTGCAACCCAAGAACACAACTTTGGTTTGTTCAACCCTTGTGGAGGAGACTGTTCATCTTCTTCATTGCAGCCCTACTGGAAAGGGATAATTCCAGCCGCGACTACAGAATTCGATACGCGAGGGTAATTCTTAGTCAACTTGTATTTTCATTGTAATCCGATTGTAAGCCGTTCTCGTACAAATTATAGTGAAAATAAATGGTTTTGCCCCTGAGGGGGATTTTTCCTTAATTGCATATGTTTGAATGTACTTGCGTAGATTATCAATTTATTCAATCACATACTGCTGCATGTTTAGGGTTTGTTTGGATTAAAAGGGTTTTATATATAATTTGATCATTTGAACGCGAGCACACACGTTCTCAAATTGGTATCAGAGCAGGTTATGCTAATCTATCGCGTATTCCTTTTTTTTTCTCCGCAAATTTTTTCTAAGATATCAATTTTCTGAAAAAATTGATTTTTGAAAAAGTGCGTGTTCAAATGGAGAAGTCATATTATAAAATGCCTATTTTTGACGGGACAAATTATGCTTATTGGAAAGCCCGTATGAGGTCGGCTTTAAAAGCCATTGATGAACGTGTCTGGATTTTGGTTGAACGAGGGTGGACTCCTCCCACCGTGACTGTTGATAATGTGACCAACATGAAATCTGACATTTCTTGGTCTGATGAAGAAATTAAATGGTCATCTTTTAATTCTAGGGGTCTAAGTGCTATTTCTGGGTCTATCACACCTGATGAGTTCAAACGCATAATGACGTGTACCACCTCAAAAGAGGCATGGGATGTTTTACAACTCACCCATAAAGGAACTAATGCTGTGAAAGAGTCTAAGTTGCAAAACTTGACAACTCAATTTGAAACATCACCATGCATGATTCTGAATGCTTTGATGAATTTTATGCTAGACTTTCTGACATTGTGAATACTCGTTTTAATCTTGGTGAACATATTCCGAATGCTAGAGTTGTTAAAAAGATTCTTCGTTCTTTGCCTAAGCGTTTTATCCCTAAAGTCACTGTGCTAAATTCTATGGGTAATTTAAATACGCTAAAATTGGAAGAACTTGTAGGAGATTTGCAAACTTATGAAAATGATATGTTCCTTAAAAATTATAAATCTAAAGATAAGGGAATTGCTCTTAAAGCCCAAGAGAGAAGGAGTGAGGGGTCAACTAGAAAGAGGGTAGAGTCATCTAGAAAGAGAGAGACTGACACGTCAGATTCTGAGTGCGATTTTGACTTAGATGATTTGGCTCTTTTCGCAAAAAATTTCAAGAGGATTCTCAAATTTAAGAAAAATGGCAATTTTAAAGATAAAAAGAAATTTAGAAAAATAAGTTTGAAAAGAAAAATGAAAAAGTTTCCAAAAATCCTCCTCTGAAAGAAAGTGAGAGATGTTTTGAGTGTGATGGTAGGGGTCATAGAGCTTTTGAGTGTGCCAATCGTCTGAATAGAGAGAAAGGGAAAGCTGTTCTTAATGCTACCCTTAGTGACGACAGTGAGGTCGAGACGGTGGATTCTGGAGATGAGTCACCGCATGAGTGTAACTTCACCGCATTCATGGCCAGCCAAGTGAGCACTCCTAGTTCTCCTCACGACGTTGAGGATGATGCTTCACAGGGACACCTCGACAGTGAGAGCGATGTGAGTGAGGGGGAGGATGACACAAGTGAGAGCGAGAGTGATATACAACGCGCCTATGCTGAGTTATATTCTGAGTCTTTTAAAACTAAAAAGCGTAACAAAGCGTTAGTTCTTAAGATCACTTGCCTAGAGGAAGATTTAAAGAAAGCGAGAGAAAGAGAGTTCTCCACCTGCACCGCCCTGAGAGAGAGAGAGTCTACATGTGTCGAGAATGAGAATTTGTTTAGAGAGAGAGAGAGTACTCTAGAGAAAGAGAGAGGGGACTTGATCAAGAAAGTGGCTAGTCTTATGAGTCAGCTCCATTCCTCCGTGGAGACTCGGAAGAAACTTGAAGCCCTTGTTGCCCAGCTGACTCATGATCTTGAGAAAGCACGGGAAGTCAAGGTACAAATCGAGGACAGATCTAGGAAGATGGGAAAGATGCTCCTCGGACCCGCTTTAGGTTTTGGTGATCGTCAAGGAATTGGATATGATGGTGCCTCCACGTCCCAAATTGCACCTGGACCAGTTCCTGAGTTTACTACAACTCCTTATGGTCACCGTAAAAAACCTCGAAGGAGAGTTCGACCAAGAAAAGCAAACCAAGGTTCGCCTTTGACTGAGCTCTTTTGTACTTATTGCAAAAGAAAAGGCCACCTTAGGGAAACTTGCTATAGCATGGGTCGGACACGACGTACTACTGCTCCACCATGACATACTGATGAGTTTTCTAGTCTGAGAGAGCGAGTTGAGTTCTTAGCTGCCACGACTCAGAGTTTGATGAAAGAATTCCGACGGATGTCTTCGCCGTTAGTGAATGCTTCTTACATTCAAGCTAAAACCAACAAAGTCAAACAAAAGGTCATCTCTGCTTGGGTGCCTAAGAAAGATAAAAAGGCCTTTGTTGTTCATGTTTCTCTCAAAGCACATAATACCTCACAGTGGTATTTTGATAGTGGGTGCTCCAGACACATGACAGGTGATGCCTCATTTTTTACTACTCTTGAGGATTATCAAGATGGCAGAGTCACCTTTGGAGATGGGAGTAAGTCTAGCATTATAGGACGAGGTACTATCGAGTTACCTAGTTTTCCTAAGCTAGAAAATATTTTGTACGTCAAAGGTTTGAAAGCAAACCTTCTCAGCATTATCCAGCTGTGCGACACTAACTTTGCAGTAAAGTTTGACCGGGACGCGTGTAAAGTCTACAATCAAGCCGGTAAACTTTTGATGCAAGGGGTGAGGACCGAGGATAATTTCTATGGGACTGAGCCCACATCCTCACTTGTCTGCAGCAGCGCCACAATCACTCCTATGGATCTGTGGCACCAACGTCTAGGTCACGTGAACGTTAGAGATCTCAATCGTTTATCTAAAAAGGACCTAGTACGTGGCTTACCATCTCTTGGAAAGTCAACTTCGACCGTTTGTGGACCCTGTCAGTTGGGAAGACAAATTCGTAGTCCTCATAGGAAATTACATTCCATTACCACCTCTCGTGTTCTGGAGTTGATTCACATGGATCTTATGGGTCCCACTTGTACTGAGAGTCTAGGTGGTAAGAGGTACATCCTCGTGATGGTAGATGATTTCTCCAGATACTCCATTGTAGGTTTTCTGAGAGAGAAATCCGATGCTGTAGATTTCTTAACGACCAAGTGCCGTGTCCTGCAAAATCAACACGGTGTCACTATTACCAGAATACGTAGTGACAACGGCACTGAATTCAAGGAAACAAAGGTTGATTTGTACTGTGATAGCCTTGGGATCAAACATGAGTTTTCTGCTGTGAGAACTCCTCAGCAAAATGGTATTGTTGAGAGAAAGAATAGAACGATCCAAGAGATGGCTAGATCTATGCTTCTAGGTCGTAAAGTTTCTAGGAGATTTTGGGCAGAGGAAGTGTCTACTGCATGCCACACGGTGAATAGGGTGTATCTGCGTCCACACACACTTCACACTCCTTATGAGTTGTGGACTGGCAAGAAGCCCAACCTGGCATATTTCGTGTCTTTGGGAGTAAATGCTACATCCTACGGGATAAAGAACAATTAGGAAAGTTTGACTCCCGAAGCGACGAGGGAATATTTCTAGGATATTCATCGAATAGCAGAGCGTACCGGGTTTTTAACCTGAAGAGCTCTAAGATTATGGAATCAATAAACATCACCGTGCAAGATGACGAACCTCCGACGGTTATTGATCCTAACCTTCAGTGTGAGGATAAGGATTGTTCTGACAGTGATTTACCTGTTCCTCTCTCACACTCTGTGGACCCTACTCCTGTGTTAAGGGACACACCTTCTTGGGTTCGCAAGAGTCATGACCCTTCTTCCATTGTTGGTGATCCCACTCTAGGGGTCAAGACTCGTGCTCAGCTAGAGAACGTTGTTAGCCATCTTTGCTACACGTCCAAAGTCAAGCCCAGGAACCATAAAGAAGCACTCAAGGATGAACACTGGATATCTGCTATGCAGGATGAGTTGCTTCATTTTAAAAAGAATGATGTGTGGGAACTTGTTCCCCGACCTAGTGAGATTAATGTGATAGGTACCCGGTGGATTTTTAAGAACAAAATGGATGAAAAGGGTACCATAATCCGAAATAAGGCTTGGTTGGTCGCTCAAGGCTACACTAAAATAGAGGGTGTAGACTTTGGGGAGACATTTGCTCCTGTTGCGAGGCTTGAGTCCGTCCGTCTTCTGCTCGCCATCGCATGTCATCTGCGCTTCAAGGTGTATCAGATGGATGTTAAGAGTGCCTTTTTGAATGGCATTCTACAGGAGGAGGTTTATGTGGAACAACCAAAAGGGTTTGAAGACCCTCAGTACCCTGAGCACGTATACTATCTGAGGAAAGCCTTGTATGGTTTGAAGCAAGCACCCCGTGCTTGGTACGAGAGGCTTACTTATTATCTCTTAGCTCGTGGCTTCAAGAGAGGGGGAGTAGATATGACGTTGTTTGTCAGGAGAGATGACGGTGCTATTTTGGTTGCCCAGGTCTATGTGGACGACATAGTCTTTGGATCCACATGCTCCCAGCATGCTCACCACTTAGAGGAGGATATGAAAAGTGAGTTTGAGATGAGCATGGTTGGTGATCTTACATTCTTCCTTGGTCTCCAGGTTCGTCAGCTAGAGGATGGGATGTTCATCTCCCAATCTAAGTATGCTAGAGACCTAGTGAAGAAATTTAGTTTAAACTCCGCTAAGCATGCACGTACACCTATGAGTACCACTACCAATCTTAGTAAGGACACTTCAGGCAAGGACGTAGAGCAAACCTTATATCGGAGTATGATAGGTAGTCTCCTCTACTTGACTGCCAGTCGTCCCGACATCGCCTTTAGTGTTGGAGTCTGTGCGCGTTATCAGGCATCCCCAAAAGAGTCACATTTACTTGCTCTAAAACGTATTATTAAATACGTAAGTGGGACTCTCTCATACGGGATTTGGTATTCCTTTGATACCGATGACCGTCTGTCTGCCTACTCGGATGCCGATTGGGCTGGGGATGTAGATGGATGTAGGAGCACTTCTGGTGGGTGTTTCTATTTTGGTTCTGCTCTTGTCTCCTGGCTGAGCAAGAAGTAAAATTCCATCTCTTTGTCCACTGCGGAGGCTAAGTACATAGCCGCCGGGAGCTGTTGCACACAAATCTTGTGGATGAAGCAAATGCTGGAGGATTATGGGATATCACAGGACACCATGACCATTTCCTGTGATAACACGAGCGCGATACACATATCCCACAATCCAGTTCAGCATTCGCGCACAAAACACATCAGGATACGTGAGCACTTTATTCATCAGTTAGTTGAAGAGAAAGTCGTATCCCTGCGTTTTGTTCCTACCGACCGTCAGTTAGACGATATTTTCACGAAACCTTTAGATGCCCTTAGATTTGAGAGTCTTAGGAAATCTTTAGGGATTTGCACAGTTGACTGAGGGGTTGGTCTATGTCTAGAATAGGATGCTTCTTCATGTTCATATCATATGCTTCCTATTGCTAGTCTGTTTTATATGTACTATTACTTTGTTGTACAGCTTTGTTTTATTCCTTTTGCTTTTTATATTTCTTTTGAAAAAAATACAAAAAGATTTTCCTTTAAGAAAAATTTTGAGAAAAGCACAAAAAGATTTTATTTCTTTTTTTCCAAATTCTTGAAAAAATCCAAAAAGATTTTTGTATTTTGCTTCTTTTATGGATGAGCATGTAAGATAGCCAAGTCACAACTTCATTCCATTTATCCATGTGACTGTTTGATAGAGATTTGAGAGGCTACATCATTTCATCCATGTGCTTTACATTGATTGGAGTCTTTGAGATGTAATTAGTGATATCTTCCTACATGTTTGACTCCTATATCCTTTATTGCACACATGCACGGCTATATTTGATTATTGCACTTATCTATCTCATGTTGGCTTGTGTGTTTTCATCTCAATCATGTCTATACAATGTACAAGATGCGATAAAACTTGACAAGATTGGAATGCATGTAAAAATCGTTTTGGTGAGACTGTGTGTTTTTGTATAACGGGGAGGGGCTGCGAAAGGTAATCATCTATCCTTTGCGCAAAAGCCACCGTTAAAAAGGACCTAAAAATGGAGGAATTTTAATATCCGAGGTCCAAAGAGGTTAAAAGAGCCCGAAAAAATTTAAAGGCAATAAAAAGCAATTCATGCCAAATATGGGCCACTTAGGTTTCACCATCAATTCTCCAAAGTTTGAGAATTTAGAATGCCTCTATTCAATACAATATCTGAGGGAGTTTGGTTGGAGAATCTAAACGGGTTTGCACTTCCTTGAAAGTCCTGAAAAAGCATAAAATCATTTTGGACGTTATTGGTGTGAAAATCATTTTGAGCTTTAATTTGTTGATTTTATTGAGTCAATATCTTATATTGTCACTCTTTTACACCAAATGAAGCATTTGAGTTCATTCGCTAGGAATATCCAATATTCATCGTTCACATATGTCATGTTTGTATGCATTGATTTTCCTATCGAATTTGATCACACCACTTCATTTACGCTATCATTGACTTGGTTGCTTTCTGTTTATTCATGGTGTGTTTTTATCCTAGTGACACCCCGCACTTGCTTATTTGATTTATTTCTCTAATTTGTCCATTTGGGGATATCATAAAAAGGGGGAGAAAGAATTATCATATTATGGGGGAGTTTGAATTCTGGGGGAGTTTTTGAGATGTTGCTTATGTTTTTATCATATATTGATATCCATGTTATCTCATTTCAAACTCGATATGTCACGTGGTATTTGCTTTGTCTCATGTGTGTAGGTATGAAGATTGCAGATCTATATGTTGCACACCCTGATGAGAAAAGTTTTGAGATTCCTGAAGAATTAAAGAACAAACGACGAAGACTATTCATCTGTACCTTTTCAGTTTTGGGTTCATGGGGGGGTAGATTTGTATAGGCAATTTCATATTTGATAATTCAGATTTTTTATGTATGTACCAGCATAGACATAGGGGGAGATTTGTAAGAACATTTTTCACATGTCCGAAATGTTTCATTTATTTATGTCGTACGCCGCTACATTTGGCACGTCTCCTCACGATCTCACATGACGGCCTCTATCCAAATTCCGGGAATCAAGCATGCATTATCTCTACTAATAGGTCCCACATCTGCCTCAATGACTTCACGTTCCAAGATTTTAAGGACTTAATGCAAGTGGTACGCAAGGGAAGTCAAAACAGTGAAAAAAAGGCACAATAGGAGAGTTCAAGGGCATTTTCGTAATTTCACATCCATAGTTCAGAGGTCTGGTCAACTAGAAAGTTGAAGAGCTTGCCGTAACGAAGATACTGGAAAAAAACGGCACCTCAATCCGAGCTACGGTGAAGGAGTTATGACCTTTTGAAGATAGAGAAAATTCCTTAAAGAATGCTGTTTTTTTTGTACGCTGGATAGAATTTTAGAGTTTTAAGAACGTGGGACTCTTCATATTTTTTCCTATAAATACCAACTTCGGGGGAGTTGTTTTGCAAGACTTTAGGAGTCTAATTTGAGAGTCCAAATACATCTAGTCTTCATATTTTTGAGTCCCAAGACTCATGTTTTGATTCACACATCATTGCCAAACCTTTGTGAATCATTTTGCAACCCAAGAACACAACTTTGGTTTGTTCAACCCTTGTGGATGAGACTGTTCTTCTTCTTCATTGCAGCCCTACTGGAAAGGGATAATTCCAGCCGCGACTACAGAATCCGATACCCGAGGGTAATTCTTAGTCAACTTGTATTTTCATTGTAATCCGATTGTAAGCTGTTCTCGTACAAATTATAGTGAAAATAAATGGTTTTGCCCCTGAGGGGGATTTTTCCTTAATTGCATATGTTTGAATGTACTTGCATAGATTATCAATTTATTCAATCACATACTGCTGCATGTTTAGGGTTTGTTTGGATTAAAAGGGTTTTATATATAATTTGATCATTTGAACGCGAGCACACACGTTCTCAACTACCAATGTATAAAAAATAACTTATTTTGAAATTTTTCATGTAGGGGCACGGATGGTAATTCGGAAGGAAGCTCGGTTCCAAGTTCGTTCGAGGAGATGTCAAGTTGAATGGATTTTTGAAGATGTCTTAGCGTAGTACAGTAGAATCAGGGGAAGATTTCTTATAATTCAACATCTCGTTAAACATGTCCCACATCTCGTTCTGAGGACATCTCGTTCCACATGTGGAACGAGATGTCTTATAATTCAACATGTCCCACATCTCGTTCTGAAACTTGTGGAAGATTTCTCTCGTATAAATCTCCACCATTTGGACCAAAACAAAGTGCACGAGTCTCAATTTCGGCTTCTCGTTATAGTCTTTGTGATCGCTAAGCAACTCTTCATGGCGTTGATGCATAATACCCCTACTAAATTGGATCATAAATTCAACAAGGGAATTATTCTTCGACACATATTTCTTGAAAAAAGAGTGCGCACCTTCTGCTCTTTGACTACTCGACATATTTGCGGAGAAGATATGATTCACGTATGCCGGGACCCACTTTGAACGAATTTCATACAACGAACTCAGCCACTTATTTTGACTTAAACCGCTTCTTGACATAAGATCAAGCGACTTTGAATTAAACTCTTCCTTTGTCTCCGATTTCCATATGCAATCGGAAATCTTCCCCTATACATGCTATATGTCACCCCATCTATTTTCTCCGAAAACTTCATCAAAATGTGCCTTGAACATAACCGATGATGTGTGTGGGGTAGTACTTGAGGTATAGCCCTCGTCATAGCCAGATCTTGATCGCTAATTATCATTTTCGGCGCGTCACCCGGCATCGCATCCAAGAACTGATTGAAGAGCCAAATGAATGATTCAATTTTTTCGTCGCTCAAAAAAGCACAACCAAATATAGTTGTTTGCCCATGATTGTTAACCCCCATAAGTGGTGCAAATATCAAATTATATTTATTTGTATTGTATGTCGTAATCGAACACCACCACATCACTGTAACAACCATAAGCTCGTCTAGATGTGGCATCTGCCCAAAAACAATTCTTAATTCTATTGTCATCATCAGGCTCAATTTTAAAATAAAAAGAAGGGTTCTTTTGTTGCTCTAAATTTAAAAACTCTAATAACATATCACCATCACGACCACCTAACTCAATACGTTTATTCTGGCCTTGGTTGTACAAATCTTTTTGCGTGAAGCCAATATTCTCAAACCACCCTCTTGTACTCCCATAAGGTTGTATTGTTGATGCTTTGGTATGTTTACTACACTTAGTTATTGAGTCAAGAATTTTTGGGCATTGGAAACACCTCGATGTGATCGTAGAAAGTGAGTTTTTATTGGGGTAGCCAATGGGTGACTATGACCCTCCACAAATATACTAACCACAAACTTGTTGTCTTCCAACCGCAACACCACAAGCTTAGCTTTACAATTCTCTCTAATAGCCCCTCGACGTCTACATATCCCCGCTTTCGCTACAAGCGTACTCTTCCCTTCTTTGAAACATACATATGACTTCCTAATGATCTCATTCGTCTCTCGACACCTATTAACTGTGGAATTGCAAACACTAAATCCCGCATTTTTAGCATACTAGTTGTAGAAGTTCCAAACCTCATCCAAACGTTCAAACTGTTGCCCAATATTTGGTGTTTTTTCTAATTGTACATGAGGGTTGAATAAATTGTCTTGTTCGGATTCAACATCTTGAACCATGTCAATTTCCACACTCCCATTGTCCTCAAATTCAAATTCAATTTGCATATCTTCGCCTATCCAAAGTTCTTTATTGTTCCCAACAGAAGAAGGCTCCATTTTGCTGAAATAAATTACAAGAAGTAATTAAGTTTGGAGACAATAGAAATACACACATTACTAATTTAATAAAAACATTAACATAAATGTTTGGATACAATAGAAATAAACATTCAACCTAAATTTTTTATTTATTACTAACAATACACTCAAAACTTTAGGTTTATGAAAATTTATATTAAAAAGAAATAAACAACATCATAAATCGTACGCTTAACTGAGCAAAAAATGAGAAAAAAACAAATAATGAGCAAAAATTTATGCTGTTGACAAAAGAAGAAATCATATGCTTAACACAGCTGAGCTCCCCCAAAAATGTAGCTGATCTAACTGCAAAAATAAATTAATTGAGCAACAAAAAAAAATGCAGCATTATTAGGTTGGAATCAATAATAAAAACGCAACTAATGTGCCCAAAATCAAGTGATAAATCAGACATAAGAATCAACCCAGCAAAAAAAAAAAAACGCAAGTGGGTTTGTCGATTTTACCTCCGGCGGTCCAAAGTAGCTCTGGTAGTTGGGGGATTTTTTTACACCGAAAGATTTAGGGCTGACTGGTTTTAGAACAGTAGAGAGAGAGATGCGAGAGTTGTGTTTGTGGTGTTGTTTTAAGTGAGATATAAGTTGGTGTCGTTTTAAGTATATTGGGATGTAGTTTCATTAATGATGTAGGAATGTGATGTAGAAATGTGATGCACCTTAGCCTTGCTCTAGTTATATATACATATCTATCTATGTAAGTTTTTTTTATTGAGATTTGGAGAAAAACAAAATTAATGGTGTTTAAAATCTATGAAAAAAATAATTATTGTTTCTTTAAGATCTGTTAAAGAACAATAATTTTTTTTTGTGCTGACATAATTTTTTTTGGTTTGTTAGATCTGTTAATTTTGTTTGTTCAAAACGTTTTTTTTAACGTAGGCGGGTTGGTCTAAACCATGGTATAGTGTGTTCCTTTGACCCGGTGTAAGCATATTTCTTTTATACTTGATTAACTCAAGCTATCTTTGGTTACTGTACAACCTATTATCTAAAACCTTTATTGGTTGTATAGATCAGTATTCTATTTTAATAGTTGGTTGTTTACTCCAGTTACTATATTTGTTATTTGAACCTTATGGGCTTCTTTTAACTTGTTGGTTGTGTAATTTTATTTTTCCTATATCTGTTTTATTTATTTAATTTTTGGGCTAAAATTAATTGGACACATGTTTAGATCTAAATCTGAATTTTTGGGTGTTTTGTTGTTGAGACTTTTGTTACACTTAACTCACTGTGTGTGTGTGTGTGTGTGTGTGTGTGTGTGTGTGTGTGTGTGTGTGTGTGTGTGTGTGTGTGTGTGTGCATTTGTTAAAGTGGACTTAACTTTTAAAACTTAAAAACTAAACTTAAGCTTTTTTGTGCCACACATTTTTTTATTAAAATATCTTTTATTAAAGTCTGATTTAATTTAATTTATTTGGGATTAAAGATAATAAATTTTTTTGTCTCTAACTAGTTATATCCTTTAAGTTGAACTTTTGTGTGTTAACTTTATCTAGTTGAGTTTAATTAGTTTGTGGACTTTGAATCATATCTTTTATTTATTTAATTTTCATTCAATCCTAATTTATATGATCTATGTACTACACGCTTTATCATTTGCTCATTTTACTTGGACTTGATATTTTAACATAACACCTCTTTAAATTGATTCATATTCTATTTGGTGTTACGTTAATTTTTATTTTAGTTGCGCGAGACAATTGTTGGAAGTTTATCCTCTATTTTATTTGTGGTCATTTGAGCCAACTAAATTATTTTAGGATTAATCGTTACTTGAATATTAATTATTAAGGAAGACCTTGCATGTGTCTTGTGACTTAATATTTAATCATTTTTTTAGGGCCGATTAATTCAATTTCATCTTATTACTATTTATTTATATTTGTGTGGAATTAAACATTAGTCCCTATTTGTCCTTTATCAGAAATTGTGTATTATTCTTGTTAACTAAATTTTACATAACCTAGTGTGTGTTTAGTCCCATTTTGTTAACTAAGATATTTCTTTTGTTTCGAGTAAAACAAATTTTTTAAATTAAATCTGTGTGGTGCACAACTTCACGGGGTCTCGGGTTTGAGTGTGTGGTTGTGCGTGTGTTGTCACTATTGCCTTGGTGTTATTGAGTTGACTGATTGTTAGTCAGATTGGATTGTATTTAGACTAGGCTGGGTGTACGAGCTTGTATTTGCTTAGTTTAAATCATTGTAAAATGGTGGATTGTAATTTGTAACTTATAATTGGTAATAGGGGACTTGGGTGTGTGAGTTGTCCTGGGACTAGGAACACGGGATTTACCACTAGGGTGGATTCCTCGAGAACAAAATTGTGTCACATTCCTCTTTTCCTCATCTCATTCTTAAAGGGATTATTTTTATAATTAGCATCACCACTTTTACTTACTAGTGTACGTGAGTGTATTTTAATTTATAAATATTAATAGATTTTATATCAAAGAGTTAAACGAGTTTTTGTTTTATAATAACCTCATTCTCATTAGCGAGTACCCTTTGGTCCTTTCTAATATCGTTAGGTTCTTTTAGATACCACTACCATCCAGACCTACAATCAAGCTTAAAGTCGTCTTATTTTCTTTAATCTAAGGGCGATAGTACGTGGCCTTTATGCCCTTTTCTTGTAATTGACAAGTATAGTATCGTCTTCAACACTATCTTCTCTTCTTGAACAATATTTTTCTTTGATGGTTATTTGGTTCAATGATTGAATGGAAATTGTATTTTCTGGTATTTAAATTTTCTCGTAGTCATCCTTTTCACATCTGCTTGCTTTGAATCTGTACAATGAATCTGTACAAATGTTAATGGAATTGTGAATGGAGGTCTACTCTCATCCTCAGTCAAGATAAATAACCAATTGAACCATAAATAAGCAACTTATAAAATTTCAAATTGGAGATCACAAAATTACTGATGTTAATCTAAAGTTTGTTCACGTCCTTAGTCGAGATGAATGACCAACTTTATGATTTTTAATTGGAGACCACCATGCTAATAATGTTAATGTCAAGTTTGCTCTCATCCTTAGCCGAGATAAATAACCAACTTAAGGATTTTAAAATTGGAGACCACCAAATTAATGATGTTAATATCAAGTCTACTCTCGTCCTTAGCCGAGAGATTAATAACCAACTTAATGAATTTTAAATTGAAAATAAATAAATTTATGATGTTAATCTCTGGTCTACTCGTGTCCTTAGCCGAGAGATAAATAACTAATTTAATGATTTTTAAATTGGTGAGCACCTAATTAATTATGTTGATCTTAAGTCTATTGGAGATATAAATAACTAAATCAATTATTTTAAAATTACCTCAGTGATGTTATGACATCATCCCCCCCCTCTTGGTGTTATTGAAAACCCATGGACGAGATGAGTCTCGCATGGTTTCTCATATCACTGAGAGTGAGTCAATGATAGTTCACCAAACGAATGACGTTGTTTAGCTTAAGGCAATACAAACCATGCATTTGGAAAATTCGTATAAGAAAGATATAAGGAAACATTTGAACTCTTTTCTTTCATTACTTTGAATCTTTTAAATAGAAAGAGAAATTTACATAAATTGTACACACAAGACTACTAATAATACATTTTCAAATGGTTGGAATTCCATGTATTAGAGAATGGTTCTCAATCTAAATTCTCTAGCCAATACGTCCCAGGGACGACCTCTTTAGTGACCTTGTATGGGCCATGCCAATTCATGTTAACTTGTTAATCTTTTGCCAAACCTTCTTTAGAATTAGATCCCCTACAGTTATCGACCTAGGTTTGACTCTTTTGTTATAGAATTTGGTCGTTATTTGTTGGTACCCTTCTTGTCTCACCTCGACATCTTCCCTTCTCTCTTTTATTAGATATACGTCCAGCCTTCTCTCTTCATTGTTTATTTGTAGAGTTTAGATCTAGACTGTGTGAATGGGCAGGCCGAGTTCAGTTGGGATCACAGATCCTGAGCCATAAGCCAACATAAAGGAATCCTTCCTTATCAGCTTCTTTTTTGTCAGCCCATAAGCCCAAAGGATAACATGCACCTCTTTTGTCCGTAAGCCTTAGGCATTTTCTAACTTTTTCTTGGTCCCATATAGAATTGTTCTGTTAGTGACCTCTGTCTGGACATTTTCCTTGGGACGACCTGAGGCTGAGTAGAACCGCTTGATGCCAACCCTTCTATAGTAAGCCTCCAGGGACTTATTCTTGAACTATTTCCCATTATTTGAGACTAGTGAGGTAGGCCATATCGGTAGATGATATCCATTTAAAGGAATTTAAAGGTCTTCATCTCTATGATAAAAACCATGTCCTCGGCCTCTACCCATTTTGAAAACTAGACGATAGCCACTATCAAGTATCTATAACTGCATGCATCCGTATATATAGGTCCCATCAAGTCAATCCCCATACTGTGAATGACCAAGGACTATAATGGACGATAGAGGTTGATGGGGGTGATGGGGGGGGGGGGGGGGGGTATAGGGGTATCTTTGGCGTACTCCACCTCTAAGGGGTGAACACATCGTAATAGGGGGAGCAAAAAACCCTTATTATATCTTAATACTACCCTGTACTGCAATTTCCTCCCGTCGACCTTTGATTCGGGGAGTTCCTCCTCTCTGATATACCTGATGAGAGGCTCCATCCATAAATCTCCAGGATTCAAATTCAAACAAAAGCCAAGGATACCATCGTCTTTATCAATGCTCGATTCGGTTCTTCAAATTTCTGTTCTAGTGGTCGAATCTAACCTTGCCTATGCGTCAGCTCAACCATTTTCAAGCTGAGGGACTCTCTTTATTTTTTCCTCTTGGAAGTACATCAAAACCTTTTTCACCTTAGCCAAGTATTTGTCTATATTCTCGTCTTTAACTTCATAAATCCCTAAAATCTAGTTCACCACCAACTGGGAGTCATTGTGAACTATCATATGGTCGACATTCAAAACCTTAGCCAGGGATAAGCTTGCCAATAAATCTTCATACTCAGATTCATTGTTGGAGGCCTTAAAGTTAAACCTTAAAGCATATTCAATGTTAATCCCATCTGATAGTATGAGCCTTGCCCCACTGTCGCTTTCACATGAGTAGCCATCTACAAATAAACTCAGATTGGGCTATCGGTCGAGAAAGTCCATTCATCTGCTGTGAAATTTCTGAATAAAATATCATTCTATGTACGGTTGGTTGATACACCATTGACTGTGGACGGACCCATAGTTTTTTTCTCGAGCGAACTTATAATTTCATTTTCCTTGGTATCGACCTCGTCCCAAGTGAACTCAACCATAAAGTTAGCCAATGCGCTCCCTTTAGTTGCAGTCCTCGGTTGGTATATGATGTCGAACTTGCTAAGATCAATTAACCAAGACATCAACCTACCCAATTTATTGAGTTTATGGATGACTTGCCTCAAATAAGTGTCGGTGATCACAACCATAATGTGGGCTTGAAAGTAGGGCTTCATCTTCCTTGACACGTGTATTAAAGCATATGCTAACTTCTCCATCTTTGATATTTTAGCTCGCCCCGTTAAAGATCCTTACTGATGAAGTATACCCACTTCTGCAGCCCTTCATCATCCCGCACGATAGCTACACTAATTATCAACTATAATACTTTTAAGTACAAAGATAATTTTTCTCCTTGGATGGGCCGAGATCAGTGCATTGGAGAACCTAAGTAAGCCTTGATCTCTTAAAAGGCTCTCTCACAATCCTCATCCCACTCAAACGCTTTCCTCAGAATTTTTAAAGAAAGGAAGAAACTTGTATATGGCCTTTGAGACGAACCTATTAAGTGCAATAACTCTTTTCGTCAGCCTCTTCACATCTTTTATGGTCTTGGGATTCTTCATTTTAATCAAATATCTGGTTTTCTCAGGGTTTACCTCAATACCCCTCTAGTTGATGATGAAACTGAGGAACTTTCCTGCAACCAGGTTGAATACACACTTGGCCTGATTTAGCTTCATCTGGTAAAGTTTCATCGTATTAAATGTCCTCTCAAGGACGGTAACATAGTCCTCATCCTTGAGGCTCTTTGTCATCATGTCGTCTACGTAGACCTCCACAGTCTTGCCATTTTTCTCTTCAAACATCTTATTGACCAACCTCTGATAGGTTGCCCCTATATTCCTAAGGCCAAAATGCATGACCTTTTAGTAGAAGGTTCTTATATCAGTTATAAAGGAAGTCTTCTCTGAGTTGGGCTCATCCATGAATATCTGATTGTATCCTGAGTACGCGTCCATGAAAGTCATTAACTCATGCTTAGTTATGGCGTCAACCATTTGATCTATACGAGTCAGAGGAAAGTTGTCTCTAAGATAAGCTTTGTTTAAATCAATAAAGTCGACGCACATTCACCACTTTCCATTAGACTTTCAGATTATTACAACATTGGACAACCACTCTAGATAGTGCACCTAATAAACTCAGTTAACTAGAGTTTCTTAACTTCCTGTTGGATGACCTTATACTTCTATCTTACATAGGACCTTTTTATTTCACTGGCCTTGCCTTCTCATCAATGTTCAACTTATGGTAGATGACCTTTGGGTCTATTCTTGGCATATCTTTATGGCTCTACGCAAACACGCTTTCCATCTTCCTTAGCATCCCCATTAGCTTCTCTTTAACCTCTTTTTTCAACAAAGAGCCAATTTGGACAGTCTTTTCTTACTTGTCCTCATTGAGGATAATGGATTATATTTCCTCTGTGTCTTCTCCCTCTTTAGTTTCCTCTTGTCCCTTGGGTCAATAGTATCAATGTTGTATAAGGTGGTGAGTTTTTTATGGGCCTCTCTCTACTCGGCCAAGATTAAATAACATTCTCTAGCCTCTACCTGATTGCCTTAAAGTTACCTTACTTTATAAAGAGTAGAGAATTTTACCATCTGGTGTACAGTAGAGGGCACTTCTTTAAATTATTTGAGGGCTACACGGTCGAGGATGATGTCAAAGGCTGAAAATACAGGTTCATCTATTACAAAAGATGACCTTAGTTATTAGGCACTTCAGCCAGGTGCCCATGTAAACATCCATTTCAAATAGTCCAAAAGGATGTGCTTTATCTAAACTAAAACCTATCAAAGTTTGGTGGTAAGGAATCAGTCTCTTCTTATTAAGATTCAACACTTTGAAACACTCCCAAAACATGACATTTATATAGGATGCTCGCAGAGTATTTGTAAGGCCAATGCCTTCCATAAAAATTACTTTTTAGAAAGTAAGAAGGAGATCTATATTAAGGTAGCTAATGGAGAACCATTTACCTTATACTTTTAGACTATTCTTATTTATTTTAAATTAAGAAATCAGACTAACAAAACTGTAAATCATCAGTTTTGGATAATGGATTGTCGTCCTAGTTTCACAGGAAACATAGTTTTAGGACAAGACTTTATTAGTAAATACCATCCTTATTGAGTTGCCATCGTCCACTAAAATTTTGGATACATATACCCATGAACCCTGGTGCTAATGACCAAAGAGTTATCTTAGGGCGCCAATATGCCCATAAAATCCAACCAGGAGAATCCCACAATCAGAGTGTCCACATACACCTTCTTTATCTTCCCTAACTTCAGCTCTGAAGTAGTCGAGTTTAATTCCATTCACCTGGGCGCTGACTTAGCCTCGACGACATGTGCCTTGCGATCGTTTGGCTATACCCCTCTGCCGGTGCTGATCATTTTTACATCAAATGAAATCACGTTGCAACATCCCTTTGGCTCTTGGATTTCTGGTGGGAGTCAGGGTATTCTAATCATCATGAGACTGTTTATCCTTCTTATCGTCCTGAGGCTGTCGCCTCGGCCTCTCATATCTCGACGCGTCATGTCTCTTTTGGGCATCATCCTTGGAACCACATCAGTTAAAATGTTTTCGAAGCTTCCCTTATTTCATCATTTTCTTAATCTTATCCTTTAATGCAAAACACTTATTAATGGTGTGGCCATGGTCTTAGTGAAAGTCACACCACTTGATCTTGTCTCTCTTATGAGGAGGAGAGCTAAGCTTTTTAGGCCATCTCAAAGATTGAGAAGTTTGCGTATGCTCTGATACACTCCTCAAGGAAGCTAAAGACTTACTTTTAATCCCATGCTATGGTGGTGCGCACTGACACTCCTTTGAGGCAAGTCATCCATAAACTTGAGAAATTAGGTTGGCTGATGGCTTGGCCAATTGAGCTTGGGGGTTTGACATCATATACCAGCCATGGACGATAATTAAAGGGAAGGCATTGGATGACTTTATGGATGAGTTCACTTGGGACGAGGCCGATACCAAGGAAGACGAGATTATCTTTTCACCTGGAAAAAAACCGCGGGTCCGACCATAACCGATGGTGTATGAGCTAACATTACTGAAAATGTCATTTTTCTCAGAAATGATACAGTAGTGGAAGGGACTTTCTCATCCGACAACCTAGTCTGGAGTCTATTTATGGATAGCTTCTCATATGAAAGCAACAGTGGAGCAGGGCTCATACTGTTGGCTCCAGATGAGACGGACATTAAATAGGCATTGAGGTTTAGCTTTAAGGCCTCTAACATTGAATTTGAGTACGAAGATTTATTGGAAGGCTTATCCCTGGCCAAGGTATTGAATGCCAGCCATATGATAGTTCACAGCGACTCCTAGTTTGTAGTGAACCAAATTTTGGGAGTTTATTTAGCAAAGGAAGAGAAGATGGATAAAGACTTGGCCAGGGTAAAAAAAGGTTTTGATGTACTTTAGAGAGGTAAAAGTGAAAAGATCCCTCGCCTTGAAATTAGCCTAGTTGACGCGCTAGAGAGATTAACATCATCCACTAAAAAAAAAGTTCAGAAGAACCACCCCAGTTGAGATACTGCACGGATTGAGCATTGATGAAGATGATGGTAAACTTGAGTTCTCTTTGAATTTAAATCTTAGGGATTCTTGTCTGGACCCTCTCATAAGATATATCAGAGATGGGAGCTCCTAGAATCAATGACTGATAGGAAGAAATTGTGATATAGGGCAATAAAATTCACTATCATAGGATGTGTCCTATATGAGAAGGGTTTTATGCTCCCCTTATTACGACGTGTCCACCCCTTAGAGGTGGAGTATGTTTTGAAAGATGTGCATGAGGGATCATGCTCCAGTAATATTGGGGGACGGTATTTGGCAAAGAGAATAGTGACGCAGAGCTATTAGTGACCGACCCTTGCTAAGGATGCGGTCGACCATATTAAAAAATGTGAAAAATGCCATAGATAGGACTGCATCCCCCATCAGCCCCATGAACCTCTATCATCCATCACAGACCCTTGGCCATTCATGGTGTGGGGGATTAACTTAGTGGGAACTCTATCTAGAGCTGCGTGTAACTATAGATACTTAATAGTGGCGATCGACTACTTTTCTAAATGGGTACAGGTTGAGGCCATGGTTTCTATCATATAAACAAAGAAATTTAAATTTATTTAGGGGAATATTATTTGTAGATATGGTCTACCTCATGCCCTGATCTCAGACATCAAAAAGTAGTTCAATATAAAAATCCCTAGAGGCTTATTGTGGAAGGGTCGGCATCGAATAATTCTCCTCAGCGCCAAGTCGACCCTAAGCAAGTGGCCATATAAAGGTCACCAATAGAATAATTCTAGTGGGATCAAGAAAAAGCTGGAAGATGCCAAAGGCTTGTGTACAAAAGAGGTACATGCAGTCTTGTGGTTATACATGACGATACAGAGGACACCGATAGAGGAGACCCCCATTATGCTGGCTTATATTTCAGAATCTGTGATACCAACTAAACTCGGCCTGCCCAGCCATAGAATCCTGACTTACAATTTAGAGACGAACAACGAAGAAAGAAGGCTGGACTTAGATCTGATAGAAGAGAGAATGGAAGATGCTGAGGTGAGACAAGCAACATACCAACAGAGAACTGCTAAGTTCTACAACAAAAGAGTCAAACCTAGGACGATAGCTATGGGGGATGTGATTCTAAATAAGGTTTGGAAGAATACTATCAAATTACACCTGACTTGGCATAGCTCATACAGGGTCACTGAAGAGGTCATCCCTGAGACATATCAGTCACAAAATTTAGAGGTAGAACCACTCTCTAATCCATGGAATGCCGACCATTTGAAAAAGTATGATCATTAGTCTTGTGGATATAGTTTATGTAAATTTCTCTTTGTAATTAAAAGATTCAAAGTAATAAACGAAAAGATTTCCCAGTGTTCTCGTACGAATTGTCCAAAAATGTATTGTTCGAATTGTCTTAAGCTAAACAACATCATTTTTTTGATGAATTCGCACTGACTCACTCTCGGTGATAGGAGAAATCATGTGAGACTCATCTCGACCATGGGTTCTCAACAACACCGAAGGGGGGGAATGGTGTGATAACATCACCAAGGTGGTAAAAAACACCAAATCTATTCAAAATCATTAAGTTGGTTATTTATTTCTCATAAGTAAGAGTGTAGGCTTGATATTAACATCATTAATTTGGTGATCTTCAATTTAAAAATCATTAAGTTAGTTAATCATCTCGGCCAAGGATGAGATTGGACTAACACCATTATTTTGTGATCTCTAACTTAAAATCAATTCATTATGGTTACCTTAAACATCATTAATTTGGTGGTTTCAAATTTCAAAATCATTATGTTGGTTATTTATCTCTCCTTAAGATGAGAGTAGACTTGAGCTTTACATCATTAATTTGGTGATCTCCAATGTAAAAATCATTAAATTTTTTAATCGTCTTGGCTAAGGACGAGATTAGACTAGCACTATTAATTTGGTGATTTCCTATTTAAAATCATTTCATTATGGTTACCTTAAACATCATATATTTGGTGATTTCAAAATCATTAAGTTGGTTATTTATCTCGCCTAGGGACGAGAGTAGACTTGAGATTAACATCATTAATTTGGTGATCTCCAAATTAAAAATCATTAAGTTGGTTAATCGTCTCAGCTAAGGACGAGATTGGACTAACACCATTAATTTGGTTACCTCCTAATTAAAATAATATCAATATGGTTACCTTGAACATCATTAATTTGCAAGTTTCCAATTACAAAATCACTAAGTTGGTTATTTATCTTAGCTATGGATGAGAGTAGAACGGTGTCTCCAAGTTAAAAATCAATAAGTTGCTCATTTATGGTGATATGGTATTTATCTCGGCCAAGGACGAGAGTAGATCTCCAATTGAAAATCAAAAGTCTATTAACGGTTATATAGATATAAAGCAAAAAGATATGCCATAATGAGGAAAAGGTTATAGCACATAAGATCTGTCAACAAAATATTCTAAATTTGCATTCACCACATCCCAAATATAATAGAAATGATGTTCAGACGATGATACAAATTGTTGTTCAAAAGTACTCTTAAAAAGTTACAGATCAGAAAATGGCAAATTAGGCCATAGACAGTCGCTCAAGGAGTATAATAGAAAGAAAAATTAGAGAGTCTCTTCTGGAGGATCATCGTCTTGGTTAGTAATGACATTTTCAGCTATGGGTTCAGTGTCATCCCCATCATCACTGACTTCCTCTTCAGTCGTCTTATTTCCATCCAACTCAGTCATATTGATAGTGGGATACTCGATTATCTTAATAGGGGCGCTCACAATATTCTCGATATCGTCCAGGGCAATGTCAAGTAGGGGGTCTGAAAGATCAAGGCCCTCAAAGTGTCCATGGGTCAACATTTCAACGTTGGCTTGTGTGAGGATGGTCCAACGACACATCGTTTTCACACCTTTTTCAAGGTATTCAAAAGAATACCCACAAACTCCTCAGAGGCCTTGTATTCAGCTACAACATGTGCCTTAGCCTTGTCCAATGACTTTTGAACCACTTCATCAATATAGGCCTATCTCTTATTGGCCAACTCCTTTAATTAATCAGCATTCTCCCTCTTTATCTTATTCACCTCGTCCGATTGCCTCTGCTGTTCTGCACCCATGGCTTTCTGTTGGTCGACATCTTTGGAAGTTAGCTCATCCCTCAAGTTCCTCTCCATATTTTTAGCATCCTTCCCTTTTTGCATTAGGGAAAGCCTCTTATCAACCCAATCATCAAGGCAAGAAAGGGTAAAAATATACTGCAACATGTTGAAAAGAAGGGATTATTAGGAGAAAACACTTCAAAATAAATGGGTTAGTCAGACAACGAAGTTTAAAAATGATTATCTGAGTGGCCCTATGGACACTGAACTTGATGAGACTAAAGGCATCCATTTCCTCTAAAAAGCGCTTATCGATGTTAGGTACCATGGAATAAATAGAGGTTCGTGTCCTCCGGGCATCACCCATAAGCGTCTTATCACTGAGTTTCAATTGATCGAGATAGGCTGCAAGAGCATTGTCGAACGATATCGATATCATATTGTCCGATCCACCCTTATACGAGACCTCCTTCCGCTTCTTTTTTTGGGACAGTGAACTATAGTGTTATCCACCACCTCCTTCATTTTCTTTGAAGCCTAGGGATTAATAAGGTCTCTTATTGTTATTTTTTTCCTCTCAGGATTACGAACCGATTTCTTGCTGAACTTATTAAGCATTGTTAAAATGCTTTGGGTAGACATATTCCAAATTACTTCAGGGGTATTGTCCGAACAATCTACAAAATTTGGAGAATGTCAAAAATAAAATTACAACAGACGACATCACAGTTCATAATTAAAATTCACAAGCCATATAATAAATGTCAATTAAAGATGATACTACAATTGAAAGAAAAGACTTACGCATTTTTGTCAGGGGTTAACACCTAATCCTATCTCAGCTAGGACTTCGAGGGTCACGAGCTGTTCAAATTAAATAAGCCACCCATCGTCCCCTTGAACTCTCAATTATTCTATTTTATCCTGATTGTCTATGCTCAGGATGGGGTCAAGTCTGGAAGCCATGGAACCTTTTCCCTATTTTTAGGGGATCCTCGGCTTTGAGGTGGAACAGGTGACGTTCAATGAAAAATACCATGCACCAAAGATGAAAACTATCTTAGCTTCTAGTGATGGTCGAAAGTTTGGTTGATAAAAACAACCTTCTTCGTCGGCTTCCTAGCTATAAAGTAATAATAGCCAGGTTGGGATTTTGTTTAAGAGATGTTGTAATAGGGCTTAAAAACATTAGCTGGAAGATCAATTCCACGATAATACTTCCACAGAGATATAAACTCAAGCAGAATTCTCCACGTGTTGGGAGAAAGCTAGGATGAGGTTAGACCTGTACTAGCGAGGATCATCCGCACAGTAGGGTGGATGAGAAGTCAGAAGCGGACCTTGAACATTTATTCGTAGACGCCAATCTCATTGGATTGGCTGTCAAATTCCATATCGGCCTCATCACGGACCCTCATTGTAATGTCAAATCTGACCCATTTATGTGCCTCTACTAAAAAAGATCAACGTTAGTCACAAAGCTCCAAAAGGTTTGGGCATTAGATGTGTTAAGTGTTTCCTTGGCCTCATATACAGAGTCGAAGACTTTAATGATCGGTACTTCACTGGGAAACCTACTCTGGAATTCCCCCTCGATCATAAATAAGATGAATACAACTGACTGGATAGGGGGTTGATCAATAGTAACTCTAGAACGCCTTGGGATTTAAGTCTTAGATGGATAATTAGGATCACTAAACCCAGTAGCCCCTTAGTCGATCGTACGAGAGGCAAGGACCCTCATTGATTGCTCATAGGATCAGGATCACAAGAGACCCTGGAAGAAGAAGGGGTACAGTCAATAGAGGATGAGATGTTAATGGTGCCCTCAATTTGACATGATCTTGAACTCATTGAATCCTCACTTATGTCAGTAATAGGAGGACAAATTACAGCTAAAGGAATAGGAAATATAAGACGTGTGAGGTCGGTCCTGAATTTTCTTTTAGCTTCGGCCTCGGACTCACCCTTACTTATTTCTTTAAGAATGTGAACCTGAAGACGGGAGAATTGGTCGATCAGTTCATACAAACTCTTAAACATTCAAGGGGTTTGACCTAAATTGACCTAAAGATAAAAAAAAGAAATGAATCGTTTTTATTCAAGAACACCTCAAGAATTTTGGCTTGAAGGTCAATGGAGAAGGCACCTGGAGTAGCTCTAATGACCCTTACAAACAGAAAAAAGATAAAAAACTAGAGAAAAAGTCCCAAGCTACCAACCTCAACCCTAAACCTCTCCTAAAATCACCTAGAGTAGCCTTAACGATGAGGAAGAAGGATGTAGAAAAAACTCAATAACTCGCCTGAAATATAGCAAAAGAATAAAGTCACTAAAAATGGAAAAAACTTTTGGAAAATGGATAGTGGAAGCTACCTTATAAAGGAAAACGCTTTAAGAACCAACGGTGGACCCTAAATCTTGCCAAAAAATCTTGATTGGAGGTGAGAGAAGGAGAGAAAATTGGGTTGTTGTGGGGGGAGATAGATAGATAGATAGATAGATAGATAGATAGATAGATAGATAGATAGATAGATATATGGATAGAGAGAGAGAGAGTTTGCTCGTGAGTTGAATGGAGAAGAAAGAGAAAGTTAATGGTTTCAAAAATATTTAAATAGTATCAATCATGGAACCCAACTTCCAAGGCACTCATCCTTAGGGAATAACTCCCCAAATAGGCATGCATCCACCACTTTTGGCAATATGCCAAAACCATATGATGCATGCCAAGTGTCACTCCACTACTCTCACTCATTATTTCATACCTGATATTGAAAAGACATCTCAACCATCAATCACGGACGTCCAATTAACATCTGCCCTTAGACATTTTTACCCCTCAACCTTTTACTTACATTTAGGTTGGGGTGATCAATATACCCAAGTATGACCTCGTCCCATCTTGAGACCCACTCGACTATGGACGACCTAATAAACTATAATGACAGAAATTATGGGCCGTCTTATAACAGTCCTATATCAGCAGTCTCAGCCCTATCCAATATCTTCGGCCGAGACCTATCAATTGACCCATTAGATCTTTAAAAGTATCATCTCGCCCTGGCATCTCCAAATAGTCGAGACCTATTAACTCGACCAATGGTGCATCAAAAGTCTTATCTCATCCTAGCATATCCAAACAACCAAGACCACATTTTATCCTTTCTCATCAGTTGCCCTAATGGAATATTATAAGTGTCATCCTCGGCCAGGACGAGACCTCTTAGGATGACATATAGCCAAGTGTGACACAGGTTCTAATGTAACCAATCCATGTGGACATGCAGTTATAATAAGATCACAGGAGGACGCGAGAGGAATATTTGTATCATCATTACATGCTTGTGCTTATGGCAGGTTCCTACTCCTCATTGGATGCTTTATCAAAGACACACTCCATGCATGCTTGGGGGTGCATTATGCACCCCAAGCACTATAAATATTCATTTCTTTACTAGAATAAAGGATCCAAAGAATTATAAAACCCTATCAAAACTCTATCTCACTTATAATATAGAGAGAAAGCTGTAGAGTTGTATATTTTAGGCCATTAGAGCCTCTTTTCTGGTGAAAACTACACTCACCTACATAGTGGAGTAGGCTGATACAGTTGAGAAACTTAAATTCTAGTGTTTTTCCTCTTCTCCTCATCATATTTACATTATTGTTTTGTTATACATCTCCATTATTGTGTTGTGCTTGATATTGAGCTGCATATATATATATATATATATATATATATATATATATAAATGATGTCTTCATAGCATCATCAATTTTCGAGTCAGCTTTTGTACATATTGTATTGGTATTAAAGTTTGATTATGATATTGGTATTGATTTGCAACATAGTTGATTTTCTATTATTTAGTATTGCATTATCTCATTTTGTTACTTATTCAGATTTTAGTTGTTTCGTTATGCTGAGGATGTTACCAAATCTTTGTTATTCTCTTTACTTTTATTTTAGACCCGATCAATCTTTTATAAATTTTATCGCGTGTCACCACAGCTGCCATACCTTGAATTCAATAACCTATTACCATGTTGTAGGGCCCGTAATTAATAGTAAAAGTTTCAGGATGGGAGGAAATCATCTGTTCCAACACAATGCATAGGGAGCCTTGAATGAAGACACTAACTTAGAATACTTGCCTATAAAAACCCGCTAGTGTAACGTTTAGTTTTGGAACACCACAACTAGATTCTCCATCCTCCTTATTTATGTTGTTCATGAACCATGATAACAGTGGTTGGGAGATTCAGCTTGAGTAAATTCAGTTGTATGAAATCAACCTCCATCGCTTGCACAGGCCACTTGATTTTCTTCAAGCGGGTTTTTTTTCTACCAAAGACTACAAAGAAGAGAAAACGAAAAAAGAGTTAGCCAAAATTTAGTGAATTAGTCTTTACCATGTAGGAAAAATGGGAAAATATTTTCAAAATGTGAGATAATTCACCAAGCACCTGCATTTTTTCAAAAGAAGGCATATCAAGTTGAGTACATCATCAAGCAGGCGTATGTTTAGATATATCCATTTGAACAGGGTGATTCACTAAGAAGGTATATTATTCAGATAAATCTTGCCTAAGAAGCGTGAGTCACCAAGCAAGTTTTTATTTAAAATATTTCCCAAGCAGGGTACATCACCAAGTAGGTGACAAAACTTAAAAATATTACTCAATTGAGAGAGTGAATCACCAAGCAGGTGATAAATTTTTATGAACATTACTCAAATAAGAAAGATTAAATCACTATGCATGAGAGGTTTTTCACTAAGTTATTGTTTGGAAATCAACTTGGGAAATAATTATTACTCAATTGGTTATACGCCTTGAAGCATCTCAACTTGGAACCCAGTAGAATAATTATTCAAAGTTTTTAGTTTCATCATGTCAAAGTAAGAAGGCATCCTAGAATGATAAATAGGCATGCTGATGCTTATGCCACCGTTGCACAAAAAATGTTTATGAATGGCGAGACTACAACTGTTATGATCTAATAGAGGACTGATCTTTAAGCGGTTCTAGAAATTATATCAAAGGAAGATGACTCTGACTAGATGGGTGAAATTAGAAGGAAACTTGATTCCGTGGAAGGTAAGATGGAGCTTAGAGAGTTAGCTTAGCATGTTGTCAGCCATGGGAACTTGTATTTTAGAAATGTGGGAGGCTGGTTCGCAAGGTGCATCGACTCAAAGGAGGCAGAACAAAGGTTGAAAAAAACACATGAAGGGAACTGTGAGAGAAGATAGATCCCTTTATAGCAAGGAATCCCAAGAGAGGAATATTTTTGCCAATAGTGAGGAAAGGTGCAACAACGATGCAAAGAGAATATACTAAGTGTCTGCTTTTCTTTTAAGCAGCTGAGTGCAACTTCTTGCAGACTCAAGAAGATTGTAGATAGACTTATCTTGATTAATCAAGGATGGACTTATTTCCACCTAAAATATAGATGTCATAGGGATTAGAAGAAGGGCCCCACATTTTTACTGTCTAGAGGAACACCTTTACCACAAATAATACTTCAACAGACTTTTGAGGTGCATCATACGGGCAGAAGAAAGAGATGTTCTGAAGCAAGCCCATGATCCCGCTCACATTGGAGGATCCAAGTTCTACGATCAACTTATGACCTTGGGCTATTATTGTCCAATCATGGAGAATGACTCAACTTAGTTTGTTTTGAAGTGCAAAGCATGCCAACTACATGAGAATATGATCCATGCTCCCTTAGTAGATCTCCACTCACTAGCAACACCTCATATATATATCATACTTGGTCATTTGACTTAGTAGGGCAACTAATCCCTCCTCAAGTGGAAATATATTGATTCTTTTGGCCATATAGTGTTTGAAAAAATATATAGAGGCAACACCATTGAAGAGATAAATAGCAAGTGTGTTGGCATAATTCATCAGAGAATACATAATTTGTTAGTTTGGTACTCTTAAGTTTTTTTTTCCCGATAATGGAACCCTATTTATCAATAAAGAAGTGACCTTGCTCAGAAAAATATTTGATCATACATCATACCTCAACGGTGGCCTACCCAGATGATGAAAAATTCCTTGAAGCATGGGATGATAAAAATTATAGTAGGATTATGGGTTACCAAATGACCAAAAGAAAGCCAAGTAGTTATACACACTTCTCACTAGTGTACGAAGATAAAGTAATTTTATCAGTGGAGCTCGAAGGTCGTTCAGCCAAATATTCCTTGTGAAGCAGCATTCTCCTCGAGAACAAACATGTTCATTTAGAGGTGTTGGATAAGCACCGAGGTAGCATGATGTAACACTTCCAAATGTATACGAAGAAATTCTCTAGGGCATATGATAATTTTTTGAGGCTAAGAATGTTTATGGAGGGGATTTTAGTACTCAAGGAACCTGTTCGTCACATTAGAAGACTCTTGCCGCCCAAGTTTGCTGCCAATTGGAAAGGACCATTTATAGTCAAGGAAATATATGACTTAAGCCACTGCTCAATCTTAAGGATAACATAAGATAAGCCTTTCAATATTAAAAACAAATGGTTGAAGGTTTATTAGGTTTAGGGTTGACTAACATATTTTGAGTTTTAACTTTCATTTTTTTTTTTTTGGCTTAGATGAAAAATCTAGAAAGATGTTGTAGATTGTAAATGAGCCATCATGTACCAAAAAATCCCACAATTGTATTGAAACGTAAATATTTCAAGCAATCAAGTAAAGATTACATACAATTAATTGACAAAAAATATTACTCCTTTCATATTTAAACTTTTATAAAAAATACATGGTGTTTAGGACTACTGCCAAGAAATACAAAGAAAACAAAATAAGGCCTATCCTATAAGAATAATAATTCCAATGAAGTGAAGTATCCTCTAGTAAGTGTAGAGGCATATCAGATGAAAGCTTGTGGAATCTCCGCGGAAGCTTGGAGTCTACTTTGGACTTGAGATAGTTGTACCAACACTACCTCACAATCACTCACAGCTTTCGACAAAGCTGCTTCAATAGCCTGGACTTTATTTTCTAGTCCCTCAATCAAAGGATCAAACTCATTCAGTCAATACCCCTCAGAATGCTGAGCCTCCATGCTTTTACAATAAATCTCCCATTGAGTCTCCAGACGAGAGTCCTTCAAGATCTACAAATGGTTGATGAGCCAACCAAAATTAAAATCTTTCATAGCTAGATCCCTTAGATTAGTTAAATGATGGTTGATTCTAGCCCAATCTAGAATGATCATAAGAATGTTGTGGCACCTTGACTAAGAATTGATAGATAAGTTCCTCCCAGACTATTCGTAATATGAGTTTGGCGTTAAAGGAAATGAGTTCTTCCTTGAATAATTACAAAGGATTCCAATGCCCAACAAGATTTTAAACTAACTGATCAGCGCCCTTTCACAACGAGTTATGATGTAAAATTCTACCAAAATCATCTACTAGTGGGCTATCCTTCCAGTTAGGGATGGTTTCTTAAGGATTTAAGAGGAAACTATCCATTCTAGAAAGAAAAATCTCACACAGGATGGTTGGCACACCTTGAGGTCTATGCCCCATGATAACATGATTTAATCTAAGGCATTCTACCAAGAAAGTGTCCGGGTGGTGGAGAATAAGTTGTTTTAAAATCGTGTAATGGCAAACTTGGATAAAAGGGACAATTGGAGCATTTATAAATAGAAATCTGGAAGTGCAATGCTAGGGAGGGGGCTTCACAACCATATTCACTATCAGTAGGGACATTGGTCGTGGAACCATAATTGCTGTCACTGGAGGACTCAATTTGTGTAGGAGGTTATGGAGAGGGGATGGTAGCTGGAGAGGGAACACAGTGAGGTAACTAACGTGTTGCGTTCGGTTCCATGGAAGCCTACAAAATCAATTAAGTGTAATGAGATTTTAGTTAAAATCTTATCAAGTATATTGTTAAGTCACTAAGAATGTGTGAGATTTGAGTTAAAATGTTAGCAAGTATTTTTGCTAAGTCACTTAGTAGGTGTGAGATTTGAGTTAACATATTACCAAGTATTTTTGATAAGTCACCAAGCAGGTGTGAGATTTGAGTGAAAATCTTAGCAAAAATATTTAGTATGTCACCAAGAAGGTGTGAGATTTTTTTATTTTCTTTAAACAGGTATATTGCAAAAATAGCTTAGAGAAGCTGAAATATACCTCAAGTTCTTAATCACGAGCAATTGGGGATGGGGGAGTGATAACATACCCAGTCTCAATGGTAGGCCTGGAAGGAGTTGTTTCTTATAATAGCATGAGACTTTCAGCTTCCACGGGCATAAGATCCAGGTTAGATGCAGACTCTACCAATGGATCATTCACATTAAAATGAGATAGGCCATCTTACACTGAGGGCAAAGGTACCTCCGGAACAAATAGACCAACTCCTACTAAGGGCAGAGGAACCTCAGGACTAGAGGCTCTGGTACCCCCTACGAGAGATGCATCAAAAAGAAGAATTTAGATAAGTGTTAAAAATGGGATAATACAAGAAAGAAAATTGGAAATTTAAACGTTTTTTACCTCTTCAAAGGTCTGTTGTGGAATTCAATCAATGATTGACATTATAAAGGGGAAAGAAGGCAAGAATTCAGTGAGAGTCCTAAATATGGTCACGACATCCACATGAAAGGAAAATATGTCTAACAGTTAGCTATTAATAAAATAAGCTGAGAAAAATGAAGATTGCGAACCTTGGAAAGGAATAAATTACCTCTGGTGGATTGGAGGGAGTAAGCACAACCGAGGGAGGTACATTTAAGGCTGGGGAGTGAGAAAAAGAGGGCAAGTTTCTTCAAGAATTGTGTAAGCCCCATCAACACTTGTCGTGGGACCAACACATTCTTCCATACAAGAGATCATGTGAGTAAGATCCTTGCCATGACCGCAGGCAAGACATCTAGAATAAATAAGCTCATTCATCGAAGAGTTGGGAAGTGAAGTTGTATCATGCATTGTCTCTTCTATGATTGGGCTTGGGGAGTTCCTGTGGATGGGGGTGAGTACCCAGAGGAATGGAGTCCCTAAAGAGCAACGAACAAAAAATATATTTTATGTATCAAAACAATATCCAAAGAAGGAGCATTACTTAGGAAAGTTATTTAAAGAAATAACTCTTGGACTGGGGAAGGAGGTGGCATGGAAACAACTTGCATTAGGACTATAGTTGCTTCTTCTTTTATAGGGATATCGTCCAGCATTATAGGCTCAGAAAAATCTAGTGGTGGGGGAGATAAAATTGGTTTGGGGGGGAGCTGTTATGCGCTTCGTCAATGTCTTGGTGCCCAAACATTTTTTGCTTTGAGAGGGGGCACTAAAAGAAGGCCCCTTCTTGGATGTTGCAGTGTCTGAACTTGCTCCCCGAGGATCCTATCAATTAGCAACATCATGAAGTGGGGAAAACACAGGGGCATTGGGGGAAGGTAGGATTAATGTTCACAATACCCATTTAGCCTCCACATGACATTTTTCAGCCAATTATGGATCAACAGGTAAAACAACCTCTGGATGAATCCCAAATAGCTCAGTGGCAATATTTTAGGAGTTTCACTTAGCGGGTTTGATAAATCCCTTTAGTGCGTTCTTTAGGTAAAAACAATTATTTCAATTTTAGTCAAATTCAATTTTAACTTCTTAAACCCTAAACATGCTTATAAGTGATTCAATCGATTGAATAATTAAAGCATGCGTTAAAAGAAACAATTTCAGGGGGAAAAAAACCTTTCGAGTAAAACCCTTTTTTTATTTCATTATGAATAGTAAATCACAACTTACAACATAGAAAAATCTGCAATGAATCTATCGCAATAAATCCACATAGACACGTAGTCTAACTCAACAGAGGACTCCCGCAAGAACCCTCAAGAACCCCAACTCTTGTATTCAAAAAGGCATACCCGCAAGCATCCCCAATGATCTCAATCATTGTAATCAACGAATGAACTTTCTTACGATAAACACGTTCAAGATCATAAACTTATAGAACTGAGTAATTTGATCTTAAAAAAACTCTGGATGATAAATAAAACTATGGGAATTTCAAAATTGTTTGCTCTATTTTGAAAAACGTCAAGGCAGTGTGGTATTTATTTTCGAGCAAACAAGAGTCCAATAAAATTAAAACACAAAAAACTAGGCAACAACTTGTTCGAACGAGATGTCATGTCGTTCGAGCGACATGTGCATGTTGTTCGAACTAGACACGCTGTAGTTCGAGCGACAGTAAACACTGATTTTTCTTTTTAAATAAATAGCTCGAATTTTTCAACAATTAATTTGACTCAGAAATATTTAAAATACGTTGTCACAAATATTTAATTCCAAATTTTTAAATATTGAGCTCATCCATCATTTAACCAAAATTCTAAATCACTTCAATTATTTTAAGTATTCATACATGTGTGATTAAGAATGAAATAATGCAACTTGACTTGATTTCTTCTTCAAAGCTTTCAATTGCAAATTCTTCAATCTTAAAGTGTCGTAGGCTTCAATTAAACTTAAATTAAAACTAGCCTTGACTCAAACAATTTTGTCTGGAATTAAGCCGATTAAAAATAAATTGACTCGATTAGAAATTTGTTCCTACAAATCTCTCCCTTTGGCTATTCTGGGACAAAACTAATAAAAAATGTTGTAAGCCGTAAACAAATGTACTATCCCATAAACACAAAATGATAAAAATACATGATATGAACACAAACTGTAGAATCGACATTTGTCTCTGAATGTGATTTGGAAATAAATATTTGAATCTCTGGAAAATATACCTACACACACGAGACATAAACATATATCCAAGATAAGTATTGAGGAACAAAAATATATATCAATAAAGCATAAATAAATAAACGATAAACACCCCTACATCACATATCTCTCTCCCTTTTTGCCTTAAATAGACAAAACTTGGGACAGACAAACAAAATCTAGCAAAAATAACTGGATAGTAATAGCATGACTAGATAAACAAATCTAAGCATCAACATGACAAGGATAGTAAAAGATAGTAGTAAATGGATAATAACTAGAATAAATAAGAGTGGATAATCAATAAGGCCGTACATCCATGCCATAAATAAAAAAATGTGGATATAAAATGTCCATCAGAAATAGAGTAAATCATATTAGAGAGATAATAAATACATCATACATAAATAGTCTCAAATACAATGTCACCATAAACAACTAAACATCCGTATCATGATCATGTTCATGATCATCATCAAAATCATCAGAATAGGTAGCTGCAATATGTCATAAAATTAGAAGAACTAGCTCCTCTGCTTTTCTCTCGGCGCCGCATATCATAAAAAATGTTATCATTTGTGACTCGCTACGAACACATGCCTCAGCCTCAGCCTCAGCCTCAGCCTCAACATCAAATCTGGCCATCATAACATCATACATCCTAGCCTGAAAAGCGACATTTGCCTTTAAATAATAGAACTCCTGCTCGAAAGGGCATCGCGATCTAGATGTGGAAGTAACAAGCTGAGAAGCATCGGGGCTGGGACTAGAGGGACCCGCTGGCTGGGAAGGTCATCCAGCTCCTAAAGAATCTCCCTTTGAGGGTGGAGGTCTAGCTCTTGCCCCGACACTCAAATGACTCTCAGAACGACTAAGAGTTCTGCGATCAATGTAAGTAGGCTCGAAGAGACTCAAGTCATCCTCTAAGACAGGAACTCCAGCAGATGTGAAAATCCTAGAAATAAGGAGCCCATAAGGGAGATAAGTGCGGACAGGGGTGGGACCAAGAATGATACCGATGACATCACTCTGAACATGATAGAGGGAAAATCGATGTCCCATCCCCAAGATACAATGTACAAAAAATAAACGATATAAAACCCAATCTGTGTATGATTAACCCTAGGATTGATCGATGATGACACAAATATATTAAGAATGCGAAAGCTGGTGTAAAGTTGACGATGATACTCGGTAGTGCCGACTTGAGGGATCTTTTATAAACAGTGGCGGAAAATCTCCTCAGTCAATGGAGTATCATCACCCATATGGGGAAACACAACATCAGGGACGCGTGGAATATGTAGTGTCGAGGCTATTATATCATTAGCGACGAGAACGGGAGCACCACGAACGATAAAATAAAGCCCTGCAGGAGTGGGAGTCGCATGAAAAAATAACTCTCTGACAACGTCCGGATAGACTACCCCATAAGACTCAAATAAGGGATCCAACCCCTTCCTACCATCCATTGAGGAATGGATAACTTGGCAAATGCAGAAATCACAAAAACATGCTCCTTAACAACTTCAAGAATATAAAGTTCGAGCATACAGTAGTGCTCGTACTTGACAATGGTTGTCCATCTCACAGTAGAGTAGGGAGGGCGGTGAGTTCAATCTCGTTGGGCGCGAGAGGACGTAGGTAACTCATCTAGATGACCTGACGGGGCACCTCCGTGTCTAGGAGGCATAACTACTAAGAGAAATACCGTGTAGAGTAAGAAAAGGTGGTGTAATAGACGCCTAAACCCTAGTTGCCTAAGAACCTATCTCCGTACAAAAATACAACTGAACCGCCGCATAAACCAACCACAGCAGCAACACAAACTAATCAAATAATAAACATATATGTTCCTAGTATAATCCAACAAAACGTCACAACGAGTGAGTATCCCAAAAAAAATCAAAAGAAATAGATATATAAGAAAGTTTTTTTAAAAAACAAGTTTCGTGGATAAATTTGGAATACACACAAGGGAAAAAGAAAATTGTGCATAAAATCAACAAGAATCCCCAAACATGAATTTTTTAGGGATAAAATAGCATAAACCCCCTACACACCTGACTTAATTATTTTAAAAATATCAATAACAAAGTATGGGTGTTATGCGTTTTATTCCCAAAACAAATCAAACAAAACCTAGCTTCAAACGAGATTTTGATCCTAACTCAGATATGAACACAAATAATACAAAATACAGTAGTAAAATGGAGTAACATGAGCATATTTGCTTCATTTCCAATCTTGGAATCAGAATTCCAACAAAATGTAAACAATCAAGACAAAGGATGCAAAAAAAATACCTCGCACTGATAAACACAAACTCTGTGAAGAAATGGAGATGAGAAATGTGACAATGGCAGACACCAGAGCTCCAACTCAGACAATGCGCGAACCTCAGAACCCCAAAATAGTTTCAAACACAAAGTAACCTCAGGTTAAAAAAAATGGAGCTTAAATCAGACCACAAAGTGAGATGATTAGCATTTGAGAAAAATGAGTCTTTGAGTATGAATAGGGGGGAATTTTTTATAAAAATTCACAGGCTGAATGTTCTAACAGAGAGAGAGAGAGAGAGAGAGAGAGAGAGAGAGAGAAAGATATAAGAATTGAAGTGGTCGATTGAGCATTAAAACCAAGAAACCCTAATGTCACTCGAACGTAAGTGCTGCCGCTCGAACGAAGAGCAACACCATTTGAACGACAATATCGCACGGCATAATTTCTCGCTCGAACGATATAAGGGTGTCGGTTGAGCGTCATAACAAAACTTACTTAAAAGACTAAAAAAATGATAAGGCTTTGCCCAGTGAAATGTTTTTCATAAAAAGCTTATTGGAAAGGGAAACCATACCTAAAAAATGATGTGAGTTACGAACTAACATAGAACCGATGTTCTTAAACATATTTATGGAGTATATGAGCGTGAACTACAACAAATGAGTAAAATATTAACACGTCGAAACGTTTAAGTAGTTCTAATTGATAGAGAAATATCATGAAACTTTATATTAGCCATATATGATAATTAAAGTGTGAGCTAAATGAACCAAACAATCAAACATGCACATAAATTCGGAATATTGACGATTCTACAAACAATAGCCTTATGATACGATTTTCAACGTTGAGATTTGTGGTCCAAACCCGTTTAGTTATCCATCTGAACACCCTCAAATATAATATATTATTCTTTTTGCAATGAACATAACCTAATTGTCCCATTTTTGGCTTATGATTATTTTTATTTCCTTTTAATTTTATTGGGCTCTTTTAAATAGTGGTTTTCGTGACGAGTCAATTTTTTACTCTCGCAGCCCTTTCCCGTGAACACTCGTCATTTTTTAAATGGCAATCCTCACGAAAAATAGTTCTGACATGCAAACCTCCTCCTTATGTCTGCTCACGCATAGATGACAAAATTGAGATAATGAAGTCTCACAAACTCAAATATGCAAGATATGTCAGAGATTCATATAAACTCGGGCATGTGTGCAAAGATGACATATATACAAAGTCGAATTAAAATGCATATCAACTTCGAAACATCCCCATTAAAACAATGGTTAAGATCATTCAAAGCATCAATACTTATGACCAAATGTCCTAGCCACATGGATAATGAAAGGAAGGGGTCAAAGCACACCAATATGCCGCATCAAACACGTAAACTCACGACACAAAAAAAATAAAAAAATCTTTTTGAGTTTTTCAAAAATTATTTTTGACCCAAAATAAAATCTTTTTGTATTTTTAATAAGACTCAAGAAAAATACAACGAAATATAAGTCATAACACTAAAAAACAATAAATCATGATACAAATACTAGCGAATGACAAACTGACGAACATGCTCAACCGAAAGATGAAACATGGGAAGAACCAAGGGTAATGACATACATGTCACCATGTCTAATGACTAACGCCTCTAAATCTAATTTCCTAACCCAAGTAGGTGTGCACCGACAAGTAGGGGTTTTTGGAACCGGAACGACCTTATTCTTTGACTTTCTAGGAGCATTTTTAAGATCATAGCAAAACTCTCTAAGATGATCTCTCCTACCGCAATGAGTGCAATTGTAGATACGATAGGGGGAGTTTGCCATGTGATGATTTTTCCCACATTCCTATGTGTCTCTCTCCTAATGATCCAGGTGGATCTCTTTCTTGCATGGTTTTGGCTTTGGGAACAAGTGCAAAATGTTTATCGAAGCCAATACCACACCTATTATCTTTTATTTGGATGGTTCCTAAGATTTTGTCTAACTTTTCGGACCTAGCTTCCAAATCAAATTTAACATTGCTCGAATCTCTCAATCTCTCCTCAAGCTCACCTATCCTCGACTCAAGTAAATGCCTAGAATCCTCAAACTCAAGTAGTTATTTTTCCATAGCTTCTATCAACCCTCGAAAACTATCTCTCTCACCCTCAACGTATTATAACTTACCTCGAATATTCTTGTCACGCGCCCTAAGTTCCTCAATTAAAGTATTGGAATTATTATTTTTAATGGCACATACTTTCAATTTCTCTTCTAACTTCAAAATTTCCATTTTTACTTGTACGGTTTCTTCATATAACTCATTAAAGACAGTTTGCAAGCCTCTCTTATCCTCACTCTCATCCTCACTCACCTCACCCTCACTTTCTAGGGTATCACAATCTGTGGTTGTGGAAGAATCATCCAAAAGTATGTCGTCGTCACTTGCATGATTAGCCAGAAGGGTATGAAGGTCTCTCTTACTAGAATAATTTTTTTTCTTTCGGGTCACTCTCATTAAGTGTAGAAACACAATTTAACTGTTTATTTAAATTCTCTCTAAGTTTAGTGGGGGCACTCATCTAACTTACGACCAAACCCCTAACAACAAAGACACTTGTCACAATTATCCTTTTTAACAAAACATTTAAGATCAGATATCATGCAAGATTTAAAATTAGAAGTTTCAAACACGTGAGTTCTAAAATCATCAAAATTACCGAAAGGCATACCTAAAGTCATGGAATCACAAACATAATAAAATAGCGCAACAAGCTCTGATACCAATTTGAGAAGGCCCTTTAATGTGTGCTTTAGGTAAAAATAACTACTTCAATTTTAGTCAAATCCAATTTTAACTTATTAATACCTAAACATGCATCTAAGTGATTCAGTGCATTAAATAATTGAAGCATGTAGTAAAAAAACAATTTCAGGAAAAAAACCTTTCGGATAAAACCCTTTTTTTATTTCACTATGAAAGAAAATCGCAACTTACAACATACCAAAATCTGCAATGAATCTACCGTAACAAATCCACATAGACACGCAGTCTAACTCAGCAAAGGACTCCCGCAAGAACCCTCAAGAATCGTACCTCTCATCTTTAACAAGGTATACCCGCAAGCATCCCCAATGACCTCAGTCAATGTAATCAATGAATGAACTTTCTTTTGGTAAACACGTTCAAGATCACAAACTTATAGAGATGAGTAATTTGTTCTTAAATAAACTCCAGATGATAAAGAACACTATGGGAATTTTGAAACTATTTATTCTGTTCTGAAAAACGTCTAGGCAGTGTGGTATTTATTTATGAGAAAATAAGAGTCCAACAACATCAAAACATGAAAATAGAAGCAGCAAGTCATTCGAGTGATATGCCATGTCATTCGAGTGACATGCGCATGTCGTTAGAACGAGACATGTTGTCGTTCGAGCGACTGTAAACACTCATTTTTCTTTTTAAATAAATACCTCGAATTTTTCAATAATTAATTTGGCTCAGAGATATTTAAAATACATTTTTGCAAATATTGAATTCCCAATTTTTAAATATTAAACTCATCCATTATATAACAAAAATTCTAAATCACATTAATTCGTTTAAATATTCATACGTGTGTGATCAAGAACAAATAATGCAACTTGATTTGATTTCTTCTTCAAAGCTTTGAATTACAAATTCTTCAATCTTGAACTGTCGTAGACTTAAATAAAACTTAAATTAAAACTGGACTAAACTCAAACTATTTTGTCCAAAATTAAGCCAATTACAAACAAATTGACTCAATTAAAAATTTGTTCCTACAAGGTTTAGATTTCTTAGGGGCTGGATTGGAAATGACCTCACTAGATGAGCCAACTATGGGAGTAGCACTAGGCCTCTTCTCCTCAACATAAACTTTCTTCTTGCCTTTCTAAGGCACATCTCTCATAGGTACAAAGGGATGTATCTCACCAGGGGGACTTGTGGGTGTGTTACTTAGAGGGAACTCAACCCCTAGCATAAAGTTATTTCTGAGCCCCAACTCATTGGAAGAGGACTTATTCACTGGTTGGTAGCCTAGGTGTTTGGAGCCAATCTTCAAACTGAGTGAGTTGAAATGGACAAAACTTCATAAGACAACAACATGACACATCGCTTTTTACCATATATGGCCAACTTTCCATTCAACTCCTTACAGAGTAAAGTAGCAACAACAGTTTTTTAGTCCGAGTAGGCTTGCATATTTTTATAGGGAGCACTGGTACTTGGGAAAACAGGGGAAGGGCACCTTGATCGTACCCAAATTGGCGGGCACAACGGTTAAGGTTGTGCAATTCAATGGAGACTCCCCAATTTGTGAATGAGGGGAGATAGCCTAGTGTTAGGGTGAGCACAACTTCCATATTAGGTCCCTCTGTGATCGTCTCTTCAGTGGATATTCCAATAGTATAGGGGGCCTCGATGAAGAATGACTAGGTATGAGTTTCCATTTCTCATCATAAGACCTTGGGACAAAGGATGAATATCAATCAAGAAAGGGGAGGATATCTTTCATACTTTTTTTCTTATTCCAACGAAGTAAACCGATGGGGCTTTATTACAGAGGGAGGAACAGAAACCTCCGAAAGGGCAACATCGAGGAATGTGTTATAAAGAAAACCAATTAAGAGGATAGTATTTACAAAGTTTGCAACATTATAAATTCTAATAGAACGCTCCATGTTCAAATGGGTCACTTCCATCCAAGTGTAGAGGGACTATGGTGTAATGAAAATATGATGAATGCTAACTCCTCGAGAAAGCCTTACAGAGATATTGGTTATGTCCCTTCGAGGATGGTTGTTGGGTTTACTAAGAATAAGGAAAATATAAATCATGCAAAGGATATAATCAATTAACTCCACCGGGGAACCTTTTCCTTCACCATAAGTGATTTCAGGCGTGGCACCTTGGGCTTTCTCAAACATAATGAGCTTGGAAATAACATAGAGTAAGTAGTTGATAAACTGAGTAAAGGTGACTTTGTTTGACTCTATAATGCAGTCATGACATATTTGGTCCAAGGTGTCTTGAGAAGAAGTCTCATCAGCATCCATAGTCTCATCATTGTAAGAGGAAGGTCTAGTGGGATTAAGTTCCATTAATCTATAGACATCTTATAAGGGTGATTGTTAATTCACTTTGGATTGCAATAAAGGTGTGAGACACTGTGTTCCAACAAAAAACGGGCAATTGGTGTGTAGAATTGTGTTTGGAGAAAGTAAAATATCCAAACTAGAAAGCACGATCAAGATCTACCTTCTTGAGGATGTCTAGGTAGGGGGCTTGAATGTAGTTGGACTAAGTAAGAAAATAGTCTAGGCAACTGTCAGGACCTTAGAAGTCAATTTAGGAATATGGGAAGTCCTCATGGTCAAAATAAAAGAGCCCAATTTAAGGGCATCATACTTGGCATTCAGATGGCTAGAAAAGGCCCTGCATTCACTACATAATTGATCTTCCTCCCCCAAAAGGGAGCACGATAGTAGTATTGAAGTTGCGCATGATGCTCCACCGTCTTAACAATTAAATCTTAGCTAAATTTTTTTTTTGAAGTCTCTACTAAATGCTCATAGGAAGTCACGGGGATTTGACAAATATTTGACAAAGAAACATCACGAAAAGGAAATGAAATAAAGAAGGGAGGTGAATATGGAATTTCATGACGGAGGAAATAAGGTTTGGAGGGAAGAAAGTATTTTTCTCTCTTTAGAAAATATTGAGCTTTGATAATTAATGGTCGAGGAAAAGAAGAGATGAAAGAAAAAATGAGCGAGAAACGTTTAAATGTTAGGTGAGATAGCCATTTGAAAAAGATAAGTTTGATGTTTGGATTTTCCATGTGTGGGAATTTTAAAAGGTATGAAAAATGTTTAACACAACAAAGATGATACAGTTCACCCCAACTTTCCATGTGGCACTTTGGTAGCAGATGTGTCAGGTGATGGGGAGCCAGCATTAAATGAGGGCATACACGTAGGAAAGTGGGAGAAAACTTCTTGATGAAGAAAGAGTTTTCATGGGTCTTTTTCTTGTAGGGACCTGTTACTTTGAAATTAAAAAATTGACTAAAGTCCCCTACCTAGAATTTCACTCGGGCCCCAACTAGATGTGCAAACACAGGAGAAGATTTGATGGAATTAAGTTTTGTTGACTTGAGATATTTCGTGCAGACATTTATTTTACACACAATAAATATATTCATGAAGGAGAAAATATAGGGGAGGTTAAAGATAAGCTCATAATTAGAGATAATTCCCCCTCATAATCATAGGAAGGTACAAAGCCAAGCGAGAAGGCTCGTGAGCTAGTTCAAGCAAAGCAGGAAAAAGGCAGCGATGAAGCTTCTAAAAAGAGCAACTTAAAGGAGCTCTCTACTTTTCTTTTATACTTATTCAAGATATGTATTTGTAAAGATATATTGGAACTTTATGTGATGTATTATAACATGTGGGTGAGGTTAATCGATATTCACGAGGGACTACGCCTGGTAGGGTTTGGGAGAGCTCTCATGCTTTATCAAATGACCTCACCTTGAGAACCTGTGAGGGGAATAGTTTGGAGGATTGAGAAGAAAGGAAACATTAAGGCGTGGCTTAACCATTGCAGACACACTAAGTAAAACACCGAGGGAGCATAACCTGAGAGAGTAGAGTCAGATCAACCATGAGTTCCATCCCCATTGGGCCTAGTTGTAATACCCCGTATTTTTATGCTATATTAATTTGGGGATTTATTAAATTTAATGAGAATGTTTATTTAATAAAAATTCGGAAATTAATTATGTTATAATTAATAACATGACGAGAGTTAGTAATTATGGGAAATTTGTTGAATATTACTTATGAGCAAAGTAATATATATTATATTGGTCATATTGAATGTCATGAGTGAATTAAATGACTATTTCGAAAATTTAAGTCGGGACGTGCCCGTGTCACGTCGGGACTAATTTTGTTATATAAGAAGTGAATATTTTATAAGTTGTTCGTATGGTCGTATTGAGTGCGCCAACTCATCCGGAAGGGTCGAGATAGTCAGAAAAGTGTACCCGAGGATTTAGTTTGGGTCTCGGGGCGTTTTTAGGCCTAATTACTACCCCGGGAGGGGATTTTAGTCATTTTACATAATTAGGAAATTAAACCCACGAATTTCAGCAACCTATATCAGCCATTAGGTTAGCCTTTTAGGGTTAGAACATTCAGAAATCAAGTGACAGCCATTGGAGAAGAGAGGAGAGAGCTCCAAGGCAATTCAAGGCCAAAAAGCCACCGGATTGCACCGCCACCACCACCACCGCGTAGATCGCGAGACAAGGAACGCAACCATACCAAAATCAGCCATGAATCTTCATACCAAAAATCCCAGGCAAGTATTTGACTTGCGTATTTTCGTTAATGCAATCTTCATATTAGTCTAGGATTGTTTAGAGATGGAAACTATGGAAGAAAACGCAAATTGTGTTAGGATAATGCATGTAGTTTTGATTATATGGAAATTCTGGAACCCTTGCCATGTAGAGGAATTTAACCCACGAAATTTTGATGATATATTAGAAGGAATTTCTGGTAAAAATAGATTAGAACCTTGATTAGGGAAAACTCTAGGGTTCTTGATGATTAGATGGGATTTTGAGTTAATTATCCATGTTTAATGATAGTTATACACATGCTTTACGTTATAAACACCTGGTATAATGTTATAATGATGATAGTAGGATTTTTGGGACGATTGGAATGGAAAAACATAGTTTTGGATGAAGAAGTTTAGTGAAACCCGTAACTGCATTCTGCAGAATTTTGCCCAGACCTGCTTGATCGATCGATCGAGCCTAGAGCTTCAATCGATCGAGCCCCAAGCTTCGATCGATCGACCCCTCCTGGAAGACTCCTATTTCCCTTGTTTAATTAGTTAAATTAAGTTTATCGTGAAATAATTATTGGACATTCTTAATAAAGTAATTTGGGAGACATTGAGGACCAGTAGGGTATATGAAAAGATGTTGGGATCTTTAATATTCGACGAGGATGGTATTTATGGGGTATTTACCTTAGGTTGGATAAATTATCGTTTTAAAGGGAAAGTTACATAAGAGGGTTACGTTGGAACGTAAATAGAACACCTACTGAATTTTATACTTGGGAAGAGAGAGTCCATGTGAGTTACGTAATAAGATGGAAGAATACTTAGAATTAAGGTTAGAGACGAACCCTTATACGCGATACTAATAAAATGATAATATGGAAATGTCAAAATTATGGGAATTGAGAATTTACCTAATATTGATATGGTAATGTTAGTATAGTTATATGATTGTGTATACATATACTATCTATGTGTGAAAATCATGCCCACGCTACTTGCTATCCCTGAGGTTACCGCGCTGGGACAAGTCTTATCTCGATGGGACTTTTATAGGGGATATTGACTTGTACCCTAGAAGATAGATGTCCTTGGTACAGGCTATCGACGTGATAGTTCAGACGGTCCTAAGAGACGCAGGCATGTGCCATCCTCTTAGAGACTTGGAATCTATTCTTCGCCTCAATATTGTTTGTGTATGTATTGTTAATACATTGCGAGAGTGATTCCGAATTTATTCCCCTTAATATGAGTGATATGGGGCTTTGGATTGTAGAGTATGCCCGCACCATAATTTAGTTGGGGGTGCTGTTATAATATATATTATACGAGTAGTTTATATATATATTAAATTCTGAAATTTGGAACTACCTACCGTGATTTGATATGTAGGACATGGTTGATGACTAAAAATTGTTAATGCTTGTTTTGAGAAAGCAGAGTATGCCTACACCATAGTTTATATGTTGGTGCTGTTAAAAAAAATATATATATATATATATATATATATATATATATATATATATATATATATATATATATATATATATATATATATATATTATACGAGTGCTTTATATATATATCTGGATTGAGGGATTTAAACTGTTGTTGTAACGTAGTAAGTGAGGAATAATTCTGGACTAAATTATGAATACTTGTTTTGAGAAAGTATAATATGTCACCGGAAAACTTATTGATTTTACAAAGTTATAATGGAGAACTTTTGTTACCATTTGGAACATTTTTAATGGAATCGTTGAATTGTAAATCTTACGAGTAATCTAAGATAAGTTAAATCTTTTAGAAAGACCAGTGTGTTAATTGATAAAACAAAACCGTTGGGAAGGTTAGTGCGATAGGTGTGCACATTAGAAGAGAGGTGAGTATTTCTCAAGAGAGTGACGCACTAATATGTTGTTGCATTGGCCTGTATCAATTTAAATACTAGCTAAACGTATTTTTAAATCAAACACACTTTCGGGCTCTGACCCGCTTCTTTTTCTCTCTCTCTCTCTCTCTCTCTCTTGTGTATATATGTATATATTTCAGGTGCCCAGCCACAGGGGCGTCTTTCTTAGGATCCCTTGAGAGGAACGTGCCGCAACTTAGGTGGGAGTTGCAGGTCACTTGCGTAGACGGGTTCCTTTATTGACTCCATTCTTGCATTCTCATTTATTGGGCACGTGTCACCCTTTTCATTATTTCAGTTGTTGTTGGGACATTTATATTTCAGTTATTCCAGTATTGTTCTATGGGATTCATTAAGTTTGGATTTGTGATTTTTAGTTTTCATATGTGGACATTCGATTGACGAATGTTTTATATTCTGGTTTACTGTGATGTGATTCTTAATTGTAGGAATGTTGTTTTAAATAAATAAATCTTTTTCTTTAATTAAAAAAATTGGAAAGTTTTTATGAAAAATGTTTTTGACACTTAGCTTAATTATTTAGGGTGTTAATTGGAAAATTTATTTTTATCGACAGTGATGCTGAGAATGAACCAACTGTTTACTTTGATTTAATTTAATAAAGGAGTGATCGCCCGGTATTTAATTAGGCGGGGTGTCACAGGTGGTATCAGAGCATCAGGTTCTAGTGTCCTTAGGATCTGTGCGGCTTATTATGCTTTCAGCGCTGCTTTCTTTAATATAGAGCCCTAATACTAGGAATGTAGTGTTCATCTCTATGCATTGGGAATTCGTGCTTCTGCGATTTGTTTATTTGAATGATGAACTCATCCAAATTCATTTAAATTTTCAGATGGACCGTCGAGAAGAACTAGCTAAAACGGTTGAGGGAGTCGACGAGCAAAATCGACTCGCACCTCAGGTGTTCCCAGAGAGAATATCAATCGCCGAGTTAGCAGGCATCGTAGCACAAGCAGTCACCACTGCAGTTTTACAATACCAAGAACGCAGCATGCAACTTAGAGAAGGTAAAAGATCTAGAGAGGTTAGCCAAATGCATGTGACCAAAGCTGACAAATGTGCGAAGACTCCTAAATTACTACAGAAAACTACCCAAGACCGGGTAAATTCTAGACAACAACGTGGTAAAATGAAGCAGTTTCAAAAAAGGAATAAAGCCCCAAGTCAGCAAGGCCGACACCAACAGCAGCAGGGTCAGAGGGGGAGTAACTTCAGAGGCAAATGTTTTGTGTGTGGCACGTATGGCCATAAACGCCAAGATTGCCCAAAGGGTGTTAGGGCCTCACAGCCACAATGTGCCCGTAAGAAGCCACAGGGGCCACTTTTTCCAGTCGCTCTCCCAGCACCAGCTCAGGTACCAGACCTACCAACCTTTCCAGTAGCACCAGTGAAATAGGGACAGTTACAGTACAGACATATCTTTAATGTCCACCAGGCAGCAGCCCCAAAGGTACCACCCGCGATTTGGGGTATGTTTTCTCTCCATGGAACTTTGGGTCGAAGTCTATTTATTATTGGGGAAAATGCATTGTTTTATAGCTACATATTTTACGAAGTCCTTAGGGTTGTTAGCCACAGCAGCGAGCACCGTGGCGTGTGTCGACTCACCACTGGGGAGTAGGTCACTTATTTTCATTTATATGCTGGGGAGTAGGGGTAGAGATTGGTAGCTTGGTATTACCTGCAGATATGTTAGTCTTAGACATGCACGAGCATGATGTGATTATTGGTATGGATTGGCTTGTAGCTTATAGAGCCATGATGGATTGGTTCGGTGGGAGCATTATTTTTTTTGCCATTCCGGGGCAAGAGATGTTTGTAGTAGCGATGCCTCGCCCGGAGGGAGGTTCGACCGCTCATTTGTATTACATAGAGGAGGATACCTCTAAGGAGGTTGTGATTCCTCTGGATTCGATCCTAGTTGTTAGGGAGTATTCCGATGTGTTTCAGGAGATACCAGGCCTACCGCCCAGTCGTGAGATAGACTTTGTTATAGATTTATTGCCAGATATGAGATCTATAGCACGCGCACCGTACCGTATGGCTTCGGCAGAGATGCGAGAGCTACGGGATCAAATAGAGCAACTGTTAGGTCAGGGCTTCATTTGTAGGAGTACCTCACCTTGGGGCGCTACAATCTTGTTTGTGAAGAAGAGAGATGGTTCACTGAAATTGTGTGTGGACTACAGGGAACTGAGCAAGGTAACGATACGGAATAAGTACCCGTTGCCTAGAATCGATGATCTGTTCGAACAATGGGGAGCAACTTTCTTTTCAAAGACAGATCTGAGGTCGGGGTACCATCAGTTACGTATTAGACAGCAGGATGTTTCAAAGACTACCTTCTTGTCGAGATATGAGTCCTATGAGTTCAGGGTGATGCCGTTCAGACTCACAAATGCCCCAGCCATTTTCATGGACTTGATGAACCGAGTATTCAGAGAGTTCTTGGATCAGTTGTCATCGTCTTCATAGATGACATCTTGATATATTCACACTCCGAGGAGGAGCATGCCGAACACTTGAGGCAGGTTCTTCAGACTATACGAGAGCATCAGTTGTATGCTAAGTACGAGAAGTGTGGATTCTGGTTGCGAGAGGTACAGTTCTTGGGCCATGTTGTTTCTGAACAAGGATAGCAGTTGACCCGAGTAAAGTGTCAGCGGTGAGGGAGTGGGGACAACCCACGACACCGACGGAAGTGCGTAGTTCTTGGGATTAGCCGGGTACAACAGGAGATTCATTCGGGGATTCTCCAAAATAGCGGGTCCATTGACGAATCTGACTCGCAAAGGGGTACCATATATTTGGGATGACGCTTGTCAGTTGGCTTTCGACGAGCTGAAAGACAAGCTTACTTCAGCGCCAGTCCTTGCCCTACCAAAGTCGGGTGTAGAGTACCTGGATTACACCGATGCGTCCTTACGGGGACTTGGAGGTTTACTCCAGCAGGAGGAGAAGGCTATAGCTTTTTCTTCCCACAAACTTAAGCCGCATGAGAAGAATTACCCCACCCACAACCTGGAGTTAGCAGCGGTCGTCTTTGCATTGCGGATATGGAGGCACTATTTATTGGGTGAGAAATTTCGTTTGTTCACAGACCATAAGTCACTGCAGTACCTGTTCACTCAACGAGAGTTGAATATGCGTCAGTACAGATGGCTAGAGTTTGTGAAAGACTACCATTTCGATATACAGTATCATCCGGGGAAGGCGAACGTAGTTGCTGATGCGTTGAGCCGTAGACCGGTAGACGATGTAGCGAACATCTGGAAAGCAAAGTGGAAGGAGTTGGGTCACCAGGATGCAGTAGCCCGTTCTTTCATATCCGTCATGTCATTCACACCCGAGATTGTTACGAGGATGATACAGGCACAAACCACAGACCCGTTTTTCCTGGAGCAGATTGTGTGACTTTTAGCTGAGGGTGATGAGTCCTATTCTGATAGTTCTGATGGAGGTTTGCGGTTTAATGAGAGATTAGTGGTTCCAAAAGGAGCAGAGTTACGTCATGAAGTGATGACTCATTCTCATGGGTCCCGATTTGCAGTACATCTGGGAGGCGATAAGATGTACCAGGACATGAGGCGACAATACTGGTGGAGTGGGATGAAGAAGGACATTTCTGAGTTTGCGTCCAAGTGTTCTACCTGCCAACTGGTAAAGGTGGACCACCAGAGACCGTCAGGATTGCTTCAGCCATTAGAAGTACCCGCGTGGAAGTGGGAGAGTATTTCCATGGATTTCATTACAGGGTTGCCTAGATCACAGCGGGGCCATGATTCTATCTGGGTGATTGTAGACCATTTGACCAAGGTGGATCATTTTCTGCCACTGAAGACAGATTATACCACGGGTCAGTATGCTCAGTTGTTCATCGCTGAGATTGTCAGATTACATGGGGTTCCCCTGAATATTATGTCAGCAAGAGACAAGATTTTTGTATCACGTTTCTGGGAAAACTTTCAGGAGGCTACGGGTACTGAGTTGAGGTTGAGTTTAGCTTACCACCCATAGACAGATAGACAGACAGATCGTACTAATCAGATGTTAGAGGATATGCTACGAATATGTGTTCTTGATTTTGGAGGAGGAGGGGAACCACATCTTCCACTGGTAGAGTTTGTTTATAATAACTCGTATCAGTTTACGATTGGTATGGCTCCATTCGAGGCTTTGTATGGCAGGCCTTGTCGTTCTCCAACTTGTTGGCTCGAGGTGGGGGACAACAAGTTTCTAGGACCAAAAGTTATTCAGGAGACCTCCGCGAGGATTGAGATAATCAGGAGTCGTATTCGGGTAGCCCAGGATAGGCAGAAGAGCTACACTGATGCGAAACGGTTCTTCTGGGAGTTTCATGTGGGAGATCAAGTGTTATTGCGTGTATCTCCTATGGAGGGAGTGATGAGGTTCGGGAAGAAGGGGAAGTTGGCCCCGAGGTACGTGGGACCATTTCCCAACATTGAGAGGATTGGGCCGGTTGCATACAGGTTGGGATTGCCAGAACATTTACATCGCATCCACGATGTATTCCACATCTCGTCGTTGAGACGATATCTTCGAGATGATATGGCCTATACTCACATTGCGATAGATGAGATAGACTTACAGTCTGATAGCTCTTACGAGGAGAGACCAGTGGCTATTCTAGACTATAGTGAGAGGAGATTGAGGTAAAAAATAGTTCCACTCGTGCGAGTCCAGTGGGAGCATCATAATGTAGAGGAATCCACTTGGGAGCGCGAGGCAGATATACGCGAGAGATATCCAGAGTTATTTTTACCAGGTATGCCTTATTTTCCGAATTTCGGGATGAAATTCTGTTATTAGGGGAGAAGTATGTAATACCCCGTATTTTTATGCTATATTAATTTGGGGATTTATTAAATTTAATGAGAATGTTTATTTAATAAAAATTCGGAAATTAATTATGTTATAATTATTAACGTGACGAGAGTTAGTAATAATGGGAAATTTTTTGAATATTACTTATGAGCAAAGTAATATATATTATATTGGTCATATTGAATGTCATGAGTGAATTAAATGACTATTTCGGAAATTTAAGTCGAGACGTGCCCGTGTCACGTCAGGACTAATTTTGTTATATAAAAAGTGAATATTTTATAAGTTGTTCGTACGGTCGTTTTGAGTGCGCCAACGCGTCCGGAGGGTCGAGATAGTCAGAAAAGTGTACCCGGGGGTTTAGTTTGGGTCTCGGGGCGTTTTTAGGCCTAATTAGTACCCCGGGAGGGCATTTTAGTCATTTTACATAATTGGGTAATTAAACCCACGAATTTCAGCAACCTATATCAGCCATTAGGTTAGACTTTTAGGGTTAGAACATTTAGAAATCAAGTGACGGCCATTGGAGAAGAGAGGAGAGAGATCCAAGGCAATTCAAGGCCAAAAAGCCACCGGATTGCACCACCACCACCACCACCGCGTAGACCGCGATACAAGGAACGCAGCCATACCAAAATCAGCCGTGAATCTGCATACCAAAAATCCCAGGCAAGTATTTGACTTGCGTATTTTTTTTAATGCAATCTTCATATTAGTCTAGGATTGTTTAGAGATGGAAACAATGGAAGAAAACCCAAATTGTGTTAGGATAATGCATGTAGTTTTGATTATATGGAAATTCTGGAACCCTTGCCATGTAGAGGAATATAACCCACGAAATTTTGATGATATATTAGAAGGAATTTCTGGTAAAAACAGATTAGAACCTTGATTAGGGAAAACTCTAGGGTTCTTGATGATTAAATGGGATTTTGAGTTAATTATCCATGTTTAATGATAGTTATACACATGCTTTACGTTATAAACACCTGGTATAATGTCATAATGATGATATTAGGATTTTTGGGACGATTGGAATGGAAAAACATAGTTTTGGATAAAGAAGTTTAGTGAAACCCGTAACTGCATTCTGCAGAATTTTGCCCAGACCTGATTGATCGATCGATCGAGCCCCAAGCTTCGATCGATCGACCCCTCCTGGCAGACTCCTATTTCCCTTGTTTAATTAGTTAAATTAAGTTTATCGTGAAATAATTATTGGGCATTCTTAATAAAGTAATTTGGGAGACATTGAGGACCAGTAGGGTATATGAAAAGATGTAGGGATCTTTAATATTCGACGAGGATGGTATTTATGGGGTATTTACCTTAGGTTGGATAAATTATCGTTTTAAAGGGAAAGTTACATAAGAGGGTTACGTTCGAACGTAAATAGGACACCTACTAAATTTTATACTTGGGAAGAGAGAGTCCATGTGAGTTACGTAATAAGATGGAAGAATACTTCGAATTAAGGTTAGAGACGAACCCTTATACGCGATACTAATAAAATGATAATATGGAAATGTCGAAATTATGGGAATTGAGAATTTACCTAATATTGATATGGTAATGTTAGTATAGTTATATGATTGTGTATGCATATACTATCTATGTGTGAAAATCATGCCCACGCTACTTGCTATCCCTAAGGTTACCGCGTTGGATAAGTCTTATCTCGACGGGACCTTTATGGGGGATATTGACTTGTACCCTAGAAGATAGATGTCCTTGGTACAGGCTATCGACGTGATAGTTCAGACGGTCCTAAGAGAGGCAGGCATGTGCCATCCTCTTAGAGACTTGGAATCTATTCTTCGCCTCAATATTGTTTGTGTATGTATTGTTAATACATTTCGAGAGTGATTCCGAATGTATTCCCCTTAATATGAGTGATATGGGGCTTTGGATAGTAGAGTATGCCCGCACCATAATTTAGTTTGGGGTTCTGTTATAATATATATTATACGAGTAGTTTATATATATATGAAATTCTAAAATTTGGAACTACCTACCGTGATTTGATATGTAGGACATGGTTGATGACTAAAAATTGTAAATGCTTGTTTTGAGAAAGTAGAGTATGCCTACACCATAGTTTATATGTTGGTGCTGTTAATATATATATATATATATATTATACGTATATATATATATATATATATATATATATATATATATATATATCTGGATTGAGGGATTTAAACTGTTGTTGTAACGTAGTAAGTGAGGAATAATTCTGGACTAAATTATGAATACTTGTTTTGAGAAAGTATAATATGTCACCGGAAAACTTATTGATTTTACAAAGTTATAATGGAAAACTTTGGTTACCATTTAAAACATTTTTAATGGAATTGTTGAATTGTAAATCTTACGAGTAATCTAAGATAAGTTAAATCTTTTAGAAAGACTAGTGCGTTAATTGATAAAACAAAACTGTTGGGAAGGTTAGTGCGATAGGTGTGCACATTAGAAGAGAGGTGAGTATTTCTCAAGAGAGTGACGCACTAATATGTTGTTGCATTGGCCTGTATCAATTTAAATACTTGCTAAACGTATTTTTAAATCAAACACACTTTCGGGCTCTGACCCGCTTCTTTCTCTCTCTCTCTCTTGTATATATATGTATATATTTCAGGTGCCCAGCCACAGGGGCGTCTTTCTTAGGATCCCTTGAGAGGAACGTGCTGCAGCTTAGGTGGGAGTTGTAGGTCACTTGCGTAGACGGCTTCCTTTATTGACTCCATTCTAGCATTCTCATTTATTGGGCATGTGTCGCCCTTTTCATTATTTCAGTTGTTGTTGGGACATTTATATTTCAGTTATTCCAGTATTGTTCTATGGGATTCATTCAGTTTGGATTTGTGATTTTTAGTTTTCATATGTGGACATTCGATTGACGAATGTTTTATATTCTGGTTTACTGTGATGTGATTCTTAATTGTAGGAATGTTGTTTTAAATAAATAAATCTTTTTCTTTAATTAAAAAAAATGGAAAGTTTGTATGAAAAATGTTTTTGACACTTAGCTTAATTATTTAGGGTGTTAATTGGAAAATTTATTTTTATCGACAGTGATGCTGAGAATGAACCAACTGTTTACCTTGATTTAATTTAATAAAGGAGTGATCGCCCGGTATTTAATTAGGCGGGGTGTCACACTAGTGCTAAACAATCCATTACCAAAAATAACATTTATCTTGAGTGATGTCATTCATGACTTAACTTTTATCCAATACAAACTTAAGTAAACCGTGGTGTTTTGCGAGTAGTCAGGTAGTTTTTGGATTACCACTGTTACAACAAGCACTTGATAGATAGTTGCTCACCAAAAAAGTTGTCTGTTGGCATTTAATGCCAATGACGTAGGGGCATGCTGGTACATTTTCACATTAAATTCTAGTGACATAAAGGTAAGAAGAGTGGTTTTCACATTTATCGAGCTTCAAACTAATCCAGTGAGGACTGACTATATAGGCACCGTAATCACTTCGTGAGAGAAGATTGATTTTTCACGACAATTGTGGTTTTAGAGATTGAGAGAGAAAAAAAGTTATTGTGAAACTAGAGCATTTATTCACCTACTAGTAATGCACTCTTTCCAATATTTCTTTACTAAGAACCAAAAAGTTACTAATTCGTGACTTATGTTTATGGGACCTTAGTATTTGAGCTGCCTGCCTAAAGTGTATCTAAGAATGATTGCTTTCTCTCCCTCTTATTGAGTTTCTTGAATGGTTCATTTATTGCATATCGTTGAGTTATACACGAGAGTTTTTATGAGTTAAATAAAAAGAGTTTGGTCATATCTTATTCGAGTTCATCTCATCATTCTTGTTAGCATCTTGTTTAGTAACTTTTTACCATTTTAATAGAGGTTATGCTTCAGTTTGTATTATAACACTCCGGCCTCAAGTCAGTTACACGAGCACACACAATTAATTCCCACAAATTTTCATAATTAAATAGTACGCATAAAAACATTAGGTATTAGATTCCCCCGTCTTAAATATGTATTCTTGTTCTCAAAATTTGAATATTTATAGATTCACTATAAAGTCTTAAAGATATCCCGCTCACCACGTCTTCACATAACTACAAATAAATCTTTTCCTTCTATAACCTAATACACTTTAAAGTCTCTCTTGTCTCAATTCTCATTTGTCTAAAACTCTTCACGACGCTAATCTAATCTTTGTTATGAAAACTTACTTCCTCATTGCTCACACGTTAATGGTGATCGAGTTAAGTAAAATGACACTCGCCCTATCCAATCCAAAACTCCAAGTGGAAAATTCCATCATCTTGCCCATCCCTTATTATAATTGAAACTCGCAATTTTCCACACAAGAGAGATCAATAACATTGCTTGATCCCTAATCTTAAACTCCAAATGAATCCCCCAGTCATTCACAAATTCCTTAGCCTCCTCTGACAAAATTCACACGATCTACTATGCATAGCTTATCGCCAAGGTGTAACGAACACATTCTAGAACGAATAGCTTGCTACTCATACCTCTAATTGGTTTGGTAAAACAAACTCAAATGACCCCAAATGGTCCTATGCCCTCTTTGGAACTTACCATTCCTATAAAAATCAATTGGTTTACCCTTCCATTTTTATGTTAGGATTTCAAATACTACACCTCCTCAAATGTCTCTGGTGTCTACCATATTAATTGGAAGGAACACCATCTTGACACAAATCATACTAATGATTACAAACTGCCCCAAATATTGTAAACCCAATAACTTTTGGAATATATAGAAAATCACAAAAAATGCACCTCGATCAATATTACTTCTTGTAGTTTGAGATCTACCTTCCCCCTAAAAAACAATGTTGAAAAATGTAACCCTCTCCTGTCTACAAACGGATAAAGGATCTATTCCCAATATTATTTCCATACCCACTCTCCGCAAATTCAACGACGGGGAATAAACCTCCCCTATTCACAGATTTGGGTTTAGTGGACACCACTACTACACCATTTACTCTTCAATAAGATATCATCGCAAATCACTGTGAACTACCCTGCACAATAAAAAGATCAACTAATGATGTGACCGCTCCATATTGTGCTAGAAATATGCCTTCGGGATGTTCTCCACTCGATTTCACCACGAACGATAAATCTCTCCTTCTTCACTTATTGTGAGGGAGCACTCTGCTTATCTATTGCAATATGTCATTTCTATATAAAAAAAGGATCGTCCCATATCTTGACCCTATCCTGTTCCTCGTGGTCCACACATCCGTTCAGTGAACCATACTTCTTTTAATATTCCAAAAGGTATCTTCATCCACAAATACTCTACCAGCTCAAAAACTGTGGTGTTTTCTCCCATGACACCTATACTATCCCTGGATAAGTTGGCCTCACAAAATTCCCCCATGAAGGATCCAATAATAGTGCCAACTCTAAGGAAAAAAACTAAACTCTTATGTAGGTGATAAGTCAACACCCATACAACTAAAGACTAGAAGAACCTCGGACTATTTATGCCACCTATACAAAACCATAATTCATTATAATATAGTAATATCCATATAATCAAGTGAGCCAGACCTTCTCCCAAGCCTAATCACAACTACCCAAATCAAATTCTGGCCAAAAAATGGCATATAAAATCCTACCCTCGGTAGTCAATATAAGCATACAATAGAGTTATACGCATAAGATCAGTATTAATATGATGATATCTCATCTAAAAGTCAATAAAGTGGCTAAAAAATAAGCCAACTAAGCCAACTGCTACGTCCCAATAATCACGACATAACAAGAAATCTGATTATACCATTTAGGTTCAACTTCGTTAAATTTATTCAAATTTAAAAACACTCGAATCAAGTAAATATTAATCTAGGCAGGAAGTCTCTTTTTTTTCCAATTTTAATATTATTAATCTAACTACTAAGTGAGCCTACAAGATTCAATTATAAATATAAACAGACAATTCTTGAGACTTCAATATACAACGAAAAAACTCAAATGGAAAAGATAACGAATAGCAAGCCTCGACAAATTTACTACAGATGCGGTGTTATAAGAAGACTCGATTGATTTACAAAACTTTACTCATTAAGCCCATCAAGATGCAATCTTCAGAACCTTTGTCCATAGATATGCGCAATCCAACACTGCTTCACAGTAACTCTTTACCTCGCTATTAATCGATAGCCCTTACTATCTCCAATAGTGCAGAGTCTACTACACAACACAAACATATGATGAAGAAATATTTATATGGGTTTGGATTTGAAAAACTTGATCATATAGGATCAAGGATATTTGAAGAGGATTTTAAAACAGTTTTTAACCTTATGAGGCATAAAGAGGTTTGTTTTAAACTCCCGCTGACACTCCTCTATAAATTAGGTTTTTTGAAAACATGGGGAGTGGGTAACTGACAAAAAATGATTTTAAAAAAAACATGTTGGGTCGTTCGAATGACATGGTACCTTTTTCGAATAATATACTTGATCTCCTTCGAATATATAACAAATGAGATATCAAATGATATTCTAGTGAAGGGGAAAATAGTTCATTAGACCTTGTTTGAAGTTTGTTCTAATGAGGGAACCAATGTCATTAGAATGAGCTTCGAACGAGTCATTTGATGAGATTCTAATGAAGGCAAAGATTTAGATTATTAAACTCATTTGAATGAGATAAAGGACTCATTGGAATGAATTCGAAATGTCATTAGAATAACCTAAATAATTCAAAGATTTTCAAAACACAATGTAAAGCCTAAAAAAAATTCTCCAAGTATCATAGGGTCATATACCTTAATGGAAATAAGAAAGAGGCATGATGAATGCTTGAATGCGATTAGTGCAAATATGGCTGCTAATTTGTCTTTAGTTATAGGTTTTAGTATACACAGCCTTACTATGTGTTTTGATAAATGGAATAAGACAATACTACAAATTGACTAAATGTGGAAATTTGTCCTTATAAATCTTCTCTTTTGGGTATTCTAGCACAAAACACACAAAAAAAAAGACTGAATCCCAAAGTTAAATCGTCAAGCCAATTTAATGCCCATCCCAAACTCGAAAAGGAAAAAAACATAAGACAACCTAGCAATAAATGACTTTTTTGATGTTTCATAGGATGTACAAATAGAAGAAAGCCTACACACACGAAACAAACTATGTGTAATGCATGGGAGTGTATAAATAATAAAATAAATTAATCGTATCAAAACTCCCCCTATAGTTGTTCATCCCCCTTTTTCCTAAAAAAGACAAAGTAATAGAACATGAACCTGCAAGATTAGTCTATCACATAGATGCAAAGTACATCAAAAGACATAGGTGATGGAATGGACTGCCGGTGGTGGGTGGGAGATAGTGGATGGAATGGACTATGTCAAAAAAGTAAAAGAAGCAGTCTTACACGAAGATAAAAAAGAGGTGGGAGGAACAAGATACTAGATTTGGGCGACAGAGAGATCACTACTAGACTAACTAAAGGAATTGCGGTCAATAGTATAATAAACAGTCAACATATAGGTAGTGGCGAGTGGTGGGGATAGAAAATAGGAGAACTTACCTAAAAGGGATGGATCTTGAGTTGGGAACGGAACTCAAGACCGAGTAGATGTGATCATGGAGGTAATTGAAAACACCGAGGCTAATGTCATACATAAGGTGGACTTGATTACACGTGATATGGGTATGGTTTTCTCAAATGAGAGATGCTCAAATGAACCAATTAAGGATCCTGAAGTTGACTTTATGATCAGAATGGAAAAGAGTATAGGTCTGCATTCGACACCTGCAAAAAATAACATATTTCCTGACATCAATAACTTGATACTCTTGATCGGCCCATGGAAAGGTGGCATTAAAGGCCCGAGGAAGAGAGAGATGGGAGGTGATGGAGTCCTCCATAATGATGATTTCTTTGCCTCGAACCATAGAGTATAGGCCACATCGAGTGACATACATACCAAATAAGAATTCCTAAACGAGGTCGGGGTACACAAAATTAGTCAAGGAGAAAAAGGGATCCTAACCTCGATGAGATAAATAGTGATACACTTCTCTCTAAAAAAGGGACGAAATTCAAACAAACTTCTCATGTACGAGGGCACGCACATGAAAACAAAGGGCTATAAATTGAAGCCACACTTATCGCATTTCCCACCTATCATTGGAAAATGAGGGAGAATTAGTGACGGGTTCTTGAGAGGAGAAACCCTCCTTAGGCTCATCGGTACCGAAAGAATGATGATGACGAGGCATAGCTAACCAAAAGTATGGAGTAAAACCGAATAGGATAACAGTAGGAAAATAAAAGGGTGAGAAACACACTCGCTAAGAATCCTATCTCCCTGAAAGGTCCAACTAAACCACAACAAACCAACTAAACAATAACCAACAAACACTAAACTAGATCAAGCTTAAAAAATGGATATATAGTAGGGAAAAGAAAAACAAACATAAACATAAACATAAACATAAAGAAAATTGAAATTTATTTTAGTGTTCACTTCATATAAAATAGATAAAAGTTATGAACAAATAAAAAATGATAACATTTCATTTATGGAGGTAAAAAAATTATTTTTAAGTTGTTTCAAATAAAACATGAACAAGCCCCCCCACCCCCACCCCAAGAAAAAAGAATAGATTTTACCTCTTTTACACCAAAACACCCTTTAACTAGAAAATTTGCAAAAAAAAATAAGGGTAAATGAGCAATGTGTTGAAAACAAGGTATAAGAGTAAAGACCCAAAAACTAAGAGAAAATGGAGAAAAATAAAAAAATTACCTAACAAGAGATCCACGCCCAAATAACTCTAAATATTGAAATGGGTACTCCAAAATCTTTCAAACCTTCAGCAAAAGAGGATAACAGATGGAGGGAGATGAGTGTAGTAAGGTGGGATCGTAAAATGGTGTGAAAACTATAGATTTAGTGGTTTAATGGAGGATTGACAAGAGAGAGACATAGAGAGAAAATTGAAAATGAGTTAAAAATAGGAGTAAGTAATTGGGAAAATGAGGAGTTGCGCTGGGGAAGAAAGAAAGAAATTAAATTTTCTAAACTCGTTTGAACGAGGTACTGGGCCTCGTTCGACTAACCCAACGAAATTTTGATTCCAAACCCCCAAAAAGGAGGAAAAAGGAAAAAAGAAGAAATAATAAGAAAAAAAAGAAAACATTTTTATAGTTTTAACGTTTTAGAGAGAGAGAAACATCAAGGGCTTGTAACAAAATATTCAAAACATGAGGGTGAAATGTAGGGGTGTGAACATGATGCGTGGGAGCATCAATATAAGAGTATGCACAAGTTCACAATGTCAAACGACAATCCTAATGGTTAAGTTCCCAGATCAACCTCAGTGTAAAAAATTTCGACTCACTAGAAGTCGATTCACTTAAAAAAAGTCTAGAATATTAGATGATTCTCTAGCCAATAACTTTACTCAAAAAGGAAATATTAGTACCTATTGTGAAACCCCATTGATCTTCGACTTATAACACCCTCAAAATTAACATTATGTCAATGTTACTCAATATTTTGAAGATATTTTATATGGAAATGATGTTTTGAAGCATGAATAATAAAAATCGGGCATTGACAATTATATTTTTATCTGCCGAATATTCTTTTAGGCTCTTTTCAATGGTGTCTTTTAACGCAAAGGAGATTTCTACTTTCGTAGCTCATTTCCATTGGTCACTCAATTTTGATAAAATAATTGAAACAAGGGCAATGGTTCTTACATGCACAATTTTGACTATCGCATATGGAATGAAGTGGAAAGATTGGTAAGACAACACCTCACTTCACTTAGCGCATGCAAAACGGTACAACATACTAAAGAGATGGTGTAAGGTATGAGCATATAAGGTGATGATATGAAACCAAGATAGAAAGAATTTCCATAAAAGGGCATCATTCATCATAAAAATGCATAAATAAGCACAAGTAGCACGTAAATTAGTCTATCCCGCCATGGAAAGTCATGTGAACATGGAGTGTAATGGTGTTCCAAACATCTTGATCACACATCCAATATGGTAAAAAAATTGAAAAGTATTTTTATATTTTTATAAAATATGTAAAAGAATTTTATTATTATTTTTAAAATAGGATATATACACAAAAATACAATCTAGTTCATAAGGACAAAGAATTATAATGGAAGATCACCCTAAACTAGATATCTACCCCGAACTCAATTAATGGAACAAACCCCTATAGACTTCCTAAGATTGTCGAACCTAAGGGCGTCTAGAGGTTTGTAGAAAATACAATTAACATTTGGCGCCAAGAAAGCTTAAGAAAACAATCCTTTCCCTGATGAGATCATGAATACAATGTCCACAAATCCGAATATGCTTTTGAGAGAATGTTGGATGGGATTATAAGAGATATTGTTATAGTAAATAGTCATTGTGCTTTGTGGAATAATGTAATACTACAACATTTATTTCATCTAAATGAGTTATGTGCAACAACTCCCAATGGCGTTGTATTCACCCTTTATCGTGGACAAAGAAATAGAGTTTTGCTTCTTGCTCATCCAAGAGACAACTGCAATCCCAAAGTAAAAACACCCAAATGAGGTGATTTTCCATCAATCAGCATCTTCTGTCCAATCGAAATCCGAATAAGACGATAGATAATCATTGGTGTCAAAGTAATACCATATTATAAAAGATAGGGTCCCATTAACGTATTTGGTTATTCTTTTAGAGAAGGTAGGTGTGACTCTTTTTAGGGATACCTGATAACGGGCACAGACTCCTATACTAAAAGAAATGTCGGGATGACTATAAGTTAAGTATAAAATACTACATATTATCCTCCTAAAGAGTGTGTCCTCTATATCCTTACTTTTAGTGTATTTGTTAAACTTAGAGGTGGAACTCATGAGTATGAGTGCATGCTTAGCCATCTGAATTAAACATATTCACTATCTCTCTTGCATATTTAGGTTGGAATAAAAAGATCCCACTATTGAGTTGAAGCACCTCGAGACCAAGGAATAATGTAAGATCACTAACCATAATCATCTCAAACTAACTGTTTATTTCTATCGCAAAAAGATTACTATGTTGGACACATGTTGAGCCAACATTGACATATACTTGTGGACCCAAAATATCACTTTTATCTCAATGAACAAATAACGTCATATCCACTCCCCTTCTTGTGAAGCCATGAGCTAAGAAATATGAAGTATGCCTTTTATACCACCCATGAGGTGCTTGTTTAAAATCGTAGAGGGCCTTCTATAGATAAAAGATGTGGTATGAGTGTGTAGGGTCTTCAAACCCTTTTAGGTTTTCCACATAGACCTCCTCCTATAGAATGATGTTAAGGAAGGAACTCTTGATATCTATTTTATAATGCTAGAACTTTAGGTGACGTGATATGGCTAATAAAAGGCGAACGAACTCTAGCTTAGTAACAGGAGAAAATATCTCCTCAAAGTCAACGCCAACGATTTGGGTGTAACCATGAGCAAATAACCAAGATTTTTTGTGAACAATGATACCATACTCATTCATATTATTCTTATAAATCCAACTCGAAACAATAATGTTAGTGTCACTAAGACGATAGACTAATTCCTAGACATCATTATTTTTAAACTGAAACAACTTTTCATACATAGCGTTAATCCAATGTTCATCTTTGAGTACTCACTTGATGTTGTTGGACTCAACTATTTAGGTATAATAAAGGTAGTTAACCTCATTCTATAATTCAGTATGAATCTTGACTCCTTGGTCGAGATTTCTAGGAATGTTTATAGGGTCATGACTCTTACGAACCCTAGAAGGTGGATCATCTTTGTCCAGAAAGGGGTTCACCGATTAATTATGATGAATAATGGGATCAACACAAGGGGTACGGTTTTCTCCCAACAAAGGTCATCATCATCATTATCAACAACAAATGTGGCGGGAGCATCATCTTTTATGGTAAAATTGATTAATTCCATGACCTTGGATCTAGCAAAGTTTAAACCCAATAAGAACGGCTATTTGATGAATAACCTAAAAATATTCCCAAATCGCTCCTCAGGTAAAACTTCCCTAAAGTATCTATATGTTGAAGGATGTATCAAGGACTCCACAAAATTAGAAAATAGTATAGGATGGCCTTTTAACTTTTTCAAAATTCATATAGTGTTTGATCAATGTGTGGAGATAAATAAACCATATTCACCGAATGACATGCAATGCTAACCACCCTTGCCCATAAACAGTTAGCACCACATGCCACACGATGAATAGGATGGTCATGGAGACTTTTGATTTGTTTTCCTTATTGAAAAAAAATAATAAACTAAGGAAGTTGGTTTTCCTAATGATGGCAAGCGGGTCTTCGTTCTCTTAATGCTCAAGATCTCTAACGTCAACATGACCTAGACGTTGATGTTAAAGGTCGGCAGTGAAGACCCTAAAACTGTTGCAAATGAATGAGGACATGGAAATGATACCATAGAAATTATTGAAAGTTCTCACACCGTAAAAATATTCTCTCCACATTTTCCATAGACATTACACTCTATGTGATTAAACTTAACCACTAGTTTTCATCGCATAATTGTCTTATTCTAATTAAGTTTTCTTTCAGTCCATCAACATAAACCACATTGTCTAGTTTTGGGAAACCAAAAACTTCAATGGTGACCTAATCCCATCACCAGTAGTGACATTACTATCCTTGTGATCCTCAAATGTGGTAAAAAGTGATTTATCACCATTCATGCATTTGGATCATCCATTATCAAAATACCATCGAGAAGTATTATGAGCCCTAAGAGAAACATAAATAACTAAATCCTTTGTGGCCTTATGTTTGGAAATCCAAGTGGGCTTTATCTTCTTAGTATTCCTACCACTATTTTTTGTAGCCTTTAGGTTGGAATTATTCCCGTAAGGCCTATAGAACCTATGAAATTCTTCCATTAAACCTTCAGAAGTATTGAATAGATACTCAATTTTCTTTCAAAGGCTAGAGAGTTGGCTATAGTGGGGTTCTGGATCATGAGTATTAGAGTTCTTCCCAAGCTTTTAGCAAAAGTCTATAAGGTGATCATTTTTTTTGTAAAAGGCACAAACATACAACTGAGTGGGTCTCACCTTAATAGGTTGATTAGGAGGATATTTTGTTGGTTAGTTAGGTTTAGGAATATTTGTATCAGAAACAAACTTGCCTATAGTTACTGATTTAGAATTTGACGTTTCACCCTCGTCATACCTTATGCCTTTTCTCTCTTGATAACCTTTATCATTATAACCGAGGAAAGAATCGAAAAAGAACTTCCCCATTCTCCTGGAATTGTCCTCAAGAGTCACTTTGACTTCATGAAAAACCTCAGGATCTTTCTCAAGTTTGAAAATTTTGGCTTTAAGCATCTCATGAATTTCCAAAGAGTTATGTAGATCTTTGGTAACACGATCTAATGTGTCAGTAAAATAATTCTTCTATTTACCCACCACAATGAGTTTCTCAAAGAGAGAAAATTGAATCGCATCGAGATAACTAACCAAAGCCTCATTCTCCCTCCGAACTTTCAACTATTTTTCAAGCATTAACATCTTTATAGTTAACTTCCTATTATGCTTGTGAAGTCTCAGGGACTCAATGTAGAGCTCAGAATAGATGTAATGGAAACCATGTTCTTTCACATAACTGTCACTTAAACTACCAACACCTTAACTACATGTGAGTGGTTAGACTCAACTTTAAGACTGTCATGCATAATATTATCATCATTAGGATGTTACAGACTAAGGAAGCATGCATGACTAGCCAAGAAAGAAATGAAGTTGTTCCCAGATGTAAAAGAGTCATCAAGGTCTTTGGACATATTGCCATTATCACTAAGAGTAACATTATAGACAACTTTATGTTTGGCCTATATTTTTATCTTTAGTAGGTCATTTAAACTCTTTAGGAACCCAATCCACACACTCAAAACACATATCTAAATCATCCTTTTTAGATTTATCATTTTTTATATTTCTTTTGACCTCGATCAATAAGACTTCTTCCCACTTTATTTTTTTTTGTTTTCTTTCATTTATCAAATTTAAAAAATTTCTTTTTAAAGTAGATATTTTTAATTTTTTTTTAACAAATGAGGCCATATCATCATGATTAATATTGGACTCATCATATTTAGACAGTTACTCATTTTTAGGATTTTAAACAAATTCCCTTAACTTTTTTTTCCTTTATCTTTAAGGAATATGTCTAACTCATATATTTGGAGCTCACCTATGAGTTCTTCAAGTTTCAAATTATCTAACACACCTAGTGAATTGAGAGCAACTACTTTAGCATTAAAATTAGTAGGTAGAGTTCTAAGAATATTTTTGACAACATTATTTTCTGGAATCCTATCACCCAAGTGATAACAAGAGTTAATAAGATCATAGATACATGCATAAAACTTGTTTAATGCTTCATTCTCTCTTATGTGAATGGTTTAGAATTAGGCATTGAAAATTTGAAGTTTAGTCGCTTTCCCCACACTCGTTTCCTCATAGGTAAGTTGAAGAATGACCCATATGCCTGCATTAAATCATGGTCTGATAAAACTTCTCAGGGGTAACCGAACTAAATAAAACATTTAAAACTCCTGAATTAAAATTAAACAATTTTAACTCATCCTCACTCCATTCCTCGATGTGTTTTAAGGTAGTTGTTTCCCCGACTATGATGGTTTGGGGGACCACCCTTTTTCAGCAGCTAACTAAACACATTCACCAGTTAATTTTAAAAAGAATTTTATATGAGCTTTTTAGTAAGTGTAATTAGTTCCGTTAAACATTGGGGGTTTATTTGACAAATAACCTTCCATATAACCGCCAAGATTCATTTAAGTAATTTTTATAATTAAACTGTGATACTAATTTAAGAAATTTGGTTATATGGTTTAGGTTCAACTTCGTGAAATTTACCCAAATTTATAAACACTTGAGGCCAGTAAATATCAGTCTAGGCAGGAAGTCTCATTTTTTTCCAATTTTTATCTTGTTAAACTAATTAATAATTAAGCATTAGAGATTCAATTATGATGATAAACAGACAATCCACAACATACCAATGTATGAGGAAAACCCAAATGGGAAAAACCTCAGACTATCAAGCATAGATAAATTCACTACAGATATGGTTTTACAAGAAGTCTCAATTGACTTATAAAAATTCTCATCAATCCTACATAGGTGAAGTATTCCAAACTGTGTCCATAGTTCCATGTAGTCCAACACGGATTCACAACTCCTTGCCTTGGTATCCACCGATAGCCTTTACCATCTCCAACAATGCAAAATCCACTGCACAACCACGAATATATGATGAAAGAATGTTTATGTGGGTTTAGATTTGGAATACTTGATCATTAAGGATCAAGGGTATTTAGAGAGGATTCCAAATGATTTTTTAATCTTATGAGGCATAAAAAGGATTGTTTAAAACTGCTACTGCTCAGTTCTATATAAATTAGGTTTTTTTTAAATGTGGGGGAGTGGGCAGCTGAGAAAAATTGATTTTTAAAAAAATGTGTGAGGTTTTTCACATGATATGATACCTTGTTCAAACGACGTACTTGATATCATTTGAACATGTAATAGACGAGGTATCAAATAAGATTCCAACGAAAGGGGAAAATGGTTCGTTAGCCCTCATTTGAAGTAAGTTCTAACGAGGGTATCAGTATGATTAGAGCGAGCTTCGAATGAGTCATTTAACAAGATCCGAGTGCAGGAAAATCTTTTCATTATTAAACTCGTTTGATCTCTTGTTTGAATTAGAAAAAGGACCTCGTTCAAACGACATATGAAATGTCGTTAGAATGACCTAAAAACCCAAAGGTTTTCAAAACACATTTTAAAGCCTCAAAAAAGTTTTTCTCCAAATATTAGTGTCATATACCTTAATGGAAATGAGAGAGAGACATAATGAATGCTTAAATATGACTTGTACAAATATGGACGCTCAATTTCCTTCACTTGTGGGATTGAGTATATTACACCCTAACAAACTACGTATTCTGATGAGTGAATTGTTTTGTATATTTTATACCCAAATTTATACTTTGTTCATCCCATTTTAGTGTATTTAATAAGTTCTTAGGACTATTTTATTAAAAATACGAAAAAATACGAAAATGATTGAATTCATATTGAAAATGGCAATTTTAAGTAAAAATGGGCACTTCGATAATTTATAATATTCTTGTGCTAATTTGTGAAAAAAGTTCCCCAGTGAAATTTTTGCAGATAATGATGGAATTTGGTGCAAATTGATGATCAATTCAAAAAAGGCGCAAAAAAGATGATTTTTACGATCGTTCAAAAAAAGCTGTTTTTTATGCTTTTGAAATCGTAAAAAAATCAGAAATTTTTATTCTCCGATTTGGACGAAACTCGGCATCCGTGTTCAACAAGAAAAGATAAGAGTTTTTGAGTGGGGGGAAATTTCGTCCCTTATCACGATCCAAAGATTAAAAAGGTGGAGAGATAGCTACTAACATTATTCGGTCAATCAAAAAGAGTCCCACCACCACTCAAATACCTCATCACTTGTCCTATAAAAAGGTTCCTTGGGCTCATAATTTCATAGATAATTAGAGAGGACTTTCGTGGAGGATTTCGAGAGCAACTTTGAGTGATTGTAATCAATTTGAGGGACAATTTTTTATCATTTTTTTTAGAGGATTGAAGATTGTTCCGAGAGAAATATTTGTATGTTTTGTTTATTAATGAAGATCTCTACTCATTCTTGCAATTTCTCTTTCATTATGGTATCTTGATTCTTATATTAGAAGTAGGGTGAAGTTTATCATTGTTGGCTTATATTGTCACGTTAATTTTATCATTGTTTATTCCCTACTTGTTTTAATTGTTATTAAAGATTCAATATTCATTTTAAAGCGACATAAGAGTGTGTTTTAAAACCTTCAAGATTGTTTTGTCAAATCAAATTTTGAGATTTAAAAATAGTATTTTTTTATGGGTTATGCTTGCACTTTGATTGTTTTGATAGTCCATGCTTAAGTACATTTGCGAATTTTAAAACTTGTATTTTCTAAGGGAATAGGGATTTTAGCCGTCTATTAGAGACGATAAAAACATTATGTCCATTACCATCATATTTTTCGAATTAAATGCGGCGAGAGTTGGTTTAATTTGAGTTATAAAAAGGGAATGACAACATTAAATTAGTGTGCAATGTTAGTTACGTGATAAATGGACCCCGTATCCTAATTATTTCCTAATTATTTACAAATATCTTGTGTTACTCTCATTTACTGTAGTTGCTTTTATTTAGTGTAGTTCATTAGCATTCCCTATCCCATTTAGTCTAGTTAGATAGTCACAATTAATTTGAATGAAAAAATTGACAAATCTCTGTGGGTTTGACCCGTACTTACACTCGATATTCTATAATAGCTCGTGCACTTGCGATATTTTGCAAAATTGACAACAAGTTTTTGGCACCGTTGCCGGGGATTTGATAATTTTTTTCTTAAAAGAAGTTGTGACTTTCGGACTAGTTTGTTTTACTTTTTGCATTTTTTTAGTAAAAATTTCGTAAAATAAAAAAACAAAAAAAACTCTTAACGAGGCTAGAATTAAAAGCTACTCCAACGCAAACTTGTCAAATCGATTTCGCTTCACCTTGTCTAGGATTGGTGGTTTTTAATGAGTCTTCGTACCGACCACATACCTGGAGGTGAAATCAGAATTTGAGGAGACAACCGTAGTTGGCCGTCTTTTAAATTCTCCCTTGTCAAAGAGTAGGAGCTATCCAAAATAAATAAATAAATTCATGTATTGTAAATTGCAATGGGTGATCCTCATACTGTTATTCCGTCATCTTTCTCATATTCCTCAATGGATCCTGTGGGCGTGTTTTTATAAAATACTGAAAATCTAAATGACTACGTATTTCAATTTAATTCAGATGGGTCAGTAGTCATTTTAAAAATTAAAAAAGGTATGGATGAGACTCCAACCCTTGTAATTACTATCAGTCCACCAAAGTGTATCAATTGGAGAGAGGTGAACAAACGGTATAATGATGTTATTTCTAAAAATAATCATGAATTAATTGGGGAGAATCAATTTTGTGAGAAGGAAAAAATTAACAATCTTGACAGGTGTAATACTTGTGATGATTTGGATGTTTGTCAAGATTTTTATCCTAATTTAATTGAGCAAAATGCTGCTTCTTTTTATATGTGGGAAAATTTATTTGAGGATTCATCATCTAATTTTAGTGATACTTCAAGTATTTATGACGCTCCTCCTGTTTTTTATTAAGAAAGTTTATCACCCAGTGATACATCTTCTTCCCACGCTTTTAATAAAATCTCATATTTAGGAGTGGAGTATGCATCCCCAATTTTATGTGACTATTTTCGAAAAAAGGATAATAGATATTTGGATCCTTATTGCAATTTATTACCTCCATATGATGCATTGACATATGATTCATGCGATTCAAATTTATTTATTATTGATGATGTAGGTGCTCACCATTATGAACATAGATTTAAGATTGAAATTTGTGTTGTGTGGTCATGCTCTCAAATTTATGATAGTTTGGCACTTAGTGCTATAAAGATTATTAATTGGAATGACCCACAACTATTTCGATTATTAATTTACGGTGATGATGGTAATTGTCATGCGTTTGTAAATTATTTGTGTATTTTTTTTCTTTTTGTTATTTTTTAGTTAACATGTATCATCATTTTGCTTCTTCACTTTATTTTCTTTGTCCATATTTTTATTTGTTCATACATTGAGGACAATGTAAAATTTAGGTTTGGGGGTAAGGATGATATTTTTGAAAAAAAAAAAAAGAAAAATTTTCAAAAATTCAAAAAGATTTTCAATATAATTGAGTTTTGAAACGATTTCTTAATATAGAATTAATTCATCGATCTCTTAACTTATGAATTTTTTTACACATTAGCCATATAATATGATCGAAAATGGATAATGAGGTGAAAGTTAACATGCTTAACTAATAAATGTGGAGATTTTAACCCGGTGAGATTTTTGTACCATTCATCGTTTTCGAGAGATTTAAATCTCAGAGTTAAAATAACTCAAATTTTCCTTCAGTGATAAATTCGTTGATGATCTCAAATTCTTTGTTTTACTCGATTACTAAAAACAAAAGGTCAAAATGTGAATTTTAAAGTACTAGAAGTATTGATAAGTCGTCTTGAGATATAAATTAACTGAACGAAACTTGAGAAATGAGATTAGGCCATCGTTTGGAAGCCCAAATTAAGCCTAAAATCCAACCTTCTTACAGTATTCCGTTGGAAGCCCATTTGAGCTAAAAAGAAAATATGTCTTTTGTTGAAATCCCATTACCCTACCTAACTCCAACTGGGAGTTTGAAGCTCATAAAAAGAAGTCATACCCATTTTCTGAAAAGTACTAGGGTAAAATTACGATTGAAAAAAAGGCCAAAAAAACAAATTTGCAAAAGAATGATGTGCCAGAAAAAAGGGGAAGAAAGAAAGAAAGAAAAAAGATGATGAAAAATGTGAGCTGAAAAGAAAAAGGAAAAATGAAGGTGAGAAAAAGTGCCTGAAAATCAAAATACCGAAAAACTTCTATATTCTCAGAAATTTTGAACTCCAAAAAAACCCATTCTTTCTAGCGAAATCTGAGCCTACAATACAACCAAAGAAAGTCCTAATTGGTCTCAAGGGAAGTTAGTTATAGTTTGGAGAGAAGATGAATAGGATCTATTGTGCGATTCAACGTTTTCAACAAGTAAATAATTTTCCATTGATGAGATCGTATTCATCCATTATAAAAAAAATCCATTTTTGATCATGTATATGTGAAATTTGTTCATATAAATTTACTCTATTATTCACATATACCGACAGAAAATAACCGATTTCTGAATGTTCGATTGTGAGTGCATTCCGTGAAATCTTAAAATCAAAACGACCTTTCGGATAAGAAATGTAACGATCAAATCTTTTGAAATGGACGGGTATATTGGTTATGCACAAACCACGATAAGTTGAGATTGAAAAATGAAGTTCTACTATATTTATGAAGTTTGCATTCAAACTTGGTTATATTACTTTTGTGTCTTTCGTATTGAATCAAGTTTTTGAATTTTGTGGGTATATTCACTGCAAACCCTCACCAGACAAAACTCGTCCACTAGGGTAACCTAGGGGTTTAACGGCTTGTTGCACATGCTAAGTGCAATCGTGTTTCCTACGAAAGTGAGTTAGATTTTAAATTTTAGTTTTGCTCGAGGACTAGCAAAGTTTAGGTTTGGGGGTATTTGATGAGTGCATTATTTTATATATTTTATACCCAAATTTATACTTTCTTAGTCCCATTATAGTGTATTTAATAAGTTCTTAGGACTATTTATTAAAAAGAGGAAAAAATGCGAAAATGATTGAATTCATATTGAAAATGGAAATTTTAAGTAAAAATGGGCACTTCGATAGTTTTATAATATTCTTGTGATAATTTGTGAAAAACGTTGCCTAGTGAAATTTTCGCAGATAATTATGAAATTTGGTGCAAATTGATGATCAACTCAAAAAGGCGCGAAAAAGTTGATTTTTACGGTCGTTCAAAAAAAGTTGTTTTTTACACTTGAAATCATAAAAAAATCAGAAAATTTTATTCTCCAATTTGGACGAAACTCGACATGCGTATTCAACAAGAAAAGATAAGAGTTTTCGAGTGGAGGGAAATTCAGTCCCTTATCACGATCCAAAGATTAAAGAGGTGGAGAGATAGCTACCAACACCATTCGATCAATCAAAAAGAGTCCCACCACAACTCAAATACCTCACCACTTATCCTATAAAAAGGACCATTGGGCTCATAATTTCATAGACAATTAGAGAGGACTTTCGCGGAGGATTTCAGGGAGCAACTTTGAGTGATTGTAATCAATTTGAGGGCCAAGTTTTTATCATTTTTTTTAGAGGATTGAAGATTGTTGTGAGAGAACTATTTGTAAGTTTGGTTTATTAATGAAGATCTGTACTCATTCTTACAATTTCTCTTTCACTATGGTAGCTTGATTCTTATATTAGGAGTAGGGTGAAGTTTATCATTATTAGCTAATATTGTCACGTTAATTTTATCGTTGTTTATTCCCTACTTGTTTTAATTGTTGTTAAATATTCGGTATTCATTTTAAAGCGACATGAGAGTGTGTTTTAAAACCTTCAAGATTATTTTGTCAAATCAAGTTTTGAGATTTAAAAATAGTAATTTTTGATGGATTATGCTTGCACTTTGATTGTTTTGATAGTCCATGCTTAAGTACATTTATGAATTTTAAAACTTGTATTTTCTAAAGGAATAGGGATTTTAGTCGTCTATTAGAGACGTTAAAAATATTATGATCATAACCGTTATATTTTCTGAATTAAACGTTGCGAGAGTTGGTTTAATTTGAGTTGTAAAAAGGGGATGACAACATTAAATTAGTGTGCAATATTAGTTACGTGATAAATGGACCCCGAATCCTAATTATTTCCTAATTGTTTACAAATATCTCGTGTTACTCTCATTTATCGTGGTTTCTTTTATTTAGTGTAGTTCATAACCATTCTCTATGCCATTTAGTCTAGTTGAACAGTCACAATTAATTTGAATGAAAAAATTGACAAATCTCTGTGGGTTCGACCCGCACTTACACTCGTTATTCTATAACAGCCCGTGCACTTGCAGTATTTTATAAAATTGACAACATATTCTGATTAACGAAATAGGACAATACTACATATTGACTCTCGTGGAAAATTGACCTTACATGTAAAGAAACCCTAAACCTATGGGGCATCCAAATATTCATAAATCTTATTGATAAGGTTTATGTAATGAATAATCGTAGTACACACGCACTGCTAAATAATAATGACATATCCTATATGTCTAAAATAGACTCATTTATGTGAGCCATATCCATAACCTTATCCGTCCCCCGGTGGTACCCCAAAAATACTGGTCGTCACTAAGGAATCTAATAACTACCTGGTCTCACTCGCCACTTAGTGTGACACATTCCCCTAAAATGACTATCGATATAGCGGCCACTGATGGCCCTACTGACTCTATTTATTTGGTCATTTCTACTAAAACCTATCTCGTTTGGCCAATTCTTGTTAGTCATGACCCGAGTGGTCATAATTTCCATGTCCCTAGTGGCCATGATATAACATTTAGTCTACTCTTGGAAACCTCTTATGGTTAATACCTCTATACAACTCCTTCTGTTTGTGAAGTCCCCTTAATCGGGTGCATGAAACACCGTCTTTATTTATTGGTCCTACTTTGGAGTCGGTCTTCCAAATCTTAGTAAATCTATACTTATAATAGTTATAATGCTCCTACTGATGTAGGAGGGTAACTCCAACCACCCAAGAGAAAGTAGTTAAAAGCAGGTTACCCAGTAACACATGCCAAACCTTTGACACATGGTTTTCGCCAACACTATAATGTCTTTCTCGAACTGACCCTTAGAATAACTAGTAAGCTACATTCTAAGAAATACTAAAACAAAATAAATGGTTGGCAAAACATAGATACATGGAACAATCACAGGAGTATAACAAGCAAAGATAAACATTGCAGACTTCATATTGACAAAAAATAATTATAATTACAATATTCAGAAATAATCTTGTTCAAGTTACAATTGTTAGAAAACATATAAGACAAAGCTAACAAGTATCTTCAACATCTTTGGTAGTAGTTTTTCAGCATCTTTAACTATGGAAGCCCTTAACTCACCAGTGGCATGTTAACCTTCCACCACTTGGACAACTTGAAGATCATCCTCATATGAAGTTTCTTCAGCTCATCTGGCATTCTCTTCCTCCTCTTCCACGAATTTGACCTCATCATCATCACCCTCCCAAACTATGACAGTTGTTGAGATGTCAGGGTAGTGCTTGTCCACCCTATTCCTTAGCTCGTTATAGTCTTTTGGGAAGGCAATGGTGGTATTAGTAACGTTCTCCTAAGAGGCCTTGAAGTCCTTCACAACCTTTTCTCATATCATAGATGCAGTCACCAAATCTTCAACAAGTTTCACCCTTATAGTCTGAAAATCTTCCTTGACAACTTTAAGTTCATCCTGGGTCGTTTTGATATCACTCTCTAATTTACTGAGTTCCTCTACCTAGCGCACCGCCAGTTCAGCACACTCTTGAAACTTATTTTGTGATTTTGTCAGTTAGGCTTCAGGAGATTTCAACTTGTTCTCATGTTCCTCCTGGGAAACCCTGAGATCGTAGCAAGAATTTTCAACAGACTTAGTTTTTTTTTACCTCATAATGGTGGCAACCATGTTAATCTGAAAAATAAAGAGTGAAATAAGTCAAAGAAAATGATCTCGACTAGCTAGAGCATAATAAATAGATGAACTGACGTACTGTATAAGAATTATGGGATGTGAATTTTCACAATGTGTCCACATCCAAACTCCGCATAAAGTAAAAGTCGAGACTGTCACCTATGTAGCCCAAGACGACATAAGTGTTGGTGACATTGAGCCATATGGAGTTGTGATTCGCCACCAGTTCGTCTTTATAAATCGAGGGCTCTATCTTAAAAGGTTCAACAGGGCCGGAGGGAAAAGAAGAGTTAACCTGTTTGACTAATTGCCGAGTTATTGACATGCGAATCTTAGGATCCTCAAGGATAGGGTCCCCCAATGGTCTTTTTCTCGGTGCCTGCTGACTATTAGAAATCTTACCTTTGCTTTATCATCTATTTTCTTTTTGTCTTCCTCATCAGTCAGTCATGTAACCTTATCACTAGTCATCCGAGGGGATTCTCATTGCACTATTTTGTGCGTGCCTTCACCTTATACTTCTTAGTAGTTGTTTTCTTAGCCAACTCTTGCAGTTATTTAGCCTTAAACTCCTTCATTAAATCGCAAGATATGTTGGAAAGATCTATAACAAAAGAACTAAAGTTTGGGGTAGAAGCAACAAAAAAGCAGGGGAAATAAAAGTTAATAAATCAATAAAAGAATGAATTATAAAAGTAAAGACAAAGGTCGACTAATATTAGGATGACCTAACATATGTGAAAAAATCTAACCTTTCACAACCTCCTTCTTGGCCTCACTATCCTCACCTACTTGGCCGACCACCACTTCAGCCATCTCTTACTCTTTATAACTCTCATCTTCACTATCGGTAGGCTTAGGAGGTTTATAAGTATGGAGCTCAATAGTACTAAAAGCCAGGTAATTAGTCATTCTTCCAAACCTTTTTAGGGTATGTATATCTTCAAAAAACATTGGCCCAAAAGTGAAGACTTTCCTTATGAGCTTCACAAGTCTTTTATCTAAATAATGGGTATTCTTAATGATCAAATTAAAATGTGTCCAATCTTTGGGGACATTAATTCCCTATTCTGGATCATTTGGGAAAAACTTCCAAGCACCAGAGATGTAAACATATTTGGTCTTCCACTTGTGGTTATTGGTTGGGGAAACTCGGACCATTTTCGTGTTAGACTTCCTAAGGGAGAAATAGTAGTACCCTAGAGTCCTATGGTTATCTTTCATCCATACACAAACCTAAAAATGTCCCTGTTTATGTCAAAATGCCCATACTTCTTACAAAAAATCACAGCCCCTGTAATAGTCCTATAAGCATTAAGGGGAAGCTGGGTGAGGGTCAGACCAAATCCTCTTAGAATAGACCTTATAAAAGGGTGTGGGGGTAGAGTAACTCCCACTTACAGAGTTCATAGAGGGAGGCAAACCTCCTTACTATTACTTCAGTAATAATCTCTCTCCCCTCTCTCAGGAATCCTAATAAGGACCTTGTCAGGGATGGAATAAAGGAACCTAATATCAACCTGGTCTTCAGCTCGTATATAGCTCCTGTACCACTTGGCATAAAAAATATTTGGATCAAAAGAAGGGAAATATGCCTCGTCCAAGTCCATTTCTTCGCTCGAAAGAGGGACTACAATAGGACAAGTGGAAGGGGTGTTTTTTGTTAACAAATCCCTCTCCTAGGAGTTTAACCTGGTAGAAATGGTTGAATTTTGGGTATCGGCGTAATTTTTTCCTCCTATCTTGACATTGACGCTATCTAAACTCTTTAAAGTGTGAAATTATTAAGTATTATATTCTACACTTAGGGGATTGGAGGCTGAATAAATGTAAGAAACGATTGTAAGGATGAAGCTGGGATTTTCCAGGTCATCTTTTTGGTGAAGGACTTGCAAGGGAGTTTGGGAATCTATTTTAAAAACTTCGGGGTACAATTGATGGAGTTCGTATACATGTCTCCAAATTCTGGATGACTCATTCATATAGGGCACCCATTATTGCTATAGAAGAGTCCCTAACAAAAAACAACCTTAAAAACCACTACACTAGTGAAGTGAAACCTTATAAATGCTAAATGGTCCACTAACGATTAAAGAAAACTCCAGTAAAAGGGAACACAATCCCCACAACACAAATGAAAGATGTCAAATAAAAAATGAGAGAAATTTTTGCAAAAATAACTGAAAGAACTTGGAAAAAATAATGGATTTTACGAAATAACAAATACAAGCCTTAAATGGAAGTTAGATTGTTGAAATCTCTCTCTCGCTCTAAAGAAGCTGGAATGGTTTATTTTTTTAAATAAACCACAAACCTATTTTTTCCATGTTTTATAACTATATGCATCTACGCACGCGCAAAGTATATTTTAGAACTTGGGAGAATTAGTGACACGTGGAAATTTAATTTATTTCGAAAGACATACTGCAAAGGAAATAAGCTCGGCTGGCCGAGAAAATTAGTTAGGAGAAACTGGAAAATATTGGTTAGCACTCATGACAAAGAAAAACTTAACTTACTCCTTAGCAGTTATAAGGAAAGTCTCGCGGGCTTTTGTTATACCATATTTGTAGAAAGGCATTTCATCCCTGAAGGACCTCGACCACGAATGAAGTCAGGATAATACATGAGCTCGATCGATCTAATTTTCATCCACCTCACTTTCTTAGATGGATGACAACAAGGCAAAACAACTGCCTGGTGACTGGTTATGAAACCTCCATTTGGATTTACATTTGGTTAGCATATACTAAGCTCCCCCACTTCATGGACAAAACCCTTATATTAGTCAAAGAGTATTCCACTAATATAGGAGGTCCCCACTTGGCTAGCTAGCACACTTAGTTCCTCTACCAAGGTTAATATAAATGGAGGACTCCCTTAAGATGGAAAGAGAAGCCAATTAGTCTCATATAAAGACTCAGTCAATTCTACATTGAGGCATGTAACCTACATACATAAACACCTTCATTTGTATAAACCCTAGACATGTTTTTATCCCTGAACCATACTCATAAATAGAAATTCATCTAGTGGACGTAGGCCAATCATAAGGCTGAACTACTTATATCTTCTTGTGAATTTTTTATACTATAATCATACTATTGTTTGTTATTTTCGATTTTGCATTTTCTTAGCTAAGATACCAATCGAATTCCATTTTTAGATGATAAAAGAGTGTTAGCCTATTTAATCTCGTTAATTTCTAAGATTCATTTTAACCTAAACACTTTCAAATACCTAATCTCTCTCTCTCTCTCTCTCTCTCTCTCTCTCTCTCTCTCTCTCTCTCTCTCTCTCTACAACCCTCTGTAGCGTACACATAGGTGAAGCATTGATTTGGGAAATTTAAGTGATAAATCAGGATGAATTTCAATCTGTAAGAATATTATTTAAATATGGATAATTGGCTTCAACGTTCGAATTTTTAGCGATTTGTGGTTGGGTCGTTCGCTTTGGTTATTACGTGTCCGACATATGTTCAAATCATACATGTATACATGTAATTCATGCTACGTGTTTCACAGACACACACACACACACACACACACACACACATATATATATATGTATATATATATATATATATATATATATATATATATATATATATTCCACACCATTATGTGATTACGTGCATGTCATATGAAAATTGGGGATCGTGTAATTGATGATTTTATCATGTGTGTGGGCCATAAAATGCAGGTATAATTACACAAAAAATATTATGACTTTCATCCTTTATAAATAAATTTTGATTTTAAAAGAATGATATTTGATGATTTATACTTAGTAGATGTTAGGCATCCCTCATCAAAACAATTTCTAGATGGGGTGCACATTTTGAGATACATTCTTACCCACTAACTCATTAGCTTTTAAACCATTTTTAGGATAACAAAATGAACCATAGTTCCATTGATAATGAAAGTTGAGTTTTTTTGGGTTCGTGGATCCTAGGAGGATGGATGGTAAGAGAGAGGTAAAAGGTTCATACAGTACCGAAAGAGGTGCACTGAAAATTTCATATATGGATTTGGGAAGTGTTAATATATGCTATGAGGTTATAGGTATTATAATATTAAATAAGGATTTAGATTGAGTGATATATTCCTAAATTTTTTATATTTTTCATGAAGTATAAAAAAGTAACATTTATATTACTGTACTAGATTGTCTAGCTTATGCTATTCCAGTTTATATTTTCAAGTCATTCTTTAGTATCGTGTTGATTGTGGTTGTGGTGTGTTCCATTTCACTCAGTGTGGGTATTATTATGAACACAATACTTTATTTTTTGGAAAATTAATTGAATTCAAAGAAATTACACAAAGAAGTTGCATAAACTGCTATGGCAGTGCAATAAAGTGTTGTATATTGTCTTGGAGTGAGTGATGTACAGTACTCCATTGTAATGCCACATCAATGTGTTTAACTTATTTATGTAATTTCTTTTTACCAATAGAATTACTTATATACTAAAATTCTTTGTCACAAATAAGTTTCACAAACTAATAGAGCAGTGCAATAAAATGTTGTACACTGTCTTGGAGTGAGTGATGTATAATACTTCATTGCAATGCCACATCAATTTGTGTGACATACTTTTGTAATTAAGTATTATACATCACTTTGTTTTATAATACTTTGGGGCCTCTCAAGAGGTGACACATTTCCCCATTAAAGGAAAAATGAGAGGTCGACGGAGATAAAATATGCTCGGCCATGAATAAGGAGATCAAGTCAGATACAAATATGTTAACGGTGTTAATTAACGGTGTTACTGAATCCCAGTAACTTCAACCATGATCTAGTAATATCACGTGAATGTGTGCCAACAATCATGTTTATCCCACTTGCACACGTAAGGAAATTACGCGATATCCCACGTTTATCGTGCTATAACAAACTCATCATTATCTGTCCTAAAAATATATAAAAGGTGTAACTGCCAGACCTATAAAGGCACTCCATATGTCCCACTATATTATCCCTATAATAACTACCTAACACTCAACCCCATAGAATTAGGGATCCAAAATTATTCTACCCGACGGCCATAGTCTAAACCCTAAGGAGAGAACTCAAAGAACTTGTGACCATTTATGGAAATCACCCGTTGAAATTACATACAATCAACATTGAACTTTAGACGTTGGCAATACCTTGGGCTAAACCAGGTTAACTTCTTGTATCCTTATTAATCTCTCACCTCTTTATATTCCTCCTAAATTAGTTAATTGGTAGTAATAATTTCTTTATTTTTTATTGTTTATTATTGGAATTTCCCAGCAAAGATCCCTCAATCTAAATACGAATTTTAGACGATAACAAATTGGTCACATCTATGGGAAATGACAAGTCATTTAATATTTCCTACCATTTTCTAATCCGCAAATATTATTTTCCTTTTTCCCACGTTCCTTTCAAATTCTAGGAAATGACCAAAACTCTAAGAGTAGTGGTGCAACATAAGGAAATCAACCCTCCACACCTATGGGAATGGGTGACTTACAATGAATTTTAATGATCCTGACAAAACTCCAGGAGGTAATGTGCGAGGGTGTGAAATAGTAGATTCGTACGCTCCAAGCTGGACAAAGTAGGTTCGGGGTGGATCCGATCACCCCAGTGGAAAGAAGACCCTCAGACAAGATAGGAAAAATGCTACCTCTTTCCCCCTATATAGATAGGAGACACAATTAAAGAGCTCAAGCACTAAAAAATATAAGGAGATTGAACCTAAGCTCAGAAGAAGAAAGAAGAAGGTCCAGATACAATGGATCACAAGAAGATAGGTCTTATCGCTCGGGAGCCACCTCCTCCTTCAGAAATACTGGGTATGATGATGAATAATCTTTCTCCAAAGAGAGAACCTATGTACTGGAAAAGTTGAGTAGAGGGTCAGAGTATGATTATCTGGGCCCACATAAAATGAGGCGACAATAATATGGAGGTCCCAGAGAGAGTAGTGAGCATAAAAAATAACTATCTCGATCTATCACTAGGAGAACATAATGTTCGGTCAGGTCTAGAATGATCATGAAGGGATTGGCCCGAGCTGAGTAGACTTCTCAGGAAGAGAGCTCATCTGAAAGTAGAGGTTGATCAGGAAAGACAATCGTGATTAAATATAAGCAAGAAGTCAAACCCCCAAAAGGATACATCCAATGATAAAAGACTATTTGGGAGAAATGACTAGATCCAAGAACCCTTTGCACAGAGACTTCGTGAAGTGATTCCCTTTCACTCCGACGATTATTGATTATTCGACACCTATGAAATTCAAACCACCAGTCATTACGCCAACATACGATGGCAAAACATATATAATATTGCACGTAGAGCTGTATCAAGCTGCTATTGACATCTATTCGATTCTAGATGAAACACGTTATCGAACATTTTCCAGCACGATCACAGGATTAATACAAATTTGATATAATAGCTTCCCTATGGACCGATCTCAAGTTTCAAATAGCTGTCCGATCTTAGTCATCAATTTTTATTTTGGATCAAACCCCGACAAAAGAGTGTCCCACTACTCAATGTTAGGCACAACGTCGATAATACTACACACGAGTTTATTATGCACTTTAATAGTGAAAATTTAGAGGTGGTGGATTTTGATTAACGGACTTCCATATCCATGATAATGAGTGGATTACAACCATGAAAGCTATTTTGGGCGTTGGCTAAAGAAAAACCAAAAATAATAACGAAACTCCTGGCCAAAAGAGGAAAAATCAAGAATACCGAGGAGGCCATGGAGGCTACGGAGTTAGGACACATAAAGGCTATCACTATTGAGAACATCAAAAATAAGGAACATAAGGATAAGAAAATTGAGAATCCAAAAAAGTATGATGAGTACACCCCTTTGATTATAAGCGTTCATCACATACTTGAGGAGATCTGAGGAAATGAAGACCTGAGGTGGCATAGGAAGATGGAACCTCGACTAATCATGGGGACAAAAGCATGTACACCGAGTTACATAAGGACCATGACTATAATAAAGATAACTTCATATCTCTAAAGAATGAATTTGAGAGCTTGATCAGGAGATGAAAACTGCCAAGGTATGTGGATTAGGATGGCGGAACTGATTATGAAGACGAGCGAAAAACCTAGAGACGATTAGAATCTCCTTGTAGAAAGGCAGATGGGAAGAAAACAAGAAGATATGAAGATTCAGAAGGCGACTCGGATATGCCAAAGATACCCAAGGAACCTATACATGGAGTCAAAATGATCTCTTTTGGAAGACATTTTATAGCAGGTGGAGATATTGGAGGGGGGCGTGAACTTGATAAAAGAAAGGCATTCCTAAGGAATAAGCGTGGATACCCATTCTAGGAAGGTAAATAATGATAGCTATGTTGCTGGATTTTATAAGGATGATTTATCTAGCATCTCATACCCGCACGATGACCCTCTGGTTATCACTATGCTGGTGAACGAGAGCAAGGTAGCGAGGATACTCTTCAATAATGGTATATTATAAAACTTCATTTTTTTAAAACTATTTTAGAGGTCTGAGGCTTAAGGATAGCAAGATGGAGTCCTATCATAGGCCACTGATTAGTTTCTTCAAGGAAAAGCTATACCCTATGGGAACTATCAAATTGGAAGTCGTGGTCAACGTCTGGATGACGTGCCAAATAGAAAAGATATATTTCTTTGTCCTAGATAATAATCTTTATTCGCAATATAACATCATATTCGATAGGGTATGGATAAAGAAGTTTGAATGTGTCCCTTCCATAATGAACCAATATTTAAAGTTCACCACTCATTATGGGGTCAGTGTGGTCAAAGGGAACTAAGTATAGGCTTGGGAATGTTATTACACCTCGTCCAACTAGGAGGATGAGAAAAAAATATAGACGACTTGCCAGATTATAATGATAGATCCAAGAGATGAGGAAGAACTAGTTAAAAGGCAAGTTATTGCTGAAATCGAGTCTATTGACCTTAATGACGAGCACCCAGAGAAGACTGCTCAGATTGGGTCATTGCGCTAACCCGAACACAAGAAAGACTTGATCAACTTTCTTAGATAGTGAAAAATCATGTTTGCCTAGAGTCATGAACATATTCCATGAATTGATCCAGATTTTATTTATCACGAGTTGAGTATAGTCAAAGGTGATAAATCAGTAAAACAAAAACGACGGGTCTTCGACCAGGAGAAGAACATAACAGTGTAGAAAGAAGTGAAAAACTTACAGAAGGCAAACTTCATAGAAGACGTCAAGTATCCAGAATGGCTCTCCAAGATGGTGATGGTCTGGAAGAATAATAACAAATGGCATATGTGCGTCGATTTCACTGACCTAAATAAAAAATGCTTGAAAGATCACTACCCACTACCCAAGATTGACCAGTTATCCATGCCACCTCAGGGAACGAGATGCTTAGTTTTATGGACGTTTACTCAGGGTACAATCAGATCGATATTAAATAAGAGAATTGGGGAAAATGTCATTTATCACCTATAAAGGCACTTACTGCTACAACGTCATGACTTTTGACCTTAAGAAGGCTATCGCAACATATCATAGACTAGTGAACAACGTGTTTGAAGAGAAAATTGAAAAGAATATGGAAGTGTATGTGGACGAAATTCTAACGAAGAGAAAAAGGTCGTTCGATTAAATCAAAGACTTACAACATACTTTTTATTAATTTGAGAAACACAAGATGAAGCTCAACCCGACAAAGTGTGTCTTTGAGGTAAAAGAAGGGGTGTTCCTAAGTTTTATAGTTAATCAAAGAGGGATTGAGGTCAACCTTAATAAAATCCAAGCAATGATCAACATACAATCCCCAATAACTAAGAAAGAAGATCAGGGACTAACGGGTCACGTGCGACACTTAACATGTGCATTTCTAGAGGCATTGACAAATGTCTTCCATTTTTTAAGGTGTTAAGAAAAACTTTTGAATGGAGCGACAAATGCAAAACTGCATTCTTGGATTTAAAATGGTACTTGGGATCTTCACCACTGTTATTGAGGCTAATTTCGAGAGTGGAGCTCAACCTCCATTTTTTCGTATCTGAATCTATAATGAGTTCAATTCTATTATTTAAATAGGAAGGAGTACATCGACCTATGTCTAACTGGTATCCGAGGTTGGAAAAATTATATATTACATGGATCAAAGTGTCCAGGAGGATGAATTCATCATTTTAAGCCAAAACTATCTTTGTCTATATGGACCTTCCCCTATGATAAGTCCTTAATAAGCTTGAGAAATCAGGTAGACTTTTAATTGGGGCCGTAGATCTAGGAGAATACGATATCCAATATTAACCGAGGGAAGTAATCAAAGGCAAAGCTGTGGCAGATTTAATTGCCTAACTTACATATGAGGAAAAACCAACTGAGTAGATGTCTTCATAGAAGAGCTCAACGATCGAGGAAAGAAAACTTCTATAAAAGATAGCCTATTCCCAAGTTAGGCCGAGCAGATTTCTTCGAAAGATTGCTCACAACTTTAGCCAAACGAGAAGACTACCGCAATAGATAGTCCGAACACTCAATTAGTTGATCAAAGTAATGATATTCCAGAATCATCAACTAGGTAAGAAGAACTGGCTCGTGACTTAGAGAAAATGAAGAAACTATTTAGGCACCAAAATCTGATCGTAGGGGAGTTTGAAGAAGAAGTCCCTATATGGAAAATGTTCATAGATGGTTCATCCAACACCACTAGAATTGGAAGAAATCTAATAATCATGACACTAGATGAGATCGATGTGGAATACACCCTTAGGATATAATTTCATGCCTCGAATGACGAGATAGAATAGGAAGCACTTATAGCCAAATTTGGGCGAGCCTTATCTCTTGGAGCTAAACACATATTGGAACACATCGACTCATAATTAGTGGTCAATAAAGTATTAGGAATTTATAAAGATAGGGAGGAATCCATGATAAATACTTAACCAAGAAAAAATGGTGGTTATCAAAATTCTCAGGGGTTAAAATGGTTAAGATCCCAAGAGAAAGAATGCTCAAGCAGATGCACACACCCAATTAGCATGAACTAAAAGAATAGAACTACGAAGACTTGTTCGAGTGGAGATTCTCACACATCGAAGCACTGATGAAAATAAAGTCAACGTTATGGAGCTAGACATTGAATCATCGTGGATGGTTCCGATAAGAGATTACATAAAAACCGATGTCATACCAGTAGACCCTAAAGAAGTAAGAAAGCTCCGTTACAAAGTGACGAACTAGGTCCTGGAAGGAGGAATTTTATTTCGGAGGGGATATATTGTCTCATTGCTACGATATGTTCATCCCACCGAAGTAAATGATTTGATTAAAGAGTTACATGAAGGATATTGTGGAGAACATTTAATCAGAAGACCGTTAGTAAAATGGATGGCTATGAAGAGATATTACTGGCCTACTATGAAAGAAACTTGCGTTAATTATGCTAGAAAGTGGGACAAGTTTGACAAAAATGTGCAACTAGCTGCAGAACTCTAGGTGCATCACTTATGCTGATCACATCCCCTTGGCCATTTGTAACGTGGGGGATAGATCTGGTCATCCTCTTAGCAAAAACTAGGGGGAGGTTCAAATATTTAGTGGTAACAGTGGATTATTTCACTAAATGGGTTGGGGTAGAGCCCCTAGTTGAGATATCGTACGAAAGAGTTATCCAATTCATCTAGGAAAACATTATTTGTCGATATGGGATGCCATATGCATTCATCACTGAACATGGCACTCAATTAAATAACAAGGGAATCGAAGATTATTGTGCACACTCCAAAATACAAAAGTTTCACTCGGTACCAGGCCATCCGTAATGTAACAGGCAGACAAAGGTGAATAATAAAACTTTACTTGATGGAATGAAGAAAAGGCTTGATGATGCAGAGGGGAACTAGATTAATGATCTGCAGAGTGTTGTCTGGGCTTATCGAACAACATCGCGCACAACAACATGTGAAACCCCATATATGCTATCTTTTACAACAGAGGCAGCAGTACAAACATAAATCGAATTGTCTATATAATACCCCAAATTTCTACGCATTTATGATTCAATTAATTAGGAAAGTACGTTTTAGTTAAATTACATGTGTGACATAATGTGATTAAATAATAAATGTGATGTGATAAGCACCCAAAAGTGTCTATTTTATACCTCCAATAGATGCATTTTAGTCACTCATTTTAATTAAAATTGGCCTTATGTTCGTATTTATCTATGTTACAGGTCAATCAGCAGTCGCAGTATTAAATGATGCTAAATCCAATCAATTGCGATAAAGAAGTGGCTAAAAGCATTCAATGAAGAAATCAAATGAGAATGTGAAGTCAGAGTCCCATTGAGCTTGCCCGGAAGAGTTCTGATGCTCCAAACCAGTCTCGTAACCTTAACCTAGCCAAGACCAAGCCCAGTCCATACCCTGAGCCTGTTGTGTGTTGAGTTTGTACCTTTTTAGATTTTCTTAGATTTTTATTTTGAGTCATTTTATTTTTAGGATTTATTGTAGATTTATTTAGGATTTTTAGAATTTATTTGGATATCTTATTTTTATTAGTGTATTTTTAGTTTCATTTCTTGATTTTTTATTACTTTTTAGTTTTTATTTTATTCTATTTTATTAGGATTAGTTTTTAGGATTTTATTTATTTTTTTTAGATTTTACATTTTTAGGATTTTAGTTTTTAGTTTAATAGATTTTTATTTTTATTTCTTTTTAATTTCATTTTTTTATTTGAGTCTTTATTTTATTTTTAGAGTAGTATTTTATTTTTAGATTTTTAGTTTTGTTAGTTTTATATATTTTTTTTAGTTGTATTAATTTTAGGGGTATAAATTAAACACACACTAAATAACCCCAAACTTAAACACACCCATATATCCTACACCCATACACTCATATACACACTAATATAACCCTCACCCTCACCCTCACCCTCACCAAACTTCCATACACCCTCTCACACACTACCCCCTCCATCACTATTCATCATCAACCCCATTCACCTACAACTTTCTCTCTCCTCCACCATTAACAAGCAACCTCATTACCAACCACCACTCCAACCCGTGACTAACCCGAGACCAACTCAACTCCAATCTTATCTCCCATTTTAACCTGCCGGCGTCAACACCACTAGAACTGCCACCACCGGCAACCTGCTCCACCAAAGAAACCGAACCCACTAGCAACCCTTCCATACCCACATGCTATGAACCCGTGGACCTATACCATTTCCAAACCAAACCCGAAAAAAAATGACTTCGAAACCCGATTCTCATCCAGCCTGTCTCAAGATCCGGAACCTCAAGCCAAACCTCAACTATCCTTACCCATTTCCCATTTGTGACCCAAGCCAAAACGATTTCTTTCATCTGCCAAAAACCCAATCCCTTTAAAATAGGAACCAAATTCAAGCCAAATGACATCCCAAAAAAATCTCACTATTCAACAATAGAAATCGTGGCTTATAAAAAAAAAGGTATCAGCTCATTCAAAAAAAACTCTCAACACAGCAACAGAGGGAGAGACACGTAGAGAGAGACACAGAGTGTATATTATATTCAGTTTAGGGTCATGAAAAAATTCTAGAAAAATATAAAAAATTAGTTTAGTTTTAGAATAATTTTTAGGATTAGTTTCGAGTCTTCTTTTTGTAATCAAGTGTTGAAAATTGTGAAGAATTTGGACGCATGTCAAGGCGCATTTGAAGACAAATTTGTGAAAAAAAATTGCGTATTGTATTTCTACATTCTCTTTTCAATTTATTCCCTTCTTGACATATTATTTATTGTTCTTTTTGCACAAATGAGAATGTTTGGCTAAACACCTCGTTCAAGGGGTGGGATGCACTGCGAATGATGTTAATTTAATTAATTGGTTTCATTAATTTTATATTCCTAGGTAAATTAATTTTAACTGTCACCAATTAATTTATGTAACGAGAGTTAGTAAATTAATTGAACAAATTAATGTTTAAATTTAGGAATCGAACTAGAGATAGGTTTTTTCGATATTTGAATATTAATTCGGTGTTGAAATTGAGGATTGATATTGTTTTCGTTAAATTAATCCTAGTGGGTAATTTTATGAAAATAGTGTAGTAGTACACCACCAAGTCCTTGTAAGGACACATCAGTGTAGACCAGGTATTCCACCCCTAGCTTGGGTAGTGCTAGAACTGGTGCTGAAGTTAGTTTGTCCTTCAGCTTAACAAAAGCCAATTGGCAGGCATCATCCCATATAAATGACATGCCTTTGCGAGTTAAATTTTTCATCGGACCCACTATCTTCGAGAATCCGTGAATAAATCGCCTATAGTATTCTACCAGCCCCAAGAAACTATGTATCTCTATCGGTGTCGTGGGTTGTCCCCTCTCCTTTACCACTGACACTTTTCCTGGATCTACTGATATCCCCTATTCACAAATAATGTTCCCCAAAAACTAAACTTCTCTTAGCCAGAACCCACACTTATCATACTTTTCATACAACTCGTTCTCTCGAAGTGTCTGCAAAACCAGCCTCAAGTGCTTGGCATGCTCCTCCTCAGTCTGGGAATAAATTAGGATGTCATCAATGAAGATAATGACAAACTGATCTAAGAACTCTCTGAACACCTTGTTCATCAAGTCCGTGAATACAACTGGTGCGTTGGTTTGCCCAAATGGCATAACCCTGAACTCATATGATCCATATCGTGTCAAGAAGGCAGTCTTAGACACGTCCTCCTACCTGATATGTAACTGATGGTATCCCGACCTCAAGTCTATCTTCGAGAAGTAGGTATCACACCTCAACTAGTCGAATAGGTCATCAATTTAGGGCAACGGATACTGATTTCGTATCGTGACCCTATTTAATTCCCGGTAGTCCACGCACAACCATAACGACCCATCTCTCTTCTTTACAAAAATTATGGGAGCACCCCAAGGAGAGGTACTCCTACGGATGAAGACCTATCCTAATAACTGGTCGATATGATACTGTAACTCCCTTATCTCCGTCAAATCCATATGGTAAGGTGCACGGGCGATCAGCCGAGTGCCCAACATCAAGTCTATCACAAACTCTATCTCTCTGATAGGCAGTAGCCTTGGTATATCCTGAAATACATCAGTGAACTCACGAACAACGGGAATCGAGTAAAGTGGAATCACCACCTCCTTAGAGGTCTCCTCCTCTATATAATATAAATGGGTGGACGAACCTCCCTCTAAAAACATCTCCTGGCCCGGTATGGGAAACACAATACTATGACTATAACAGTCAATCATCGCCTTATACATAACGATCTAATCCATCCCGATAATAGCATTATACTCGTGCAGATCTAAGACAAGCATGTTGGCTGATAAGATCAATCTCCCAATCTGTATGCCCACTCCCGAACATATAAATAATATCAAAGACCTATAGCCCAATGGTGAGTCTACACTAGTAACGGTGCTCTCTATCGTGTCGAATTTCCCCGTGGCCCGTGCAAAACTAGTGGCAATAAAACTATGTGAAGACCACGTGTCAAATAATATCTGCTCCAAAGTCTCCTGAATAGAAAATGTACCCTCAACCGTGGGTTGATCCTGGGGAACTGCGGTCTGGTGGACATTGTAGACATGCCCATACTACAGCTGTCCCTGATGGATCAGAGATGTTAGAACGGCTGGCCAAGCTGGTATCTTTGGTGGTGCTGGGATGGTGGCTAGGAATATCGATCACTAGGGCTCACCCTGCTGGTGCTGGTGCTGGTGCTGAGGGGCTCGACCCTTTTGAGAACAATCCTGACATTTGTGGCCAATGTTTCCATAACCAAATCACCTCCATGGAAAGTGTCATCCCCTCTGCCTCTGCTTCCCTCGGCCCTGATGGTCGTTACCACCCCTCCCTTGGCCCTGCTGAAAATGCTGGTGACCTTGTTGGCTAAGCTAGACCAGCCTAAAACGTCCCTATCCCTACAGCATTTACCTAATCTGAACCTCTTAGCAGGGTCCCCTAGTGGGAACTTTGCTCACCCTATCTCTGCTAACCCTGAGCTGGTTGTGCCCCACTGGTACCATTACCTACTTTCCTGCCCTGCTAGCTAGACTCCCCCACTCATTTGCTTACCTTCTGATGGAAGTGGTGATCCTGGAAGTATAGTAGGCCAACGTTAAGTGCATCCGTATACGTACCCAAAGAAAGGTTACCCAAAATGTGCTAACGGATCCTCCAAGTCAAGCTTTCCATAAACATATGAATTTTCATCCCCTTAATAGGCACCTCATCCGGTACCAGATTAATCAATCTCGTAAACTCTTCTTCATACTACACAACTGTCTTCCCCTCCTGGGTGAGATCCAGTATTTTTCGTATCATCTCAGTCTGAACGGCGAAAGGAAAATATTTTCGGGCGAACTGCACCCAGAAGACCTGGATAGTCATGATGTCTCTCCCCTCGGTAGTGTTAATAGACTCCCACCACTGCAGTTCTGCTCCCACTAGCTTAAAAGTAGCTAGTATTTGCCTCTGAATCTCAGTGCACTCGTACATCCTCAAGTGGTGTTGGATGTCCTTTTTCTACTGGCTTGCTACCACAACATCAGAATTCCATGCGAACTCTAGAGTATGTGCCTTCTGAAAAACATCTCTAACTCGCTGCCAAGAAGAAGGGAATGCGAGAGTTGGTGTTGGGGCCACCATCGATGCCTGGGGTGGGGCCTGTTGTACTATGGCCAATGCTGCATTTACTACCTGTACTATGATAGTGGCAACCTCTGCAGCATTCATCGTGCCCTGGGCCGGAGATGGCTGGGGCTCGGGATGAGCATCCCCAGGAACTTGCTGAGCACATCTGGGAGGCATCTAAAATGAGAGAGAATCTTTATAAGTCCACAATAGATATCTCGAACAGCTGAAGATGTAAAATGCGCAAATAATGAATACAACAATCCTAAATATAGGGCTCTATATCAAAGAAAGCTACGGTGAAAGCATAATAAGTTGTAAAGATCCTAAAGGACTCTAGAACATGATGCTCTGATACCACCTGGGACACCCCGCCTAATTAAATACTAGGTGATCAGTCCTTTATTAAATTAGTTCCAAATATCCAGTTGGTTCAGAATATGTATCACTGTCGAAAACATTTTTATTAACACTAACCACCTAATATTTAAAAAGGTTGATGCCAAAACTTCATCTTTTAATTAATATGAAAAAATTAACCAATCATCAATCAGATTAACGAATTACTAATCATACACCATTCAAATGCATCTCATATGAAATAAATTGACTAAGGTAATAAATGAGATTGGAGTAAACCTTCCAACCTAAATTCCAAATATAATAATCCAACAAATGAAAGGATTAAATAAATAGATCCACAAATCTCTAATTGTCTGAAAAGTAGAAAGGGGCGACATGCCCTAAGTAAAATAGCTAACTGGAAATGGAGGAATGTGAATAATAGAGGCATCTACTACAAAGTCATGTAACTTCCACAGCAGCTATAGGTCGTCAAATGAATGGAACTCCTACCCTTGGTCTCCCTGTGGCTGGGCACTTAAAATGATTTGATAAAAGAAAAGATATTTGTAATAAACGGGTCAAAGCCCGAGATGAAAATAGTTCAAAAATGTGCAAGTGCTTAAATGAAAACAATACCACATATAGTGTACATGTTAGATCCTCTTACTCTCACTTGAGATTCTCACCTCTCTTCTAATCAAGGTTCTAAAAAATGCGGGGCGTGTTCGAGGCGTGGAGGCCAAGCCTTAAGTCTTAGAAGCCTAGGCGGGCCTTAGGCGTAAAAAGGCGTTTAGGCATTTTTAATATATTATAATATTTTTTAACCATAACATGGCTATTAAAATACTAAAATTTTAAATATCATAAAAATATGTCTGAATATATGCAAATTAAAATACTATTTGATTATTTTGGATGAGATAATGGTCCGGTTAGTAAATAAAATCTTTAAAATGCGATATCGTTTCACTAAAGCACTGTTGTTTTTAGAAAAAAGTGCACCTTAAGGGTTTTACTAAGAACAAGGTGTAAAAAACTTAAGGCGAGGAGTTTGTCCTAAGCCTTAAGCCTAGGCGTGCGTAGACGGAGCCTAGGTGAGTTTTTTAGAACAGTGCTTCTAATATGCACACCTAACGCGTATATTTAACCCATCCTAGTTATGATGCCCCGCCTTAATAGTTCGAAGATAACTATTATCACAACAATAATTTCGTGCATTTACCCATATCACCCGTATCCCGTATTACCACATGTTTAAGGATAGAGTTATTCATATACATAACCGTTATTATCATAGGTATTCTTTTCCTCACTAAGAACATTTTAAGTATCATTATTTCCATATCTACTAATTACACACAGTATACATATATTTATTACACTATATAATCCTTCAACCCTAGGTTAGTACCCCTTGGTGCAATACATACTTTGTTATCATGTCCCGATGCATCACTCACTACATAGAGGGCTATATGTTCAATCTGTTGCGAACCATAAAAATAAACACATATAATGGAGGCGAGCATAGTTCCAAGCCCATGGGGTATGAACATACCTACTGTGACACCTCGCCTAATTAAATATAGGGTGATCAGTCCTTTATTAATTAAATTCAGAATATCCAGTTGGTTATAATGCATCACTGTCAAAAATTATAAATTTTACATAATTAAAACTAACCACCTAATATTTAAAAAGGTTGATGTCAAAATTTTATCTTGTTTTTAACCATCATCAAGTAAGGAAAATAATTAACTAATGTTATTCATCCCAAAAACATAAGGAAAGAACTACCGGAATCAAAATAAAGAACTAGAGTAAACACTTCCAGTCAAAATCCCATACAATAATCCAAAGCTATGAAATAAAATTTTACTAACAGAATAAAACATCTACATCTCTGCATAGAAAATAGGAAGGGACGACACGTCCAACTGAAATAAATAACTGACAGATAAAGAAGAATATACTATGAAGCGTCTACTAGCAATGTCCTATAGCTTCCACAGCAGCTACAACTCGATAACTGAATCGAACCTCCTAATCTTGGTGTCCCTGTGGATGAGCACCTAAAATAAAGGAACAAGAAAAGAGATTTGCAGAAAAATGGGTCAGAGCCCGAGTTGAAAACAGTTTAAATATAGCAAGTGCTTAAATTGATTAATTAGTACAATATTATTCATGTCAACTTAGCGTAGTCACTTGGAATGCTCACCTCTCATCTAGTGTGCACACCTAGCGAGCCTAACTACTCATATTAGTCATGATACTCTACCTGACTAGACGTAGTGTAAGAACTATACCGAATAAAATATCTAAACAACCCCAAGACAATCCATTTATATTATTTAGGGATAGGTTCAAAGATGCTTTAACTCGTTCTCATAACATTCTTAATTTTCAACTAGTGAATCAGTACGTATATATTTTAATAAAGTGGCCAACATGAAACACAGAATAGGAACTCAGTATACATATATAAAATCTCACTATGTATGCATACAAATATATATATCAATACTGCACCCATGATTGAGAAACCCTCGGTGCTAGGCATACTCGGTTATCTAGTCCCATTGCAATGCTCACGTATGAAGGACATTAGGTTCCATATCTCAGGAACCAACAAAACATATACACATATTGGAGGCAAACATAGTCCCAAGCCGATAGGCTAAGCACATACCTATGAACCCATACGAACGTCACCACTATCGTTCTCACAGATAGCCCGTAACTAGGTTCCATGCTCTAGTGGTACGACTCGAAATCCCCCAAAGGCACACAAGATATGGTCGTCCACAATGCGCTAACCTTCATTCGATAGCCAGTAGCGAGGTATGTCATACACATAACATTCCAACTAATAAGCATGCTCACAACTTATTTAACTTAATAGGCATTCACGCAACCCAATTACCATAATACGTAAGTAATATTCGCGTCCCTACTCTCCCTAATATATACATATATATATATATATATATATATATATATATATATATATATATATATAACCTCTTTAGGACTTACATTCTCTCTTAGGTTTCCATAGAAGCTCAATACCTCGAGTATCATTACACATTTAATTCCCTAAAACTTTGGGTTTTAATTCACCCATTACTCACGTGGGTTAATACACTCGCTTGGATAAACCTAAGATGATTTTTAACTCGAACATACCCTAAAATCCCATTCTAGAATCTCATTAGAATTCAAGGGATTCTCATTCGAACGAGGTCGTTCGAACGAAGTTCCAACTTCGAACAAACTCAGTAACTTGTTAGAAGGGTCGTTGGAAATCTTGTTAGAAGGATCGTTCGAACGACCTAGGCAGGTCTTCGAACGATATTTTCGAATTGGCCCTATTCTTCCCCAATCTCATTTTTCTCCAATTTTCATTCTTTAATCTCATTCCAAACTCAACCTAATACTAATGTAATTATTTCTAAACTATTCTAAATTACCATAGGACACTTCCTAACACAAATTAGAGGTTAAATCCTTATGGAATCAGGGGAATCCAACAAAATACTCAAGTTCATATAAATCTTATTGAGTCCATATATAGTTTTGGCTCAATTCCGGACAAAAACATTTATTCATAGGATAGTATTTAATTATAATATTCTGAAGCCTATGAAGTGTTTGTTGAAGACGTAGCGGAAAAGAGTATAAAGCCTCATCAAATATGCCGGTTTGCGTGCCTCGTTTCTATGTCATCAACTATGGTTCCATGCTCCCAAGGTATGAATGCAATATTATATATATAGGAGCTTGGAACAAAGTTTATTGGGTGTTAGGTTTTATAAAAACTGGGTTTTGTTTTAAGAAAGAATTAATTAAAACTTTAAAATGAGTTTATAAAGTTTTCTGGGCTAAAATCGAATTTTCCAAACTTTCTAGTTTTTCGTTCGATAGAGTCGTTCGAACGAGATTGTCGTTCGAATGAAAATGTCGTTCGAACGAACTTGCCAACGAGTTCCCATATTAGGCCTCTGTCATGTCGTTTGATATGTCGTTCGAACAAACCTTCTGTTCGAACGAGATATCCAACGATATTCTAACGAGTTCAATCTGGAACATCGTTAGAAGTCTCGTTCGAACTAGATTTCGTTCGAACGAAATGTCGTTCGAACGAGATGCCAGGCGGGAACAGTTTTTGGCAATTTTTTGGAAGTTTTGCACCCACTTCCTCACTTGGTTTTTAACCAACTTTTTCAGACTTTAATATGTGCGGGAAGAACATTTTCCAATCTAACTTTTCCTAACCATTTTTATCTCTTAGAGAGAGTTTGAGAGAAAATTGTTTTAAGGAAAATGTTCATGTTTTGAGTGCTAATTTTCAAAGAGAAATTCACTTACCACTCTAGTTTGTACACCCATATTGTTTATCCAAGTTCTTATATACATATCAATTTCTTGGAGTTTGGCACCGGTTTTCTCTACACCGAATTGAAGAGAAGTTTCGGGTTTTTCTTCTGCCTCCCACAAAGAAAGAAGAAGTGTTTTATGTTGTTTTACCCGCTTGGAGAAAGGCTTCATGTTAGGGTGAAGGTGACCAAAAAAGTCCTATCGGTGGATTCTGAGACCGCGGTGGTGTTCCAAGGTTATTCCCTAGGAAGAGGTTTTTACAAGAAGAAGCATTGGGGCTTGAGAGGGATCGAGTCGTGTGTTGTAATTGTAATTGTAATTCCGTATCTAGTGGATTTGTGGCTAGGGCCGTCCGAGGTTGTTTCCCGTCTTGGGTTTTTCCTCGTACATCGCGGCGTAGTGTGATTGATTTATTTTATCTTGCAAAATAACGTAGAACGCATGTTTAGAATAATTCAAGATAAAATTTGGTTTAAATTATCACACTCACTTTAATTGGGACTAAATTATATATTGGGTAAAATTTATTTAATTTAAGTCATTTGCTACAATTTGGTTTCGCCTAATTTGCTAATATTGATAAATATGACTTAGGAAAATTCTAGGACCTGGATTGAATTAATTGGTTTAAGTGAATATATTAATTGATTAGTTTTACTTCACTTGGTTGCAATTTTAATTTGTTTAAGGAATTAAAATTAGTTATTTGGATGTTTTAGTTGAACCATCTCCTTTCGCTTCCGCATCGTTTTACATACATAGGAAATAAGCTTTTACAGATTGGTATCAGAGCCAAAGCGATAAATTATTTCGTTAACGGTCTTTTAAATCATTTTTGGCTAAAATGGATTTTTCCCCATTTTCAAAATTTCCTATTTTCGATGGTTCAAACTACGCGTATTGGAAAGCGCGTATGAGATCGGCACTAAAATCTATCGATGAAAGAGTTTGGATGTCTGTTGTTAACGGGTGGTCCCCACCAACTTATTTAGTTGAAAATGAACGTGTTATCAAACCCGCCGATAGATGGACTGAAAATGAGTTTAAACTTGCTAATTTCAATTCCCGTGGTTTGAATGCCTTGTTTAGCGCTGTCACACCGGATGAATTCCGACGTATTATGACATGTGAGACCGCTAAAGAAGCATGGGATATTTCACAATTAACTCATGAAGGAACTAGTGTCGTTAAAGCTTCAAAACTCCAAAACCTCACCACTCAATTTGAAACTATCAAAATGAATGAAAAAGAAACTTTTGATGAATTCTATGCTTGACTTTCTGATATTGTTAATTCATCTTTTAACTTGGGAGAGAAAATACCTGACGACCGTGTTGTAAAGAAAATTTTAAGGTCCCTACTCGATAGATTTATTCCAAAAGTGACCGTTTTAAATTCTTTACCCACTTTAGCCTCTACGAAATTAGAAGAGCTTGTAGGTGATTTACAAACCTATGAACTAGATATGTTTCTCTCTAAAACTGAAAAGAAAATCGAAAAGGACGTTGCTTTAAAATCCCGAAAAGAGGTCATACAAGTAGTAGAGAGCGATAGTGATAGTGACTCGGAAGACATGGCTTTATTTTCTCGCAAATTTAGAAAATTTCTTAAAATTAACAAAGATAAATTTAAAAATGATTTTAAGAAATTTGAATCTTCTAAGCATGACAAGAACAAGAAGATTTCTAAAGCGGAGAAGATTCCTAAAGCCGAAAAGATCCCTAAACCTAGTAATGAAAATTTAGATAGGGACGAGTCTAATAAGTGTTTTGGTTGTGAAGGTTATGGCCATAGGGCTTATGAGTGCCCCACTAAACTAAGGAAAGAGGGTAAGCGACCCATTTCATATAATGCGACCCTTAGTGATAGTGATAAGGAAGAGAAGCCCGATACTAAGAAAAATTTTGTGGCTTTTATGGCTAGTCATGTGAGTGATAGTGAGAACTCATCCATTGATGAAACGTTAACACATAACACTTCCAAGGTCAAAGTTTATGATTCACTTGTTTTTGATGATAGTGAGAGTGGAGAAGAAAGAGAGAGTGAAAATGACGAAGAGGTTAATGTCAGTGAACTTCAAAATGCTTTTCAAGAACTTTATAAAGAATCTATTAAATTAAAAGGAGCTAATTTGAAGTTAGAAGCTAGTTTAAGCGAGAGTGTCAAGGTCGTTGATGAAAATGCTTTAATAGAAGACCTTAGGACATGTGAGAGGACTCTTCGAGAGAAGCTAGAATATGTAGAAGGCGAAAGAGATATCCTTAGGGGTCTAATGGAATCCTTGAAAAATGAGCTTCTTGCTTTTGAAGAGCAAAATGTTTTATTAGAGTCTAACATTTTCGAATTGCAAAATAAATTAAAAGACTCTAGTAATGTCAAATTTGATTTGGAGTGTCGTTCGGAAAAATTAGATAAAATCTTAGGAACGGTCCAAATTAAAAATGGCACTTGTGGTTTAGGCTTCAATACTTGTAATGAATTTACTCATAATGCCCAAACCAATGTTTTAGGAGAATCGTCTAGGAAAGATTTTAGAGATCACTCCATAGGTAAATCTTTTCGACATGCTTTTACTTGTACACATTGTGGTCGAAAAGGTCATCTTAGGAAATTTTGTTTTGATCTTAAACGCATTCCTAGAAAATCCCAACGCAATGCATCAAATGTTTTTAAAATTCCTATACTCCAAGATAATCATTCTTCATTAATTTGTATTAGGAAATCCGACTTGGTTGCCTTGCAAACTAGGGTTTTTGATTCTCATTTACTTTCACATGCTTCCTCCCTTGCTAAATCTAAAGGATGAATGTGTTAGTGTTTGCATACTTTAGCGTTTGTACTTCATGCTATATTCACATGCTAAATGTATGCTTGTTTAGTCATTGACTTGTTTCATATCACATGCTAGAAATTATGACTTGTTTATCTTTTGTATTATATTTCCTTCATTTTGTTTTCATTAAATGAAAAATACAAAAAGATTTTTGTCTATCATTTGAATTTTATCTCTTGGTAACTAAAGCTTAATAAAAAATTCAAATGATTTTTGTTTATCCTTTTGAGTATATATACTTATTTTTGGTGAAAATTGTTAACAACTCAAAAAGATTTTTTATGTGTGTATTTTAGTTTGACACACTTTATGTGGCATATATTTGTGTTTGAATCCCATCTTTTACGCTCCCACGTGACTAGAACTTTTGGTTTAGATTTTCAATCCTTAAAATGTTCTTTACCATGCTTTATATGGAGTAGTTGAATTTTGTATTGTTTAAATGTATTCTATTTTTATATGCATCTTTTCACACATGCACGAGCTCTTTTGAAATCTTAATGTCACATGTTATATTTGAGTTTTTTGAGGTGTTCTCCTACCAATCTAGTCATCTACATATCTATGACCTAGGAGGACTAGTGCATGTAAAAATCCGTTGCACGTGAGCTTTGTGAGATAAAAAAAATTATATATCTAAATGTGTACGGGGAAGGGATCCGAAAGGATGAATTAAATCCTTTGCGATAGTAAGCCACCGTTTATTGGATCTAAAAGAAATACGTGATCCAAAGGCCTAAAAACAGAATATATGGCATTAAAAAGAAAACAATTGCCAAGGCCTATGTTTGTTTGATATATTCATTCAAAAGCAAAAGAATATATATGCTTATTGAGGGAGAATTGGATGGTATATCAACGGTTTGCACAATGTCCGTTTATCCTAGTTGTCTTTAATGTCATGACTCTATTTGGTTTGTAGAATCATCATCATGCTAGGCTTGTATGCATTGTGTATGTTTGTTCATTGAGTTCAATCTTCATATTGTCACATGAGGTTATATTTAACTGTGATGAAGTTTGCAATCAATTGAGAACTCCGTGAACATGTTTTTAAGTGATTGGGTCTAAATTTAATCGTTACCAGTTCACCCCAACACTTATGTTTCCATATGACACATTTTTGCCAGACGAGTGTGAAAGACTACTATTATATTTTGTGTGTGTCATGTGCCTGTTTATATCTATATATTTGTGCGTGTACATTTTTGATATATTTATAGTACATATATATATATGATATTTTGTTTTGCCTTTGCCTTGCTTTTGTTGCCCACATGCCTTCATGTCTTATCACTTTAAGCTTCAACATGCTTTTATGTTTGTTAGTTCTTTATCCTTTGCCTATTCCTGAACAAAAAGGGGGAGAATGATGATAGGGGGAGAAATGGTATCTAATCCTATTATTATCTTATCGTATCTTAGTTTGGGGGAGATTTATCTTAGGGGGAGATGTCTTTCTAAGTAGGTCAAGTGTTTGATAAAGGGGAGAATTAATTTAGGGGGAGTAATTAATTAAAATTTCACTTAATACTTTGATATTCCCAATGCATTTGATGAGTTTGCTTAAGTGTGCAGGAATTATTCTGAGGCAGGAATTATTCTAAAGCGGCATCTTTTAATGGCAAAGTGTTTGATCCTTGTGTTGAGTTAAGTTTGGGTGGGATATGTTTTTGAGTCTAGTGAGCTTTACGGCCCTTTAGGATTTTTGTTTGGTTTTTGTCCCGGAATAGCCAAAGGGGGAGATTATTGAGTCCATATATAGTTTTGGCTCAATTCCGGACAAAAACATTTATTCATAGGATAGTATTTAATTGTAATATTCTCAAGCCTATGAAGTGTTTGTTGAAGACGTAGCGGCAAAGAGTATAAAGCCTCATCAAATATGCCGGTTTGCGTGCCTCGTTTCTACGTCATCAACTATGGTTCCATGCTCCCAAGGTATGAATGCAGTATTATATATATAGGAGCTTGGAACAAAGTTTATTGGGTGTTAGGTTTTATAAAAACTGCGTTTTGTTTTAAGAAAGAATTAATTAAAACTTTAAAATGAGTTTATAAAGTTTTCTGGGCTAAAATCGAATTTTCCAAACTTTCTAGTTTTTCGTTCGATAGATTCGTTCGAACGAGATTGTCGTTCGAACGAACTTGCCAACGAGTTCCCATATTAGGCCTCTGTCATGTCGTTCGATATGTCGTTCGAACAAACCTTCTGTTCGAACGAGATATCCAACGAGATTCTAACGAGTTCAATATGGAACATCGTTAGAAGTCTCGTTCGAACGAGATTTCGTTCGAACGAAATGTCGTTCGAACGAGATGCCAGGCGGGAACAGTTTTTGGCAATTTTTTGGCAGTTTTGCACCCACTTCCCCACTTGGTTTTTAACCAACTTTTTCAGACTTTAATATGTGCGGTGAGAACATTTTCCAATCTAACTTTTCCTAACCATTTTCATCTCTTAGAGAGAGTTTGAGAGCAAATTGTTTTAAGGAAAATGTTCATGTTTTGAGTGCTAATTTTCAAAGAGAAATTCACTTACCACTCTAGTTTGTACACCCATATTGTTTATCCAAGTTCTTATATACATATCAATTTCTTGGAGTTTGGCACCGGTTTTCTCTACACCGAATTGAAGAGAAGTTTCGGGTTTTTCTTCTGCCTCCCACAAAGAAAGAAGAAGTGTTTTATGTTGTTTTACCCGCTTGGAGAAAGGCTTCATGTTAGGGTGAAGGTGACCATAAAAAGTCCTATTAGTGGATTCTGAGACCGCGGTGGTGTTCCAAGGTTATTCCCTAGGAAGAGGTTTTTACAAGAAGAAGCATCGGGGCTTGAGAGGGATCGAGTCGTGTGTTGTAAGTCTATCTGTCTTGTAATTGTAATTCCGTATCTAGTGGATTTGTGGCTAGGGCCGTCCGAGGTTGTTTCCCGTCTTGGGTTTTTCCTCGTACATCGCGGCGTAGTGTGATTGATTTATTTTATCTTGCAAAATAACGTAGAACGCATGTTTAGAATAATTCAAGATAAAATTTGGTTTAAATTATCACACTCACTTTAATTGGGACTAAATTATATATTGGGTAAAATTTATTTAATTCAAGTCATTTGCTAAAATTTGGTTTCGCCTAATTTGCTAATATTGATAAATATGACTTAGGCAAATTCTAGGACTTGGATTGAATTAATTGGTTTAAGTGAATATATTAATTGATTAATTTTACTTCACTTGGTTGCAATTTTAATTTGTTTAAGGAATTAAAATTAGTTATTTGGATGTTTTAGTTGAACCATCGCCTTTCGCTTCCGCATCGTTTTACATACATAGGAAATAAGCTTTTACAAATCTCTTTGGTATGAACCCAGAAATTTCTAATCCTTCAAAACCCCCCAATTAATTTCGTGATTTCAACATTTAATTACCAATATTAACAGTTCTAAGAAGGTAATTTCTTCTACATGCCAACCTATCTCCAATTCATGTGGTTTCTTTACAAATCAGTTAAATTAAACCCTAGTTTTCAGTACAACAATTTTATATCATTTAATCTAAATTGACAGGAATAATATATGCTAAAAGAGGAGCAATATAAACACTTGCCTTGGAATGGATTTTAGATTCTCAAACTAAAATGGGTATGTCGTTGATCCTCTTATCGCGATCTACACTTTGGTGTAATTCTTGGTGGGAAACCTTGAATTCTTGGCTTAGTTCTCCAATTGAGTTCTTCTTCCTCTTTGGTCTCTCTCTCTCTCTCTCTCTCTCTCTCTCTCTCTCTCTCTCTCTCTCAGGTTGAAACTGACAGTAACCTCTAACCCACGTACAACCTTCATTTTAATTCCTGATTTTCGTCCATATAAATTCCCAAAAATAGCAAAAGACCTAAATACCCCTCTGGGGTGTCATTTTGGGCTAAAATGCCCCGGACTCCAAATATAACATCTGAGTAGTGTTTTCTGACTATTTTTACCCTTCTGAACACACTGGCGCACTCAAAATAGTCGTTTGAGTTATATAAAAATAATTTACCTTTTTAACCCCCAAATATATATAAGAGTGACGTGACTCATACGCGCGTCCCGAATAATTATATCTTAATTATCGTGTATCTCATCCCCGACCGTATTATTATTTTCGAAACCATCTATTACGTTTCTCACTACTTTATGTTCAACATATTTATTACTCAACATGATTTTAACATAATTATTTTCGATAATTACTAACTCTCGTCACGCTAGTAATTATTACCATAAAGTCACATTAATTATAAAATAAATTTTCTCTCTTGAATTAATTAATCCAAATTTCCATAATTTCATAATAAAATAAATATGTGTCAAAATATTGGGTATTACATACTTTCCCCCTAATAACAGAATTTTGTCCCGAAATTTAGGAAAAAATGCATACCTGGTAAATAATTTTGGATACTTCATCAGTACGCAAAACTAACTTTCGAGCAAGTCGCTTAATCACTATAGCCCCCGCCTCACAGCATGCTTATTAACCTTTTCAACACTTTTTCAGTTAGAGGGTCAAATCTCAATATTGGCACTTCACCTTGCTCCTACCCGACGACATTCAAATATAATGAGCCTATATGTTCCTCATTATCTCAATATTATTGGGAGGTCGTGCTTCACTACGTGTCAACTACTCGTATTTATCGAAACACAAAACTCCCTTCATGAGAGAAACCATGTGAACATCTTACTACTGTTGTCAGTTCTTCAAATCTCAATTTCTGGTGACGTATCTCTTACGATAGTTAAAAGTTTACACAATGGTCATCGGATTCTAACCCGACCAATCCAAAATTATGATTATCCGCTCTCCTCTAAACAACTCGAGGAAGAATAGTTAAGATTTTTTACACTTCAACTATTGCGCCGTTCATATGCGATGGAATATTATACCCATTAAGAATGTTATCGCTTGTTCATCTAGTAGTTGTTTAATGATTCTTTCTTCGTTGTTGTACTCGAGATTTTTGTTATGAGGTAGGTACGTTCATTCATGCTGTATACAATGTCAAACAATGTATTTTCGTTCCATTATTCTTGACGTCATTGCCATGCAACAAATGATGGTTCTATAGAGGCTTTACCGTTTAATAGTATGCTTATGGGTTATCTATACTTTCTTCGAGTTTTGAACATTATGGATGACGTTTATGCTCGTTTTTTATGGTAGTAGAACTAGTACCATAATGTCTCGTTTTGTGCGACAAGTTATTTATACACCCTTGTTCAGGTACCTCTAATTATTAACCCTCTTGTTGACATCTCTGCTCAGCATGGTGATGGACCAACACCTTCTCTTACTCTATCACCCACACCCTCACCTACTCCTTTGCCTTCTGGTCCACATGCACATCAACATACTCGAGCATATCCCAGGCATATTATTTTCACATCAGAGCTACTAAAGACCTGATTTTGAGGAGTTATTCTCTAATGAGATTGCCTTTGTTCTATAGGACATCATATTTGTGAATTCAGAGACTACGTGACTCGTCATGTCACATCTATGTTCCACTCATGAGATATGTTCTATGTACGAGAGTTGATCCAATTCCCGTTATTGATGCTGCTGCTGCATACGGAGATTGCTCAATTGATGATGTCATAGATGTGGTAGGTTATGATGAGAGATACGTTACTCCCTTTGATGGGTTGATGTGGGATAGTATTTAAGACTTATATTTTTATGTACCTATTTTCTTTACCTTTAGGTTGAGAGTATCGGTGTATATTTATGGATACTATACTTTTGGTTAATTAGGTTATATCGTGTGGTATTTTGGATGTTAGAGGATCTAGGTTGTGTGAGAAGAGAATTTTTTATTTATTTATAAATATCTTGTTATTTTATTTTGCTCTAAACATTTCTTACATGTTTTCATAGATCTTGTGTGGTTATTGTGGTTATATATGTACATCTTATTGATGTATATCACGTTTTTTTTGTATTATCCCAGGATTTTAATGTTGGTTATGAAATAATTCAGGCCTGTTTGATTTTGTATTCAGGCAATTTGAGTGAAACGTTATTTTTAAATACAATTTTAAAATTCAGTTTTTTGTGTTTATAAATATTGATGCGCGTTTGATAAACTTGTTTTTAAATACAGTTTTTTGAAAATTTGACAAAAATTGGCAAATATGTATATAATAAAAATGTATATGTACATACATACATATATTAAGAATGAATAATTATGCGTTGAAAAATAAAAAATAAAAATTATAAAATACATTTTTGCTGTTTTTTGAAAAACTTGATTATAACAGAGAAATATTATAATTCGGTGTTTAAAAACAGGTGTTCCAATCGCAAATTTTTATCAGAATTCTATTTCAACACAGAAAATAAAATTATAATTGCAAACCAAAAAGGCCCTCAATGTTTTTACTTAGCATTCCTTGACTTATGTCTCTTCTAGGATGCATTTATATCTCTTTTACTTCGAGATTTCATGTTATTCTCTCATTATATATATATATATATATATATATATATATATATATATATATATATATATATATATATATGCACTATACCAAATCATGCGAATGGTCCGGATGGTCCATTTCCAAAGTTGGCGTGACCAAGTTCACGACCCAGTATGGTCATGGATCCTCTTGCATGTGGTCATGGATCAAGTCAGTGACTAGTATGGGTCACGGACCATAGCCGTGACCCGGGCGCGACCATTATGGGGCCAAGTTTCCCTCTAAGTGTGATCGCGGATGGGGTCACGATCCAAGTTCATGATCATAAACCAAAATACACACTGGCTTAGTCACGGCTTAGGACCGTGACCATCCTGCGAATCGAGTCAGGAATTTGTGCTGTGATAATAGTCTTATTTTCACACTGACGTGTTAAATTTTGAAGGGGTCACGGCATGTGGTCGTGACCAGTGTCTTTCTACAAAATTACTGTAATACCCCGTATTTTTATGGCTTTTAAAACTGGGGATTTATTAAATTTAATTGAGATATTTATTTAATATTAATCCGAAAATTTATTTTTTAAATATTTACTAGCGTGATGTGAGTTATTAATTATTGAAAATTGTTAAATATTACTGGATGAGTAATGTAATATATGAGATTTATTTTATTAAAATTGTCACAAGTGAATGAAATGGCAATTATGGAAATTTAATTCGGAACGCACCTTTGTCGTGTCAAGACTAAATTATTATTATTATTGAAGTGAATAAATTATAAGTCATCCGTATTGTCGTTTTGAGTGCGCCAAAGTGTCCGAAAGGGTCGAGATAGTCTAAAAAATGTACCCGGGGGTTTAGTTTAGGTCTCGGAGCATTTTTAGGCTTAATTGACACTCCGGGAGAGTATTTTAGACATTTTGTATTTTTGGGTAATTAAACCCATGAATTTTCTTAGTATTTATTAACCATTTAGAGTTGTCTCTTGGGGTTAACAAACACAAACTTAAGCCAACCATTAGAGAAAAAGGTGAAGAGATTTGAGAAGAAGGTGAAGAGTTTTCAAGCTATCCAAGGCCTAGAACTCATCCGATTTCATCGCCACCACCACCAAAACGTAGATCGCACGACGAGGAACGCAACCATATATTTTTCATCAACAATTAAGACCCTTGAATCCCAGACAAGTATCTATCTTTCTAATTTTCAAGTTAATATACCTTCCATGTTAGTCTAGGAATGAAAACCATAAGTTTTAATTGAAGAATTTTATGTTTTGGAAGAGAATTTATATGTGTTGTAAGGAGAATCCATGTGGACTAAAATCTGGATCATATGTAGAGAATTAACCATGAGTTTCGTATGATATTTGGGAAGAAAATCTATACATAAATAGAGGTTGTGATTATTCATGCAAAAAAATTTCTTTTATAAAGAAATCTGAGATTAAACCCCTTTTGATTGATTCGTTGATGATTTATTGATGTAGTTACGTTAAAACTTGTCTATATACATTGCTTATACGTTTGGATAATTTTGATGGGAGTTTGGGATGAAATTTTAGAGGTTTGGAAGGATTAGAATGATTGAACCTGTAAGTTGAATTTACAGCAAACTGGGTCGTGGGCGAACCTAATTTGGAAAATGTGAATATTTACATAAATGACTGTATGACTGTGCATATATTATGTATCTGTGTAAAAATCATGCTTGGGATACTTGCTATCACGGGGGTTTCCGCGCCGGGACAGTCTTATCTCGATTGGACATTTATGGGGGATAACGACTTGTACCCTAGAACATAGGATGCCTTGGTACAGGCTATTTGATTGATAGTCAGACGGTTCTAAGAGATGTGAGGGTATGTGCTGACCTCTTAGTGACTTGGAACTATGCTTCGCTTCCATTTGTTTGTGTATTATGTGAATACAGTCCGAGAGTGATTCCGAACTAGTATTTCCCTTAGTTTGTGTGATACGGGGGACTTGATAGCAGAGTATGCCAGCACCATAGATTTTATATGGGATGCCGATAGTATATATATTATATGAGTGACTAATATATATATACACTGATATGTATGGAAACTTTCTACTTTGCATAAGTAGTTATGCAATAAATAAATGTTTCATCTTTATAACAAGGTTCGTGAATTTGGTAACGGTACTAAATGATTCTAAGATACATAAGAAGATGGAAGAGATAAATTTACTAAACTAAATATCATGGCCTTGGTACTTTTCGAGATAAAACTTCATGGTAATAAGTTAGATAGACCTATGAGATCAGTAGAACGGTAGGAGTGCACACTAGATGAGATGTGAGAATTCTCAAGAGAGTGTCTCATACTAACATGGTTGTGATAGTAACCGGTATGCATTTTAAATACTTGCTAAACTATTTTTAAAACTATTTTACACTCGGGCTCTGACCTGTTTTCTCTCATTTATTTTTCTCTTGTATATATATGTATGTATTACAGGTGCCTAGCCACAGGGGCGTCATGCTTAGGTTCTTTGGATTGGACGTGTTGCAGCTTATGTGGGAGTTGCAGTCCCTTGCTTTAGACGAATTCTTCATCGATTCAGTTCCTAATTTAGTTCTTCATGGTTAGGGCATGTGTCGCCCGATTTCCTATTACAGTTGGATTTGTTAGAGATTTAGGATATTTCAACATTCGGTACTCCTCAAGAGTTAACTCTTGTCAAGATGATTTTATTTATGGTTCTTAAACTTGTTTTGGGTTATATAGATGGTTTAATTCTTGTGTGTTAATTGCCATCCTTAGTATTTATGTAATTCTTAACTGTTGGGTATTAAAAAATAATTTATTGGTATTTAATAACGAAAAAAATGAGGTTTTAATTGGTTTTGACACTTAGCTTAATTATTTAGGGTGTTCAAATTGGAAATATTATTTTACGATAGTGATGCTGAGAATGAACCAACCGTTCACCTGGTTTATAATTTAATAAAGGACTGATCACCCGGTATTTAATTAGGCGGGGTGTTATAGGTGGTATAAGAGCATCCGGTTCTAGTGTCCTTTAGGGTTTGTACGGCTTACTATACTTTCAGCTGAGCATTACTTTGTTTGATATGGAGCCCTGTGTTTAGGATTGTTGATTTCCTTGGTGAGATTTCGTTCTCCTGCTATCACATATATATCAGCGAATATTATTTACCTTCGGGCGTGATCGAACAATGAAGTATGGCAGATGAGGTCCGTTGGGAGAGTAGCGGGAGGCAGACTTAGGAGGTTATGAAGTATGTTCGAGGATAATGACCGTAGTCTAGGTCACCCTTATTATGGCCCGACAGGACAGGACTCTAAATACGGCTAGGACATAGCCTACAATTCCATGTGCTGCTATAATCGAAGGTTATATCAAATTAGACCCACCCAACGTAGTACGCTTGGGAGAGGGTTAAATGGAAAAATTGAGGAGAGTCATCAGTAGAAGTTCTAGAAATGCGGGAATTGGGTGTGTTAACTAACAAAGGCAATATATTCAAAGGCTTGGACATATAGTGGAGTGTGGTTAACTAGAACTGAAAATTTGGGGTAAAATTTTTCTTGACTCAGGGGAGCAAAGTTATAATAGTGGCAGTCAACAACCACTGCCCGCGAATGAGGGTACATTTTCTATCTATGGAGTTATGGGGTGCATAATGATTGTCATTAGGACCTCACATTCATTTGTAGCTATTAGAATTGCGTGGGCCATATGGTTACTAGACTTGTCCATTGGCACTATTATTTATGTAGACTCACCGATGGGTAGTGGGATGCCAATTATGTTCCTTTATATATCAAAACGTGAGTTTAATTTTATCGGGGATTTACGTATTATAGACATGTCCGAGTAGGATGTGATTATTGGCATGGATTGACTTGTTGTATATGAGACTAAGAATGATCGTTATAGCGAGCGTATTGTCTTTGACAAGGGAGTGAATAAGTAGACTTTTATATAAATAGATAAAACCTATTGGGATGTTATATACTATAGACTAAGGACATGAGGAGTTTTGATGACCAACTATTTTAGGTAGTAGTGTATCGGGGGGGTTCCTTATTTGGATTTCGCTCTGCAAGACACCCCACGCATGAAACTAAAGAATGTTGGGAGTCGAAGTAAGTTAGGTCTTTAGAATATCAGTTTATAACCTTTGCCCTTATCAATATATATATATATATATATATATATATATATATATATATATATATATATAATAATCAGAGAGTTATAAGTTGTAGCATGATTTGAGGAAAATGGATTTGCCAAATGAGAATGTGGAAATCATAAAAATACGAATTATAAACTAGGTAGTCAGTTAATTAAAGGTAACCTTACAGAGGAATCACATTCATTTAGACCTTATGATGGAATGTACACACATTGGGTGTATGGGCACACTAGATGGTTGGATTGTAGTATTTTCCATATTTGTGACACAATAAGTATTCTTATACCCCGAATTCATTCCCATCCTATTCAAAGGTAAAAATAATGTTCATTAATATTTTCCAAACTCCTACACTCATTTGCGAACATCCCTAAATAATCCAGATTTGATTTCTCCCAAAGAATTTCAGTTTTAGACACCCTTTCGAAATAAAATCATAACTAATTAAAAAAACAGAAAATTATGAAACTAGCGGCCACGCGTTCGTAACGAAAATCTATGTCTCTATGTCCGAAACCTTGGTTAATTTGAAAGAGATAGAAATATCATTAGAACAAGATACAAATTTCGTTTGAAAGACTGTTGATGTCGTTCGAACGACTTGCATTGTCATTTGAACGACTCGCGATGTCGTTCGAACATCCGTCCAGCCTTCTTCTTCCTCACGACATTTCTTTCTACCATCATTATTCCACTAGATCTTTTGTTTCCCTATTCTTCCTTCAATCCAATAATAGTGAACATCTCAATCATAACTAAGACGATTCCTAACCATATTAATAGCCCTTCTATATGATTAATTCTGACCAAAAGACATAAATCCAAAATTGGGTCTCAAGGTTTCCTTTCAGTTGTTTTCATCAAGTTCATATCAATAAATTTGAAACACAGTAACATCTATCATAGGAGTCCTCATAGGATTCAATTTCTCACATCGGTAATCATTTTTCATCATCAATCTCGCATTTAATCATCACCCCTGTTAAATCCGACAAAAACGTTTACACGTGATATCCCACCCAAAAACGATTATCAATTTCACCCATTATGATATGAATCACAATACCGTAATTAAATTGAAAGAAATCCTAACTAATTGCCTAGATAATTCGTAGTGTTTGATTCCTCTGTTGTAGACAATATTTTTTATGTATAACATAACAATTTTTTCTTAGTTTGGCTCCCAAAGTGTCTCCCACTGGATCCCTCTTTTCTCCTATGTACCTAGGGTTGTGTCTTCCATCAACTCCCAAACTTAGGTTTTATCAGTTGAATCCAGAAATTAAGCCTATGGGCAAATTAAAATTACCCAAACACCCCTGTGTGAGCCTGATTATACCTAAAAATACCCCGTGACCCAATTACTACCCCCGAGTATTCTTTTCTGACTATTTCGATCTTTCTGGACTCAATCGTACCCTCAGAATCACCATCCGAGTTACTTAAATAAAATCTCCAATTTTAATATCCAATTACGCCATATGTATTCTTAAAAGAAATAACTCGAATTAATTTAAATCTTAACTCTCCAAATAAATTGAATTTTCTAAATTAAATAAATTTTCCAAATTAAATAACTTCTCCAAATTATAAATTTAGTTTAAATTGTAATTCACAAAATTTAATAAATTATTTATTCTCTTAAATACGGGGTGTTACATACTTCCCCCCTTACAAAGGAATTTCATCCTCAAAATTCAGAACCGTCTAATAACCCAAGGCTCGAATATTTCCCTACTCACATGCCCTTAAGATCTCTACCCATATCTCTACCTCTTCCAATCACGAATTATATTAGAATTAAATTAATCACCCAGGGTTATCATACACCATGTACCCATGCTCATCAGCATGAAAGTCACTCGACTCTACCAACCTTAAATCGTAATGTAACTTTAAACTCCCAGTTATAATTACATATGTATATATATAATATAACCGAGGTACCAAACCCATGTCATGGTGACCACACATTTTCCCACTTCCAACATTGCGTTGAGTTTCATGTGTGGGACATCTCACAAAGTGAAATCCAAACAAGGAACCCCCCATTACACTACTACCTAACATTATCCGTCGTTGAGATCTGCTAGGTCTTTAGTCCATAGCACGTACCCCTAAATTCCTGTATCCTAAAATAAAAGTATACTCGTCCACCCTTATGTTACAAAAGACATCATAAAAGACTATGCTCCTTACTTTTACTAGTTTCTTAGCGCGAATTAATCACGAGCTATATCTTTCGCTAAATAAAAAACCTATTCACCCTGAATCCCATCAATAAACATCCATGTTCCTTGGGATTAAATATAAAAATACCAACATTTTCTCATAAGTCTAATATGCCACACAATAACATACATACCCTTATATATATAGACTAGACCCTTATTCAAGGTATAACTAGCACACATAAATCATACCTCGGAATAGCGATCACAAAGTCTTACCATACTATATATTCTAGGTCAAAAATCCCGGCATAAATATTACTATCATCTTATACATAACATAATTATTTCAAACTCAGCTCCTCACTCTTGGCTTGGCTATATCATACAGTTATTATCGATTACCCCACACTTTGCAATTTAATTATTCTCAATTTTTCCCCACCCATTAACTTATGGTGTAAAAGTTCTCTCAGTGCTTTCTTCGCAACACCACTCGGCTCTCCGGGCTATATATTGTAATGGCTCTTAGCTTAAGGTGTTTCCTTTGCACGATTGATAGTTTAAAATTTAAAATCTATGCACTAGCATCCAAAAATATCTCACTACTTCCAACGTTTATTAAGGTCCATAGGTGTAACATCCCACAACGAAGCCCAAAAGAACTTTCCCCAATGCACTATTCCCTATCATTGTCGGTCATCAAAATACATGGTTCCCAAACACACACCCAAGATATCACCAATTTTTTTTCTCTCGATACATTAATCAAATAGTCTATGCCCAATGTCTCTCAAGGCGTCACATGATACGATGCTCTCACGATCAGTAAGTTATCTATACGTAAACAACAATACGATAAAACTCTCCACTCAATGGTGAACCCGATATACTCTGAATCACATCAATAAAAGTCACTACACACTAGGATCCAATATAACTAGACTTGTATCTAAAGTCTATTTCATTAAATCTTGTTGTGAGCTTGACCCCCTCTCACGTGAGACATCCCCAAAGGATAAATTCTACACCGAAAAAGTGAACATGATAGTCTTGCTGTAATCGCCCATCATCATACAATAGTCCATACCCAGGATAAAACGATACCTCAAATATCACCTCTCAAAATGAGCTAACCTTGTAAAATATATATATCTTTTTAGTTTCCACACCCGCTCCCTTGCAGATGGAGTTGAAGAGTGCCCCACTACTCCACAATAAATACACACTATAGTAATATTAACGATACCTCTACTAAACCATTTCCCATGCAAATCTAGTACTAATAATCTATTGTGACTCGCTCGTGTCACACAAGTAGACCCCAAATTATTTCGGTATAAAATCTCATACTTCCAATTACGAATAGCACTCGCGATTCAAATGATTCTAGGACATAACACCCTCATCCCAACAAAACTAAAAACTTGTTATAACGGTTGCCCCTACTGGGCATCCCGATCCTGCCCCCTAATTTATCGCAGATAATATTCACACATGTGTTCCTACTCTTTACACATAAAATGCCTCACTGTGTCGTTCCCCTTCCTCTGCCCCATTGTCTATGCCGGGGTTACCCTTCTCACGTGCTTTGTATACTTGTACCTAATTTCAACTTCTGTTGTCCCTTTGGCTCCGTTGGCCCTATGGCACGCATTATTGGCCTTGACGGCCCTGACTAAATCCACCGTCACTAGGTAGGAATTCATTTGATCTCAATTATTAAAATTAATTCTCTATAGGGTATCCCCTCCCATGGTGCCTTACTAGCATCGTTAAATCCAGTCTTGCCCTTTTGAAATAAGTATTGAAATTTCCTTTGCCTCTCTGTTTAAACAATTGATGAGATGATTTTCGATCAAATCGCATCCCAAATTCCTTGTTATTCATGGTATCCCTCCATGGTTATGGTTACCGACTCCCACTACTACAACGTCTCTCATATGAGCTAAAATTTAGCGCTAAAATTTTAATCATGGATGCCACTGCACTCCACCCTACACAATTGTCTTTCGACCCTTTCCTTCCATTGCTATGGTAACACCTATCGCGGTTACCATTCTCGAAATATTTATGGTTTCTATTGAGCCTCTCTATCTGTAGTCCTTCTAATGGCTTTTGCTGGTCTTCCAGAATTCTTCGGTGTTTAAAGCCCAACCGAACTCATATATGAATCGCATTACTATACATAATATCAGGAGATTGTAAGTCGCATACGTAAAGGAATACAACAATCCTATAATAAGGCTGTATATCAAAAAATGCTGCGCTGAAACGTAATAAGCTACACAGATCCTAAGGACTCTAGAACCTGATGCTTTGATACCATCTGTGACACCCCGCCCACTAAAATATCTGGTGGCTAGTCCATGATCAAAATCGAACGTTGGTCTCATACGGATCATTCTCAATATCACTGTCAAAAAACTTTTTAAAGTTACTAAACACCTAGTAATTCAATTAGGCTGGTGCCAAATTTTATCTTTCATTAATTAACAACATGCGGAGGTAAATAAGGATTAAACCATCAATCAAAAACTATTAAACAAATCCAACACCGATGAATAATATAATTACAAGTAACCAAATCAACTATCAGTTCAATAACAAAGTACAACAGTAAATCAAAACAATAATCGGAATACACAATGATCAAATAAATAACTGAATCCTAAAACGCATGGTGAAATGCCTAAATGACTAATGGAGTTAAGATCCTACACTAGAGATAAGTGAACGAAGCGTCTATCGCAAGTCCTACAACTTCCACATGAGCTGTAGCTTCACATCCCTAGATAAAATATTCAATTGGCATCCCAGTGGTTGGAAACCTAAAAGGTTTTGAAAAATATTTTGACACAATTCAGAGCCCAAATAAAACATTTTGAAAATATTTAACGAGCAGTTAAATTACAGTAATTAAATATGCATGTACACTCTTCATATTTATGTCAGTGTCGCACTCTCTTGAGGTATACTCACCCCTCTTCTAATCTGCACACCTAATGCTTGACTACTAACCTTCCTACTTAAGTTACCCCACCTAACTAGCCGTATCATGCCTCTTTTTACATACTAACTCGCTGCAACCACCCATATCGCCCATACAACACGTTACTGGATTATTTATATCAATTAGCCAAATATGAATTTCTCTTATATGTTTAACTAGGTGTAAACCCGCCCGATGCACGGGCTAGGCAGTTGTGATAGTTATTCCGCATGTTAAGTTGTTTACATATTCTTACTCTTTGTAGTAATAGGTAATAAGTAATAAGTAATAAGAAATGCTATTTTAATAATGTCAATAGATAAATTTTCATATATAATACAAATTTAAATTAATTTTGATCGGAAGTGTTGTCTATTAGTGACAAATTAAATAATTAAAATAAAATGTAATTAATTATTTTCATTGTCAGAATATTAGTGATATTCGACTTTACTAATTGTTCTTGCACTAAAATGTCCAAAATCCAACATTTTGGAAATAAAAACTTAAAATTGAAAAGTATCCAAAAAAATGTATAAAGTACCTGAAATCGCCGTTGATAGTTCCCAATATCTACAACTATCATATACATCAACCTACTCACAATGTCCCATAATGAAAGTAAAAAATCATATCTTTATTTGCAATATAGTAGTGGGGAATTTTACATTAAAAGATCCTATTAAATACATCCTCAATTACATTAAAAGTTAAATTTTTACCACAATGTTTGTAGGATATTACTCAATCAAGTTTATGTTGTTTTAAACTAAATATGGAACAAAGTAATTTGAAAATTGAATATACACATAATCAGCACATACAAACCAGTTTTATATATATACACACACACACACACACAGACTCTCATACTTACCAAGTTTACATACCATTTTTTAAAATTATAAAAAAAAAAATTTCGAGCTGAATTTTTTATATGGTATTTAAACATTTCGAGGTACCCATATAAAAAAATCAGCTCAAAATAATTTTATTTTTATTTTTAAAAAATCGATAAAACTTTCACAGCTTTTAAAGCACTTTAAAATCTTTTAAATTTTGACCAATTTTTTAAAAATAGCAAAAGAAATTATTTTGAGTTGATTTTTTTTATACGGGTCTCTTGAAATGTTTAAATAAAAGCTGTAAAAGTTTGACAAATTTTTTAAAAATAACAAAAAAAATTATTTTGAGTTGATTTTTTTTATATTGGTCCCTTGAAATGTTTAAATATCACATAAAAAAATTCAACTCCAAAATATTTTATTAAAATAAATTTGACCTAACAAGTATGTAAACTCGGTATGTATGAGAGTTTGTCTTTGTCTCTCTCTCTCTATGTGTATGTGTATACATATATATATATATATAGGGACAGGTTCAAAAGTGAACCTAAAATATAAACATTTTAATGAACGTTAACAAAAAACACCTTAACAATCATTAATTTTAATTCATATGTTATACTTTGTCCACGCTAGTGGAAATGAACACGCGTATGACACACATGTTTCTTGATACACACCTTACCCCCCCAATTCGTGGGTCACACGCATGTCCGTTTTCGCGAACCAATTACAACATAGGAATTAAAATTAATGGGTTGTTAAGGTTCATTAAAATGTTCATCTTTTCGGTTCACTTTTGAACCTCTCCCTATATATATATATATATATATATATATATATATATATATATATATATATATATATATATATATATATATATATATATTGGGGTATGCCTGTGCTTGAAGGCAGGCTAAAAATTTTCAAAGTACAAAACCGCGAAGCATTGAAAATTTTGAAAATACGTAATCGTAAAACGACAAAAAATTCAGAAGAATGTTTTCGCGAAACGGCAAAAATTTCCAAAAAAAGGCACGCGTATAATTTTTAAAAGTATAAAGTCGTATATAATACAAATAATAAATGTTTTATATAAATTGTAAATTTGTAAAGTATTGAATATTCTAAATTTAAGTCATAAAAATTCTTTTATAATACAAATGTTTAAACATTTTTAAAAAAAATTGGGCAAACTTCCCTTTGTTTATAGGACTATCCACCCTGTTTAAGAATTAAAATATTAATCCAACAAAGAAAATATTTGATTGACCTCGTATAAGCAACACAATCCAAATATACTCAATTATATAGAATCAAGGCAAAGTATCAATTTAAAAAAAAAATTGCACATAGTCTCCTTTGTTTATTAGATTATCCACCCTTCTTAAGGAATAACAATGAATTCAACAATATTTAAAAAGTTTAAATTCATCTAACAAAACTTCATCTTGGCTTTCACAATACCCCCTTCCAACATATTTAACCTTTCTTCCAGACTAATAATTTTCAGCATCCTTTATTCGTTCTCCTTTAATTACTGAGTAACAAAATGTCAAAAGTAAGCAATTAAGAAAATTAAATTCTTGTGAAAAATTTAAAAACTAATAGTCCTTCACGTTAAAGAAACCACTGTTAACAGTTCGAAACAACTTACTACTAATCACTTTCCAATTGCTTTACTTTTTTACTAATCATTATCCAAATGATCCACTTTTTTATAACTAAACCTGCATTACAAGTTCGCATGTCCCTGTTTATTTCCCTTATCCACAATCTGATCTATAACAAAAAGAAATAGCGATAACAAATAAAAATATGTGTTATTCTTCTTTAACTTCAATATCTTCCTCAACACAACCCTCAATTCAGTAGTAACATCGATAATTTATGGTAATATGAAAGATCTTTTACCATTGGACTTGGATGGGAGCTTTTTGGCAGGCTTAATTTGATATGTTCAATGATACTAGGCAACATCTTGATTTTATCAAATCTGGCATGTATGCATACTATAAGCTCATTGGGAATTAACTGCTCAAACTTTTGCTATGATTTTTGATTGGAGGTAGTAACCCCTTGTCCCTACATTTTGATCCAAAAAGTAATCCCCAAAAGAACACAAAATTAAGAATTATGGAAAGAAAAAGTCAGGAGCATGAACAGTTAAATTGCATGATGATTCACCTATATTATGAGATTTACATCAATTGTATCACAGCTGGATACAATAGGAGAGTCATATGCATTGTAGTTTACATCTAAATATAAACAATGAAGACCAAAATAAATATAAACCTGATTAAATAATCAGGACAAACAAAAAAATTTGATCACCTACAGTGGGAGATCCATAATTTTTTTTGCTTCTCCGTCGAAAATGAAGAATGCGGGTGATGCTAAGTTATCTTCAACATATACTTGTAGTTCATTTAGAATCATGCCTCACTTGTGTAATTTTGAAAGTGGATGTGTACACATATACCTTGGCGTTGGGAATATTGATTCTCGATTGCAATGCTTGCACCAAAAAATCTTTGTGCATTACTCTAATCTCGTATGACAGTTTTTATAGGCAATGTAAGACCATCTCTATCGTGTATTGATTTCAATGGTTTTACCATTTCAAGTAAAGTCTACACAATTGTGTTGGCTATTGCAAGTGGAGTCCACACAACTATGCAAAATAATTAGTATATTATGTATTTATGAACCAAAGAGAAAAAACACAAAAAACATAACATTATATAGATAAATGTACCCTAACAAACCAACTTGTCAATAATAAAGGCCATGTTTAACAGGGAAAGTCCAAATATTTCCGAAACCTAAAACCCTAAAAAAATTTCGAAATCAAAACGATACACGGACAAAATTGAATAGAAATTAAACAACTTAACTGATTAGACAACAATTAAAAAAACATAAGCACGTGAATGTCAATTTTACCCCTAAGGAGTCCACACAGCCAGTGTATGACAAACACCACCCAATTTCGTAGTCTCAAAATTTATGTACATAGTTGTGTTGGTTGTGTTGAAACTGCTAGCGTGGAGTCCACATAACTGTGTTGGCTACTGAATTAGTTGTGTTGCTTGCTGAGGATGATGTGAAGCTATCGGTAGGATGCCTGGAATCACTTTCTTGGGCTACACCATCTTAGCATCATGGAGACAATAACTACTTAATTATGGTGTTCTGCCTACACTTGATTATGCAGTGCATAGAAACAATAATAGTATGTTAGAATTTTAAAACGTCATGTGTACATCAAATGAAACAATAATTAAAGGTCAACAAAAATATTATAACTGATAAAAGCTGTCTCACATTAGAGCATAAAATGCAAAAGGAAATGTACATAGGTGTCCTAATGGTTAAATCTTAAATGAGAAACAAATATTTGGAGTTGGAAATCTTTTGGGCACGCACTCACATGAAAATTTGAAATTGGAGATGACATTATAATGAGGAGAATTGATAAAAAAAGATACTTTGTTTATACAGTAGCTCTAAAAGTTGGAAAATTGAAAATACATATTATCATTGGCAAAATTTTCCAACTTGTGCGCTATTTTATATCCAGCATTGGTCATCTCATATTGCAAACGTAAGTTGACCATCCATTTGGATAAGCTATAGCACAGCCGTACATATAGTACACCCGGATGGTTAAAGAACTCTGCCAATATGTAGGAATATTTTTATTGAAAATTCATGTGTATGTTTGCTTCAACTCTTGTACACGAAATAGAGTAGAGGTAAACTCTATAGTGGTGTTACTTATAGGAAAATAACTAAGTTTTATTATGTATTATCTTTCTTCCAGGAATGATTTTTATGTGATGAACAAATATAATACCAAAGCTGAACATATTATCGCTTTGATAGCATTTACACTTTTTTAATACTTTTGTAGATGGAAAAAGTGGCGTCAATCCCAAATGTTACCTCGTCGCCATATCCAAAATAAAAATGATTCGGTGTATCAATCTCAACCTCTAGTAAACCCTGACCGCAAACTCTTAAACAAGTGACTTGAAATCTTAACTATATCCAACTTGGAGCAGTAACTATGGAGATCTACACCAACAATCTATTTGAATAAACATTGTTCTCTAGTTATGATTGACCCTTCCTACTTGAGTATGCATCCCAAATAAATGGATTCACATTGAAAATTACTGAAATTATATTTCTAAAACAGTTCAAAAACGTTAAATGGTTATTAATAAGACACCCCGATCCAATTCTCAAAACTACGCAATGCTTTAAAAACATACATCTTATCCTACACCCACTTAACTTTAGGCATTGTAGGTCACCTATCATCATTATGCCCAACACTTCTAAGAAAATTGTGATGCATATCTAAGAAAAATGTAACATTTCTAAGAAAAATGTGATGCATACCTAACATCTAAAGACTACAATGGCAATCAATACCATCTTTAACAAAAATAAAGTTGGTTACACCTGTAAATAACAATCCAAAAACAACCCAATATTAAGAACTTTTGAATTAATTAAAAGAAGATAATAATTATGTCACATTTACACATAGTAGATGATGGTTCGTAAAATAAAAGCACAATCCATCCACTATATAATTCAAAGTTTGACCTTAGGTACGCACTGTTTAATTGAAAGAGAATACACTTTGTAATTGGAAAGATCATACACTGTGCACAAACAATGTATGCATTTAAATCAAAATCATAAATCGCAAATATAGTTGTGAAGCATCTAGATTGACTTGTACAAATCCTATATGTACTACATAAATGAGTCAACTTCACACTCTGTATCAACTCGTGGAACATTCAGTTTCATATAAATGATAATGAACATAGAGAGAACCTCTGTGAAGCTGACTCATTCAAAGCGTACACATCTTTAGTGAATTTTGAGGTAATATTAACGAAACCACAAATAACATTTGATTTTAAGTATTGTGAATAGAAAATAACAGCAATTGATTATCATTATACACTAATCCATACAATATACCATCAGATCCACATAACCACCCTTACTTGTAGAGGAATCGATAAAATGTATAAGCACTGAGTAAGGTATAGGAAGAATTACAAAAAAAATTTATTAAATTAACTTTTAAAAAAAGCACAGGAGGGTAAACTATGAAAACACTATCAGCTGAAATCACAATGTTGTAATTAGAAAGTGAAATCGGCTTAAGAAACAACATAAAAATCTAATGATCACCTCCAATTCAACCATTTCTAGAAATCTGGTGTTCATATACAACATAATCAACAAGAAAGCAAAATTAAGTGAAAATCCTCATGAAATTAAATGAAATTCCTTAAATCAATACTCATGAAATTAAATGAAATTAGAAACCCGATTCAATCCTCAAGAGTCAGCATTCAAGTCCAAAGTTCATTTAAATGTTAGTAACATAGACAAACCAAGGAGTGATAAGATCAGTAGTTGATTGTTTGAATATATTTTAGACCTAATAATAAATTTGTCATATCATACAACATTTGAGGTGAGTGGTAAATATGTGTACTTGTAATTTTAAAGAAAATTCAACACGTAAGTACCTTTAACATATGATAAAATGGTTGTTATACAACCCCATAGCAACCCCGTAAAGGCTGTGATTACCATAAAGGCTGTGATTCATCTCCATAGCATCCCCACAGCAACCCCATCTAATTTTTAATATGGATGTGGCATACCTTCAACCCAAGATAGCATGAAGAGTATAACCTGCAAATTGTACGACTACTTAACCAATTACCATATGTATCCTTCAAATTGTGATAATTATATTACGTAGAACAAAAATTATAGGAACAAATGGGAATGTATCCATTTCCCGTCACTTACTATTGAAGAGTTATATGCATCCTTCATAATATGAGCTGATCCAAGATGACCACTTTGTTTACAGGAACCTGCATCAGTTACAGAATAAGAGTTATGATCCTAGAGGACTGATCTTCTAACATTGAACACATATTACTAATAACACTATTCCAAAAGTTATCCACTTATATTTTCGATATCAATCCTCCACCGGTACTATAAACATGATCCTCTACTATAAAGAAATAGAAAATATGAGGGAAAAATGACTGGTGAGACTCGAGAAACAACGTCATTGAAGATACCTGAAAATCAGAGGTAAACTGCAACTTCCAATTATCGAAATCATACTTCCAAAACCTGTCCTCAACCCCAACGTATGATTTATATGCAAAAAAAAAAAACAATCAACAATGGCTATTATGTAATTGTCATAAAGACAAATTATTCATAGGTAAGGAACCACATCGACTGTTGTGGACAGAAACATGACAATAGTTTTAAATAGGGAAAATTTTACGTTAAATTATTTCATAGGCTATGTCCATAAATTTGTCAATCATACAAATGAAATGCTTCACCTGTGCAAACATCCGCTCATTCCAACCTTGCACCTCACTACAGCAAGAAGCAGGCTGTCCATATGACTTATTCAGATTCATAGACACAAACTTGGCTCCAAGATTGTCCATTAGAGCCCTAATTCCAAACCACAACAAAGCATCAAATGCGTCGGACGTCACACTAATATAAGAACAAAACCCTAACAAAAACACTACCAATTTAGATAATAAATTTACAACAAATGAATATTTCATCAAGAAAATCTTCAATCTGTACTTAAATTGGATTTTAACTATACAAACATCAAGTAGAGGAATTTAGGAAAAACAGTTTACCATAAAAAAGATAATGGCCACACACTACCTCTTATTCCCCTCTCTTTTTGATAGAGTATTAGATTATAGAAGATGTCAAAATCAACAAACTAAGCATTGTTGAGCAATAAATAGCGTGTGCATTTATTGAGTTTGGTTTCCTCTTAGTGCACTATTCCCGACCACAATCCCCAATGAGTGAAGAACGAAAACCACGCAAACGATCATGACTCTTTCTGGTGTCTCTCAATTCTAATTGTGAAGGATCAGTGCAAACACCACCACCAAGCTAAATCGGCAATGATCTCCTTTCATCCAAACGTCAGAACTTCTCATCGTAGCAATCCATTACAGGAGATCATCACAGTAATTATCAAATCCATTGACCTTATCTTGTAACAAAAACACAATGATATACACACTGGCGTTATCTTGAAACCTTCATAATAAGTTCGTGTAGTTGAAGTCCATCACCCAATATTTTCTTAGCTTAATCCTGTAGGTCTCTTCTTTTGTTACCTCTCAAAATGAGACAACACAGAGTTAATCTACTTTTGCATATGAATAAAATATATCAAGTATCTTAATCAAAACCAATCATTTTGCATTGAACGTTAAAACTCATTACTTGAACAATTCTAATTGAATTTACATAAGAACATATCATTTTTACTATTAGTTATACGAAATCTGAGTCTTCATGCGGCATCTAAACATTTACACCCAAGAAATATTCGGTAGATATCTATGCCCTACCTGCCTTTTCCTATTCGGTTTCCTGACCTTAAATGAATCGATTCCTATGGAAGCTATATATTTAATAAAGGAATGAATCGATCACCATATGAAGGGAGTTGAGCCAACATATGCCAAATCTTCTCAATCTGATGTGGCGCCAACTGAGAAGAAAAATTAGATCCTACGTGGGTATCATCTCTACTTAGGATAATAAATGCTTTGTATAGCATTTTATAGTAATAGTATAGATTCTCCACCCACTAGGGTTATCTTAGATGTCACTATATTTCTCATCTACTAATTACACTCCGTAGAATAAGTTATAAGCATACATTTATCACTTCGTTACATTTATACTAAAACGACACCCCTAGGCGAGATGTGGTGCATGTATACTATGCGATCATGTCACATCATCCACTAACAACACATAATAATAAAACACAAGTATATATATTTATTATTCTTTTTATATATATACAATACAACATCCCTAGATTGAGACCTGTGGTGCATGAAGACCCTACTATCAAGTACCGGAACATCACATACTATATAAATGACCATTGGTTCACTACATCACTCGAACCATCATGATAAATCACACATATTGTAGGCGAATATAGTTCTAAGCCTACGGGCTACCCACATACCTACGCACCCATATGACCGCCGGCTTATCGTTCTCACAAATAGGCCTTTCCTAGGTTGTATATTCTGAGGTACAAGTCTAAAATCCTCTCAATGGGCACATCAGGATAAGACTATACACGACGTGAAACCTTTCATGATAACAAGTAGCGTAGGTATGTCATACACATAATAAATCACACAAATCAGTATCGGGTATACACACAACCAATATCATATATCTCGTACGTAGGATATATATCTCCCAGTTATCCTACGTATTATTTAATTCCAATTACACTTGTTATCATATATTCCCTAGTATCCTTCACTACTCAAAGTGTGATAATTATCCTTTAAAATATTTCAGTAGGTAATTCACTCATATACTATTGATCTAAGTCATAGGATCAATAATTCCCCAAATTTGTTACATTTTAAATTACACCGATTGGATCTCATCAATTTCACCAAAATTAATTTATTAAAGTAGTGTCACCAAACTACAGTACTCCGACTCACTCACTCAGTAAGTATCATCACTCTAGAGGATTTATTCTACAAAACCCCAATATTAGTTCACACCTCTCATTACATTTAATATTCAATAATTTATTACATTTTTCCAATAATAAATTAATTCGGCCACACCGTGCCCAACTCCTGACGCACATGCCTGAAAATATTCGAGTCACAATCCTTGACTCATTATTAAATAAATGTTAACTTTTATTCATCTTTTTAATATATTAATCACATCACAATCCAGCCTGTATCCTGATTTCATCCAAAATTTCCCTTCGAATCCATACCCCGAATTAATTCCGATCCAATTCTAAGGTAAAAATAATGTTCCTTAATATTTTCCAGAGTAATACACTCATTTATGGACATCCCTAAATAATCCAGATTTGATATTTCCCAAAGAATTTCGGTTTTAGACACCCTTTCGAAATATAATCATAACTAATTAAAAAAATAAGAAACTGGAGGCCATGCGTTCGTAATGAAAAGATACATCTCCATGTACAAAACCTAGGGTCGTTTGAACGAGATAATGATATCATTCGAATGAGATACAAAATTTATTTGAACGACTCTTGATGTCCTTCGAACGACTTGCAATGTCATTTGAACAACTCATGACATCGTTCGAACAGCCGTCCAACCTTCTTCTTGCTCACGACATTTGTTTCTTCCATTGTTATTACACTATAGCTTTTGTTTCCCTATTATTCCTTCAATCCAATAATAGTGAACATCTCAATCATAACTAAGACGATTCCTAACCATATTAATAGCCCTTCAATATGATTAATTCTGACTAAAAGACATAAATCCCAAATTGGGTTTCAAGGTTTTCTTTCGGTTATTTTCATAACGTTCATCTCAATAAATTTTCATAGGACTGCTAATAGGATTCAATTTCTCACACCAGTAATCATTTTTCATCATCAATCTCCCATTTAATCATCGCCCCAAGTTAAATCCGATAAAAACCCGTTTACACGTGATATCCCACACAAAAATGATTACCAATTTCACCCACTATGATATGAATTGCAATACAACAATTAAATTGAAAGCAAGTTTAACTACTTTCCTGGATATTTCATAGTATCTGAGTCCTTTGTTGTAAACAATATTTTTTATGAAGAACACAACAATCTTTTCTTGGTTTGTCTCCCAAAGGCTCTCCCACTGGATCCCACTTTTCTCCTCTGCACCTAGGGTTTTATTAACTGAGTTGTATCTGCCACCAACTCCCTCTCTTAGGTTTTATTAGGTGAATCCCAAAATTAAGCATATGGGCCAAATTAAAATGACCCAAATACCCTCGTGTCAGTCCGATTATGCCTAAAAATGCCCCGAGACCCAATTACTATCCCAGATACTCTTTTTTGACTATTTCGACCCTTCTGGACTTAACTATGCCCTCAAAATTGCCATCTGAGTTACTTATCTAAAATCTCCAATTTCAATCTCAAATTACAACACATGTAGTCATAAAAGAAATAACTCGAATTGATTTAAATTTTAATTCTCCAAATAAATTGAATCTTCCAAATTAAATAAAATTTCCAAATTAAATAATTTCTTCAAATTATCAATTTACTTTAAATTATAATTCACCAAATTAAATATTTTATTTATCCTCATAAATACGGGTGTTACATAACATTCATGGTATTTCTCGGTGACGTGAAAGGCTCTACCTACGTCTGATTTTTAGCCCAATACTACGTGTTGAAAGTTACCGTCTCCCGAGTGGGACTAACAGGAGGGTTCTCTTGTACAACCTTGGGTATAGGTCTCATACGCTAGGTGTGAAGGCGTGATGGTTTCCCTTATGCTAATGTCGTGAGGTTATAAGGTTGGCACGCCCTATAAATATACCTAGTAAGCACGAATGAAACCCAAAGGAAATATGGACATACCTTAATACTTTTATTTTCGGGCTCGATCATAGCCCAGGAGATTTGATGGGGGTTGTTCAAACTTCCCATTATTATAGATTATGTTGTTTGTATTGGGGTACTTTGAGATGGTATTACCGGACTATGATTTATACGATGATTCTTTATTACTCTACTTGACATAGTTGTACCCTTTATGATTTATTATAGAGTTGTATAAGTAATAACTTATGACTCATGAATAATGTATGGAGTATACTAGGGACGTATATCCTATAATATTTTGCCTGTGACTAATTAATATTAAGAAACTGGAGATACCCTTTTTGAAATCATATCTAGAGTTAGTTATTGATACTATAGTTAATAAGTGAGTTACTTTTAAGAGATTTCAGTGGAGTATATGATTCTACAACTAAGAGATGAATTTAAGAATGTGAAAGTAAATAATATTTAATAAAGAGATACACATATATCATATAGGACTCATGATATTTAGGAGTATAACCACATGTTCATTTTAGGTTGTTTGGGTTCGGTAACTGAAATAACTTAAAAGCTACATAACATGGGAGGAAGATTCATTATTAGTATTCTGGTCCAACTTCAGCTAAATTCTTATTCATTGTAGACCAGTTGTAACATTTGTTATTGAACTATTTTTATAGGTCTTAGGTCGTTGTACTTTCGTAGACATGGGCTGAATCATTGGAGGAGTATATCCAGGGACCTTCTATTCATCATTTCTAGGATGTAGAAGTCGAGCAGCTCAGCTCATCTACTTCGTGATGTTACAACAATCCCTTGTTTGATATTGGTTTATCCCGAGTCATTGATTGTACACGTGGTACTGGTATTCAAAGGTGGATCGTGTAACTTTAAGATTTTATTCCATAGTTGGATTTATTAATCATGGAAGAGATTGGTATTAGAGATGTTGTATTTGTGTTATATGTTTATTATATGGCATTATGTTTATTTTTTTCTTTTATTCAGTTTCGTTATACTAAGAATATTACCAAACGTTTTTTGTTCCCGTGATTTTTGTGTTAGACCTGATCAATTTATCTATGGATTTTATGGGGTATCATATATATTAACAAAACATCATCTGAAATTGAATATCTATAAAACAAGACCTAAACTTTGATAAAATACAAGACAACCCATTCACTTTAAAATATCTTCAAATAATCCCAAATTTTAGAATATTCTAAAAGTATACCTAAACTTCTGATTTTGGGAATTCGCCCTTATATTTTGTGTCATTAAACTTGGTTTTGGAAATAAATTACAAAGTAACCCTGACACTTAAGAAATTATGTAATGAACCCTAAATGTTGTGTTAAATGAATTCAACTCAAAGAGGTTCAAAAATTGCATGTTAGTGCATATAATGATGATAAAATTATAAGTTACATGTAAAATGTTTGTGTAATTTAGACCTCATAGGCCAAGAATAAAATGTTTAAGTATAAAAGTAATACAAATGGTTATTTATGAAAATGATAAATACGAAGAAAGTCCGGTATTTTTGTTAAAAATGGTGGTTGGGCACTAAATGAATGGACTTATTGAAATTTAATGACTTCTCAAAAGTGATCGGGAATATATTTAAGAGGGGACTAGAGCCCCAGGGTGTGGATTCAGGTTAAACCCAAAACAACTAGCCATTAAAGAAAAGGTCACATAATCAATGGTGGATGGTGTATGCATAGGAACGTATATGGGACTTGGTAAACTCCAGGAAAAAAAATAATTGATTAATAAATGTCTGGTGAGATGGATTCAAAGTTTAAATAAATTAGTCCTAAGTCATGGATAGTTATGAAAATAAATGAAATTGATAAACTCCAGAATATAAGATAAAATTAGGAATTTAGTATTTGTAAATTAAATGAATAAAAATATGACGACTTGGTGTGTGGGCAACCCCATGGCGGGGCACAACTTAGGTTTTGACACTCATATGTGTGGATAATTTTATATGGTTCTAAATAATGAAAATGGTGACGACTAGGTGTTTAAATGATATCATGACGGGGCTTAATCCCACGTCTGACAGAGATGTGTGTATGGACAATTTGACATAAAATGATAATGGTTGGATGTGTGAGTAACCCCATGGTGGGGCACAATTCAAGACTTGACACGTTTATGTATGGATAATTCTATTAAAAAATTAGGTGCATGCGCTGAAATGCTACTTTTAAGTAACACCGGGTGTGTGTTAATAAGTTTTAAGTTGATTTTTTTGAAGTAAAGCGGATGATTTAAAGACAATCCAAGAAAATGATTTCCAAAATTAATAGTGTGAGTGAATGGATTAGAGGTTTACTTTTTTAACAAAATGGAAAAAATTGAGTTGCCAAGGCTCAATGGAACTTAATTGAATTTAAACATGATGTTTTGAACTGAGGTGTGACTAGTGCATATACTTTCTAGTAATTGCATGTAGAATTAGGTAAGCATTATACTTTTTATAGTATTGCATCCGTTATTTATGCTTCTTGTTTCTCTACCATAATATCTTAAAAATGCCTACTGGGCATTGGCTCATCCCCTTCCCTATTTTTATTGCAGGTTAACGTATATGCTGTCTTGAGAGAGAATTTTACTAGTACGTATTTTCTTATTCTAATGCTAGTATCTCTGATTACATGAACCCTAAGATATTTTTTAATGGGTTCCACACTTGTTATTACAACGCTTTAATATCTTGAAATTAAATTGCATTTTTACTTGGTAATTTTAATCAACTACAATAGTCTAGAAACCTAATTTATGTTATTTCACATCACCTCACACTTAACGCGATCGAAACAAATTGAGTTGACCTATGGGTAGCCCCAAAATGCGGGTCGGTGCATTGCAAATACCGTTTTAGGAAACTTTTAAAACCACTTTTTCCCCCTCAACTATTTGCAATTTTTGGTTAAAACACTTTTATATGTCGTATCCTTGGTGTAACCCAATTTTAGATAGATTTAAATCTTTGAGACATTTCTTTGTTTAAGTTTTTTTTTACAATTGGTTTCTTCACTGAATAACAATCAAAGTTGTAGCCCTAAAGACTTCTTCACACACGATTTTCATATAAAATAAGCCTTTTCAACTTTTTCAAATCATGAAATCATTTGTCTTCTCTACATAATTGTAGGAATTTATATACGCTCTTAGGAGTTTAATGAAATTTTAAATTTTTTTTGGAAGACCATACATATTTGTTATTCATTATAAAGTGATATCAACCCAATGTGTAGTGCAGTGCAAAGTGGAACAAGATATGAGAATGAGTTCCTTAGTATATTTTCTCAAAATTTATAAGACTTAAAAGAATAAGTAATTCGTCTCGTTAAGCACATATCACATTTTAACCAAAAGAAAAAGTAATCAAAAATAGATATTTGGTATACAAGATATAAAAAAGGAGCATATCATGTAAAGAGAATTTGAAAGATTCTATCAAAAATATTTTAACTCAAGAAAAACTTGTCATGAGATATAGAACAAGTAGGGATTTAAAGCTCAATTTCCTTCCTCACTAAGAAATCAATCAACATTGCAAATACCTAATGATGATCTAAGATATTCAAATCTAGTCCAAGCAAGAGGGATAATTAAGATATCATCTAATTGATTATCGATAAAAAAACATAATTCAGAGCACCACCTTTTCTTGTACAAGATCTAGAACAAAATGATGGTGAATGTCAATATATTTTGTGCTTGAATGTTAAATCAGTTCTTATGATATATATGTAGTACTTGTATTATCACAATAAATAATCAACAATATTGATCAATATTATAATCCTTCAACATTTTTTTCATCCAAAGTAATTGAGTACAATTATTACCTGCCACAATATATTCTGCTTCAGTGGTGGGGAAAGACACACAATTTTGCTTTTGGCGTGACAAGAAACTAAACAAATTCCTAAATGAAAGCAACCACCAGAGATACTCTTCCCACCCTCCACATATCCCTCCCAATCATCATTGAAATATGCCAATAAAGAGGTATTGCACTATGTGCACACCAAATACAAAAGTGTGTTGTAGGACCCACATATTTATTAATACACTTAACCTCTTTCAAATGGGATTTCTTGGGACATAGTTGGTAACGTGAACAAACTCCTACTCCAAAGCATATGTCGGGACGAGTAGTTGTAAGGTACAAAAATCTACCTATCATGCTACGATATAATGTTTCCTCTACATCCGTTCCATCAATATCCTTTACAAGCTATTCAGATACACTAATGGGAGTGCATTCATTATTTGAAGGGTTAACTTAAAATTTCTTCACAAGGTCCTTTGCATATTTATATTTTGAAATAAATATTCTACTTTTCATTTCTCGCACTTTTAGACCACGGAAGAAATTGAGTTCCCCAACCATGATCATTTCAAATACTTTTTGCATTATTAACCCAAAACAATATTGTCTCCATAGACTTGGGATACCACTATGTATTTCGAACAAGACTTCAAAAATAAACCTTTACCCATAATATGTGAGGTGAGTATCTTATACCAAGCTCTTTGAGTTAGTCGAAGGCCTTATAATGCCTTTGTGAGGTGAAAAAGGTGTGTTGGGAACTTGGGGTTCTCAAAGAATTTTAGTTGTGGCACATAGACTTCCTATTCACAGAAATTTGATGGACCTTAAAGTCTAAGGCACACGCTATATCCATGAGTAGGTGAAACGAATCTAGTCTAAAATCTAAGGAAAAAGACTCATCAAACTCAACACCTTCTATTTGGGTATATGTTTGAGCCACTAACATTTACTTATTGCACAAAAAATATCATCACATTTGTTCTTTAAGATCCATTTTGTACCAATAATCTGAACATCTTTAGGCAAAGGAACGAGATTCCAAACCTCTTGTTTAGGGACTTGGACTAATTCATCTTATATGATATTGACCCAATACTCATCTTATAATGCATCTTTCACATTTTTGGGTTCTCAAGTAGAAACGTAATACGAAAAGTTAACTTCTTTTCGAATTTGAGATCGAGTCTTAACTCCAACATTAGGACTACAAATAATTTTGGAGATATCATGGTCTTTTCTAACACAAGTAGAGGGTCATCTAATTTAACACCCACTTGTGGTTTTATTATTATAGGCAAATCTACGCCATGATCTATTTCTTCTTTATTTCCTTATTCAATTAAAGGAAATACGGGAATTATGTTCTCACAATCATCCTCATTTAATGAAAATGTTTACTGACTCAATTAGCTTTTGATCTCCATAATTTTAAACCCGATAGGTACGTATATTAATAGAATAGCTGAGAAAAATCCAAACATCACTCCTAGAGTCAAGCTCGGTTAAATACTCTTTATCCTTGAGCATATAATAATTATTTCTAAAGACTATAAATTTTCTGAGTGCAGGAATTTTTCCTTTGCAAATATCATATGGGAACCACCAATAGACATGGTTCACGGTATGACACATCATGTTTACCACCTCCTCCCAAAACCTCTTTGGAACATCCTTTCTTATCATCCTAGACATTTCCATTTGTCAGATTGTACAATTTTTTATGTTCAACATCCCCATTTTGTTGAGGTATTTTAGGTGCAAACAATTCATAGTGTATCCCAACATCACTCCACTAATTTGATTCCTTCAAATTCATTCCCATGGTCACTTAAGACTTAACAATAGTACGAACATTTTTATTTTGGAGTTATTTACAAACTGTAACAAATAGTTCCTTTTCTTCGGAGTTACTATGAAAAAAACCCTACAAAGTGAACCTAGAAAAATCTTCCACGATCAGAAGGACTTAATGTTTACCACTTATATTATCCGTACGCATTGTACTTTTGAGGATTATATGTAGGAGATATAAATCTCTAGATTTAGAAATCACGTTTAGCATCTGATGAGGATTTTAGATTTGATTAACCATTTGGAAAGTACCATGTATGCAGTAAGAAGCCGATGAAAAATGTGGTGAGTCACATTCAATTTCATTCCTAGAAAGTTTGGTAAGATTCCTATAGTTAGCATTACCCAACCTCTATTGCTAAAGATCTAAAAAATACTCTTTCTTACTGTTCCAAAGACCCTTAGGACAAGTATTAACCATATGAAAATTCTCTGTAGTTTTAGTTCCTTTCAAAGTTCATTTACCTTTAAAATCAAGAACTTGACATTCAATCGAGGTAAACAACACACTGTGATGATCATCTCACAATGGGATCATACTAATCAGGTGAGCCTTTAATACATCCACTAAAAGGAAATTGTCTAACCTAAGAAACAATATGATTTCAATAGTTCCCTTTCCTAGAACACTAGACATACTCCCATCATTAAATGTAATTGTGACGGTTTTTTCTTCATTAGTTTTAGAGATAACGGTTTATCCCCAGTCATATGCCTAAAACACCTAATCTCAAAGTACCATCATGAAGATTTTTGTGCAACTAAATTCGTATGAGTAACAATACATTTAGGGCCTGTTTGGTTTGCAACTATAATTCTGTTTTCTGTGTTTAAATACAATTCTGATAAAAATCTTCGTTTGACAACCTGTTTTTAAACACAGAATTATAATATTCCTGTGTTATAATCAAGTTTTTTAGAAAACAAATTTTGGGTGTTTTATAACATCTGTTTTTTTTATTTTTCAACTCAGAATTATTCATTATTAATATTTTAAAGCAATTATACCTTAATATATAATATACATACATAATACATTAATGTGTGTAATTCTTATAAATAAAAAATATATATGTACATATACACAAAATTACGTATGGAATAATATAAAGTTAAATAATATTATCAATAGATACATGATACTTATATATAGTTTTATACATATATTATTAATGTATTGAATAATATAAAATATACATATAGTACATATGTATTAAAAAATATTATCAATTCATGTATGTATATAATTTTATAGTGAATTATATATGCGACATCATTATATATATATATATATATATATATATATATATATATATATATATATATATATATATATATATATATATAGAGAGAGAGAGAGAGAGAGAGAGAGAGGGAGTTAAACTCCCTAACATACCTCATTAAATATACCTAAAAATACATGATATTAAATGTACGTGTATATAATTTATGATGTATGTATGTATGTATATGTATACATTCATGTATCATGTATGTATGAAAGTTTTATATATATATATATATATATATAAACTCCACAACATACCTCATTAAATATACCTAAAAATACATGTTATTAAATGTACATGTATATAATTTATGATGCATGTATGTATGTATACATTCATGTATCATGTATGTATGAAAGTTTTATGTATGTTTATATGTACATACATATATATATATACACACACACACACACACACGCATATGTATGATATAAATATACATATTTGTCAATTTTGTCAAATTTTCAAAAAACTGTATTTAAAAACAACTTTACCAAACGCACACCAATAATTATAAACACAAAAAACTGAATTTTAAAACTGTATTTAAAAACAGTGTTTAAATCGAATTTTCTGAATAGAGAACCAAACAGGCCCTTAATATTTTTCTTCTGAGACCATTTTTTAAGAATGGGCTTAGGCTCGTTATCCTTACCCAAATCGTTCACAATTGGTTCAACATTTCTAGCTTTAGAAATTATATCAATGTTGGACAAAATGATCCTAGAATTTTCAACAATGGTATTAAAGTCATGTTTTAGAGTATAACAATCATCACCTTTCAAATTATGGGGTATTTTGGTAAAATTTAACTAGTTAAGTTTATTATAAAATTCCTTTAAGTGTACTTTCTTTTCATAAAATGTTAACTTATACTGAATACGTGGAACATTGTCATTAGGATGCTTCAAATAATTTTTCTTCTCAAGTTTTGGAGGAGAGCTTTTAGAAATAAGAGTCTTTTGAGAAGGTTTGAAAAAAGTGGTTTGTTATTTCACATTGGATTTTGCTTTAAATTTTCAAACACAGTACCACTTTTGTAATTTGATGCTCGGATGTGCGCTGCAAGCATTTACCAAATTTTTAGGACCGATCTTCAAAATAAACTTTCACACTCTTAGAGGAAGATAATTTTCAATAGAGATTATATTTTCGTTTAAACATCCACTAGAAATTTTAGATTCTAATAACTCATTTGCAAAACATTTTTTATTTCTTGCAAATCATTTCTCAAATTCTCCTTAGTTTGGAGAGTTTCTCTTAGAGTGGAGCGTTGAGCTTCCCCATTTCTGAAATAAATAATTTCCTTTTCCAAAAAATATAATTTCAAGGAAGCTTACAATAAATGTTTCTTTTGCCTCATAGTTTCAAGTCACCTCCTTCCTGCTCATCTGATTTGTCACTAGAATAACCGGAGGAAGACAATGTATCTTTATTAGAAGTACTGCCATCACTTGACAATGACCATTAAAACATTTCTTTTATATTTAATGACACAACATAAAAGTTAACTAGATTGATCAGTTCTATATTAAATTTCAAATAGGAGTCTAAACAATTGAGTATCATTTTAAGCATAACTGGAAATAAGACTAGTTCATAATGCAAGTAATTGAAACATAACAAATGTTAACACTAGTATATCTGATACCAAAACAAGTGTAATTATAGAACCATCACATGGTAATTGTCTCATAAAATAACGCATCCAAAAATGAAATACAAATACCAAATCAATCGGACTCAACATAATTCGACTCAATAGATAAATAAAGATAAAAGGATGAGGATGCAGCCTCAACACTGACATCCTAACTGAGTAGAAACTGGAAGAAGAGAAAGTAAGGATTAGGGATGAGACAGCACCAGAGGCCTATGCCCTAAAATATGGTAAATAAAAAATGTTAACAATAAGCTTACAAAGTATAAATATATAACTGAGTTTGGGATATAATATAATTACTCATCTTCCTCTCATCTTTTAGTATATTATAATTATCGCCAACACAATAAATATATATATTACATGGTGTAATCCCACACCCAAGTGAACACCATGATTACATATTATTCATCTCAATTGAATATACATAAAAATTTATTCTACACCTCTCAAGTGTATCCACATATGTATGGTTCATACCAAGTATTTTTAACTTATTACCGGAGTACCGAAGTGGTCATTATTGCACGGACTAGGGTAAAGTATGTCTTCATCTACCGGGATAACAAAGTGGTCACCGTCGCACGACCCATGGCACATTCCATATCTATCTACCGGAGTATCGAAGTTATCACTGTCACATGACCTAGGGTAAGCATGTCTCTATCTTTCCAAAAATCAAAGCAGCGCCATCACCCGACCCATGGTACAACACATTTCTATCTACCATAATACTATAGTGATTGTCGCCATATATCCATGGTTTAACCCATCTCTATCTATCGGGATATAGAAATCGAGTATGCATATCTAATATGTTGCACATAATACAAAACAAGTAACCTACTCATACAAATGTCACTAAGTATTAACTAGATTACCTAACTTAACTTCTCATATATTTAGGTATCCAAATTATCACCCAACAAGTTCAAACCTCAAGGAAAAAATATTCATATATTCTTATTGTAATTTAACTAAGTTGGAAGTTATCCTAAACTATCCCATGCTCAACCTAAAAGTCAACTAACCTAGTCATATGCCCCAAATTCGAATCAACTAATCACAGCACAAAGCCCAAACCTAATCACCAGTCCAAAATTTTTGTGTTGCGCACTTTTGTTAAATTATTCGTAAAAAATTTCAAAAATCAAAAAAACAAAAAACCAGCACCCACGCATTCATGATTTAATTTTTTACAACTTCATGGATTGGATCGGTCCGAAATAAAATCATATCGATCAATAATATAAGACTATCCAAAATGTAATTCGCAATAAAAATATATAATCCTAGCCAACAAGTAATATAAAATTCTCATCATAAATTAAAAGAATGTCTTTAAATGGGTATCAAGAATGCTAATTCATAAAATCTATAAAATTGTATGAATATTTACATAAATTTTAGAGGCTTTATGATGTAATTTCAGCACCTACTCCAAATATAACAACTCTTAATCAATTTCAATCCAATTACATGAAGAATTTCCATAATTTCATAATATGATAATAAAATGGCTAATATCCTAATTAGTTGATGAAATTTCATACATTTTCAGATTAATTACTTTATGTTTAGAATTCAATGAATAATTATACTATAACACAAAAATAACATTATTAATATACTAAGTAAACTTGCCTCAAATCTAAAATGTGAATTCCAAGATGAATGTCCCAAATCTTCTTCTCCAAGTTACCTTCAAGTTGTCTCCTTCTCTCTAGTCTCAAGGGTTTTCACTCTAAATGTATACTATTTTTTTAGGTTAAGTCTAACCACTCTATTAACATAGAATCCAGGAAATTAGGCTTAGGCCTAATCTAAAACCCTACAAAATGAGCCCATTTACACTCTAAATGGCCCCAAACCTATCACAAGTCATATACCAATCCATAGACTTAAAATATAACATTATAAGTTATAATCGGACATTATACATGTCTTAAAAGTCAATCTGAACTATCATACTAAACTTCTTAATTCGCTGCACGGTACAAGTCCAAAGCGAATGATTGAAGTATTTATTAAATAATTATTAGTTAATTATCCTTTATTAGGTCCGATTCCAATTTCGAATAAACATATACACACATAACCTATATGAAATATAACAACTATAACTATTGACGTCACAAGTCATTACAATTTATTAAAATTTCACAATTTAAATAATTTAATTACGTATTAAAATTATAGGATTGTACATTTTTCCCCCTAAAATAAGGAATATCTTCCTTGAAATTTGATTTCATTATAATCCTACTCGTAAGTCTAAGAATCTCTCAACTGTAGAATCCTCACAATCTATGCACAAAATATACCTGTGAATCGACCTAATACACACTAAGGCCTCTCGTCATAAGTTGAGTTCGACTAATAATCACACCAAACTATTCTAATAATTGGAACATTAACTTGTCCCCTAGACTCCCTTCGTCACCAGTAGAAGCATTGTGTACGCACTAATGGTGATGAGGCAAGGTCAAATGACATCGAACTTGCCCCATCCAAAGTCGTAAAAAGTACCGATGCATCGGAATGCCAACTTCCCTTGGAATTCGATCTTCACAATTACAACCCTCGAGGAGGTCTTGAAAATTACTTGAATTGCATACTGGGACTCCAAACCATACTTTCCTTCATCTCAAAAGATTTTTTTCCTTGCTATATCAATCTTCATACGCTCTATTATGAACACCACTTCCTCTAAAGTTTTTCGAACACATTCCCAAACAACAACTTGTTAACTCTTAGCTATTACTCAACTTGGTCAATCTAACTCAAATGACCTTAACTTGCTATATGTCCTCTTTGGAACCCCTGAATCCTATCAACACTCAATTGGTTTACTATTCTACTTCTACACTGGGATATTGAACAATGCAACTCTTTGAATGTCTCCAATGTTTTCCCTTATTCACTGGAAAGAGCAACGTCTTGACATAAAATATGCGAAAATTGCTTCACCATAACAACAATACAAACGCCTCTAATTATTCTACATCTAATCACTTTTTGGATGTAAAGTGAATCATAAAACGCGTGCCTTGGCCAAATTACCCCTGTAGCTTGGAACCCTCTGTCATAAACAATCCCCCTTGGAACTATAACCTTCTACATTCTTCACTATGAAAAGGGAGATGCTCTTAATTGAAACTTGCATATCTTTTCTTGGTAAAGTTCAACACTTGAACTTGAACCATCATTGACCTAAAAATCGGGTGTAACGGCTCCCGCTGCTATAAATGCTTGCGATTCAATAATATGTCATCACTAACCAAACAACTAACTTATCACAACAAGACACTTATCTTCAATTGACCTAACATGTCATCGACACGCCGCAATAAACACTTGTTACACATCATGCCCTTATTAACTCTCGGTGATTCACTCAATGAAGTGAATTGTTAATCTTTTAGCAAAGCGGGCTAGAGTTTCACCAAAATAACATCTATAACTTATTGTCTTCAAAACTATAGTTCCAACTCCCACGGCACTCTATCCTTTCTAATAAGACTAACCCCAACTAATAATAGCCTCACAACAAGTCTAGCAATATTTCTAACACTAAGGCCAAAACTAATCTTTGGTGTAAATAGAAACTCGGCACTCACACAACTATAACTAAAAATTTGGACTATTGATAATATTTTTAAGACATTGTAACTCCTCTAATGTGCTTAAATATAAAACACTTGTATGATCTAGGCCTTCTCCCTAGCCTAAGCATAACTATATGAAACATTCCCTAATCGAAAATAGAAATATAAAAGCCTACCCCTGGTAGTCGATACAAATGTAATATGTGACAACTACTCAAAGCTAAATCATAAACTCATAAGACCACATGTCTAAATCAACAAAGAGGCTAAGTAATAAGCCGACCAAACATGTTGACATGTCTCCCCAATCTCGATAGAAAGAAGCCCATACATGTTAAGGTATCTACATATAACTAATGCTTAGTGAAAAAAATATATATAATTCATAATCATAGTGAACACACTATTAATATGAAACACAACTCCACGACATCTAAGTAAGACTCGTCCTTAAGTCGTGAACATACCCATAACCATCCCCTCGATAGTAACCCTAATAATATAAGTTACCCTCAGGCAACTACCAACTTAGTGGTCTTAACCACCATAAATGTAACTCCTTTCTCTAAACAAAATATTGATACGATGACTACATTAACCTTGCCTCTATGGTCGATACTATAAATGTTGGCTTCTTCGAACTTGTTATCATTGGTCGTGGAACCACTGGCCCTAATATATATTTTTTTACTAATTTAAACCTCCCGTGGGTCCACTTACCCAACGCAATTCCTTTTGCTAGTGAGGTCCCCCCTCCTCGACTGAAATTTACCCCATCTTTAGTCATTTTGCCCTAATGTGGACCCAATATCATCAGTATTAGGAATCTCTATCCTTTAGATAGTTATGACATCCCTGCTAATGTTAAAAGGTAACTTCTACCACCTAAGCACACATGATGAAGAAGGGTTTACCCAGTAATACTAGCCAAACCCTTCATGTAAGGTCTATGCCATCTCAAAAATTCTTCTCTTACTATAATTGAAATCGTTAATAGTCTTCTTTTCTTCCGTATTAATCTCTCCAGGTGTAAAATGATTAAGATAGTTGAAATCCTCCTCATATTGGCTACCATATGGTCATTCAGATGAGGTGTTCGAAAACTAACTCCTAAAGATGTTATGGATGGTGAGTGGAAGCATTTTAACTAGAAAAACATATGTTATGCACATACTAAAAGTCTCTCTTCCAATTGTGCCTAACTACCAATCGAAATAGACTTCATAGAAGGGACGTTTTACAAGAAAAATCCAAACAAGAAAACCTCCCAATACACTTTGGTCGATTTGAATTGTACGTCTAAAACCATGGCGTGAAATCCCTTAAGTGGTCGGCATTTTAGAGAATACAAATCCTACATGGTAAAGCTCTATATTAATCAAAGAACACAACCTGAAAAAGCGATGGACACACTCAAGATCCTTATCACACTAGAAATCGGAATGCTATGATACCAACTGTGACACCTTAAAAAATTTAAACAAGATTAATGAGGTTCAAATTAAATTTAAAATATAAGTCTAAATAATTGAGTATAATTTTAAGCATAACTAGAAATAAGAATAGTGTGACACCCCGACTAATTAAATACCGGGTAGCTACTCCTTTATTAAATCAATACAAAATGCCATGTTGGTTCAGTTAATAGCATCACTGTCGAAAACATTTTTAGAATTACTAACCACCTAGTATTTAAAAAGTAAGTTGCCAAATTTTAAGTTAAGTCTGATTAACATGCAATAAAAGAATAATGGAATAACAACATAATCCATTCACCATAACGAAGTAATGAAATAACCAACAAATAAATATAAGAGTCCAGAGGAAAAATCCTCACAACAATCCAACAACTGGAAATAATAACATAAGTCTGAATCCTGAATTAATTACATGCCCGAAGTCTGAATAACTGGAATAAATGAAAAGTCTCTAAAGAAATGGGCGACATGCCCTACAACTGATAAATGCTGAATAGAGAGTCAATATAGAAGAAGCGTCTACAAGCAAAGTCCTGTAACTTCCACAAATAGCTACAGCTCGTCACCTGAATGAGGATCCTAAGCATGGTGTCCTTCTGGCTGAGAACCTAAAATGGTTTTTACAAAAATAGATTTGAAAGAAAATGGGTCAGAGCCCAAAAGTGGAAATCATTTTAAAAACAACAAGTGTCTTAATAACATTAAAACATTAAACGCAAAATACATGTTAGGACGTGCACTCACATGAAATTCTCACCTCTCAACTACATGTGCACTCCTAACGTACCGTACCCATCTAAATAATCATACATATCAAACCAAACCGTAATAAGTTCTACCCCTTACTACTCGATTCCCATATTACATTCTAACGTTATCAAATAAATAGAGGGCTTTACATACACTTGGATTCTCAATTTGTAGTATAATTCACTATCAATTAACCCGTTATGTTTTCTCAAAACATTACCATAATTATATTCAGAATATTAACATGAAAGTTCCCATTAATTAAGTGTATATTATTCACGTCATAAATATACAATACAAGCACCCTGAGACTAAGCTGTGGTGCACACATACTCTGCTATCCATCCCGGTACATCACGTACATAAGGATCACGTATTCCGAATCTCTCAGGAATCGTTCTCAGATAACAACATCACAAATAATGGAGGCGAAAACAGTCACATCACATGGGTCACACACATACCTGCGCTCCCACGATCAACAGACTTATTAATATCCCAATAAGTCCTTCTCTGACCTATGTTCATCGAGGTAAACAATCTAAATCCGGGCAACACAAGGATTAGAAGGCCCTAAGCGAACGCAAACCTCCCGTGATAGCAAGTATGGTAGGTATGTCATACACATAAAATTAATACATATACTAAATATGCACACATCTTAGTAATCACCATAATATATTAGTGGTGCACTTCTCATTCGTACCGACATATAATGCTACACAAAATATATGTTTTCGATTAATATAATTAGTTAGGCCGTAACTGTTCTCGCATCGTAATAGACACTCACGTCCTACTCCGTAATTCCCCTTAGGTTCAAACTACACTTCTAGGTTTTACTCCTCATTATATCCCAAACATCCCTAATATATCAATTACTCATCAAGGAAGTATTACCTCTACCTATAAACAAGGTTACGGGACACTCGGGATCAAAACAGGCTAAAAAGCCTAAACTGTCAGCTCGTTAGAAGTCTCGTTCGAACGAGGCTGTTCGAACAAGAGTTCGTTCTAACGGACTGGGCCTTCTAACGAGATCTCGTTCGAACGAAAGTCTTCCAACAAACATCCATCTCGTTAGAACCCAAACTGTCAACTCATTAGAAGCTCGTTCGAATGAGCTCGTTCGAACGAGCTCGTTCGAACGACCTGGGCAGGTCTTCTAACGGGTGGCCAGATTCGAGCCCAGAAATTTCTTTACTCATTTTTTAAATTTCTCTACACCTCAAAACTCATCCAAACATTAATCTAATGATTTTTCAAAGCTACTAATCATTCCTAAACATGTTTAGGTCATAAACTAACATGATTTGTGGGGTTATTTCATTCTAACCTCGTTCAATTATCAAATCTCTTCATATTTTCTACCAATTTAAGAACATGAACCCTAGAATTTATAAATCATCAATGAGCCTAATTAAATCCATTTTTGTTTCATCCAAATTATAATATCATCAGGATAATCATCTAAATACCAATCTACATGCAATTCCTCATCAATATGAAAGATTCTAATTCTAAGTTTAATGGGTTTTCATTCATCTCCCAAACAAATACAATTTTAACAAATTCCTACGCATGGAAGAAGCATTATCTGCAATCAATTGAAATTAAACCACTTGCCTTATTTGAATCTCTAATTTTGATGTCGATTTGATGGAGTATTCTCTCTCTCTCTGTAGAATCCTCCTCTCCTCTCTCTCTACAAGCTTTCTTCTCCAAGTAACAATGGTGGTTAGGGTTTTTGCCTAAAGAACTTTTGGAACAATTTCTAATAACTCCCGTAGCCCAATAAGTCCTAAAATGTGGTTAGTGGGTTTAGTGGGCAATTACCAAGTCAGATTTTTAATTCCCAATTTTCGTAGGTTTTAATTCCCAAAAATCCAAAATTACCAAACTACCCTTATACGTTGTCGGTATGGCCTAAAAATGCCCCGGGACCCAAACTAAACCCCCGGCTAGTGTTTTCTGACTATTTCGACCCTTCCGGACGCGTTGGCGCACTCAAAACGACCATACGGTTAATAAAAATAAAATTCACTCTTTAATTATCATAATTATATATTTGACGCGACTGCCACACGCGTCTCAACAAAATTCCCAAATTGCCGTATTTCAATCTCACGACAAGTTTCATAGTTCAATATTTATATATAGCCATATATACTCATTAATATTAAATACCAACTCGCATCTCGCTAGTATTTTTATCCGGATTAATTTCCAATTAATACGCATTTAATTCAATTAATCCCATAAATAAATATCACAAAAATACGGGGTATTACATACTTCCCCCCTAATAACTGAATTTCGTCCCGAAATTCTGAACTAGAAAGTACCTGGTAAGAACAACTCTGGATAACGTTCTTGCATCTCATCCTCGCGCTCCCATGTGGACTCCTCGACATTACGATATCGCCACTGAACACGTACTAATGGAACTATCTTTGACCGCAGTTTCCGCTCACTTGGTCGAAAATAGAAATCGGCCCCTCCTCGTAGGAGCTATCAGGCTGGAGATCGATGTCCTCCAAGGCAGTATGAGAATGAGCCAAATCGTCTCTAAGATATTTCCTTAGCGAGGAAATATGAAATACATCGTGAATCCGATGCAAATGCTCCGGTAATCCAAGCCTATACGCAACCGGTCCAATCCGCTAAATAATAGGAAATGGTCCCACATACCTCGGTGCCAACTTCCCTTTCTTCCCGAAATGCATAATCCCCTTCATAGGAGATATTCTGAGCAAAACTTGGTCCCCCACTTGGAACTCTCTGAAGAACCTCTTCGCATCAGCATAACTCTTCTGCCGATCCTGAGCTACCCGAATGCGACTCCGAATCAATTCTATCCTTGCCGAAGTATCTTGAATTACTTTCGGCCCAAGTAGTTTGTTGTCCCCCACCTCCAACCAACATGCTGGGGAACGACAAGGTCTACCATACAACGCCTCAAATGGAGCCATGCCAATGGTGAACTGGTAGGAGTTATTGTAAGCAAACTCCACCAGTGGAAGATACTGCTCCCATCCACCCCCAAAATCAATGATACTCATACGTAGCATGTCCTCCAACATTTGGTTTGTACGCTCCGTTTGCCCGTCGGTCTGCGGGTGGTACGCCGTGCTCAACCGCAATTCCGTGCCCATGGCCTCCTAAAAACTCTCCCAAAATCGTGAAACAAATATCTTGTCTCGGTCTGACACGATATTTAGGGGCACACCGTGAAGTCTCACTATCTCTGCAATAAAGAGTTGGGCATACTGTCCCACAGTGTAGTCTGTCCTTACAGGTAGAAAATGAGCGACTTTGGTCAACCTGTCCACAATTACCCAAATGGAGTCATGACCTCTCTGTGACGTAGGCAATCCCGTGATAAAGTCCATGGAGATGCTCTCCCACATCCACATCGGGACCTCCAATGGCTGTAGAAGTCCTGCCGATCTCTGATGATCCACTTTTACTAGCTGACAAGTGGCATATTTTGAAATAAACACGGCAATATCTCTCTTTATCCCGCTCCACCAATACTGTCGCCTCATGTCTTGGTAGATTTTGTCCCCACCGAGATGTACCGCAAACCGTGAGCCGTGCGACTCTTCCATCACCTCGTGCCGCAATTCCTCCCCTTCCGGAACTACCAGTCTTCCATTGAAGCGTAATCCCCCGTCTGAGCTAACGGTATAGGATTCGACTCCCTCTGCTAGTAACCGAACTATCAGCTCCTGACAGAATGAGTCGTCTGCTTGTGCTTTTATCACTTCCGTGACAATCTGCGGCGTAACAGTCATTACTGACATGAAAGATCGGGCCACTGCATCCTGGTGTCCCAACTCCTTCCACTTTGCCTTCCACACCCCTGCCACTTCATCTACTGACCTATGGCTCAACGCGTCTGCTACCACGTTAGCATTTCCTGGGTGGTATTGGATATCGAACTGGTAATCCTTCACGAACTCAGGCCACCTCCGTTGCCGCATATTCAACTCCTTTTGCGTGAATAGGTACTGTAGGGACTTGTGGTCCGCGAATAATCAAAACTTCTCCCCCAAAAGGTAATGTCTCCATATCCTAAGGGCAAATACAACTGCCGCCAACTCCAAGTCATGAGTGGGGTAATTCTTCTCGTGAGGCTTAAGCTTATGGGAAGCATAAGCTATGGCCTGACTCTCCTGCTGTAATACACCTCCAAGCCCTTTTAAGGACGCATCGGTGTAAACTAGATACTCAACTCCCGATCTCGGCAATGCTAACACAGGTGCTGAGGTCAACTTATCCTTCAACTCATCAAATGACAACTGACAGGCATCACTCCAGATGAATGGCACACCCTTACAAGTCAGATGTGTCAAAGGACCCGCTATCTTCGAAAATCCCCGAATGAACCTCCTGTAGTATCCTGCTAGTCCTAAGAAACTATGGATCTCCGTCGGTGTCGTTGGCTGTTCCCACTCCCTCATCGCGGATACTTTCCCCGGATCAATAGATATCCCCCGGTCGGAAATAATGTGTCCCAAAAACTGGACCTCCTTCAGCCAAAACCCGCACTTCTCATATTTTGCATACAGTTCGTTCTGACGTAGCATCTGCAAAACCTGCCTCAAATGCTCGGCGTGCTCCTCCTATGTCTGGGAGTAAACCAGAATGTCATCGATGAAGACAATGACAAACTGATCTAGGAAATCCCTGAATACCCTATTCATCAGGTCCATAAACACTGCTGGAGCGTTGGTTAAACCAAAAGGCATAACCCGAAACTCGTAAGAACCATATCTCGATAAGAACGCAGTCTTCGAGACGTCCTCCTCCCTGATACGCAACTGATGGTATCCAAATCGCAAATCAATCTTCGAGAAGAAAGAAGCTCCTCTCAACTGGTCGAATAAGTCATCGATTCGAGGAAACGGATACTTATTCCGTATCGTGACCTTATTCAACTACCGGTAGTCCACACACAGTCTCAGTGAACCATCTCTCTTCTTCACGAATAACACAGGGGCACCCCACGGCGAAGTACTCCTCCGTATAAACCCCTGACCCAACAACTGCTCAATCTGATCTCGTAGCTCTCGCATCTCTGTCGGAGCCATACGGTACGGTGCTCATGCTATAGGTCTCGTATCTAATAATAAGTCTATGACAAAGTCTATCTCTCGACTGGGAGGTAGGCCTGGTATCTCCTGAAACACATCGGAATACTCCCTGACAACTGGGATCGAATCTAAAGGAATCAGAACCTCCTTAGAGGTATCCTCCTCTATGTAGTACAAATGAGCGGTTGAACCTCCCTCTGGGCGAGGCATCGCCACTACAAACATCTCTTGCCCCGGAATGGCAAAAACAATGCTCCCACTGAAGCAATCAATCATGGCTCTATAATCAGCGAGCCAATCCATACCGATAATCACATCGTGTACATGCATATCTAATACTAACATGTCAGCGGGTAATACCAGACTACCAATCTCTACCCCCACTCCCCAGCATATAAAGAAAATAAGTGACCCACTCCCCAATGGTGAATCTACACACGTCACTGTGCTCTCTGCTGTGGCTAACAACCCTAAGGCTTTCGCAAAATGTGTAGCTATAAAACAGTGCGTTGCCTCCGTGTCAAACAAAACCCGACCCATTGTACCATGGATAGGAAACATACCCTCAATCGCGTGTGGTTCCTGTGGAGCTGCTGCCTGGTGAACGTTATAGACACGTCCATACTGTAACTACCCCTGTTGCACAGGAACTACTGGAATGGCTGGAAGAGCTGGCACCTGGGCTGGAGCTGGAAGAGCAGGTGGAAAAAGTGGCCTCTGTGGCTCATGTCGAGCACCCTGCTGCTGCTGCGGGGCCCTGCCCCTATCAGGACAGTCCTGGCATTTATGGCCAGTGTTGCTATAAACGGAACACTTCCAAGGGAAGTTCCCCCCTCTCTGCCCCTGCTGCCCTCGACCCTGGTGGCCGTTACCGTTCCTCCACTGGCCCTGCTGAAACTGTTGTTGACCATTCTGACCCTACTGGTTCTGATGGCCGTTCGAACCCTGATGGCCCTGCCGGAAACCTCCCTGTCTGTGCCTAAAATTTCCTGACCTGAACCTCTTGTGATTCCCCTGCTGAGAACCCTGATCACCCTGCCTCTGCCCCTGAACAGAATGTGCCCCACTGGCACCATTTCCCCCAGTCCTGCCCTGATGGCTGGACTCTCCTAACCTCTTGCCTTCATCCATGTGAAAGCGGTGATCCTGACAATGGAGCAATGCAGCGTTAACCACATCAGAATAAGTGGCCAACGAGAGGTTCCCTAACAAGTGTTGGCGAATCCTCCATGTCAACCCGTCCATAAATTTCTGTATCTTCTTGTCCTCTGTCGGTATCTCATCCGGAACAATGTTCAGAAGATCAGTGAATTCGGCCTCATACTCGGCCACAGTCTTACCCTCCTGTCGAAGGCTCATCAACTTCCTCCTCATTTTCGTATGATCAGCTGATGGAAAGTACTTGCGGTCGAACCGCACCCAGAACTCCTGAATAGTGAGAGTGTCTCTCTCTTCCACGGTGGTAATAGAATCCCACCACTGCAGTGTAGACCCCACTAGCTTAAAGGTAGCTAGTATCTTCTTCTAAACCTCAGTGCACTCGTACATCCTCAAGTGCCGCTAAATATCCTTCCTCCACTGACTCGAAACTACCACATCGGAGCTACCTGCGAACTCCGAAGGCTGTGCTTTCTGAAAAGCATCACGTACACGTTCCCAAGAAGACGGGAATGCATGAGCCTGAACTGGCGCGGCTATCGGCGCCTGAGGTGGTGCCTGCTGAACTACAGCTAGTGAGGCATTTACTTCCTGGGCCACAATGGCTGCAACCTCGGCGGTATTCATCGTGCCCTGAACTGGTGCAGGCTGTGGTTCTGGCGTTGCATCCCTGGGAATCCTTTGTGCACGTCGTGGAGGCATCTGAAATAAGAATGAAGTTTATAAGTTCGCAGTTATAAACTTAAAATAGATGAAGAACGTAGCATATACAAGAGAGTACAACAGTCCTAAAATATAGGTCTCTACATCAAAGAAAGCTCAGCGGAAAACATAATAAGCCGTACAGATCCTAAAGGACACTAGAACCTGATGCTTTGATACCACCTGTGACACCCCGACTAATTAAATACCGAGTAGCTGCTCCTTTATTAAATCAATACAAAATGCCATGTTGGTTCAGTTAATAGCATCACTGTCGAAAACATTTTTAGAATTACTAACCACCTAGTATTTAAAAAGTAATTTGCCAAATTTTAAGTTAAGTCTGATTAACATGAAATAAAAGAATAAAGGAATAACAACATAATCCATTCACCATAACGAAGTAATGAAATAACCAACAAATAAATATAAGAGTCCGGAGGAAAACTCCTCACAACAATCCAACAACTGGAAATAATAACATAAGTCTGAATCCTGAATTAATTACATGCCCGAAGTCTGAATAACTGGAATAAATGAAAAGTCTCTAAAGAAATGGGCGACATGCCCTACAACTGATAAATGCTGAATAGAGAGTCAATATAGAAGAAGCGTCTATAAGCAAAGTCCTGTAACTTCCACAAACAACTACAGCTCGTCACCTGAATGAGGATCCTAAGCATGGTGTCCTTGTGGCTGGGAACCTAAAATGGTTTTTACAAAAATAGATTAGAAAAAAAATGGGTCAGAGCCCGAAAGTGGAAATCATTTTAAAAACAACAAGTGTCTTAATAACATTAAAACATTAAACGCAAAATACATGTTAGGACGTGCACTCACATGAAATTCTCACCTCTCGACTACATGTGCACTCCTAACGTACCGTACCCATCAAAATAATCATACATATCAAACCAAACCGTAATAAGTTCTACCCCTTACTACTCGATTCCCATATTACATTCTAACGTTATCAAATAAATAGAGGGCTTTACATACACTCGGATTCTCAATTTGTAGTATAATTCACTATCAATTAACTCGTTATGTCTTCTCAAAACATTACCATAGTTATATTCACAATATTAACATGAAAGTTCCCATTAATTAAGTGTATATTATTCATGTCATAAATATACAATACAAGTACCCCGAGACTAAGCTGCGGTGCACACATACTCTGCTATCCATCCCGGTACATCACGTACATAAGGATCACGTATTCCGAATATCTCAGGAATCGTTCTCAGATAACAACATCACAAATAATGGAGGCGAACACAGTCACATCACATGGGTCACACACATACCTGCGCTTCCACGATCAGCAAACTTATTAATATCCCAATAAGTCCTTCTCTGACCTATGATCATCGAGGTAACCAATCTAAATCAGGGAAACAGAAGGATTAGAAGGCCCTAAACGAACGCAAACCTCCCGTGATAGCAAGTATGGTAGGTATGTCATACACATAAAATTAATACATATACTAAGTATGCACACATCTTAGTAATCACCATAATATATTAGTGGTACACTTCTCATTCGTACCGACATATAATGCTACACAAAATATATGTTTCCGGTTAATATAATTAGTTAGGCCGTAACTGTTCTCGCATCGTAATAGACACTCACGTCCTACTCTGTAATTCCCGTTAGGTTCAAACTACACTTCTAGGTTTTACTCCTCATTATATCCCAAACATCCCTAATATATCAATTACTCATCAAGGAAGTATTATATCTACCTATAAACAAGGTTACGGGACACTCGGGATCAAAACAGGCTAAAAAGCCTAAACTGTCAGCTCGTTAGAAGTCTCATTCGAGCGAGGCTGCTGGGCCTTCAAACGATATCTCGTTCGAACGAAAGTCTTCAAATGAACATCCCTCTCGTTAGAACCCAAACTGTCAACTCGTTAGAAGCTCGTTCGAACGAGCTCGTTCGAACGACCTGGGCAGGTCTTCTAACGAGTGGCCAGATTCGAGCCCAGAAATTTCTTTACTCGTTTTTCAAATTTCTCTACACCTCAAAACTCATCCAAACATTAATCTAACAATTTTTCAAAGCTACTAATCATTCCTAAACATGTTTAGGTCATAAACTAACATGATTTTTGGGGTTAATTCATTCTAACCTCGTTCAATTATCAAATTTCTTCATATTTTCCCCCAATTTAAGAACATGAACACTAGAATTTATAAATCATCAAAGAGCCTAATTAAATCCGTTTTTATTTCATACAAATTATAATATCATCTGGATAATCATCTAAATACCAATCTACATGCAATTCCTCATCAATATGCAAGATTCTAATTCCAAGTTTAATGGGTTTTCATTCATCTCCCAAACAAATACAATTTTAACAAATTCCTACGCATGGAAGAAGCATTCTCTGCAATAAATTGAAATTAAACCACTTGCCTTATTTGAATCTCTAATTTTGATGTCGATTTGATGGAGTATTCTCTCTCTCTCTGCAGAATCCTCCTCTCCTCTCTCTCTCTACAAGCTTTCTTCTCCAAGTAACAATGGTGGTTAGGGTTTTTGCCTAAAGAACTTTTGGAACAATTTGTAATAACTCCCGTAGCCCAATAAGTCCTAAAATGTGGTTAGTGGGTTTAGTGGGCAATTACCAAGTCAGCTTTTTAATTCCCAATTTTCGTAGGTTTTAATTCCCAAAAATCCAAAATTACCAAACTACCCTTATACGTTGCCGGTATGGCCTAAAAATGCCCCGGGACCCAAACTAAACCCCCGGCTAGTGTTTTCTGACTATTTCGATCCTTCTGGATGCGTTGGCGCACTCAAAATGACCATACAGTTAATAGAAATAAAATTCACTCTTTAATTATCATAATTATATATTTGACGCGACTGTCACACGCGTCTCAACAAAATTCTCAAATTGCCGTATTTCAATCTCACGACAAGTTTCATAGTTCAATATTTATATATAGACATATATACTCATTAATATTAAATACCAACTCGCATCTCGCTAGTATTTTTATCTGGATTAATTTCCAATTAATACGCATTTAATTCAATTAATCCCATAAATAAATATCACAAAAATACGGGGTATGACAAATAGTACATAATGTAAGTAACTGAAACATAACATAGTTGAATCCAATTATCTCGAATGCCAAAATAAGTACAATGATAGAACCGTCGTATGCTTCAACTGTCTCATAAAATAACCCATACTGAAAATGAAATACAAATACCAAATCAATCAGACTCAACAAAACCTGACTCAATAGATAAATAAATATAGAATGATGAACACACATGCTCAACACCTACATCCTAATTGAGAAGTAACTGGAAGTAGAGAAAGACTGGATCACGAGTGAGGCAACATCGATGACCTATGTCCTAAAAATGGTGAATCAAGAACATTAACAACAAGCCTACGAAGTATAAGAATATAACAGAGTTTGGGCTACAATATAATTACGCATCTTCATCTTATCTTTTAATATCTTTTAAATTGTCTTCAAAACTAATAATTTTAGATATAACATGAATTTAATCCTAGATCCAAGTGAACGCCATGATTACATATTATTCATCTCAATTGGATATCAATAAACAATTATTCTAAACATTTCAAACATATACATATAATCAGGAAACACATCTTTACATCTATATCCACATATATATATCGTTCATACCAAGTATTTTTATAACTGACTACTAGAGTACGGAAGCAGTCACCATCACACAACCTAGGGTAAAGCCCGTATCTATCAATCGGGATAGCAAATCGTTCACCAATGCATGACGCATGGTACAGTCCATCTCTGTCTACCTGAATACCAAAGTTGTCACCACTGCACGACCCAAGGTAAGACCTTCACTACAAGTAAAATAGTCATTTATATGGGTAAAAAACTAACATAAATGGTCAATTACATATGTTTTAGAAATTTTCAAAACTAACATATAAAGCCCTAACATAAATGTTCATAAAACAACATAAATAGTACTATGATATATGTCAGTTTTTAAAAACACACATAAAAACTTTGACACAAAACTTGTTTTAATAACATTTCATACAAAATTACGATAAAAAATTCACATTTATCATAGTTTTAATAATTTTATGAGATTTTTTTCACAACTGAAATAAATGTTAATACAAATAAATAAAAATAAAATCATTATTCCATTTATAGATAACTATTATTTGAGGTTAAACTAACCCTTGTGCCGCCAATTTTGTCCTACTGTAAATAGATAATAACTAAGTTCATAAATATCACTAACTGGATATACATCATGAGATTTATAATAAAAAATAGTGATGTGAGTTACATTATATTCAAAACTAGCTAGTGTGTGAGCTACGTGATAATATCCAAAAATAGCTAATGTGTTAGCTACATAATAATATCCAAAAAATAGCGATGACACATCACAATGTCCAAAAACTAACACTGTGAGCTACATCATAATATCCACAATTCAAAATAATACTCAAGATAGGGCGTTGAAGAAACGTAAAACTCGATCAAATTTGTTCCCGGCACTATCCAACCTAGAATGAGTAATCCTGCAACCACATATAAACCACATACTTTTCATCAGAACAGAATCATCTCAGCAAATTTTCATTACTACATAAAAAAATATAGTTATTCGGAAGCACCTAATAAATATAATCTGTAATGGATTCAATGAACTCCATTTGAAATTCATTTAGCTTAGTATCAAACAATCTTCTCATCTAAATATTGAAAAAATAATTGAATTTTATTATTACAGTATAAAAATAGTTATTGACTAAACAATGTTTATATGATAGGAGAAAAAGAGAAAAAGGTGTAACTACCTTTGTTTCAAAAGCCATGGAAGGATCTTCCATAATACACCTCATTAACTTCAGCACAAAATATTCGCAATGAAGATTACCCTTTCCTTGTGTTGAGCACTAGTTTACATAAAACATTATTACCGGACCAATTCTATATTATGAAACCCATCAGTCAACATAACTCAGTATATGCAAATCAATAAGTAGTTAACAATACTCTACATTACACAACAAATCAGTTAACATAACTGTGTTTATAAATTAGTCAACAAATTCTATATTATGCAAGTTTGTTGACAATATAACTCTATATTATGAAATAACAACTACTAGTATAAAGCACAATGAGGTAGTATAAAGCACAATGAGGTACTACAACAACTGGTATCAAAACCAGTTGATGGTATAAAGTTCAATAAGAAGTAGCATCAACTTCTATAAAGCACAACAACAAGAACTGCTATAAAGAATAATGAGGTAGCATAACAATTAGTGTAATAGTAGTGCAGTGCAATGATTGATGATTCATCTTCTTCCATTATTGGTGGCAATATCTCTAATAATTTTTAATCCATATTATCAAAATTGAAATAAAGAGGAATTGTTACAATTTTTCAATATCAAGATGTGTGCCACAAATTTAAATTTCGTTCGTTAGTCTATTTAATCAATATAATGCAATAATAACTACATTAGTTTTCTATTAAATTTTATTATGGTTGAAAACGATCAAACTATAGGAATTATTTGCAGTAAAAAATAGAACTCACTCCAAATGAATGAATCATGAACATAAGAAACAACATGAAACTTAATGCCAATATTATCATAATTGTATAGAGCCACCACAATAAAAAATGAAAATATATAAAGAGTTGTGAACATGAAGATACTCATAATCTTGTGATGATACTTTCAATGAACATACAATTATTCCAATAATAAAAGGGGATAATTAAGCTTCTATATTCCTTTTATATTTCATTCATGGCCTACCTAGTATCCCATAAAGAATAATATTTTTAAACTTTTCCATTCAAAGCATACATAGTAATTTTTTTTACATACACACCTCCCCTATGATTCCCCTTTAACCTCCGACTAAGAAAATGGGAAAAAATCTAAGGATATGTAAAAATAAAAAAATTGTAAGGAGAACAAATCGAACACAAAAGGCCAGAAAATATTGAGTTTTAATATTCATAATACGACAAATAATTGTGAATAAATAGTATGTTTAAAATATAGAAAGATGAAATCAATCTAAAAAGGATAGAATTATTTTAGAGATTTGAACTAAAGCTGAAAACCCAAACATAACCTCAAGAAAAAAAGCAAAACAGATTTACCTCTGATATATAAACCCTGTTGTAGTGAAAAAACAGGAAGTTGGGAGTTTGGAACAACATCCAAACTTGTATGAAAACATCAAATAGGTAACATTTAAAGTTAAAAACCCAAACATAACCTCAAGAAAATAGCAAAACAAATTTACCTTTTGATGCAAAAATGCTCTATTATAGTTGAAAAAACAGGGGGTGGGCGGTTTGGAACAACATCCAAACTTGTATAATGACATCAAATAACGGTTATATTTAAAATATTACAAAGAATATATAAACTAAATGATAGAAGAGTGAATGGTAAGTGAGTGAGTGATATAAAGCTCTTTCACGTGCATAACTTTCATAAGGATTTGATAAGGAGCCTATATATTTTCTAAAGGCGTCTCCATGTTAGACTAATGTTGAGATTTTAAAGAAAATTGGATAGATAAGGGATTGGAAGGGGGATATGGAGGGATAAGGTAGAGATATGTGAAATGGGTTTTGTGAAGGTAAATGAGTGGCGATTAATGGTTAATAGTTTATAGGGTAGATGTGCTTTAGAAATAACTACGTTCTTCCCTTTTATAAGTATTATATATATTTTCATCAAGGAGGTACACAATGAAAGTAAAATTCTATTATTAATATATATCCACCAATTGATTTAGGGAATTGTGACTGAATAATAATATTTCTAATTATTTTGGGTTTTATTGATTCATCACATATTCTTTCAGAGTCCAACTTTATATTTGAGTTGTTTACTTCTATCATTTGACAAGAACATGTTGATACCTACACTCTCTTGGACATGCTTCCAAACTATCCAGGTTAATTTCATTATCGATTAACCTTTAATATGACATTCTAGCATATTCAATTGAAAATGAATAATTAGTTATGTATATGAATTAAACTAAATGATTATTTTTTTAACTTGTATATGATTTCCTTTTTACACCTTGAGCTTATTTCATTATTGTTTTTTGTTCTATGTTTTGAACCATAAGAAGCATGTCATGCATTTACGTGTATGTGATAGCCATTACTAATGTTTTAGGCAATATGTCAAAGTTATGATTATGGGGTTGACAATTTTTCTTCTTTGGTTTATGGAAAAACCATGTGGTTCTTGCCAGATTACTACTTTCGAGGGGAGTATTATTCTTGTTCTTCTAATGTTTATGCGATTTCCTTAATTATCCTTATTTTTTACTTTTAGTGATTTTATGTTCTTTGACTTGTACTTAGTGTTTATTATGAGCTAACATGATCTTAATGAAACAAATGAAAAGGGGTAAATCATGTCAGCTAATGATTATACAGATGTTGTGCATAACTTTATTTTGTCATAGAAATTGACATCATTATTGGGGAATTTTTTGGAGGTATTAAACACTTCAAATGATAATACAAATGTTATAAAGTTGAAGCAAGATGCAGTAACAATCCATGTATATTTGAAAGAATGATATTTAGGAGAAAATGTAGGCTTACAAAATAATAGTTAGTGTAGACAAAATCATAACATTCCTTTCATATGATAAAATTATAGCATTTTGGATTTAATTTGGCATGTAATGCGATCCATGACTTTGAATATTCTAGTGACTTTGAAGCCACATGCGTCAGTTATAGAGTAAATTAATAGGGCTTTTGCATGTTCTTTAGGGGTTAAGGATGATGGTCAATGTAAACATCAGAGGGTTAGGTGAGATAACATATGTTTGCTGAGAGAGGACGAAGGTTTTATGCAAACTGTTTGGGATATTATGCAAGATAATATGTCTACCAAAAGAGATATTTCCTTGATTCCTAATCATAATGGCTTCTTCAATTTAAAATTAAAATGATGGAATTTACTTTAATACAACTTCAAGATGTGTGTTGAGTGTGAGGGAAAGAGTTATAAGAGACTTTATATGATGGAATTTACCTTAACATAACTCTAAGATGTGTGCGGTCTTTTCCCATCGATGTTCAACGTATTAATCCCACATGTAAAGAGAATTTCAAGATGTGTATAAGGAGATCGCAATAATAATGTACTAACTAATGCATGTCAAAGAAAATTGAAAACAATATTATACTCACTTAGTGATATACAACTTATCTTTATCACTCGGTATTGTATTAAATGAATCCAACTAATAAATAGTTTTTGTGGAAAAATCAATGTCAATCAATACCCAATGGAAGCCGTAAAATGAATATTGTCATAATTACATATTACAGAATATAACAAAGATTCGTTTATTCTTGTATAAGGGTGTCTCAAGATTGTCCATTATATTTTGGGGTGAGGGTGCCTCGAAGACCCCCCTTTAGCCTCCAGAAAATATTGGTCGCAGAACACCAAGGGTTCCTCAATGGTAGAAAATTTATATTGGTCGCGGAACCCCAAAAAATTTATATTAGTCGACGACAAAAAATATATAAGGGTCATGGAACCCCCAGGGTCCCTCAATGGAAGAAAATTTATATTGGTCATGGAATCCCTAGGGTCCCTCAACGGTAGAAAATATATATGGGTTGTAGAACCCTCAAGGTCCCCTAACGGCAGAAAAATAATTGGGTGAGGAACTCTCAAGGTCCCTCAACCCCCCAAAAAATATTTGGGCGTGGAATCCTTAAGGATCCACTACCTCAACTTCAAGAAAACATTTGGGTGAAAAACCCTCAAGGTTCTCCCCATCAGCTTCTAGAAAACAAGCTAGGACCTCATCATGAAAAGTGATTCCTTAAAAGAACAAAAGTACTAACACTTACTTTCTTGTACAGGTAGCCTAGTTGAGCAGGCGGGGCTCGAGTAGGGCAATTTGGATCTCTTGGGAGTTTTGGATTGCGACTAAGGAACAAGGTTTGTTGAAAAAGATCAACCGCTTAGCACTTTAGGATTGAGAGAATACTATTATGAAGACCCTAGGAGTCACTCAATACACCGCACATCTCACACTCACTCAAAAGTGAAGTGAGAAGGCAAAGGGCTTCTCATACGAAATGAACTTTTACAAAAAATGATTTTCTTAGGAAGAGAGGTTCCTCAAGTCCCCTCTCGAGAAAAATGATTTTCGAGGGGAGGGGTCCTCATGGCCCCCCTCAAGATTGAAAGTTTTAGAGGAGTAGTTCCTCGAGGCCTCCTCTCTCAAGTTTATAAAGTTTGTATCATAAGTTACCATTTCAAAAGATATATACCAAATCAAATATTTTCTCTCCATTGGGAGACATATTTGCTTTTTGACTTTGGTTTGCACCAGGTGGCACTTGTCAGAGGAGAGAAGCAGTTGCACACAAGTAGGTATAAATGGTACATTTCTGACCTTGTCCCTTACTAACCCTCTCAATTTTGGCGCCCAAAAGTTTTAACTCAGTCCTAGTTCCCAAGTATAAAGAGGACCCCTGGGCAAGGTCAAATGATATAAAAAAAAATCAATAGCACTGTTACTTTGCCAAAATCTCACCAGAATCTCCTACTATTCTCTCCCTACTCTCTCTGTAGTGCTAAGTGCATTGTTCTTTCACTCCTCACTAACATTCATCATTCTCAAGATTTCCTGTTGAGAAAAGTTACTATTATTGTTATGAAAGTTCATCTTCTTTCAGGGAGGGAGTTCCATCTTGAGTTTCATTTTTACTAAAAGGAGATGGTTTTATCAGAAGTTTCTCTAGGAGTTCTTGAGAACCTTGCAGACAACATCCATTGGAATAGGTCATGCCTCACACATTCCAGTTATTCATAGACCCCAATCTCACTACCCTCTTACATTTGACGACTCTGTTGGGGGTGGTATTCTTTCTTTAATGGAGAAAGAAGGTTTCAACATTTTGAAGAAGCCTATTTTTAAAGACATTCCATTTGGAAATGGAACTCAGTGACCAGACAAGAGGTGGTGGTGATGGGAGATAAGGCACTCGCTCCTCCGAGAAGGAAAACCAGCTCACCGGTAGTAGCTCCAATGTCAGGTATGAGCCTTATGAGCATGTTTTTTGAGTTTTTGAAATAAAATAACGGAGACTTGGCAAGTTTGGGTCAAGGTTGTGTAACACCAATAGCTTCCCCCTCTGGAGGGGTAGCCACCCCAGTTGCAATTCTGGCATAAACGATTCCGCCATGGAAGGTGGTGTCAGAGCAAGTTATGGGTAGTTAAGAGCATGAGTTTGTAGGAGTCACCCTCCAAGGCTGTTACCATAGAGGAGGTGAGGAAGCTTCTCTCCTCCTCTCAGAGGGGGGGGGGGTCCTCATCTATATAAGTAGTATCAAAACCCCTACCCATAAGAAGTAAATGAGAGGACATACCCAGTGGGGTATATCCCACCAAAATTTATTAAATTCAATGACAAAGGGGAGAAACCAAGAGAGCATGTGAAGAGGTTTGTTGAGTACTTGGGAGTACACGCAAATGACAAGAATTTACAGTTAAGGGAGTTCTCCATGACCCTCACAGGGAAGGATTACTCATGGTACTCCCATTTAGCACCCAACATCATCCCTATTTGGGAAGAGATGCATAGGTAGTTCCTCTAAAAGTTCTTCGTAGCGAAGGATGAATTCATATTGAGACACTTGGCACAAGTGGTCCAGAAGCCTGGTGAAGAGTTAATGCAATATATCTAACGCTTTTGCGAAAAGGAAATAGATGTCCATGTGGATGTAGCGGAGGTAAGGTTGCTGAAAATATGTGTCAAGGTAATCTTGGAGGAGTATAAGCTGCATTTGATCAATGAAACAAGAGATGAAACTTTTAGAGAGTCCACCAGGCCTGTCAGCAACAAAGTTATGATTATCAAGCCAAGGACCTCGAGTTAGAGGACACTGGTGCCACTGACTTTTTGGAGGTTTGAAGTTTTGAGGAGGCAAGCAGTTAACTATATAGATGGAAATCCCCAAGGAAAAAAAGGGAGACTCCAAATCCAAAAGAAATAGCCCCGACAATAAGAGAAAGTTTGGTGAAGATGCCCCATCGCCACTACCTTGTAACGTAATTGAAGCTATGGATTTTTATCGTATTATAGTAATAGAAGGGGTAGAAGGTCCTCCTCACTTAAATGGGGAAACCCCAACTATAGCTAACAAAGCCAACCCAAAATATTAGGAGCAACACCAGCAGGTGCAACACTCCACCAAATAATGTTACTACTTAAGAAGGATCATTGGTGAGTAGATGGTCAATGGTACCTTGAAGATTCCTCCTGTAGATGTTAATGAAAACCCACTTCCAACACATCACTTTAGTACTACCGACATGGTAGTAAAGTATGATGAAGAAGCATCCCAAGAGCTAATGGAGTGGGAGAGTGTTGATCAATTATGTGAAGGGTTGGAAAGGTTATCACTGAGAATTAAATAGAGAATTGAGCTAGAAAGAAAGTGAGAGGAGTGGTTCTTCACTCTAGACCAGGAAGAGGATGGAAATGAGGATATTGGGAAAGTGAACCCCCTATAGGGTGAAGTGGATGTCATGATGAAGGGGGACATCCAAAGAAGAATATGTTTTCAATGCTCAAACATATAAGGTAGACCTAGATTCGGAATATGAGGCCATAATGAGGAGCCCCAAGTTCAAGTGGTTCTTCGATCAGATAAGAGTGAAATATGACACGGGAATAGCCATTATAAGGAAAGTCTTAGAAGCTATGCAGCAATATGGAGACCCCTTATTAACTTGGTAGGGGCCAATTGGAGGTTGATCAAGAGGTATACTTTTGATGTGGTGTTTTCAGAGGCAAATAGGCAGGTGCCTTAGTTCCACAACCGTCCATTGTATGTTAGAGCTATGATCATTGAAGTATCATTCCTAAGCACATTAATGGATGGTGAAGAATTTATTAATATCATACCCATCAAGACGTTATATGAGACGGTTATAGACCAAGAGAAGATAGTGTCGGTGCCACTAGTAATCACAGGGTTTGACAGCGCTGGTATGAAATCCCTCAGATACGTGAATGTCAGAATCAAGTTGGGGATTTTCACCGCCCACATCAAATTTCATGTCATCAATGCTAATACCAGTTATCCATTACTCATTGCGATGGTATGGATGCATTCCCATAGCCAAGTTCCCACTACCCCCCATTAGTGTGAAAAGGCCAATGTTCCAGGAATAAAGATCATAATCAGGGAAATTCATAAGCCCTTTTCCATTAAGGAATCCCATCTGATGGATGCAACATTCACACAAAACTAGAAAGAAAGAATTCTACGAGAAGGCTAGAAGAAAATCAAGTGGTTAGAGGAAGTGCCCAGCTAAAGAAGTCTGTCCCCAATCGCTTGGGGGAAACGGTGATCCCCCGCATAGCAAAAGGCAAGAGGAAGGTGGAAGAGGTAGAAAAACCTCCTCGAACTTGTAAAAAGGTGGTCCTACCTGATGGGAAAGTCATATATCAGTTATAGCGATTAGAATTATCTTCTCTCTCTTGTAATATTCTCTCCACTTGTAATAATAGTAAGTCTTGTATAAATAATATTCCGATCATTTTTGCACTTGTGTAATTGGAGAGTGTTGACCCTGCACCAGAGTATTTTGTGGTGGATGAGTCTCATATTATTAAGCATGTGGAGGAACCAGAGGAAGTTCCAAAATGCATGCAGAATGGGCCTAGAGACAAGAGTTAGAGGATATCAACCTGTGGGTAGAAGGGGTGAAGGTAGACTCATTCTAATCTCCAAAAGTCTAAACCCAAAACACAAGGAAGAGCTCATTGTCTTACTCAAAGATTTCACCAACGTGTTTGCTTGGAAATACGTAAAAATTCTTGGGATAGCCCAAGAGGTGAGCTCTCACAAGTTAAATGTTCTTCCCAATGCTCTTCCAGTAAGACAAGCAACACGCACCTATAAGGTTGATCTGGACTTGAAAATAAAGGTAGAGGTTAAGAAGCTTTTGTCAACAGGGATCATCAAGCCTATTCAGTACCCCGTGTGGCTCTCCAGCATAGTACTAGTGGCAAAGAAAGATAAAAGTAAAATTTAAATTTGTGTGGATTTTCATGATTTGAAACGGGCATGTTCGAAGGATGAGTTTCCTCTACCAAGCATAGATAGATTAGTTGACGCTACCGCTGCACATGAGATGTATAACTTCATGGATGGGTATGTTAGCTACAATTAGATTAATATGGATTTAGGAGACGCAGAGAAAACTACCTTTCGCACGGCATTAGGAAATTTCCACTACACCGTTATGCCATTTGAATTGAAGAATGCTTAGGCCACGTACTAGAGAACCATGGTGGAAATCTTCCATGACTTGTTTCATGATATAATAGATTTTTATATGGATAATCTCGAGGTGAAATCCAAGGGAGAAAGTAAGCACATACAAGACCTCCAGAGAGTGTTAAGTTTTCTTTTGGGGTCACTATGGGGAAGTTTTTGGGATTTTTTATGAATAAACAAGGGGTGCAGGTTGATGGAGGGAAGATGAAAGCCATAGTTATGATGTCGCCCCCGAAGAGCCAGATGCAGCTCAAGATTTTCTTAGGAAAGGTATCTTACCTGAGAAGGTTCATACCTACTATCGCAGAAGTAACTCACCCATTTATACCCTTACTGAATGAAAAAGACAAATGTTCTGGGGGGAGGAACTGAATAAATCATTTGAGAAGATTAAAGAGATTTTAGCCTCTCCTTGGACGATGATCCCACTAGAAGTTGGAGCACCGTTGTTTTTCTATCTCACTTTAACGAAAATATCCGTAGGGGAACTTTTGGCCGAAGAGAAGTAAAGAGTAGAAAAACTAGTGTACTACTTCTCAAGAGTAATCTCAGGAACATAATCTAGACACAACAGTGTGGAGAGGTATTGTCTTGCCTTGGTTTTTGTGGCTCATAAGTTGAGACCTTGTCTGTTAGCCTTCACAGTTCATATAATCACCAAGTGTGATCCTATTAAGTACCTACTAGCAAGAACAGTACTTGTAGGATGTGCACCAAGATGGTTTTTTATTTTCTTAGAATATGGTATAAATTGCGTAGTGCCCAAAGCCATCAATAGTCAAGCAGTAGCAGATCTATTGGCCCATTTCCCAAGTGAAAACTTTGATCCCCCTAATGAAGAACTTCCTGGGGAGAGCTTCTAAGCATGCATGGTGAAGGAAATGTAAAAGTGGGAAATGGAGTTCGATGGCTCTAGAGCCCAAGGCACAGGAGATGCGGGCATTATACTCTCGAACAATAAAGAAAATATCACCCTCTCTTTCAAGTTGGACTTCAAATGCTCAAACAATGAGACTTAGTATTAAGATTTCATTCTGGGCATGCTAGAATCACTCCGGAGGGGTGTCAAGGTAATAAGAATTCAAGGGACTCTAACCTGTTAGTGAAACAGGTTAATGGAGAGTTTGCTCTCAAGCATGCTAACTTGGCACCCTAGAGATACATCATCTAGAATCTAATAGGAAAATTGTTGGAGGTGACAGTTAAGAGGCATACAAGAATAATGAATAGGCACCCCGACGCACTGGCTATGAAAGCAAAGAAGTTAGATGTGGATGAGGCAGAAGAAATGATCACAGTGTAGCGGAGAATAGTACAAACTACGATGAAGTCTTTATTCCCAAGAAATGAGCCAGAGGATTTGAGGAACCTAGTGTTAAAGCAGTTGGAGACAAGAGAGGGGACGATGAAGATGTTAGAGCTGGATAACGTTACAAGGAACATTTTACTTTAAGAGTCCTTTAGGGTTCATAGAAAGGTGTGTCATAGGTTGATAGAGATGCATAAAAAATATTGTGGGGACACTAGCATCCCACTTTACCGTCGTCTGCAATGGGGGGGGAGGGGGGAGGGGATATTATTGGACCACCATGAGCACAGAGGCTGCTCGCCTGTGGCAAGATTGTTTAAGTTGCCAAACTCACTTTAACCATCCAGCAGAAGCCAATTTTGTAAAAACCTTTGAAGATTGGAGGCAATCGTATATAGCATATCTGAAAGATAGTGAGCTACCCAGAGAAAGAGCGGATGAAATTTATCTTAGGAAGAGGGTAGCCCATTTTTACTTGGTGGAAGGAGAGATTTACAGGAAAGACTATAATGAAAAGGCATCGAAGGCATCACTAAAGAAGAAACAGAGAAAGTGTTGAAGGAAGCCATGAGCTCTCCCACATGGGAGGTGCAAGCTGTACGATCAGCTGATGGCACAAGGATATTAATTGCCAACCATGGAGGTTGATTCCCTCGATTATTGTAGACCTTACCAATTACATGGCAACATGGTGCATGCCCCTTTTTTCAGCTTGAAAAGCCTAGAAGCTCCCTACCCCTTCCACACATAGGCATTTGATCTAGTGGGAAATATTAACCTAACCTCTCATGGCAAAGCATTCATCATCATAGCTACAGAGTTATATATCAAGTGGGAAGAGGAGATTCCCTTAAGATGGGTGGCTTCTTAAGTGGTATCCCAATTTATCAAGGAGTATATCATATGCATATTTGGTATACCAAGGTGATTCTCACAGATATTGTGAGTAATTTATATGCAAAGAGATGTCCCTCCTCACCGAAAAGTATAAAATCGTGCATAACAGCTCAAGAATCTCTTATCCAAACGAAAATAGCCAGGAAAAAGACACCAACAAGACCTTGATCAATATTCTAAAAAAGATGCTCAAAGACATACCAGGGGCATCGGATAAGAAGCTACCCATGGTGATATGGGCCTACCATAATTCAAAAAGAAAACCAGCTGGGTGTACTCCATTCTCACTAGTGTATGGAACAAAAGTTGTCTTACTGATAAAATTGGCAGTACCATCATCTAGGGTTGCTCTAAGTAATGGACTCATTCCTGACCCCATGACACTTCCAGCTCGAGGCGTTGGATTAACATAAAGATAAAACTAGGGAGAACTTAAAAGTTTACACCCAGAAGCTTTCAAGAGCTTATGAAAACCTAGTCAAGCCCAGAGATTTTCAAGTGGGAGACTTGGTCCTCGGATCATCTACTCACCACCTTCGCAGCATGTTAGCATTGAAGTTCAAAACCAACTAGGAAGGTCCCTCTGTGGTGAGAGGAGTGGGGAGGCCAGGATACTTCCAGATTTTGGAGTCAGAGAGTGACTGCTTCCAATCCATTAATTCCAAATGGCTAAAGGGGTATTATGCCTAGTTTTGTTCAAATTTTCATTTCTGGAGTAAAATCTGAGCGGTTTGCTCTCATACTAGAAAAGTTCATTTTTTTTGAATTTTTTTAGAGCAATACCATATTGTAAACAATACATAATAGTAAAGAAATGAAATAGACGCACTTTTTATCATTGTTGGTGTTTGTTTTGATCACTTACCTACTATATGGAGTAGACTCAATATAATACTTTTTTTTCATCAGAAATACTCTCTACTAGTCTAGAAGAGGGTACACAAAAAAAACTTTATTCATTACACTTGGGGGGTAAGTCCATCCCAAAAGAAAGTATACTGAGCAAAGTTCCTCAGACATATCAGATAGTTTTATTTTTAGCCACCTGACCAGCAGGAGGACAACCACCAAATAATATATATTTTTTTAACCTCTGTTCTCAAAGATATGCCTTACTTGATTAGATCAATAGAATTGTGTAGAAGTGAGTAAAATCCCCTCTCTTTAATATTTTGAGATCGTGAAAGCTCTTAAAGAAAGTTTATAGCAAGGACCCCATAGACTAGGGGTTAGTTAATTTTAAAAAGATTCTTTTGAAACATAACTTAAAGGAAGGAGGTAGGGGCACCCACCTCCAAGCTATTCCTTATAAATGTAAACAATAATGTGTAGGAGTAACACCACAAATAGAGGGGGCAACTCAATAAATAATAACTCACCCCGATAACATGCAAATACCCCGCAGTCATAAGGGGTTGCGCTAAAAAAATGTGTGTGTATATATATATATATATGACTTACTCAGATCAATGCAAGTACCCCACAATACAAGGGGCATCCTAAATTAACCAGACGCTCACAGAAAATTTAGAGTGGGTCTCAGTAAACATATGCAAAGTATAGATAGAGGCAAAGGATAAGAAAAAGTGCAGGAGAAATATAACAACATTTTTCTCATTCATAAATAACCAGTTTCTATACGTAAGGAACAAAAGTAGTATAAGGCAAGAAATAAACTATCCACTAGAAATAACAAAGAACAAGTCGTCATGAGTGAGGTGACCAGCATATGATGGACCAACCTCCTGTGATAATTCCTCCCACAGCCTAACCAACTTAACCTCATCCTCCTGGTCACTAGACTCAATTCTATCAAGTCGGGACTGAAGAGATGTAATATGGGACTGAAGTGATGCAATCTGGCCCCAGATCCTCGTAGCCTCTGCCTGTCGGTGATCGACCCTGGTCTATCTAGATGTATGAAGTCTCACCATCTTTCGGAAAGGAATGCTCAGAATGCGATAAACTCCAGCATTAAGCCAATATAGCTAAAAATGGTAGAATTGTTGCAGGTCGTAGAGAGCCTCTATGAATAACAAAGTGAAAGCACCGATCAGCTCAGCAGGAGAAGTAGTCACGAAATCATGAAGGTAACTAGCAAGGGGCTTCAGGTTGCACACCGTAAGACTATCAATATGAAGTAATCTCTGAGAGGTGAATGTATTGGGATGATGCTCCAAAATCAAATCTAGAATCTGGTGCTCGTGTGTCCTAAAGTTCCTTGGAAGATCCTCAGACCACAATCTGCTCATAAAAACCGCAGGAGCCTCCACCTCAGCGTCACTACCTAAATTATGAGAATCTACCTCGAAAGGAATAAAAGAGGAATCCTCGCCAGAATCGGCATCACCAGCCACATGAGTGGACTCGGAACTATAATCCCCCTCATGAGCTACCTCATTGGACTCACCAGTAGGATTCTGAAAATAAGCATTCTTCATAAGTCAAAAGAGAAAGAAGATAATGAGAACTGCATCCAAATTTTGTAAAGGGTTACGATAAAAATCTTACCCCAAAACTCAAATGGGTGAGTGTGCTACCGCCAATAAAAATGAAGCTAGCTGAAGGGGAGATGCCAGGCTAAGCATAAGGAATAGCACTGAGAAATATCAATATGAACCATGAGTTAGAAAGAGGAAATAACAGCTTATGTATGGCAGTTAAGTACCTAGGAAGGATACAACATTGCACTCTCTGCTCGCTCCACAGTCACCAGAACAGTTTCCTCGCCCACCTGGAAATAATGAAACAAAGGTGTAGTTGAGAACACTTGCTTAGTAAAAGGAAAAAGAAAAGGAGGAAACAAAAAAGGAGAGAAGGTATTCCGGTATAATACCTCTCTCACAGCCATGTCTCTAGCATGCTCCACAGTCACCGGAACAACGGTCTCACTCACCTAAAAACAATGAAACAAGGGTGAGAATGAGAACACTTGCACAGTAAAAGAAAGAAGAAAAGGGAGAAACATAAAGAGAGAATGTATGCCAGTATAATACCTCTATAGCAACCATTTCTCTAGCATTCTTGGCAGTCACCAGAGCAATGTTCTCACTCACCTGGAAATAATGAAACAAGGGTGAGAGTGAGAACATTTTCACAGTAAAAGAAAGAAGAAAAGGGAGAAACATAAAGAGAGAAAGTATGCAAGTAAAATACATCTCTCACAGTCATCCCTCTAGCAAGCTCCACAGTCACCGAAGTAATGGTCTCACTCACCTAGAAAAATGAAACAAGGGTGAGAGTGAGAACACTTGCACAATAAAAGTAAGAAAAAAAGGGAAAAACGGAAAGAGAGAAGGTATGTCAGTATAATACCTCTCTCGTAGCCATCTCTCTAGCATGCTCCACAGTCATCGGAGCAATGTTCTCACTCATACGGAAACAATGAAACAAGGGTGAGAGTGAGAACATTTTCACGTTAAAAGAAAGAAGAAAAGGGAGAAATATAAAGAGAGAAGGTATGCCAGTATAATACCTCTCTCGCGGACATCTCTCTATCATGCTCCATAGTCACCGGAACAATGGTCTCACTCACCTAGAAATAATGAAACGAGGGTGAGAGTAAGAACACTTGAACAGTAAAATCAAGAAGAAAAAGGAGAAACGGAAACAGAGAAGGTATGCCAGTATAAGACCTCTCTCGCAAACATCTCTCTAGAATGCTCCATAGTCATCATAGCAATGGCCTCACTCACCGGGAAATAATGAAACAATGGTGAGGGTGTGAGCACTTGTGTAGTAAAATCAAGAAGAGAAAGGAAAAATAAAAAGAGAGAAGGTGTACTAGTATAATACCTCTCTCATAATCTCTGTAGTGTGCTCCACAGTTACCCGAGGAGCTGCCTCACTAACCTGGAAATAATGAAGCATGGTTGGAGGTAAGCATACTTGGACAATAAAAGAAAGAAGAAAAATGGGAAGTCGAAAAATAGGGAAAGGTATGACAACATAATACCTCTCTTGCATCCATTCCCCCAGTATGTTTCGCAGTCGCTGGAAGAATTGAAACACTAACTCAAGAATAAAGAAATAGGTAAGTATTAGTAAGAATTGGAAAAGTACTAAATAAAAAAATTGAGTATATAAGAAAACTAGTATTTACTTGGGTAGCTTCATCCGAAATCGGAGTCCGAAGACCCACAGATATGGGAGCAGAACTAGTATCATGTCTCACAGATAAAGGGACCTCAACTACGCTAACCTGATCATAAAAGTTGAAAAAAAAATATTAGCCATAAGAGTGACATAGAAAAGGTTACTCTCATGCAAATTTAAAAAATGATACCTAAGCAGTTAGCCCCACAGAAGTCAAGGGGACACAGTGAACGGAGCTTGAGGGGCTGCCCCCATGACACTCATGGCAAGTAAGGAAGCTTCCACATAGCTAACCTGTAAATAAAAAAAAGAGGCAAGAATTAGAAACGTGAAAATAAGCATATAGAAAATCCCAAAGACCGATGACATGAATAGTTATCGGGAGAGGCACTATGGTAGGACTCTCACTTGAAGATGAAGCACCTTATACTCTCGACTCACTTCAGTCTACATTGTATAAGTGCTCATCTAGTTTGGAAATAGTGATAAAATTGAGTCCCTTCCCTAGACACCAAAGAACCTCAGAACCTTCTACTTAATTCCTCTTTATTGTTGTTTAAAGGTATATTTTCAATCACACACACACATTAGGATTGCATACATATCATATATATTTTATAAAATGCTTGTATGAGTTAATTCCCCTTTAACTTTGTTTTTAATAGTTTTTTGGGAATTTTTAAACATTTTTAAATAATTTTTACGAAATTAAAATTGGTTTTGTGTGAATACTGATTCTATCACATTTCGCCTAAATGTTTGGTTGGATAGAATTCGAATGCGCATGAGACTTCAGGGTGAGTGTGAATTTATTTTCAAAACACGTGTGTGCGTGTTCATCTGGGCCTTACACTTGTCTCTTGCACAACGGTATGATTTGTGTTTATTAGTAGACTCATAACTCGTACACCTTATCATCCCTTGGATCTCTTTTATCAGTGATCTCCATGCATTTTTCTCCAAACCTGTGAACATCTCCAGACCAATCAGGACTTGTTTAAATCACCGCTGATGTTAAACCATTGGATCAAAGTCAAAAGGCCAAGACCAAATCTCAGCCTTTAGATTTGCACTAACCTTCTCGATCCTTCCTAGCCTGCAATATAAGGAGGCTTACCCTCAGCATTTGGGGACTTTTGGCCAGTTCATAAACTGTGAGAAGAAATAAGAGAGAGAGAGAGAGAGAGAGAAAGAGAGAGAAAAGAAAGAGATAGAAACTAGAGAGAGAAAGAAACCCTAAATTGTCCAAACCCTATTTTGTTTTCAAACCCTAAACTCATTTTTCAAAATCTATTTTTAATCGAAAACCAAACCTAAGTGTTTGAGAGTGATTTTGGTTATAGTTTGAACGCCTGTTCGTGGTTTATATCCTCTAAGTTTTAGATCTTGTAACCAATTTAGACGTTTTGGTTCGATCTCTATTTCTTTTTCATAGAAACATTAGATCTTACTATTGCATGTCATATTACACTTAGATCTGCATATTTAGTTTCTCATCTTAAGGAATCATATTTGTTGATTATTTTTGTTGTAAATGTTTTTTCACAACTCAGAATCAACAAATTTCTTTTCTGTTTCAAGTTCTTATGAAACAAGACTTATGATCAAGTTGGAATCGCAATTGCTGATTTACAATTTTAGAAAATATTATCAAAACCCACTGAAATTGTCTAGGACCTTGGTCGTTTTCTGAACAAGGTTACCTTGCATTATGGGTTAGTTGAAAGATCAAGAAAGTCTTGTGTTTCTAAAGAAGAGAGAAACTAAAAACCCAAATTCATATAGATCTGTTTTGTAATTTGATAGGACTTGTTTGTATAAATAAGTGTGCATGTGTGCATTCATGTGTTAGTTCACTTTCACGAACACTTGACACACTACAATACCATAAGTGTTGGAAATAAGATCTTGAAACAACAAGAGTCGACGTAAAGACTGGAACAAAGTGTTGAGAAGTTAGCAAACTGGGAAAGCCACATCAACATTAGAACTGTAGAGAAGTTAGAATCAAACCAGTGGGTACATTTCTATACTTGTAAAGGTCTGATTTGTTTGCATGTGGGTTAAATAGTTTGTAACTTGTATATTTTGTCTTAGTGGATTTTTGGTTTGTGACTTAGAATTCACCGTGTATGTTTCCTCGATTGGGTGAGGTTTTACACGTTAAAATTCTTTGTACTTAATATTTCTAATTCTCCTCCTCCCATTCTAGCTGGTGTGTTGATTTAAACCTTTTAGTTTTGTTTTTCAAAACTAGTTACCTAATCTTGAACAAATCTCGTGCATGTTTTATTAAACACATCTTGTGATTAATCTATTTTGATTTAAAGAAAAGATTTTCTTCAAAAAAGAGTTCGGAGTTACATAGATAGTTTGATCATGAATTAAACAACTTAAGTGACACTTTTTCAGAAGCAACAGAGCAAGGAGTCTCATCTACAATAGAGGTTGTTGAAGAAATAGTAATAGTAATACTGCGAACCAACTGAGAAAATAATATAAAATGACTTGTCAATATAAGTAAGACCAAAGGCAGAAAATAAAATTTATGGGGTAGCTGAGCCCCCTCCCTATGAGGGATAGGCAAGATCATAGGTCTTCCATCCATAGAAATATGGACCCAAGAAACAGAAATCCTCCCTGAGGGAGACAACCCTGAAATAGTGGTATCCAAGAAAGGAAGAATCTCCCTATAGAAAAAAGGCCAAGAGATATATGGTCCTAGGGAATGAAAGGTGACAAAGAATATAAGCACCAAAGGCATAGTAATAGAAATAAAAAAAGTGCTAAAAAACAGACAAACCTCTAAGAAGGAGGTAGCTAGGGACTCAGCCGCAGAAGTGTCCGCTTCTACTGCAGGAGAAGGCGAAGCAATAGGGCTAGAAGGCAACACCCTCCCCAATCATAATTAGACATAGAACATAAAGGAAAAGAGTTTTAAAAATGAAAGGGAGAAAAATAAGGCCAACAACTCAAATGAACTCAGAGAGGTACCTGATCAGAATGTACGGTCATATAATTGACCCTAGTGCTAGTAGGATGAAAGATGAAAGCTACAGAGAAAATAGCATTATATAGCGCATAGTAAAAGAAATGTAAATCGTAAATTCCAAAGTCTTCAAAACCCTAGGGGAGTGACAAAACTCTCTGAAAGGCCTCGAGAAGAAATGAGCATCGAATTCCTCTCACGCTGGAAGGGAGAACGATGCGGGGGGGAGGTGAAATACCACTTGCCTCGGTAGGAGAAACCTGCAAGACAAAGAATTAGTAAAGAAGAAGAGAAAAAATCATATGCATAAAAGTCTCAAGTAAAGAAAAATTTATGGTAGCAGAGCGCAAGGCCTGACTATATGGAAGGGGCCAGGTGGCGGAGCTAATCCCCAAGGAGAATGTGGTGCCTCATAGTCACTAGAATACTCCCTCGAAGCTCATAACAAAGCATAAGTGTCATTAGTGCTGTCACGAAGAAAATTTGAGTCACCCACATCACCCGAAGAAGAACTATGATGTTCATAGGAATGTGTGCTTTCATAGTCAACTAGTTCCTCTTCCAATGAGGGGGAGGGGAAACTAGCAGATAAAACTCCGTAAGAGCCAATTCCACGAAGTAATAATGCTCGTATATAGTACCTTCTATAATAGGAATATATGTGACTTGAATCTCTCGGGAAGAAAGCCCAATGCCTCATAACCCCTCTCTTTCAAAGTCCTATAAGTTTCCCCCACTCTGAGATCATCGGTATCGAAGCCCTACTCTAGAGTGGAGGGATTAGTAGCATCAACATCAACCTAATTTTTACTCTTAGCATCCTTAATCCTCATAGGATAAGGGGGGAGAGGCGGTAGTAGTAGGGATGAAGTTAGACATATCTTTGTCGGGGTGATTTTCTCTTGCTTACTCTGGGAGCCTTTGCTTTACCTTTACTCTTGGATAAGATTTTAGACTGGCAGGTGGCATCTCGGTCTATTGGGGTGGGAAGATTCATCGAGAAGGGGCTTTACCAAAATGGGGGTAGTCTGCTCAAGGGGTACCAGGGAGTAGTGCTTAGAAACCAAGCTTTTTTTTTCATCCGCCTAATGACAAAGTAGGCCTTGACATATTTGGTGGGGTTGGTCTTGTGAGGGGGACCAGTCACATAATCCTGGATAAGAAAAATCTTTCGCTGCCAAAATAAGAACAAAGAGGTAGTGAATGAAGGAAGATAATCATGAGGAGTCACATAGAGTCTCCCCAGGCCACGTTCTCTGTGAAGCATTGCCTGAAGGGTAAAATTTATACATGCCTCTAAAAATAGATTTAAAGGATTGGTGTATGAAAGATGAGGAGGGGTGTGGACACCTTGATCATAGCCAAACTTCCGTCTTACTCTCCTGGAATGATAAAACTCGGCACCTCGTCCTAATTCTGTCCAAGAAGGAAGGAAGTACGATAGCATCATCGCCACTTGATTGATGTGTGGACATGTAGAAATAGACTCGATGTCAGAAGGGCAATAGAAGGTTCCACCATCACTAGGTAAAGAAAGATAGCTGAAGACACCACCGATACACTTGTTGTAATGACAAAATTTAAAATCCTCGATGTCATCAATTAAAGCCCATAGGGTCCTCTTGGGGGACTTCTTATGCCATCTCAGAAGGCGAACAACATTACTATGACAAGCTTGGGACTCAAACGCAAGGTGTGGGAAATTCTCAAACAGGAAGGCCATTCGGAGGATAGAATTTGAAAAGTTAGTGGCATTATAATGGCTGCAAGATCTCTCCACGTCTACATGCGCACAGTCCATCCAGGTGTAAAGAGAACCAAGGACTAAGGAAGCTACAGGCACCGACCTACCACGGGACAATCTCATAGCTAATTTAAAAAGTTCTCATGAGGAGAGTCTTCGGGTTTATCTGGCAGTAAGAATTGACTCAGAAAAGTTTCCAGGAAGGCAGCTAATTGTGAAGAGGAGTGAAGCTTCTTACCATCTCGACTCTTGAGAGTTGGGCTAGAAGTACCCCTTTTCTATGGTTGCTCGAAATCCCTGAACCAGTACCTCTACCATTTGGGAAAAGGGTGTTTGGAGACACCCATTACATTTATAGCCACATACCTCGAGCACTTTGCAAGTGCTGCCTGTATCTCCTCTACCATCTCCTACCCCAGTGGATCCTCATAACCATTAACAAAAACATGTTGACCAAACAAAGGAAGGCCATATAGATCACAAACATACTCCAGAGTAACGGTAAATTCACCCCAACCAGTCATAAATATATGAGATTCCCTGCTCCATCGGGATAATAAGAGATTGATAGAAAAGTTGTGTTTAACTATAGTACAAGATATCAGGTTGTCAATAGCAGTAAGAAAGTACACTTACCTGAGGGTCGCCTTATAAGCAAGAACACTCAGAACATAATCAACCCAAATGGCCCATTTCTCTGGGGCACCCCCTGCCGCTTTAATTTCAATATTAGAGTAAGGGAAGTCACCACTGTCGACCCCGAATCTAAGGATAGAATCGAGAAAAATAATAGGGGAATCAGTGGGCTCACCTAACCCCATATGGGGTCACTAAAGAATATTTCCAACTAATTTTTCCTCGAATTGAGTATGGGAAGCCATAAAATGGTCACTTGGTCCAAAAAGAGGAGCACGATGATAGACGCCAAAATCGCTCCCCTAGAGAGTGCGCATATAGTACTCCCAATCTTGGTAAGAGGATGAAGTGGTGGAAGAACTATCAATGGCTATGGGTTAAAGTGAGTAACCCACTATCAAAGAGGAATCAGGCAAAGACCCCCTCACATCCGACACCCGAGGGGAGGAAACTTTGCCAATTTTTTGAAGTCGCGAGGAGCTCAGTGACCCAAAACCTAGGCCAATTTTTTGAAGTCGTGAGGATCTCAGCGACGAAGAACCCAAGCCAATTTTTTGAAGTCGCGAGGAACCCATTGGCAAAGAATCTGTCGAAGAAACCAAAGCAGTCAAAACCCCTAACGAGGAACCTTTTGTAATTAAATCAGAGGTCGAGGAACCCATATGCAAAAAGTCAGTCGAGGAACCCCTTGCCGTCGGGTGGAACTCGAATGAGGAACTCCTCATATTCTCAACCCCTAATGAGGAACCCAAAGACATGAAAAAATTATTCAAGTAACCCTCGATTGTACAAGTAACAAATGAGGAACCTGTCGCTCGCAAAAAATTATATGAAGAACCCCTCGCAACCGGATCAGTGGTTGAGGAACCACTGCCATAAAATCATCAGGCAAGCAAATTGCCAAAATGAGGAGTTTGTTTCTTCTAAAACCTCTAACGAGGAACCCTGGCCATTCTTTTGAAATGGCAAGGAACCCATGAAAAAATCGAACCCATGAGAGGGACCCCTATGCAAGGAGTCACCCCCACTAATGGAAGGGAATAGGCTGAAATGGCGGCATCATGAATAGGGCCCACAAAACTGCATTGGGAACTGGTTATAATGGTGGTTCTAGTGGATATAACCGTAGATATAGAAATGGAAATGGATAAATACCCCATTACAAGGGTAATGACAGTGGTGGTGATGGTGGTGGAAACATTAGGTGGTGTTGAAGACATTAATGGTGTTTTTTAAGAAAACTTGAAAAAAGGGTGTTATGGATTATTTGATTTTGTATCTCTCTAACTGAAAAACATAAACTCTTTGTGAGTGTTTTGAAAGTATGAAGAAGATGAACGATTTTTTTTCAAAAAAAAGGGGGGCTTATGCTTTACATGAAAATGGGAAAATGTTCAGTAATGCCAAAAGGCTATAATTTTTTTTCCCAAATGATGATATGGTAGTTCCCACACTGACGCGTGGCTTCTTAAGAACCTAATAATATTGAATGAAGGGACAATGCATTTAATGACCCTAGGGTAATGTTGAGGATCCCCTAAGGTCCCTAAAAAATTTGTTTGAAAATTAAATGTATGGCGTACAAAGCCTTTTGGTCTCCCCAATATAAAAAACATTGCATGAGGTGATAATGTAGAAGGGTGTCTCAATCTTGTCCATTATATTTTGGGGTGAGGGTCCCTCAAAGACCCCCCCGCCCTTCAGCCTCCAAAAAATATTGGTCACGAAACCCCCATGGATCCTCAACGACAGAAAATTTATATTGGTTGCAGAACCCCCAGGGCCCCTCAAAGTAATAAAATATATATTGGTCGGGAAACCCTAAGGGTACCTCAACGGCAGAAAAACATTTGGGTGAGGAACCCTCAGGGTTCCTCAACCTCCAAAAAATATTTTGGCACGGAACCCTCGAGGCTCCCCTCCCTCAACTGCAAGAAAACATTTGGGTGAGGAACCCTCAGGGTCCTTCAACCTACAAAAAATCTTGGGTAAGGAACCACCAAGGTCCTCCTCCTTATCTTCTAGAAAATAAGACAAGATGAGGTAGTGGCTACCATGTGCAACCCCTCATCATGAAAAGTCATTCCTTAAAAGAACAAAAGTAATAACACTTACTTTCTTATACATGTAGCCTAGTTGAGCAGGAAGGACTCAAGTAGGACAGTTGGGATCTCTTGGGAGTTTTGGATTGGCAGTAGAGGAACAAGGTTTGTTGGGCAAGCTCAACCACTTAGAACTTTAGGATTGATAGAATACTAGTAGGAAGACCCCGTGAGTCACTCAAGACCACACATATCCCATCACTCAGTCACAAGTGAAGTGAGTATCCAAAGGGTTGCTCAGAAGAAATGAACTTTTACAAAAAATGATTTTCTTAGAAGAGAGGGTCCTCAAGGTCACTCTCAAGAAAAATCGATTTTGAGGAGAGTGTTCCTCATGTCCCCCCTCCTTAAGATTGATAGTTTTAGATGAGGAGGTCCTCGAGGCTTCCTCTCTCTAGTTTACCAAGTTTGTACCACAGGTTACCGTTTCAAAAGATATTTACCAAATCAGATATTTTATCTCCATTGGGAGACATATCTACCTTTTGACTCTGTTTTGCACCAGGTTGCAGTTGTCAGAGGGGACAAGCAGATGCACACAGGTAAGGACAAATGGTACATTTCAGAACTTGTCCCTCACCAACCCTCTCAATTTTGGTTCCCAAAAGTGCCAACTCACCCCTAGTGCCCAAGTATATATAGGACCCCTGTGTAAGATCAAATAATATAGAAAAACTCAATAGTACTATTACTCTGTCAAAATAACACCAGAATCTCCTAATATTCTCTCGCTGCTCTCTCTCTAGTGCTAAGTGCCTTGTTCTTTCACTCATCACTGACAGCCATCATTCTCAGGAGTTCGTCTTGAGAAAATTTACTATTATTGTTATGGACGTTCATCTTCTTACAGGGAGGGAGCTTCAACTTGAGTTCCATTTTTACTAAAAGCAGAAGGTTTTATGAGAATTTGCTCCATAAGTTCTTGAGAACCTAGCAGACAGCGTCCATTGGAGTGGGTCATGCCTCACCCATTCCAGTTATTCACAAATCCCATTCTCACTACCCTCTTATAATTCTGGTAGAAAAAATTAATGTAACTACTTACATATCTTGGAGATTGGAAGGAATGAAACAAGTCTGACATTTTTTTTACATTTTCCAACATTTTTCCAACAAGTCGAGTTAAACTAAAAAAAAATTATACAATCGAAAGACTTTGGATTAAAGAGCTGAAACCGTTCTCGAGTGGATTGGAACTTATAATACAAGAAACTAAAAAGTAAGTAATTAAATTAATTGCTATACATCTTAAATAACACGATTGAATAAAGTTATACGTCATGTAAGAAACAATCACGTGAGATCTAAAGGCTTCAATGAACAAAAGTCCAACAAATCTTTCTTAAAAACATAGCATTGATCCTTATCTTCTCCAAACATATCATTATCCATTGGACTTGTTATTTGATTCGTCTTTATTATCAATAAATTATGGGTCAAGGCAGTGATCAAACTACACTCAACATTCTTTTCATTTTTTCACATCTACTTTCACCTAAGACATCCTTTTCATTCTCATGGAATGATTTTTTTTCCAACTTCCATTCATTTTGCATTGAATCATGTGAAATGTCATAAAGTAATTTCGTTTATAACACAAACACAAACTTATCGGTTTAGATAAGAACCTATAGTTTACCTCAAGTCCCAACAACATGAACTCTTTGGACCAAGCAACATATGAACCAATATCACCTTTCAAAAAATTCATTTCCCCTGGAACGGTTATTGGGAGGATGGCACTAGCATAAATAACTTTAGAAATTGAAACCTAGACATTGTTTTCTCTCGACACTATATTATGAATTTTCTTATTCGATTCATTGCTATCAAATACGATCATCTCGACAACGATGTTATTTTATTTTCAATAGCCAACCTATATTCTCCACCCTAAATTACAAAAAACAATCATATTAAAATTAAATAATGTATTAAAATTCATCAAATTATTGGTCCCAACAAAGTAAAACTACATAAAATTTAGTAACCTACTAGCCCAACCAAGTCAAACTACAAAGTTATCACTACCAGAGAAAAGTGATCTCATTACATTTGAAGAAGTCGCTTGTTTCGTACTTTTATCACCAGCTATTAAACATGGTTTCTTAATTTTTACATTTGTAACAACCCGGATTTTTTTAAATCGAAATGTTTAAATTGATTTTAGAAATCACAGAAAAATGAAATTTTGGATTTTATAAAATTTATAATTTAAAATGTTAGTTTTCATATTTGAAAACTAAATTTTCAAACGGAATTGGAATCGGAATTAATATGGAGTTTTAATTGAATTTTTATTATATAGAAGAGTCCTAAAAATATAAAACTCTCTAAGAGTCCTCAAAACACAAAAAATTCTACAAAAAAAAATATTTAAAAATATTGGATTGTCCGATTAAGCTGAAATATTTTGGACGGCTTATTCTCGTCTTCAGCTAATTCTCCTCCAAATTTCATCCAATTCCAACGGTCCGATCATTCAGAATAAATGTTTTAGTATTTGTATCTAATGAGAACTCTTTTCTTAATCAAACTCTTAATCCTTTATCTATCACAACAAATTTGTGGCTTGGATTTTAAAACCAGTTTTTCTCAAACTTTTCAACCAGAAGACCTCTCCAAAATTACTCCGTTTGATCTACAAACCATAGACCCAAACTTTTTCAAGATTTCAACCTTAGATTAGAAGGCTTATTTGGTGTTTTCTCATATTGGGGCTAGAACGAGTTTTGACTATTTTCGTGAGAGGAACATGATGGTGCAATCAGATTTAGAGGCTGATTTTTATGTGTTGATTCATGTGATAATTTTGAGGTACGGGACTTACACAATATGCTCCTAAATTCTCTCGAGAGTATTCCGTTTGATTTCTGTGTCGATTGCACTCATATTGAATTATGGTATCATTGAAATATAGAATTTGTTGCAATCTTGGTATTGATTCGTTGTGATATATTATATTGTGATTTGAGCATCGTGTCATGAGATTTGAGAATCAAGTTCAAAATTATTTAAGGCAATTATAGTGAATACAATACAAGAATTCAGAGACAACTGAATTATTGTCATTTCCTCCCAGTTTTTTCCCCGCTGAAATAAAAGTGTTAAAATTCCCACCCACATTCCAAGGATCTTGAGTGGCTTGATTGGTTAGGTACCTCCAAAGAAACATTATATCAGATCTATTACATTTGGTATAAAAAGGGGTGAATTATATAGGTTTGCGATATAGTATGGGAGATGATTAAGGTATAGCCCGCTAAGTTTGTGATTTCACATTGAAGGCTACTCCATCAGTAAAAGAGAGTTAAATTGAATAAGTTTCATTTGCTAGAGAATGGTCATAACCAAACTTCCTTATGTATTAATATATATTAGAATTGTGTACTTTTGGTTCTAGGAAAACCAATATAAATAAGCTGTGAATTCTTTTTAAATGCTTTACTGTTCCAACAACACTCTTTTTAGAGGTTCCTCTATTGTTCTGTATAATGAAATTGATCATAAATACTGATTGGGAGAGATAATTTTACTTCTCGATCTTAAGTCCATACCTAGGATTGGATATTTTTTTTAGACTTCTTATTGTTCTTCTTCTTGTACTAACTTCAATCAAATTATCGTTGACAATGGGAGTAAATCTGAGAGAAAGGTTGAGGTAATCAACTATTAGGTTGTAACCTTGTTAAATGTCTATTTCCACTACACTTTGTATATTGTTTTGATCCCCTTTTGAGATTTTATTCTTTTCATCAATAGTTTCCAATTGGTAGTTTAGGTAGTGTCATTCATATATTCTAGTGTTTTGTTTGTTGATACTTTCACTTGAATTTAGCTTAGTAGCATCTGCATCAGTGGTTAAACCTTCCTTCACCTGCTCAGTTATGGAATCAATAAAAATTAATTCCACTGGCTCTAGTGGAATTTCCCCTTCTTAAATGTCGTTGAGAACTTCTATAGATATTGAGTCCACTGAGTTTTCAATTGACTTAGTTTCAATCTACCAGTCAAGGATTTTAGTGGTTCACACGTAAACATAAAAGGAGATTTTAACAAATACAGAGCTTCTTAACTCAACTATCTGCTCGGAGCACGATCAATAACTTATGCAGCACCTTCAATTGATGGGGGATGAAATGATGTGGCACAATAGTTAATTTTCTCATATCTAATCTTCCAAATGATATTAGAATAATGTTCTAGAATAATAAACAAAGTTCGAAAAATAAATCGGCCACTATGAAACCTCCCATCCGTTAGAAGGATTTTAAGGCGAACGTATAAACCTTATAACTCTTTCATCGTTTTCTTGGTAGGAGCACGAGTTCCATGCCTCGACACAAGAGTTTTTTAGTCAGTTTAACTATTAATAAATACAATTGGCCACATCATTGTTTGAGTAATGCTATATTTATCGAGCTTTTTTTTTTTTATCTCAAGTTTATATCCCAAATTCATTAAATTATTGTACATATACTTGGAGTACAATATTTTAATGTAGTTGGGATACACATTTCATTAAAAAAACTTGGTACATATAGACATTTTCCCCTTTTTATAAGAGATTGAGATTGAATCTGTAAACTTATACCTGTTGTGCACATCAGTTTTAAGCATGTATATAAACTAGATCATCTCAATAATTTGGGAGTAGTTGGGTTGGGAAATAAAAGTTAGATTGGATTGAAAATCTAGTATGCTTTAAAATTTAACCTGGGCTATATAGTTTAGTTTTTTTTTTGCTTATGTACGTGCCACGGGAGAGGCTCTTTCTCCTTTGACATACATTTTAGGTTTGGATAAACATTACTATTGTAAACTCAGTGGTGAATTTTTATTATTGCAGGTTGCTATGACATCACATAGGCATAGTAAATCCCTCTCACAGGCACATTCCCATTCACAATCTCGATTGCACTCACAATCCAATAGCGAACCACCATTTCAACCATAATTTCAGCCCAGTTCTCATTCCCTTTAAGATTCTAGATCGAACGAACGATCAAACTCAAGTGACTGTGAAAGCGATAGTAGCTCGACGGAGTGTGGGCCGTTATATAACCAAGACGCCCATTTACATGAAGAGGGTAATCAAAGTTATTTAATTTATTTGTGCTTATTTAACTATGTAGATTGAATTTAACTTATTTTTTCAATTTTTACGGTTCAGCTTCAGCACAATATGCCACTAAACGTAGAGGTATTGCCAAGTTGGGTGAATTATGGGGTACGAGGAAACTCTTAGAGCTTCACTTCAACCATATCTACCAGCCAGTGGGAGATACCGCAGATAGACTATCTACCCATTTAGGCATTTTAGTTTGTGATGGGAACATGTAAAGTTTCTTTTGTAAATTTTCATATAACACAAATCTTATTAGAATACTCTTTGCAATACTGTATGTTATCTATTGACAAGTTAAAGATGATTATTTAATCGATGTAAAATGTTACTAATTTATTATTATATTGATGCTGAACAGGTTATCGTTGGTTTTCAAAGATTGGCTATGCAAGGAGTTATACCCATATAAGGAACATGCTTGGCGAGAGGTGAAGGTAAAATCAAAAGATACCATAATTTGTGGCAATTGAATTGAAAATTTTGAATTCTTTAGGTAAAAGTCCACTATGCATGGGTTGTCTTGCCAATCACAACAAAGTGAATAATAGCTCAAATCATAACTTTGAAAATGATAAAACATAATTTTAGCTAAACTCATGTGTAGTAAATGACTTGTTTTTTCTATACATTGTAATTATATAAGAGAACATTGATTCCCCTGAAGAATTAAAAAAAATGTGCATGAAAAGGTTGGAAATATATGTAATAATTTGAAAGGAGAGGTGAAGAAACATTATCGTGCCTTTGATACTGACGAAGGTAGATTGGAATATTGTCCACCTAGAGTAAAGCTAGAGAAGTGGTCACAACTTGTTAAGTATTGGGGAACTTGCAAGGCAAGGGTATGAATGTATTACTACCAGTAAAGTTTTATAAATTAAAGTTAACCATATAATTTAAATATATTTTTGTAATAGAAAACGAGTCGAAGAAATCGTCGAACTCCTAAGAAGAAAATAACACCACACACTTCCGGAAGAAAGAGTCATGCAAATGTTGCTCATAAGGTGTTTTATAAAAGATTTTGATTGTGAATATTATTTTATGTTATCAAACTTATTTATGTAATGACTTACGAGTCATTGGGTTTATGCAGATGGTAGCTGATCAAGGGGAAAAGGTTGATTGGTTGATGTTTACATCAAAACACATGAGAGGAGTGATGTATCAGCCATAGATAAGAATTTCATTGAAGCAATGGTACAAAAATATCATCCATGTTCCTTCCCTTATTTCTTAAAAAATCTCAACGACGTCATTTTACCTATTAATAAGAATTCTTATTCTGTTTATCAACCATTATAAAAGGCAACATGCAGGAGATTGTGTCATATCATTAAAAACATAATATATATCATAAAAGGATGAGGATTAAATTAAGAATTAAATAATTTTACTATTATATTTGAAAGTTAAAATTATGCATGAAATTATTATGTGAAACATTTAAAAATAGTGGTGGGGAGATAATGTGATCTTTATTCTGTTTTGGTTTTGTGAATGAATGGTTATAATTTTTATTTTATATAATAAGAATCCTTTTATTTTAGTCAAAAATGAGGCAAAAAGTAGATCAATGTAACACCCCGTATTTTTGTACATTTAATATTTAATTAATTCGATAATTTTAAATTATTGGTGTGTTGTAATTTTTAATTGAATTAATTATGGAAATATATATATTTAAATATTAATCGGGGAGTGAATGGTTAATGTTTAGGGAAATTTATTTACTAAGTGAATAGTAATAATTTAATTACGTCATTTCGAGTAGTAATGACAAGGTATACACTTATCCCAGCCGGGAGTCGGTATAGACTAAATTGGGTGTGAGATAAGGATTTTTATAAATTAATTCGGGCGCCAATTCTGAGTGCGCGGTTGAGTCCAGATGGGTCGAGATAGTCAGAAAAGAGTACCCGGGGGTAGTAATTGGGTCTCGGGGTAATTTTGGGCATAGCCGGGCCCACACGGGGTGAGTTGGGCCACTTTAATTAAGCCCATTAGGCTAAAAACGGGATGGAGGGTTTTTAACCTAAGTGAGGGATTCGGAAATCAGCAGCCAACACAATTCTAAACCTAGGGTTTGAGAGGGGAATTGGGGAAAAACAAATCAAGAGCAAATTGGAGATTATTGGAGCCAAATTGAGGGACTACGACAACGGATTAGACACTACGAACACTTACAGGCAAGTGGTTAACTATTTTGATTCTTAAAGCATGATAATCAATTCATATCATAGCGATGTATAAACCAAAATTCATTTTTGGGTGTAAATGGGTACACAATGGGGTTTTTGTTTTTGAAACACTTGAATGAGATTCAAAGTAAGCTTTAGATGGGTGATTGATATCTGAATATGTATATATGATTTGAACGAGAAATCTAGAACATAAAAGAGTGGAAATCGAATCTGGAAATTGGGATTTAAAACAGAAAATTGAATTTTATGGAGAAAGACCCATTTCGAAAATTATGAGATAAGTAGAGAAGTTGATTATCTTAATGGTCTCTATGATGAATAGGATGTGGATTAACCATGAGTAGATGATGGGATGATGTAATTAGAGGTTTAAATTATGGTTAGAAACCTTGAAGTTCGTTAATGGTGGAAAACAATGGGGAAGAAGGGATGTAACGAAGGGGTCGATCGATCGATCGGGGGCATCGATCGATCGATGATGGGAAATTCTGGCCAGTTCGGTCTGTGTGTGATATAAGGGGGAAATTTATTAAATTAATTTCCATACTGTAATTTGTAATAATTAATTTTGAAACACCTATTCCTAGTAATTACGAGAAAGAGTAATTGGAACTAGGATGAATTTATGTGGGGCATTTAATGGATGAGTTTGAGAGATTTCATTCCAAAATAGTGAGGTACGGATCAAGTGAGTGAATCCGGGTATATTGTTCATGCGACCCCAAGATAGTGAATTAAGTTTGGAGATAAACTAAATAATTTTGAGTCGGGATATAGACTCGAGGAATATTTAATTATGGACCAAGTGGGCGAGTCCGGGTATGTTGGTAATTATAGGTAAATATAATTGAGAAATTATGAAAATAAATGTGTCACACATTGTGGGCGAAAAATGTGGAAAAGAAATAATGAGATGTAAAAATGGACCGAGTGAGTGAGTCCTGGTATGTTGGTTATGTGACACCAAAGTATCAAATTTATTTTGAGAAAGAGTAATTAATTTGGAGTCGGAACATAGACTCGGAAAATATTAAGATACGGGCCAAGTAAGTGAGTCCGGGGATAATGGTTGGGTGACACCAAGTTATTAAATTAATAAATGCGTTAATTAATTTAGTTAGAGTCGGATTGTAGACTCGGGTAATATTAAATTAATAAGAGTGATAATTAATTTAATAAGAGTCGGATTGTAGACTCGGGTAGTACTAAATTAATAAGTGTATTAATTAATTTAATTAGAGTCGGTTTGTAGACTCGGGTAGGATTAAATTAATAAGTGTATTAATTAATTTAATTATAGTCGGTTTGTAGACTCGGGTAGGATTAAATTAATAAGGGTTTTAATTAATTTCATTAAAGTCGATTTGTAGACTCGGGTATGATTAAATTAATGGGTGGATAATTAGTTTAACCAGAATCAGATTGTAGACTCGTGAAGGATACTTATTAATTAATGTGATAATTAATTATGTTAGAGTCGAACCACATACTCGGAATTTGGGTTGATTAATTAATTTGTTAATTAATTATAATTAGAGTCGGGCGATAGACTCGGGGAGGTATTAAATTAAAATGTGTGTTAATTAATTTAAGAAGAGTCGGACCATAGACTTGGGGAAAGTATTATATTAATTGAGGTGTGAATTAATTATATTAGAGTCGGACCATAGACTTGGGAAGAGGATAAGTTATTAAGTGAGAAAATTAATTACATTGAGTCGGGCCACAGACTCAGGAAATTACAGGCAGTGTATGGGACTTTGAGTACATGGTAAAGCCGGGGTTATTAATATATATATATATATATATATATATATATACGTGTATGTTTTGTGTGTGACATTAAATTACAGGCAGTGTACGGGAATTACAGGCAGTGTGCGGGATTTTGAGTACACGGTAAAACCGGGGTTATAAGTTATCTCACTAATTAACTTTATTAATTTCCTTTAAATATTTTGGAATACTAGGTGGTTAGTAAGTTTTAAAAAGTTTTCGACAGTGATTCTAAGGATGATCCAACTGGGATTCCTGTTTTAATTTGGTATAGGACTGATCACTCGATATTTTATTAGGCGGGGTGTCACAATCAACTTCCATCAGATTGTTATGAATCTGTCATTCATAAAGATGAGATATTTTATGAAGTCCTGGGACCTGACAAACACGACCATTGTCGAGCTTATGGGCATGGACCATCTCCAACTTATGTGCATGGAACTAAGCAGCTGAAGGTTAATGAAAAAGAGTATGAGCAAATAAGATCTGAGATTCAATCTGAATTTCAGGATAAATGTGATCGTTTAGAGGCTCAGCTTGAGTTGATACGCAGACACATAATGACTTGCCTTTTCGTTGTATCCAAACAGGTTAATAAGTACACACTTATATCTTTTGTGCTTAATTATTGTGCATATATATAAATGTATGTTCTAGTATTAAATTATATAATTAATAGGTACCTCAATCCTCCAATGAGTAAAACATCATATAGGTCTATTTTGCAACCCGAGCAACAATTAGATGAAACTAACCAATTTCAACCTGTAGTGGTACCACAATCAAATCACCATTTTGATCCATTTTAACAGGAAAGTAGATAACTACTTTTTAAAATCATAATTTATGACTATATGTTTTCATGATTGAAATAATTCATTTTTTGTAGATTGGAAATTCTCAACACTTGGATGCCACCGAGACTGCTGCCTGTGTTAGTGAGCAAACGAATGCTACTTCAATTCAGGTATGTTACCAATTTAAAGGATTTTAAAATGCACAATATATTTGCGCTTTCTTAGGGTGTTTATGTGTACTTGACATTGAGTTGTTGGCATATTTGGTTGTATATAGTCTTAAAAATTTTGGGATGTCTTAAAAACAAATAAAACTCTGTCGATTTTTTTTCTAGAAATATATGGTTGATATCATATTCATCTTGTTTGTAGAAATAGACATCAAAGAAGAAGAAGAAGCACCATCAACCACGACAAAGGGTCTTAAATAATGCATTTCCCAAAATAATAGACCTTATTACTTTCGAACTTCCAAAAATGATTGTGGCACGTGGATTCATTGTGAGCAAGGACCCTTCAACAAAAGTAGGGGGCACGCCACTGGGTGAAGACTTTTGGGAAGTATATATTGAGAAAACATTTATAAGAAATGAACCATTTCCTGGACCTTATGGAAACAAGTCCACAATTGGAGATGCACATCATTCAACTGTAGCGTGGCATATTGCTAATGTACTAATTTTTAATTTTAATTTTTTAATTAAAATACTAAAGAATAAGTATCAATGACTAACAATTGACTTTTTTATTTGTAGGTCGAAAAGGACGTTTGACTTTGATGAAGAAGGATCGTACATTATATAAAATTTAATTTACCTTTATGTTTCCCTGCTTTTTTCTTATTGGACAAGTGATACATTTTATTTTGTGAATGGATAATTGTTCCAAGGGCAATTACATTTACTTACGATGAATACTATTGGTTTTAATTTAATGATGTTTTAATTTTATTATTACCCTCTTAATTTAATGTTATGGTAATGTATTTGCACATAAATACAAGACTTCTTATAATTAATTTTTTTTAACACTTGTTCCTAGTCATATATTACAAAATAATGTCAACATTTTGTTTGATGCCGCTATATTTATTCTCGGCATTTTTTTAGTGCTGCCAAAAGTGTGTCAAACATTTAATAGGTGTTGTAAAAGATTTTTATCAACATTTTTTAACGCCGTTAAAAGGTTAATACCAGCATTAATCTAAATGCTTAAAAGCGCTGCTAACTTTTTGTGGCATTTTTTAAAATGTCGTTGTTCTTTTACCACATTGGCTACCGAATTTGTGGAAATGCCGCCATAAGTGCCAGTATATTTTCGCGACATTTTTTAAAATGTTGTTGTTCTTTTACCACATTGGCTATTACATCACTTGTAGAAATGCCGCAAAAAGTGCTGCAAAAAGTGTTACCGATATTTTTAGTGCTTTTTCGGCATTTAATTTATACCGAAAAAAATCTATATTCCTGTAGTGTGTGAATAAGCAAGACTATAATAGAAATATGAATTTAGAAACCACCGAGAAAGCATGGGACATCATTAATATGAGTCATGACGGTACTTAGACCATGAAGTGTGACAAGCTTCAAAGCATTACGACTTCATTTAATGTTTCGAGGATGTGAGAATATGCAAGGGTTGATACATATTATGCAAGATTAACAAAGGTGATTAGTGATTATTATAATATTGGAGAGAGATAATTACAAATAATATAGTTGTGAAGAATCTTTTACGATATTTGGCTTTTATATCTAACACAAAGCTTGTGATTATCAATTATATTATTGATAATGATTATTATAAGTTACAGGAATGGGTCGGATCTCTTCAAACATTTGAGTAAGATAATTGTCAAGAAGTGAAAACTTTGAAATGCATATCATTCAAAGCGTAGTTCAGTGAGATATTGGTTGCACATGAAGTTATATAGAAATAAATTTATTTTAATGAGGATATGGGTCTGTTGTTAAAATATTTAGACAGTTTTATAGCAAATACAAAAAGTATTTCAATAGAGAAAGTATCTTCGAGCAAAGAAAAAAAATCCTAAAAACTTTATCACAAAGTTAAAATTAAGAAGAGTTAATCTGGTTACAAGAGTGGAAAACGAAAGCATGATGATAAGTATTTTTGATGTGGAGGTGTAGATAACCACATCAATGCATGTCCCATAAACTTAAAGAAATTAGAAAAAAGAAAACGTGCAAGCTACCTTAAGTGATTTGGTAAGTGAATCTTCATTGTATTCATCTAGTGTAGATTGAGAGAATGAAATTACTTTTATGGAAAATATGTATGAGAATTTTTATTATTAATTTTTTTGGAGAAGATGAGTGATTATCATATATATAAAGTGAGTGACAGTAGTTTAGATAACGTTAAAAGTATTTTTCATGATTTTTCTATCATTTTATCTCATGATGACACCTTATCATTGCTAACATAAACCCTCTTGTGCCTTGTTCTAATTCATCTTATGGAAGTGAAATTATTGACGATAATGTTGGTCAGGCATTTGATGAGATTTACCCGGAGTTTAAGTTAAAAAAGCTAAGCATTAAAATTTCAAAATCCATATTTTACAATCTTAAAAGAGGTTTTTTTAAAAAATTTTGAATACCTTCGTCTTACAAATCATGAAATTGTTCCATGAGTTAAATATTGAGCATGATTCTTTGAGAAAAGAGAATGAGATGATTAAGAAATAAGTTAATAAATTGATACCAAATGATGTTTTCAAAATTTATCTTAAAACTTTATCAATTGAGTTGAAAGATGCCAAGAGTCTCAAATTTGAGTTGGATGAGAAATCTAACAAACTTGAAGAGATTATTTTATATTATATCCAAGTGAATAGTGATAAAAATGTCATTACATTTTCTATATCAAGTGATAAATTGAAATAAAAGTGTAAATCACATGTTGATACCAAGTTTGATCGTGAGAAAATGACAAATAAATAGCCTCCCAAGAGAAAAGAAAAGGAGGAATTTGTCCCTACGTCTTTGGCAAAGATTAAGAAACATTTTGATCAAAACTTATAAATTAAAAATATCATGACTCAATTTTAATTCAAGAGAATGAAACTTGAGAAAGTGAATGGCGAAAAACCAATAAAGGGATCCAAATTTAAGTAGAATGCAACATTTGTTTCCCTATGGCAAGTGTTTTGGACATATTTTGCATAATTGTGGTATATTTGTTAGGATAAATCCTTTGACGGAGTTGAAGGATGAAATGGATAGCCCTATGAAAAAGGTTTTGCTTCACTGTCAATCTTAGTGATAGTTAAGTATAAAGGATTCTAAAAGTTAGAGTGATATTTAAATAGGAAAGGTGGATTCCTAAAAGTGTTAGGAAAAACATTGGTAATATGATTCCAAAATCGAGAGTTAGTCATAAGATTAAGGTTGAACTTTTGATAATCCATTTTCTTAAGAAAAGACGGATGCTATGATTAATCCCCTTACTAATTAGGAGACACATTGTAATACCCCATATTTTCTTGCATTTAATTAAAAATATATTTCTTAGTAGTTAGATATTTCCTATGATATGCGATATGGCATTTAGTGTGTGTGTGTGTATACTAGGGTGTACCAATGCCGATGGCACGGTGAAAATATTTTATTAAATTTATTATTCCTCAAATATATTAGTTTTAACCGTTATAAATTAGTTGAGAATTTTAAACATGAATTGAAAATCAACGCATTGACTCGTGTTTGTGGTGCAAGAGAGTTAGTATTTTAAATAAGGGTTAATTACACCTTAACCCCTTGAATTTTATCATTACTTTCACTTCGCCACCCCTACTTTCATATTCTATACTAAACCCCTTGAACTTTTTAAAGCATGTTAAATTACCCCAGAGCCCTAACAGTGTTATGTTCTAGATGGAGAATTGGACATTTGTATAGCGCATGAGGAAACCTTTATCATATTTATTTGTTTTAGTCATTAAATAGATACAGATGATGGCATCTATTGCAAGTGATATTATTCATTTGTGATTTAAGAATACATACGATATTTACTTGAGTATATTTTTTTATTATATTTTAATAAAGTTCAAGATTTATAGTATTTGGTGTAAGTGATATTATTCATTTATGATTTGAGAAGACACAAAACATTTTTTTTGTTTAGGAAATAAATTCCTTGGAGCTAATGAAGGTATTATTTATTAGCCGATTCTTAGTGGAGAACTATAAAGAAAAAAGACTTTCAATATATTTTACTGCAGTCGTATTAAAAATTAATAAGAGATTTTTATCTAAACTATAAAATAGAACAAACGTGTTAAAGAAATATCTTTAATGGAATAATTCCCATCTCTAACAGATTAAGACGATCTCTTATTGAATATGCATTCCAAATCTTAATAGGCTATCCAAGATAGAACCTATGGATATGATCTTTATGTTAGGATTGGCCTATTATTTTTTAATCATAAAAACAATTTTTTGAGATTAGATGGGAGAACATGATTTTCTCATTTTGCTCCTTTTTTGTTAAAGATGGGAGAACATGATTTGAACCATATGTAATGCCCTTTAATTAAAGAGTCACTTACTTTTACTAATGATTGCGATTATTTACTAAAATATCTATTTTAAATACAAAAGGTACATAGTATATTATAAAAAATGAAATTATTTTATTATTTCCAAAATATATTGTTTTACTCCACAAAAATAGTATTATGAACATTTTTCATTTCTCACATAAGCACATACATTAGAAACATATGATTTCTCCACCTAGTAAACATTTGAGTAAGAATTCGTATAACAAATACTAGATAGCTTCACCAAAAACTTGACAACATTGATCTAAAGGGAAAATATGAAGCATTTCTAATAGTTGAGGGGGTTAAACCTAAAATATAGAGATTTAGATAGTGAAATAAAAATAAATGCAAAGTTGAAATAGTGTCTCTCTATGATTTTGAAATGACTATAATAACCTTTAAAAATGATTGAATATAAAAAATAATGACATGATTATGGTGTTATGTAAGTGGAGTTTAACATAAGTTTTTATAAAAGTAATGGTGATAATACAAAATTAGCCATTGAAATGGCGTGGAAACAAAATGTATCATCGTGAATGTACTCAGTTTTCTTAACTGAGTATTTTGTACTTGCATTTTGAATTGAGAAATAAATTCTAAGTAATTGGTTCCTACAGTCATTTTCCCAAGGCCATTAGTCTCGTCTTGTGTGGTCATTTCTATCGTCAGAGCACATGACGACTTAGGTGCAACTTTAATATAGGACCGAGGTTTTATTTATTTGTCCTAGAATAGTGTAAGTGCGTTTGTAAATATACCTCAAACAACTCAAATGGTCAAAATTTGACCATACTTAAAAGCTATTATATTATTAAACACGGGTAGAAGAACAAGGGTAGAAGAACAAAGGTTGAAAAAAAAACACATATAAAAACTCAAATATATGTGAAACCAAAACTTTAAAATGACATTTGTAAAACCCACATACCTCAAATCTTGAACCTCTCTACTCCACAGTAACATACGTGATGTTCCAGGTAAGGAGCTATACATATCCTTAACTCCAACAATGGCAAAATTGAAAAAACAACGAGAGAAAGATGTTAAACAGAAGACATGATAGAGAGGTGGATTAACTCAAACCCATTTAGCTAATAGATAAAATATTAAGATCCACTTAGCTATTCACTAAAATATTAAAACCTAAATGCAGAGTTGGAGATGGGGATTGAGAGAAATAGAGAGCGAGCTTACAAAAAGACATGGTGGAGAACCAAAGGCAGGGCCAATGGTAGAACTTCGATCACCAAAAAATAAATAAAGAGAGATCCATAGAGTATACACCATAAAATACATAAAAATGAGAATGAAATTTAAAATCATTTTCTCCTTTAACCATTCAAAAACCCCCTCGCAACTGCAAACTCGCAGGTCCCCGACCCGCCCTAACTCCAACTAATTTTAGTTGGAAATGGGGGAAACTTAAAAAGTAAATAATAGAAGATGAGTTTAAAATGCTAACGCCAACAGTAGACGTCATTGTGAAATGACATGAGTTTAAAGCAAATAATAGAAGATGGTGAAGATGGCTAAAAAGAAGACTTGTGTAGGTTATCGCATGCCCAGAGAAAGAGAGAGAGAAAGTGTAGGGGAGGCTCGAGGTATGGTATGGAGGCAGAGTTGGTGTACCCGAGCTCACACATGTCCGAATATTAAACCATTAGATACGAACAGTAAGATGTAATCTAAACCCTTAGTTGACAAAGACCAAAGTCACTAACATTCACTCTGAACCATCAGTTGGAGAAGACCAAAAGTCGCTCCACCTTTATTATATAGATATATATTTATTGTATATGTAGTAATATTATGCGGTTTTTTTTTGTGCGACTAGAATAAACTTCCTTCAGAAATTGACAAAGACACATTATTTCACTAAGTTAAATATTTAAATGACTTTGTATTATGGGAGGCTCTCGAATTAACAGGGTATAGATTCCAAGAGTTTCATTGTTTGTGAAGGTTGTGTTTAATATGGTTTAGTAAACATGAACTACAAAATAATAGAGGGGGTGCATGGGTTTGATAGTATCCTAGGTCAATTTTTGCACTTGCATAAAAAAAATCCCAATTTTAAAACTAACACCAATTGATTTGACAAAAATATTTCAAATGAATTTAAAAACTCACATACAATGATATTACGTGAATCTAGTGAATAAACTTAGATGTAAGAAACTTTTACTTTCAAATCAATTCACAAGATTTAAACTAGATCTATGTGAATTGCGTGATTAATTGAGTAGAAGAGAATTCAAAACATACACAAGCTATATAAAACATGGTTTATGAGGAAAACCCCCCACCTAAGGGTAAAAAATCTCGACGCACTCCAATTCTCAATACTACTTGAAAAGAAATTTTATAAAAGATAAGAAGTGTGATACAACCCGTAAAATGTATAAATGGATTGATGAGGTTTAATGCAAAAATCACAAGAATAAAAAATATTTGGTAACATTATTAGCAAAATGAAATAAATAAATATTGAACAAGTAAATATAATATGAGATAAAATACTGACTAATATAAAACATCTCTAAAACCAATCACTGCCAATATAATAATCCAACTTTGAAATATAAATTTATCTCATATAATCTCTGACTCGGGAAAAATAATTGAAATACATCCCACTACTTGAACTAAAATAATAAATACAGGTTGTACAGGAATGACACTACACAATGATTACACGATAGGAATGATGGATCGTGACGTTGCTTGAGGTAATGCTCTAATGAACATCCCATGTCTATGGCCTAAGAACTATAAAAACATAATCAATAACAACTTAAACAACAAGTTTACAAAGAGTAAGAATTTAACTGAATTTCGGATACAATAATAACTACGCGTTATCCTCATATATTTTAGTTATTTTTCTATGTTATCCTAACCTAAACAACCCTAAATATCACATGCGTCTACTCCCAATCCCATGTGAGACTAATATTTAATTACTATCTATCTATATTTAACATAATTAAGGTTCCATTATATTTATATCCGGTTACTCTTCTCAAGTACAATATTAGGTAATAGTAAAATCCTACCATGTAAAATAGATTTGAAGTAAAATCCATGTAAAGACAATCCTGACATGAACAAAAAATTTGGATAATATCCATATGAGTACAATCGTGACATGTACTAGAAATTTGAACTGATAGAATCCTCACATGTACCCAAAAGTTGGAGTAATATCCATGTAAGTACAATCCCAACATGTACTAGAAATTTGAACTGATATCCACATAAGAACGATCCCTACACGTGCACCCACACGTGGTATTCTTCTACACATAAAGCAAGTAAACATGTATTTCTCTACGCAATCGGGAAAATAAAATAAATATAAAATCCTAATCAATCGAATTATACGTAAGGTCTCTTAATATTATTAGTTAATACGCACGTTACTAAAATCGGTAATATACGATATTAGCCGAACTCCCAAGGCTCTCCAATCTAGGTATATTCTTACCTATTATTCACAAGGGTAATTTCAATTAATCTCTACAAATCTTTGTGGTTAAATATATGTTACAGGCTATTGCGGTGCTACCCCGTCTAAGCATCTCTTGGCATCATTAACTTCGTATTTCAAGCCCTGAAACCTTAGGTCTCCCAAATAGGCGCCATTACATTCCTATACTCCCCATAAAATAATTATTCCTCCTATAACCTTCTTTGCGGGTTACAATCATAATCTCATCTTTTAAAAGGCCAACTTGAGCTTTTATAGGTGTTCGGGGTGCAAGACGTGAAGTTTGTATGTGTTTCAAAAACGTTTTAACTTATGACTGATCTTCAAGAGAAATTTATTCATTCCATATTTCGTTATTTATATGGAATCATAAGACCAACGTCTATATCATCAAGTTATCTTTGTGTGACTTCTGATCGCGCGTCAATACGATTTTGAACGAAAAAGTTATGGACATTTCAGTTTTCTATATTTTGTAACCCGAATTGATTATCGATTTGCCCAAGAACCAAATAGATTTCCCCCTTGTAATTTCTAACTTCCCAATATCACTTTAGTGGGTGTCCAAAATCCTCCCATGTAAACCTAAAATTCTCTAAACGACAATGCAATCCTTTATCCTTATATATATATATATATATATATATATATATATATATATATATATATATATATATATATATATATATATATATATATACTAGGGTGTACCCGTGTCGATGACACAGTTATAAAAATGTTTTAGATATTTTGTAATAGTAAATAGGTCAGACAAAATAAGACACACGCAATAACATGATACAAACGGATACATAGTTAGAAGTTAATGTGGAGATCCTAAATAATTTTAAACAAAGAAAAAGAACCTATTTAAAATTTCAAAATAATATGTTTAATATCAAAATACAAAAAATATGCCGAATAACATGTTTGATGATAAACATAATATATTTGATTTTACGGAATATGAACATAAACATGATATGTATTTGTGTCGTATCATATTTATTTGAATCGGTTATGGTATGAAAATAATTAATATTTGTATCGTGACTTAATAAGAATATGTTGGTGCGTAGTAAAATAATAAGATTATGTATCGTGTCATGTGATCGAGTGTGTCTTATTTTACATGGTAAGGCCCAAAAGTCTTCAAGGTAAGCTTTTGAAAAAGAGAGGAGATAGTTTGTTGGAGGGACAAAAACATAAAATGAAATAATGATTTTGGATTAAAGTTAAAATACCGGGATGCTTTTGAATTCCAATGTTAAAGTATGGTAGGGCTCAAATTCCGCATCAAAAGATGCCAAAAGTAAAATAACAATTTATCATCAAATTTATGTTATAGAAAAATTAAAATGGTTTGTAACAACAATTTTTTCTTCAATATTAAAAATGACTTTAAATTATTATTAGAGTTTACTCGTGTTAATGGCACGATGATAAATTTGTTCTCATGATATTTTGTATCCGTAATGATGATACGGTGATAAATTTGTTCAGGTAAAAAATGTGTTCCCGTGTGTAATTATGTAATTAGGCATGTTACACTATATTTTATATTTTTTCAACTCCCCTTCGTTTTTTATAACCCTCATTTTAGGGTGATTGAAGTGAAAAATTGGTTTTAATAAAAAAAGTACCATTCTTTTGATGTTTACTAATTAAAAAATGCAGCAAATTCATTTGACATGCAAACCCTTATTCAATAGTGACAAACAAAAGTTGAAGCACATTCCAAGTTATATATTAGTATTTCCAATTAAGATATGAAAAATAAATTTCTATTCATTCAACACAACTTCTCCCCGTCAAAATACTTCCCAAAAATATTACCTATCACCTATTATGGCATCTTTTGAAAAAAAATTAATCAAAAATAAATTACTATCGAAGACCTCTATATAGAAGCTTAGTTCTTGGAGAGAAACATTACCCTAGGAAAGATAAGTTTGAAAAACATTAATATTTTTGGGTTTACTAATATTTGAAAAGGGATATCAAGATTGAGTGTAAACATATTTTTTTACAAAGATATGTGCATCACCGACTTTTTTGACAGACTGTTAGAGTGGACAAAAATTTGTTTAGTAATCGGCGAACTTGGCTCTAGGTGTATGGGTCTACTAATAAGTTGTACTATTTTATCACAGGAGTGGACATCACTTTGAAGTGTTGTACAACCATTTTTGAAGAAACCTCAAAGTCTCCTAGCACTCTTATGAGCCGACAGCTCCCTCATCTATTTCCTTTCTCTCGTAAACCTCACACCAAACCATCTCGTGAGAACCCATACATCCTTACCTAATATACTAACTATAAAAACAAAGATACTAATTGTATACTACCTATAAACGTAAAATAAAAAATCAGTACAGTGTTGTATTAATAAAGATAACTTGTGCTTGTGTGTATAACTTGCAACATCAAAACACATAACCCATTAGACGTGATTTCTCTATTAACTGTAAATGTTTTATTACGCTTGTTTATAACTTTAAACATCAAAACACATAACTCATTAGACATATTTACAAGAATGAACCATGATTTCTCTATTATCTGTAAATGTTTTCTTATACAATAATCATTAGGTACCCGCATACATAATTATATTGATGTTTTCTTACACTGATTTACACGAAGACCTCCAACATAAGGATGCAACTTTGAAAATGACTATAAACATATGTTGAGGGTATCTCCCCAACACATGTTGAGTAAGATTAAATCGTAAGATTAAAATTGAGCATAAACATATTTCTCCCTTTTACGATTGCAGTTCTTTGGAAATGGGTGTCCTGAATAAAACCTCAGAAGACAAATGAGGTAAAAAAAATTAGATAACTAATACACTAAAGAGCAAATTAACAAAACAAATTAAATAACCGAACATATTAACCCATTTCCTCCCCCTAGTACAACAAACTAGACATGTTACCTTTGTTTTGTGGCTGAAATAGATTACCCAAACCAGCTTGCTGCCTCCATGTTGTACCTGTACAAACTTCGGAGTTTTCATGTCGACATCAGCAAAATAAAAAAAAATAAAAAACTTTGGAGTTTTCATGTCGTACTTGTACAAACTTTGGAACCGAACAAAAAATTATCGAGAGTTCAGTTCAAGCACACCTTAAGAGACTATGTTGTGTATTCCTTAAAGTACCTATGAAGGACCAAGAGTTCAGTTGACGCACACACCACCGATAAAAATGAAATCAAAAGTTTGAATAAAAATGAAACCAAATCCAGAAGTTACCAACGATCCAAAACTTAAGAGACTATGTTGTGTATTCCTAGATCTGGCGTCTAAACCTTTCGAGATTCTAGATCTGGTGCTCACTGAGATGGCGTCTAAATCTGGTGCCCAGTGATCGTGAGGGTTTTTATTAGAAGGAGTGAGTGGATGAAAAGTTGTCTTGGGTAGGAAAAGAGATGTCGTCTATTCCTTGAGCCATGTGTTGTCTTTTTTTTTCTCGAAGTGTAAAACATTTGCAGGCATCTAAGTTTTGCACATTTCTGTTCAAACGTGTTTGTTTCTTCAATGTGACAGAAATCCTTCTCGAGCCTTGTGCTGATATTTAGCCTTGTGTGGGCATTTAGGATCGTGAGATTCAATTTCGTAAGATGTAATCTGAACCACTAATTGATAAAGACCAAAGTCTTAAGATTTAATCTGAGCCATTAGTTGGGGAGGACAAAAAGTCTCTCCTCCTTTATATATATATAATCATTATCAACATATTTTAAACTATACTAACATGATTTTAAGCGTTAATTTCAGGTTTTAACTCAAAACCCTAGTTGTGTAATTTTTAATCAATGAGTTTGATGGTCCCTTTTTATTTCTTAAGGAGAAAGTGTTTTAAGGATGACAAAACAAATTTCTCTTATTGTGAAAACCATTTTTCCAATTTTTATTTTGCACCAAGTTGTGAATAAATTTTAACTTAACCAAATTTTATCTTGATTAATCCTAAACATCCATCTAGTTATTAAAGCAAGTAAAATAAAGTAAATAATACTCACAACGCCGGATGTACGAGGAAACCAAAATTGGAAAAAACATCGAACGACCCAAGCCAGACAGTCACTATAAATGTGGAATTACAACGAACAGACACATGTCTTACCCAACGACTCGATCCCCACGAGACTCAATGCTCTTTTGATCTTCAACCACTCCTCTCACAGTGCTCACACCAAAAGTCCTTCTTCCACTGTACCTACCCACAAAACACTTTCACGTATGTCTCGATGTCCACTGATATGGCTTTTAAAGTCTATGATGTTAAAATCGAACTCCACCGAATCTTCATCGCAAAACCACAATGTTCAAGTATAGAACAACTCTTCTTGGTGCCATAAACATCACTATAGCATATACTAATGATAACTCGAATATTTGAAACTGTAAGGATGAATTTACTTTGGAAAACCAAAGAAAACTTGTGTGTAGAAATGTACTGTTTCGTAAATAGTTTTTCCAGAATGCACACTTACAAAATTGAAAAGAAATAAGCCTATTTATATTTTTCCTAAGGCGGTGGATCGCTGGAACGATGGAGGCTATCTCTCGAACGAGATGACCATGTCATTCGAACGACAGTGGCATCTCGCATGAACGACTGCTGATGTCGTTTGAGCAGCGTGCGTATTAGAGTCCCAATAGAACTTTACTCTAATTTGTCCTTATCATATTTAAACGAAATGTAAAACTTTTCAAATACTTATAAAACATTTTAAAATCATTTATATGATAAATTAGCATCATTATCCTTATAAAATTAAATTCCGAGTCCCATTAAAATTACGCATCCATACCTGAGTGATCTCGAAATGCAATTGAACTTCAAGATGAATAAACTTTTACCAATTAAACATTTATCATAAATAATTCCTTTAAGTTTTGTTGCAACGTCTTCAATAAACTTCAACACGTGATAGTCTGTGTGGGATTGTGACAATAAAAATATTACCTATGACTTAAACGTATTTTGTTCCAGGAATAATTCAAAACTATGCAATGACTCAATCGAAAAAAATTTCCTTACAAATCTCCCCGTTTGACTATTCTGGGACAAAACTAACAGTGAAAGGCATAAGCTGGGTTGTCAAGCCGTATGATGCCTAAATCCCATCCCATAAATCCAAAATCAAAAATTACATGACAAGAGTAGTACAAGATGGCCCGACAAGCATGAACTGTCTCTGAATGTTCGAATGTGATGTAAACTTGAAATATTGAATATCTTACACATACATGCACACATCTAACAGACAAATACCCAGTGAAGTATGGAGGAACAAATGATATAAATCATAAAATATGTGAGAAAAACATTTTGAAACCAATTTGAAACAAAAATCCACTTTTAAAATCGGATATCAAATATGCACATAAATAAGATACCAATGTATATGCAAATGTGTGCAACAAATAAACGCAGTGCTAAAAAAAATCTCGTCGGCATCACATACATCTCCCCCCCTTTTTGTCTCGAATAGACAACCCGGTGAAAAGATAAACATATCGAGAATGAGATGGAACATATATCAAGATAATCATGCAAACAAGCAGCTAATAATGATCAAGAATATCAAATCCGTAGCTTGTAAATAGTAATTACGTAACATGAGTAAGCCGCAATCCTATGCAGTAAAAGATGTGATCAATATGAATATGCATATAACAAAACCATCCAGAAGAAACTCAACAATACAAAAAATATGACACATATGTAGTAAGGTACTGAAACAGAATGAATTGAAAAAAAAAGACGTCGTTCGAACGAGACAAAGGTGTCGCTCGAACGATAAAGCGATGTCGCTCTAACGATGGCTTCGTGCGACACATTATTGTCATTCGAACGAGTAAAAAAAATTCCCAGTTCTAGTGCAGAAGGTTAAACAATGTTGCTCAGTGAAATTTTTTTGACAAAAACTAACTCGAAGGGGCTCAAAACTGCTAAATAGTACAAAAACTAAGAAAACACAACAACCAGATGTGAGTTACATGCTAACATAGTATCGATGTGATCAAACATGAATATGGAATATATGGGAGTGAACTACAACAAATGAATCACAATTCCAACACATTGAAATGATCAAGAAGCTCTAACTGATAACTATAAATCATAAAACTTTGTTTTAGCTGTATGTGACAATTAAAGTGTGAGCTAAATGAAGTAAACAACATGCACACAAATTCAGAATTTTGACGATTCTACAAATAATAACGACATGTCCCAATTTTTCAACGTTAGGATTCGTGGTGCAAACTCATTTAAATTATCCATCCAAACTCCCTCAAATATATCATATTTTTTTCTTTTGGAAGAACAAAAACTAATTTGGCCCATTTTGGCATTTAATTATTTTTATTGCCTTTAATTTTTGGGGGGTGCTCTTTTAAACGATAGCTTTCACGATGAGTTAATTTTACACTCTCGTAGCCCTTTCCCATGAACACTCGTCATTTTTTCAATTACAATCCTCACAGTAAATGGTTCTTACATGCACAACTACTACTTATGTCAACTTATGCATAGATGACAAAATTGAGATAAGAACATCTCACCAAACTCAAATATGCAAGAGATGTGAAACATTCATATAAACTTGTGCATCTGTGCAAAGATGGCATATATACAAAGTCGAATCAAAATGCATATCAATTTCGAAACAACCCCATAATACAACGGTTAAGATCATTCTAAGCATCAATAATTATGACCAAATGTCCGAGCCACATGGATAACGAAAGGAAGGGCGTCCAAGCACACTAATATGCCACATCAAACATATAAACTCAAAAACAAAAACAAACTAAAAATCTTTTTGTTTTTTCAACATATTTTGACCCTAAAAAAATGCAAAATCTTTTTGTATTTTCTCAAAGATATTGTAAATCAAAAATCTTTTTGTATTTTTCAAATAAGACTAAATAAAAGAAAATTATAATACAAAATGATACACATATCATAACACTAGCAAGATATAAACCATGGTGCAAAGACTGGAATATGACAAACATAGTAACACAATCATCCTTTAGATTTAATAAGGGAAGAATCAAGTGAAACCAAATGAGAACTATGGAATTTTTGTCCCAAAGCCACTAAATCTGACTTCCTAACCCAAGTAGGTTTATCATGAGAGGTGGGGTTTTTGGGAACCGACATGACTTTATTCCTAAACTTCCTTGGAGCATCCCTAAGGTCATAAAAAAAGGGTTGAGGTGACCTTTCCTCCCACAATGTGTGCAAGTGTAAAGATGACGGGAATAATTACCAAAATATCGACCTCTCATCACGTTCCTAGTGGGCTCTCTCACACGGTTGGTATTGGCTTTGGGAATGGGTACAACTCTATCATCGTAGCCTAAATCACACCTAACACTTTTGACTTGGACAATGTCTAACATCCTATCAAACATCTCCGACCTAGATTTCAAGTCAAACTTAACCTTACTCTAGTCTCTCAATCTCTCCTCCAACTCATAAATCTTAGACTCAAGCACATGCCTAGACTCCTCAAACTCTAGAAACTCCTTTTTCAAAGTCTCCATCAAACTATGAACACTATCTCTCTCTTTCTCCACATATTCTAGATTCTCCCTAAACATCTTCTCCTGTTACCTAAGATCCTCAATCAAAGCATAATTATTTTTTATGGAACGTCATTCAACCTAGATTGGAATTTAGAGTTTTCTTTTTTCACCTTCACTGTCTCGACATATAATTCATTAAATGCAACTTGCAAATCTTTCACATCAACCTCATCATCCTCACTTACTTAACCCTCACTCACTTGAGATTCTATGGCCTCAGAAATGTCATACACATGAGAATCTTCGTTGGAAGATTTATCATCATCACTCATATGACATTCCAAGAAAGCGATAAACTTGCTCTCATTGGGGGAACTCTCTTCCTCTTTCGTATCCCTATCACTTAAGGAGGAACTATATGTAATCAGTTTCTTTCCCTCTTTCTTAAGTCTAGTGGGACGCTCAACAACTTTGTGACCATACCCCTCACACCCAAAACACCTATCCGACTCAACCCTATTAAATTTCTCATTTTTATCTTTAGGGGTGGACTCTACCTTATTGTTCTTGAATTTATCAAACCTTTTGGCATATTTCGATTGCTTTTGAAACTTACGAATTTTTTTGAACTTCTTTGCCAACAATGCGACATCCTTAAAATTTTATTTGGAAGCGTTATTCGAAACATTAGTTTCCTCCTTTCGGGATTTTAAAGCAATGCCCTTTTCTTTCTTTGGCAATTGCTTGGAGGTAAACATATGGAGTTCATAGGTTTGTAAGTCACCTACAATCTCTTCAAGTTTTGTCGAATCAAGCATTCCTAAGAAGTCTAAAATAGTCACTTTTTCATCAAACCTAATCAATAAAGATCACAAACTTTTTTATGACACGGTTATCGGGAATCCTTTCACCTAAGTTAAATCGCGAGTTGACAATATTAGACAACCTAGCGTAAAACTCATCAAATGACTCACTATATAACATCTTAATCATCTCAAACTATGTAGTGAGGTTTTGTAACTTAAACGCCCTATCCAGTCTAGTGCCCTCATGAGTAAGTGCAAGTGTATCCCAAGCCTCTTTAGATGTTTCACATGTCATGATTCTATCATACTCTTCAGTTGTGACATGTGAGGAAATTACGTGAACACCTTTAAAACACTAACCACACGCGCTCATCAATGGATTCAAGCACTTCTCACTAGAATTTTCCAATAAACATAATTTGTTCCATAAACAATAGGAGTAAGAAAAATTTCGAAACCTCCTAAATTCATCACAAAAAACACAAAGGATCCAACGTACTAAATATATGTCTCTAGCTCTGATACTAATTTGATGGTCCCTTTTTATTTCTTAAGCAGAAAGTATTTTTTTAAGGATGACAAAACAAATTTCTCTTTTTGTGAAAACCCTTTTTCCAATTTTTATTTCGCACCAAGTTGTGAACAAATCTTAACTTAACCAAATTTTATCTTGAATAATCCTAAACATCCATCCAGTGATTAAAGAAAGTAAAATAGAGTAAAGAATACTCACAACGCCGAATATACGAGGAAACTACAACGAGAAAAAACCTCGGACGACCAAAGCTAGACAATCACTATGAATATGGAATTACAATGACGACTCGATCCCCACGACACTTGACACTCTTATGATCTTCAACCACTCCTCTCACAGTGCCCACGCAGAAAGTCATTTTTCTACGATTCCTGTCCACAACACACGCGCCCACATATGTATCGATGTCCACCAATATGGCTTGTAACGTCTACGATATTGAAATCGGGCTCCACCAAATCTTCACCACAAAACCAAAAATGTTCAAGTGTAGAAAAACTCTTCTTGGTTCCACAAAGATCAGTATAGAATATATTAATGATAACTCCAATCTTTGAAACTCTAAGGATGCATTTACTTTGGAAAACTTTAGAAAACTTCAGTGCCGAAACTTACTAGTTCGTAAGCAGTTTTTCCATAATGCACACTTATGAATCTGAAGGAAACATGCCAATTATATTTTTCCTAAGGTGGTGGCTCGCTCTAATGATGGAGGTTGTCACTCGAACGAGATGACCATGTCCTGGAATGACAGTGGCATCTCATTTGAATGACTGATGATGTCATTTGAGCGATGTGAATATTAAAGTCCCAATAAAACTCTACTCCAATCCTCCTTATCAGATTTAAATGAAGTGTAAAACATTTTAAACACTTATAAAACATTTTAAAAACATTTATATAATAAAGTAACATCCTTATCCTTATAAAATTAAATTCCGAGTCCCATTAAAATTACGCACTTGTACCTGAGTTATCTCGAAGTGCAATTGAACCTGAAGACGAATAAACTTGCCCCAATTAAACATTTGGCATAAATAATTCCTTTAATCTTTGTCGCAACGTATTCAATAAAATTCAACACGTCATAATCTCTGTGGGATCGTGACAATAAAAATACAACCTATGACTCGAACGTGTTTTGTTCCGGGAATAAGTCAAAACTATATAATGACTCAATTGGAAATTTTATCCTTACAGAGTGTCATTTAGCTTCAATTCAAAATACTGTTAAGGGGCTTTCACTTTAATCAATGATGTTAACTTGTTTATAATAATTCCAAATATATTCAAGATCAAATTCATGGGATCTCTTTCTAATATGAACATCAACTTAACTTACTTTTTAAGTTATTTAGGAATTTTATTAAAAATAGTTTACCACATGATTTTATTCAGATTCAAATGAATAACGACTAATCTAACACAAACACAATCAAATTCGTACATGAAATAAACTTGCCTTATGGATTTATTGAGGAATAAATACTCAAATCATCTTCTCCCTTATATGCCTCTCCATTACTTAGCCTCTAGGGTTTCTGTTAAGCCTCCCATGAATTTTAGGTTTAGTCTTATAACCTTATAAACCTACTTCTGACGAAATTGGCCTAGGGCCTCAATTAAGCCCAACCTAATGAACCCAACCTACCTTCTAAATGATCTAAAATTCTTACCAAGTTATGTACCATCCAATGGGCTTAAACCCCAATATATTAAATCCAAAGCGGACATTTTAATGTCCAAAAGTCGATACAAAATATAATCATTTATAATAAATAATATATCTCATTTATTTAAGTTATAAACATGAATTATATAACACATATAAATTATAAATAGTGACATCACATGTCATAACAAGAACATATAATCAATTTCTACATTTAAATAATGCATAAAAAATAAGGGATATTAAATTCTTCCCCACTCAAACAAGGAATTTCTTCCTTAAAATTCGAATTCATTACACTTATACTCAAAAGTCGAAGAATATCTCGCCCATAATATCCGGACATTCAGTACAAAACCTACTCAATTTTTGACCTAATACATTCTAAGCTCTCTCCACGTAACTCATAGTCGGCTAATATTCAGCCAAACTATTATACCCATTGAAACATCAACTTGTCCCGCAGGAACACCCCCCGTCATGTACACATAAAAACGTTGTGCATGCACTAATGGCGATAAGGCGAGGTCAAATAATACCGGCCTCTCCCTATCCACAAGTGTGAAAAGGACCTATGCATCATAGTGTCGATTTCCCATTAGAATCTAAACTTCATAATTCCCATCCTTGAGGAGCTTGTCAAAAGAACCTGACTTACCTTATGGGATCCCAAACCATGTCTTTATTTTACTCAAAAGATCAGTTTCCTGCTCTAGCAATGTTTATATGCTCTATCGTGAAAACTAATTCCTCGGAAGTATAGTACACATTCCCATACATTTAACTTAATTGACTCAAAAGGACCCGCTTCTAACTTTGGACCTTTATATCCTACAAGAAGTAACATAAGAGACCGATTATCCCACTTTTACACTAGAATCACTAACAATTACAATTTTTCAAATATCTATGGTGCTCTACTTTCAGTACTGGTAAGAGGACCCTGAACACAAACTATGATACTAACATACCAATAATTGCTTCACCACACACATAATATGAACTCCTCAAGTTAATATACACCCAATAACTTCTAGAATGTAATGTGGACTATTAAATATGTGCCTTGGCAAAAAACTACCTCCCTCAGCTTGGGGACCCTCTGGGACAAACAATCTCCCATGTATTAACCCTTTGCTTTCGTTTAACGAAAAAAGGGAACTCCTACTAATTATGGCTTGTATACGATCTCCCAATAGAACATTCAATGCTTGGGCCTAAACCACCCAGTACCCAAATATGGGTGTAATGCCCATCACCACTACACTACTCCTATTTCAATAAGATGTCATCTCCGATCACAGTGAACTTATTCCCCGCATTGTCAAAATGCACTAGTGGTAACTCGTTCACATTAAAACTACCTTAAGTATATTCTCCCCCACTTCTACCACTAGTGGTAACTCATTCACGTTAAAATTTCAAGAACAAATTACCCTCCTCGACTGATATTCCAATATACAGCCTCGACTGGGATGAGGGTGTCCTCATCTCAAATGAGGGCTCAAGTTCAGGCCGTCCCTCCAGCATAGTCCAGACGACCCTATAAGGGGCCAACCCCATATCATGGGCCAACCCTCCAACATAGGCCAGACGACCCTACAAGGGGCCGACCCCACATCATGGGCTGACCCTCCAGCATAGGCCAGACGACCCTATAAGGGGCCAACCCCTCATCATGGACTAGACGACCATATAAGGGGAGGCCCCTCATCATGGACTAAATTACCCTGTGAGGGGACGACAGTACGAGGCCCACATCCAACTGGGCCCAATGCCAGCATAAACTTTAGCCTCGTCCTTGCATCCTAGGCCGCGAGTGACATCATCACAGCGCATGATTTGGGAGACGTATGGAATAGTGCACGAGGAACTCATATATCACGTGGACTACACCGTTATAACAATATCATCCCCTAACGTGAGGGAATATTATGTCATAATTAATCTCAAGTGGCACATCCAGGTGTCAGGAAGGGATTGGCAAGATCATCATTCACATGCCCCATGCATGCTTAGGGGGTATACTTGACACACCCCAACCCAGTTACTTATAATTAATTTTGAAAGTCAAAGTGAGTCAAACCATAATTAATTTAACCAAACCATAAACACGAGTTTTAATTTCAGAGTCATCATTGTAAATTCATATAACTGAAAACCTTTTTACAACATCAGAGTAGTCATGCCCATAAAAACTTGCTTGAAGGATAAGTTAACTTAATTACATCGTTTACATTTAAACAAAATCCATGTTTCTCCCATTCCTTGTTAACCCAACCCAACCACCTAGATTTGGCAGTGACATTGTGTTACCTGAAAAAAATGTGAACATAGTAACCGTGAGCAAAATAGCCCAGTGAATGCATAGCTACTATACCAGTGCGTGAATTTAAATGCAATAAATCATATCCATATAATTACGCATTAATTTATCTGGCTCAGTCATAATGAATGACCAACTTTTCCGAATCGTTATTCACATATCCTGTCTAAATAGACAATTCTCCCCCATTCCTGATCGAGGTGTAGCCCCTTGTCATTAATAGACAAAAATCCCCCATTTCGGTTCAGGGAGTAACCTCCCATTTCGGTGGACCAAAATGAACAATTTCATATTCATTATATTCTGATCATATCAATAACAAGATACAAATATCTCTTTCCAGTGAGTACACTCACATTGGTTGACAACTATGTATTCACATTTCCTTCGGGTGGAGCGAAACTGGGTTGATTAGACCTTACACCTGTTAATCCAACTAAATCAGTAATGAATCTCAATCATAAGTATTATGCTAACATAATTATGTAACTTTCAATGACTATACAATAACAATATAATTCCACTCAAGTCACATTCCATGAAACATGGGTAAAGGCAAAACAATGGTACACCTGTTGATAAAGTTATGAAGATTCAACCGTAGGAAATACCTCATAAGGGATTTATAACTAAACTCAAGTAAATATTAAAGAATAATTCTCAATGTATATACACATGAAATATGTACTCAAAGTACTCTTTTCAAGGAGGATATAACAATATTCTTTCATGGGGTATCCAGTATAGCCTCAATTTAATATTGTCTTTACTCAACCATCCTATTTTCCTAAATTGTATAAATACAGGTGTGAACCTTATAAACATCAAAACATATATGAATATACTTTCCAGTACAAGTGAAGGTGTAATTTTTCAAGCTTCCAAGAGCAAGTTATGACCGTTTCTTTACAACACAAGAAATCTTCCCTACAAGCTCCTCTATTCTTCCTTCAACTTCCAAGAACTTTCATAATTTTTCTCCACCATAACTTTCCATGATTTTCAACCACTTTTCAGTAAACATAATCAATAGTATATAATTAAAGTTTCATAATTTTTGGACTTCATTTTCTATCTCAAAAGATTGACCAAACTCACGGCATACTGAAATGAAATATACAAACATCAAATATATACCAACTTGCAATCATCACCAAGGCCTAACCACAAGGATTTAAATTCTAATTCCTGGATATGATATAACTATATGAGTCTAATTTCATATCCAATTGGAATTTATTAATTCCAGTAAGCACACAAAGAGATATGCAAGTTTGAATACAAGGGGTTTCAATATAAAGCAATATGACCTATAAACACTACTTATCTCACATATGAACCAATACATATTATCACAAAGGATAATGGAATTTTAATCAATAATTCACGATTTATATGCTTTGAAATAAGTATAATATAATATTAAAACAATATTAATAGATAATTTTACCTTCGAAACACCTTAAGGATTTTGTTGGAATTTTTCCTAGCTTTTTGTGTAACCCTTTCTTCCTTAACTTCTACTTTCTCTTTCATCAAACATAAAAATACCTCAAACTGAACCTAGGGCTTAATTTGTTGAAGAAATAAGTTAAAGGGAGAAGTTTAAGTCAGACAAGGCTGCCTCCCCTGCCAACCAATCAAAACAAACCATTTGGTTTAATAAAAGACAATTTACCACTTAAAGGGAATTAACAGATTTGCCCTTGTTTGTAAATTTGTCCTTTCTTACTCTGACATCCGTTTGATGCACCGTTTGTTGTGTTACAGCCCTAAATCATATGTCTACAATTATATGGTTTTCACCTTGAGTCAATTGTTATATTTTAAGGGTCAAAACTAGTCTCCAATAGGAACATTTCTACCGAAAATAACAGAATTTTGTGTTTTTAAATAATTCGACATTTCATGATTTATGAAAAGAGGATTAGACTAAACATAATAACTTAACATTATATATACTAATAACAAATTCTTCATATCACATAACATGTAATTTATCATAATTATATCCGGCTTGTCACAACTACCCCTCTTAGAAAATTTCGTCCCCGAAATTTAATATGAAGTTCGCTTACCAAACAAATGGGGATATTGTTTCTTCATGCTATCCTCCATTTCCCAAGTTGCTTCTTTAATGCCATGGCTCATACCCATAACTTTAATTAAGGGAATAACTTTATTTATCAATACTTGCTCCTTACGATCAATAATTTCTAATGGTTCCTCGATGTAAGACAAGTCTGTAATACCCTGTATTTTTGGCGATATTTATTTTTGGGATTAATTAATTAAATGAGAATTAATTGAGAATTAATCCGGATAAAATACTAGTGAGATGTGAGTTGGTATTTGACTATATTGAGTATATATGATGATATATGAATATTGAATTATGAAATTTGTCGTGAGATTTATATACGGCAATTTGGACATTTTATTGGGACGCCTGAGACAGTCGCGTCAGGATATAATTATTTTAATCATAAAAGTGAATTTAAATTCTATTAACCTTATGGTCGTTTTGAGTGCGCCAACGCGTCCGGAAGGGTTGAGATAGTCAGAAAACACTAGCCGGGGGTTTAGTTTGGGTCCCGGGGTATTTTTAGGCCATACCGGCAACATAAAGGGTATTTTGGTAATTTTGTATTTTTGGGAATTAAAAGTGACGAAAATTAGTAAATTACATCTGATGTGGATTTGACCCACTAAACCACTAACCAACCCATGTTAACCCAATAGGCTACGTAGGTTATTAGAATTTAGGTTTCTAATTTTTCCCAAAACAAACCCTAGCCACCATAGCTATTGGAGAAGAAAGCTTGGAAAGAGAGAGATAGAGGAGAAAAGCTTGGAGAGAGAGGGAGCTTCATCAAATCCTCATCAAAATCTGAGATTGAATCAAGGCAAGTGGTTCAATTTATGTTTTTATACAGTAACTGCTTCTTCCATTATTAGACTATTCAATAATCATAATTAATTGGGAGATAATTGAAAACCCATGAAACTGGAGTTGTTAATAAATTTTGGAGATAGGTTTGCATGTAGAAATGTTATTGGAAGATCGAATTAAGAGAATTATAAGTTTATGTGTTATAAAAACGGATTTATTTCTGGAAATTGATGATTTATAATCTTAGGGTTTATGTTCTTGAAAAATTGGGGAAAAGTGATGAGACTTGTGATTTGGTGACGTTTAGGATGAATTATTCCCTTAAAACACGTTAGTATGTGACCTTGATATGTTTAGGATTGATTAGAGACCTTAAAACATTTTTGGGACGAATTTTAGAGGAGAATTGACGAGTAGAAATTGGTGAAAAACGAAAGTAGAAATTCTGGGCATGAAACTGGTCGTTCGTTAGAAGGCCTCCCCAGGTCGTTCGAACGAGCTCGTTCGAACGAGCTTCTAACGAGTTGACCAGTTTCTTCTAACGAGGAGGAATTCGTTCGATACCTTCGTTCGAACGAGATGTCGTTAGAAGGCTCAGTTCGTTCGAACGAACTGAATCTCGTTCGAACAGTCTCGTTCGAACGAGACTTCTAACGAGCTGGCAGTTTAGGCCTTTTTGGCCTGTTTTGATTTTGGGAGTCCCGTAAACTTGTTCGATGATAGAGATAACATTCCTTTGATGATTTAATGGTATACTTGGGACATTTGGGATATAATTAGGAGTAAATTATATAATTGTGGAACGAATCAAATAAACATTTTGAGTCGAGACGTGAGTGCCTACTACGACGTGAGAATAAATTATGGCGTGTATGATTATGAACCGGTATTATATAAATTGTATAAATTATAAGTTGGTACGAGAAGGCGATATGTACTACAATTAAACTACGGTGATTACTAAGATGCGTGTTTATTTAGTATTGATATATGATTTGTGTGTATGACATACCTACCATACTTGCTATCACGGGAGGTTTGCGTTCACTTAGGACCCTCTAATCCTTGTGTGCCTACGGGGGGGGGGGGATTTAGACTGGTACCTAGAGAACATAGGTCAGATAAGGACTTATTGGGATGTTGATAAGTCTGCTGATCGCGGAGCGTAGGTATGTGCATGACCCATGTGATGTGACTGTGTTCGCCTCCACTGTTTGTGATTTGTGTTATCTGAACGATTCCTGAGAGATTCGGAATGCGTGATCCTTATGTACATGATTTACCGGGATGGATAACAGAGTATGTGTGCACCGCAGCTTAGTCTCGGGGTGCTTATATTGTATATTTATGTTGTGGAAAATATACACTTTATTATGGGAACTTTCATATGGTATTGTGTGTATAAATTTGGAAAATATAAAAGGGATAATCTATAATGAGTTGTGTTGCTTTTATGGGAGAAACTGAATTTACGTTAAGACCCTATTTAAATGAGATCGTTATAATGTAAATGGGAACCGAGTAATAAGAATAGAATCTATGACAGTTTAGCTAGATATGATGTCACTTAGCTAGGGATTTGTGTCATTTTAGATGGGTACTTACGTTAGGAGTGCACATTTAGTCGAGAGGTGAGAATTTCATGTGAGTGCACGTCCGAACATGTACTTTGTATTTAATGTTTTTAAAGCACTTGCAAGTTTTTAAAATATCTCCACATTCGGGCTCTGACCCGTTTGCTTTCAAATCTATTTTCTTGTAAAACCATTTTAGGTGCCTAGGCACAAGGACACCACGCATAGGATTCTCATTCCGATGACGAGCTGTAGCTGTGTGGAAGTTACAGGGATTTGCTTTTAGACGCTTCTATCATTTGGATTCCATGTTCAGTATTCCTCAATTGTAGGGCATGTTGCCCAACTTCTATTAGAGACATTTCCATTTTAGTTTTTCAGACTTTGGCATGTATTAATTCAGTATTCAGTATTTCGTTACTTATTTCAGTTGCGGGATTTGTTGTGAGGAGTTTTTCCTCCGGATTTATTTATATCATGTGATGGTTATTCTATTATTTCGTTATGGTGAATGGTGATATTATTCTTGCTTAAAACCTTTTACTGCATGTTAATCAGACTTTAATTAAAATTTGACAACTTACTTTTTAAATACTAGGTGGTTAGTAATAATAAAATGTTTTCGGCAGTGATGCTATTAACTGAGCCAACTTGGCATTTTGATTTAATTTAATAAAGGAGTAGCTACCCGGTATTTAATTGGTCGGGATGTCACAAAGTCTTCCTTCAGTTCAATTGGTTGAGTTTTCAACTGATGAGATGGATCCGCTAATACGTACGAAGCATCGATACGTGAAACACATCATGTAAACGGGACAAGTTCGGAGGTAAGGCTAATATATATGACAGGGTCCCAATTCTTTCCAGCACTTCATATGGTCCAATGTAGCTTGGACTTAGTTTCCCCTTTTTCCCAAATCTCATGATGAGTTTCCATGGTGATATACGCAGGAATTAAAAATCTCCCTTCTGAAATTCCAATGGATACTTCCTCTTATCTGCATAAAATTTTGGCGTGCTTTGCGTTATCTTTATATGTTTCGGAATCATTTTGATCTTTTCAGTTATCACATATATTAATTTAGGACCCAATATTTTCCTTTCACCCACTTCATCCCAACACAAAGGCGTTCTACATCTCTTCCCATATAAAGCTTCATAAGGAGTCATACCAATGGTCGACTGATAGCTATTATTATACAAAAATTCCATCAATGGAAAATGATCATCCCAACTACCTTTGAAGTCAAATACATAAGCTCGTAACATGTCTTATAATATTTGAATCATCCTTTCTGATTGTCAATCAGTTTGTGGATGAAATGCAGTACTAAACTTCAAACTTGTTCCCATGGAATTCTGTAAATGCGGCCAAAATTTAGAAGTGAACGTTGGATCTCTATCAGATACAATTGACACTGGTGCCCCATGTAAACGGATAATCTCATCAATGTACATACGTGTATACTTGTCAACAGTGTAGGTGATCAAGCAGACTTCATCAATCGGTATACAATCACCCCAATAGAATCATGCCCCTTTGGTGGCCGGGGTAATCCTATAACAAAGTCCATCGTTATATGCTCCCACTTCCATTTCGAAATAGGCAATAACTGCAATAATCATGCTGACTTCTGATGCTCTACTTTCACTTGCTGGCATACTAAACATTTAGCTACGAATTCTGCAATCTCATGTTTCATATTGTTCCACCAGTAATACTCTTTCAAATCTCTATACATTTTGGTACCTCCCGGATGCATAGAATAAATAGAACTATGTTCCTCTTCTAATATATCCTTCTTTAAGGATGGATCATTCGATACACAAATTCTATTTTTATAACACAACGATTCATCATTCTTAATCTCAAAGGCACTCTCTCTACCATCCCGAACTTCTTGTTTCTTCTTTTCAAAGAACGGATCATTGATTTACAAATTTCGCATGCGTTCTGCCAATAAAGGTCTCACTGTAACATGTGCTAACAATCCTCCCCTTTTTAAAAAAATTAATTCAATCCCCATTGATGCCAAGTCAAGAATATTTCCAATACGTGCACACTGTATGCAACCCACAATCCCTGATGATTTTTAACTCAAAGCATCTGCTACTACATTGGCCTTCCCCGGATGATGATGGATGGTACAATCATAGTCTTTAATCATCTCTATCTAACGCCTCTACCTCGAATTCAGTTCTTTTTGTGTAAACAAGTATTTCGAGCTTTGATGATCCGTAAATATCTCACAAGTTTCTCCTTACAAGTAATGTCGCCACAACTTTAAAGCAAAAACAATGGCTGTTATCTCCAAATCGTGTGTATGGTAGTTTCATTCGCGCGTCTTTAATTGTCTAGAAGCATATACTATTACCTTCCCATTCTTTATGAGAACACATCCCAACCCCTGAAATGAAGCATCTATATAGATTACGAAAGACTCATTCCCACATGGAATAGTAAGTATAGAGGCTGAAACCAACCGATTCTTCAATTATTTAAAACTTGTCTCTCATTCTTCATCCCACACAAACTTCACTTCTTTACGTGTCAACTTTGTTAATAGTAATGCTATTGATGAAAACCTTTAATGAATCTGCGATAGTAACCTGCCAATCCTAGGAAACTCCTAATTTCTGTCACATTCTTAGGACTCTCCCATTAAATGATTGCTTCTACCTTCTTTGGATCAACATATATCCCATTTCCCCTGACAACGTGCCCTAAAAATAAAATTTTATTCAACCAAAATTCACCCTTGTTAAATTTAGCAAATAATTTCTTCTCTCTCAAAATCTGCAATACAAGTCTCAAATGTTTCTCGTGTTCCTCCATGCTATGCGAGTAAATCAACATATCGTATATGAATATAATCACAAATGAATCAATGGAAGGGCGGAATACTTAGTTCATCAAGTTCATAAAAACTGATGGAGTATTAGTCAATCCAAATGGCATCACCAAAAACTCATAGTACCCATATCGAGTCCAAAAAGATGTTTTGGAAATATCACTACCCTTTACTTTCAATTGGTGGTAACCGGATCTCAAATCAATCTTTGAAAATAATGTGGCCCCTTGTAATTGGTAAAAAAAATATCGATATGAGGTAGAGGGTTCTTGTTTCTAATGGCCACCTTATTCAATTACTAATAATCAATTCATAATCGCATTGTCCAATCTTTCTTTTTCACAAATAACACTCGGGCTCTCCATGGTGAAACACTAGGCCGAATGAAACCTATGCTTATCAGATTTTGTAATTGCACTTTCAATTCTTTCAACTCTATTGGTTCCATTCTATATGGAGAAAGGGAAATTAAACGAGTACCTGGAATTAATTCAATGGAAAACTCTACTTCCCTATCGGGTGGCAATCCTGGCAATTCCTCTGGGAAGACATCAGAAAATTTTCTAATTACTATTATATCTTCAACTTTAAGTTCTTCCTTACTAACATCAACAACATAAGCTAAATACCCTATACAACCTTTACTCAATAACTTTCAGCTCTTAATTGCTGAGATAAGACAATTAAGGACAACATTCCTTTCTCCTATAAACAAGAACTCAGGTTCAGCTGGCAGATGAAATGTAACTTCCTTTCGAAAATAATCAATGGATGCATGATATGACAATAACCAATCCATCCCCATTATAATATCAAAATCCCTAATGACCAATGGTATCAAGTCAACATAAAAATATTTTTCACCCATTCGTGAGACACAATCTTTATAAGCATGCTCCACCATAATTACACTTTCCATTGGGGTTGAAATATATAAGGCACAATTGAGAAATGAACATGGTCTACCCAAATATGAAATAATATGTAATGCTACAAATGAATGCGTAGATCCGGGATCAAAGAGTGCATATATCTTTGTTTGCAATAGAAAGTTTACCTATAACCACTTCCAGTGTAGCATGGGCAACTTTCATCGTCATCGCAAACACTCTTGCTCCTGCACTCGATCCAGCTTCTTGTTCTATACCTCTTCCCCTAGTGGCACTGCCTGGAGAGGATCCTTTATAAGGCCCCACACTATTGACTGAAACCGCTCTTGATCGCATAGGATAATTCTTTCTCAGATGGCCCTTCTGATGATAGTTAAAACATTCTATATTCAGTAAGTTTGGGTAATTTCTCTTTATATAACCCGATGTCCCACAAAAAAAAAACATTCGGATCTCCTTGTGCTGAAACTCCTGAACCTCTCCCACTACTAGCCTCACCCCTCTGCGAACCACCTCCCATACATCTAATATGCTGAAATTTTTGCCCGCCAAGTCTAGAATATTTTGTACCACTACTCTTTTAGTAATTTGGATCGAATATGCTTCTCTTTAAACCTCGTTCTCGATTCCCTCTTGCTTCATTCACGTACTTTTCTACCAACATGGACTTGTTCACCAAGGCTAAATAATTAATAGTCTATAAAGATGACAATCGTGATTTAATAACTAACTTAAGTACGTCAAGAAATCGACAACACATATATTCCTCATTCCGTATAAACCTCAAAGTAAACCGAGAGAAAGCTGTAAGTTTAGCTTTGTATTCTCTAAATGTCATACTGCCCTGATTCAAAATGAAATATTCCTTCTCCTTTTTTTTGATACATTGGGGGACAATACTTATCATATAAAGCTTTGACAAAATCATCCCATGAGATCACATTCTCACCTCCTGGAGTAATCAACAAATGTTTTGTGGCATACCACCAATACTTAGCTTCTCCTTTAAGCATATATGTTGTCAAGGTCACTCATTGATTTTCAAGCATTCTGATTACCCCAAAAATAAGTTCAATCTCTTTAACCCACGCTTCTGTCTCTACTGAATCAACCACTCCTTCAAATGAGGGTGGATTCATCTTAATAAATTTCTCACGTGAAGTACTCCTTTCTTATCACCTCCTCAGCCCTAGCCAATGCTTGTGCCTCCATTTTCCTGGTCTGTTGTTCTTCTATCTGAGCCATAAATCTAGCATACTGCTCTGCCATTAGAGTCATAGCACGTGCCATTTTTGCATATCTGTCAGTTGTTCTGGCTCGGGTTCCACATTTATCTGAACAAGTTGCTCAACCTCCACTTCTGCTGGAATATTTGAAGCCTCATCTTCTATTATCACATTTACATTCCCTCGTTCCATTATTTCATATCTGAAATGAATCAAAGATATAACAACATACATATATACATATTTTTCCGAACATAATCGTTAGTATCAGATAAAATATATTTCTAACATTCACTGCCAAATTTAGACTCTTCTCACTCCAGAACCTCTAAAACCTAGGATCTGATACCAAAAGCTGACACACCCCAACCTAGTTACTTATAATTAAGTTTTAAATTCAAAGTAAGTCAAACCATACTTAATTTAACCAAACCATAAACACGAGTTTTGATTTCAGAGTCATCATTGTAAATTCATATAACTGAAAACCTTTTTACAACATCAGAGTAGTCATGCCCATAAAAACTTGATTGAAGGATAAGTTAACTTAATTACATCATTTACATTAAACAAAATCCATGTTTCTCCCATTCCTGACTAACACAACCCGACCTCCTAGATTTGGCAGTGACATCGCGTTACCTGAAAAAAATGTGGACATAGGAACCATGAGCAAAATATCCCAGTGAATGCATCACTACTATACTACTGCATGAATTTAAATGCAATATATCATGTCCATATAATTATGTATTAACTTATCTAGCTCGTTCATAATGAATGACCAACTTTTTTGAATCATGATTCACATATCCTGTCTAAATAGACAATTCCCCACTCCTGGACGAGGAGTAACCCCTTGTCATTAATAGACAAATCTCCCCCATTCCGGGTGGGGGAGTAACCTCCCATTTCGGTGGACCGAAATGAACAATTTCATATTCATTATATTCTGATCATATCAATAACATGATACAAATATCTCTTTCCAGTGAGTACACTCACCTTAGTTGACAACTATGTATTCACATTTCCTTCGGGTGGAGCGGAACTGGGTTGATTAGACCTTACACCTGTTAATCCAACTAAATCAGTAATGAATCTCAATCATAAGTATCATGCTAACATAATTATGTAACTTTCAATGACTATACAACAACAATATAATTCCACTTAACTCACATTCCATGAAACATGGGTAAAGGAAAAACAATGGTACACCTGTTGATAAAGTTATGAACATTCAACCGTAGGAATACCTCATAAGGTATTTATAACTAAACTCAAGTAAATATGAAAGAATAATTCTCAATGTATATACACATGAAACATGTACTCAAAATACTCTTTGCAAGGAGGATATAACAATATTCTTTCATAGGGTATCCAATATCGCCTCAATTTATTATCCTCTTTACTCAACCATCCTATTTTCCTAAATTGTATAAATACAGGTGTCGAACCTTATAAACATCAAAACATATATGAATATACTTTCCAGTACAAGTGACAGTGTAATTTTTTCAAGCTTCCAAGAGCAAGTTATAACCATTTCTTTACTTCACCAGAAATCTGCCCTACAAGCTCCTCTATTTTTCCTTCAACTTCCAAGAACTTTCATAATTTTTCTTCACCATAACTTTCCATGATTTTCAACCTCTTTTAACTAAACATAATGAATTGTACATAATTAAAGTTACACTATAAGGGTCAAAACTAGTCTCCAACAGGAACATTTCTACCGAAAATTATAGAATTTCGTATTTGTAAATAATTCAACATTTCATGATTTATGAAAAAAGGATTAGACTGAACATAATCACTTAATATTAGATATACTAATAACACATTCTTCATATCACATAACATACGCATGATTTAATTATAATTTATCATAATTATATCCGGGTTGTCACAATACTACTCCCCCCAAGCCCTATATATACTTGTCATCTTCAACCTTGTAAAGGGATCGATAATTGTGACCCTAGCTAAAACTCTGCTTCTATACATAGTAAAGTGAGAGTGATCTTATGATCATTGTATCCAAGGCCATTAGTGACCATATTTAGTGGATCACACACTCACAGTGGATGTAGGCCTAATTATCTGAACCACTATACATCATTGTCTCCATTCCTATTATACTTATCCCCTTCTATATACTTATACATATATAACTCTATTTCTTCCATTGTTATTACTATTTTGAGCTCATCATCTCTTATCTGTTGGTGCTGAATCTTAGTATCATCATCGACAATTCCAGTAGGTCATTAATACATAACCATAAACATTCGTCTCGTATTGTGACCTTTCCCAACTTCAGGTCGTCTACACATCCATTCAGTGAACCATTCACCTTTTCGAAACCTTCACCACAACAACCTATTCTCCAAATAATTTATTGGTCAGAATTTTTGGTACCTTTTTTGACGACACATTATATCTCCAACGGAGTCAACCTAATACGATGCCCTTGTATCGGTCTAATGCTAGTATCTACTCTATGGCTATAAATAATCCCTTATGTAGGTGAAAAATTGACACCTATCCAAATAAAATAGGAAATAACTTTGCACTATTAGTAAGATCTCTACAAACAAAAATCCACTATAATATACTTATGTTTGTACATAGACTAATTGTGCTAGATCCTTTTCTTAAGCCTAAACTTAGCTATAAGAAACACTCCATACCCAAAAAATAATTATGTTTGTAAATAGAGTAATGTGATAGTGAACTACTAGCTCCAAAGAGTGATGGTGTTAGTATGGCATAAAAGATCTAGAAGTGCGCATCGTGGAGAAAAGTGCACGGGTCGAAACTTTCAGTATACACCAAGGAATGAAGGGTAGTATTAAGTGTCACTTAATGTGGGACATTTCAAGGAAAGTAATTGGTGAGCGGAACATAGTGAGTAGTCTCCGTGAGCACCACTCATAGATAGAAATCTGTTGGAATAAGAGGATCAACTAGAGAATTTGGTGGCTATCAACGATTCCTATAATGGAAGAGGCCGAAAAAGTCGGTAAAGCTTCTTGAATTGGTTGCCATCCTCAAGGCAAGGTCAAGGGTTCATCCGAACTTGTGGAACAAATCTCCCAAGAAGGAAGTGATTGACATTCCTTTGGGGTGATTTACAATATTAACTAGTGTGCCCCAGTCTTCTTTTGAAAGGAAGGGATCGCGCCGGTACGTGGTCCTACACGGTATTATTTTCTAAATCGGGATGAGATTTGTGAATCCCACCTTTAATATGGAATTTCAGGAAACAATGGAAATAACGTTTTGTGATGAGTGGGAGGTATCACCCATAGCCGACGAGCAGGCGCACAGTGATTAACGATTAGTGGGGCCGCGTGAAGGTAATTTTAGAATCTTGGTGATCATTTCATTTCCACAACGGATATAAGTAGCAAGTGAAGTATAGTATGGTAGAGTTCCGGGGAGGCACTCGTACCTGTTTGTCATGAACGAGGTGCTTATTGAGGTTTTTGTGTGGAAGAACCTTAACTGTTCTCCTTCTGTATGTTTAGAGGTGAGCGGATAATCAGAATTTTGGATCGGTCGAGAATGATCCGATGTTTATGGTGGAATTACTTGACTGTTTTAGGCGAACAAGAGTGATCAGATGTTCGTATGGTTTCTCTCAATGGTAGTTTTGTGTTTAGACAAATCCAACTAGTTGTCATGTAGTGAGGTGCGGTCTCCCAATGATATTGAAATAATGGGAATTTATAGTGTATATGCATGTCTTATGCGAATATTGTCGATTAGGAGCACAATATGAAGTGTAGTTAATGAGAGTGTTAAACAAGCTTGATGTGAGGCGGGGGAAATAGTGATTGAGCGCCTTACTATGTAGATAGTTTGCATACTGATAAGGTATCCAAAATTGTTTTACCAGGTAGGCCTTAATTTTCTGAATTTCGTGACGAAATTCCGTTATTAAGGGGGAAGTATGTAATACCCTGTATTTTTATGGACTTTAAATTTAGGGAATTATTAATTGAAATTGAGATATTAATTTAATTTTAATCCATAAATTTATTTTAAATGTTTACTAACGTGACAATCGTTAGTAATTATTTAAATTGATGAATATTACTAGATGAGTAAAGTAATATATAAGATTGCTGTTATAAAAAAAAATGTCACGAGTGACTAAAATGGCAATTATGGAAATTTAAGTCGGGACGCGCCTATGTCATGTCAGTACTAAATTATTATTTTATAAAGTGAATAAATTATAAGTTGCTCGTATAGTCATTTTGAGTGCACCAATGTGCCCGAAAGGGTCGAGATAGTCAGAAAAGTGTACCCGGGGATTTAGTTTGGGTCTCGGGGCATTTTTAGGCCTATTTGACATCTCAAGAGGGTATTATAGACATCTTGCATTTTTGGGTAATTAAACCCACGAATTTAATTAGGTTAAATCAGCCATTTGGAGTTGTGTCTTAGGGTTAGAAAACTCAAAACCTTAGAATGGACATTAGAGAAGAAGGTAGGAAGCATTCCAAGCAATCCAAGGCCAAGAACTCATCTGGTTGCACCGCCACCACCACCACCACCAAAACATAGATCGCGCGATGGGGAACGCAACCATACCACTTCATTCACGAAATCAGAACCTTGAATTTCAGACAAATATCTATCTTGCTTTGTTTTTGGTTAATGCCTCACCCATGTTAGTTTAGGATTGCCAAGATCATGTTTTAAGAAAAAAATTATTAATTTAGAAACTTTAAATCACATGTTTAGAGAGATTCAAAATATTCTAGATATACCCATCACATGTAGAGGATTACCCACGAATTACTATGAGTTTAGAAACAAGAAATCTAGGAAATAATTAGAGGAATGGATAATTCTTCCAAAATTAGGGTTCTTGAAGATTATGTCGATTTTACCCCATTAATTCGATATCGTTGATGTATTTATATATGTTTCACGTAGGAAATCTTGTATATATGTATATGGAACTTGTAGTATTGTTATTTGAGAATTTTAGACTTGTTAATGACGTTTTTGGAGAAATTGAAAGATGAAACCCGTTGGTTTAATTTGCAGTTTCTGGGCAAGAACTACTTGATCGATCGATCGACCCAATATCATCGATCGATCGACTGATCGATCGATCGACCACCTTCCATTGATCAATCGACCACTCCTGGAAAATTGCATATTTCTCATCCGTTGGTTTAATCTGATTAAGATGCATGAGAACCCTTGATTGCTGTTATTGGAGTATAATGGGATATAGATAAGACCAGTAGGGCCTAGGTAGACCCCGTTGAGTAACATTTTAGTGTAGGATGAGATTTTGGGTTAACGAGGAATGATTCATGTGTATAAGAAATCATGCGTGTATTTAATAAAAAGATCGAGACTCGTAAGGGAGTTAGACCCAAACGTAAGTGAGTATGTGCCTACTAAAATTATACTTAGAATACTTCGAGAAAGTAGAAGTGAGTATGATGTGCATTATAAATGATAATAAAAATGACAAGTTCGTTATGCGTAATAATCGAGTAAAATGTGTTAATAACGGATAATTATGATTCTGGGTTGTGAGCACACCTAATTTAGAAATGTGGATATTTATATATATACGACTGTGTGATTTTGTATATATTATATCTCTGTGTAAAAATCGTACCCAAGCTACTTGCTATCACGGGGGTTTCCGCGCTAGGACAGTCTTATCTCGATTGGACCTTTATGGGGGATAACGACTTCTACCCTAGAAGATAGTATCCTTGATTACAGGATATCTGAGTTATAGTCAGATGGTCCTAAGAGACGTGTGGGTATGTGCTGAGCTCTTAGGACTGGGAACTATGCTTCGCCTCCATTTGTTTGCATTTTGTGTTAATACAGTTCGAGAGTGATTCCGAACTAGTATTTCCCTTAGTTTGTATGATACGGGGACTTGATAGCAGAGTATGCCAGCACCTTAGATCTTATGTGAGGTGACGTTAGTATATATAATATATGTGTGACTAATATATATATATATGCATATTTATATGGGAACTTTCTATTGTGCGTATAAGTAGATCAGAAATGAATAAATGCTTCAACTTTATTATAAGTATTCGGGAACTTTATAACGGTAATGAGTTGTTTTAAATAATGTAAGGAATCTTGAAGAGAATAATTTCCTAAAGTAAATAACATAACTTCGCTTTTCACATGATAAATCATTATGGAGAATAAGATAGGGAAATTGATGATAGTTATTAGCATGGTAGGTGTGCACACTAGATGAGGGGTGAGAAATCTCAAGAGAGTGTCGCATACAAACATGGTTGTTGCATTAGCAGGTAAGAATTTTAAATACTTGCTAAACAAATTATAAACTATTTTACACTCGGGCTCTGATCCGTTTCCTGTTATCGCTTTTCTCTTGTATATATATATATGTATATATTTCAGGTGCCCAGTCACAGGGGCATCTTGCGTAGATTCTTTGGATCGAACGTGCTGCAGCTTATGTGGGAGATGCAGGACATTACTTAGATGACCTCGATGTTGAATCTACTCTCATTCTAGTTATGATTAGTTAGGGCATGTGTCGCCCATTTCCTTATTCAGTTGGATTTGTCAGAGATTATATTCATTTATCTTTAGCATTTTTACTTTGGGATTCTATTACTGTCAGGATGGTTTTCCTTTGTAGTATTAAAGTTGGTATGGGATTATCTGAATGATTAAATTCATGGGTGGTTCTTTCCAGTCTTAATAATGGTGCAAATCTTAAACTGTTACGTAATAAAGTATTTCATAATTGGATTTAATAAATGGAGATAATGTTTTAAATGGTTTTGACACTTAGCTTAATTATTTAGGGTGTTTCAATGGGAATGTTTATTTTGTAACAGTGATGCTAAGAATGAATCAACTGTTCACCTTGATTATAATTTAATAAAGGACTGATCACCTGGTATGTAATTAGGCGGGGTGTCACATGGGACTCAAAAATATGAAGACTAGAGGTATTTCGACTCTCAAAACCGTCTCTCAAAGTCTTGCAAAACATCTCTCCCGTAGTTGGTATTTATAGGGAAACACATGAAGAGTTTCACTAATTAAAAACACTGCAAGCATACAGGGACCCCGAACCGATTTGAGTACCTTACAAATCGGTTCTCCCCGAACCGATTTAGTCCCTCGGTTCGGGGAAAATCGCAAGAAAAGGGGTTAAACACTTAGCAAAAATTCCAAGGTTTTTTCTTGGAATTATCTCCATTTTAAACATGCCATAACTTGTTCACCGTAGCTCGGATTGAGGTGGCATTTCTTCCAGTATCTTTGTTTTGGCAAGATCTTCATCTTTCCAGTTGACCGATCCTATGGATGGTGGATGGAAAATTACCAAATTTCCCTTGAACTTCCCTATCAAGCCTAGTTTCACTGTTTTGACTTCTCTTGCGTACCACTTGCATTACGAGACTAAAATCATGGAACGTGAAGTCATTGAGGCTGATGAGGGACACATGATGTAGATAATGAATTCTTGATTCCCAAAATTCAAATTGAGGCCGTCATGTGAGATCATGTAGAGACGTGCTAAATGTAACGATGTACGACATAAACAAAAGAAACATTTCAGACATGATAAAAAAATGTCCTTACAAATCTCCCCCTATGTCTATGCCGGTACTTACATAAAAAATCCGAATTATCAAATATGAAATTGCCTATACAAATTTACCCTCCCATGAACCCAAAACTGGAAAAGGTACAAATGAATAGACTCCATCGTTTGTTCTTCAAATCTCCGGGAATCTCAAATCTTTTCTCATCAGGGTGTGTAACGTATGATCATCAATGTAGTACCTACACACATGAGAAAAATAAACAAATACCAAGTGACGTATCGAGTTTAAAATGAGATAAACATAGATACCAATAAATGATAAGCATAAGTCAAATCTCAAAACTCCCCCAAAATTCAAACACCCCCAAAATAAGATAATTCTTTCTCCCCCTTTTTATGATGTCCCCAAATAGACAAATAAGAAGAATGAATCAAACAAGAAAAATCGAGGTGTCATGGTATTCAAAAATAAAGGATCAATCAAATGGCAAACGTGCTCTTACAAGGAGATGCAAAAAAAATCTTCACAAACTATTTTTGATTTTTTTAAATTTTTCAAAAAAAAATAAGATACCAATTTGAAAAAAAATATGTAAAACATGATACAAAAATCACACCATGGATTTAAAACTCAAACAATAAAGTCATAGAAATGGAATGAATGGGTGTGAACACATTCGATAGGTAAATCAACTCAATCAATCATATGTGCACGATGCATATGTGTACCCCTAACGAATGGGCATCAAAAGTATCCTTAGGTGCAAAAATTTGTTGAATTTAGATGACATCATCTTATGCAAATCAACAAATTAAAGTCAAAGTGATTTCCACACCAATAACATCCAAAACTATATAGCGCATTTTTAATCATTTCAAGGACGTGGAAACCCATTTTAAATTCTCCTACCAAAATCCCTCATGCATATTTTCTTTTAGAGGTGTATAAACTAAATTCTCAAACTTTGGAGAATTGGTGCAAGAACCTAATCGATCCATAATTGGCATGAAAATATTTTTTATTGCCTTTCAATTTTTTGAGGCTCTTTAAACCTCTTTGAACCCCGGATAATAAAATTCCTCCATTTTTTAGGTCCAATTTAACGGTGGCTTAGTATTTGCAATGTCAAAATGAACCTTTGGCAACCCTTCCCCGTTTTAAAACAAAGCACACAAACTCACAAACCGGTTCTTAAATGCACAATTTCCTTATAAAAAATTATCGCGCTTGGTTCGTTTTAAAGAAAAGATTGAAATGAAAACACCCAACCAACATGAGATAAGACAAGAACAATAATCAAACAAATCCGTGCATGTTTGTAATAAATGAAATTATGAGTCAAACATGTAGGAAGTAACACTTAATTACATCTTAATGACTCCAAAAATTATAAAGCATAAGGATGAATTGACCTACTATCTCAAAACACTATCAAATAGTCAGTTGGAAATAATGAAATGATGTTGTGACTTAGTCATCCTAAGTATTCATCCATATACGGTGCAAACAAAATACATAAATCTTTTTGGATTTTCTCAAAATTTTGTCAAAATAAAATCTTTTTGTATTTTTCAAAAAAAAAAATTTTAAGCAAAAATTTATACAAAAAGTATACAAGTCATAACACTAGCAAACATATATCCTAAAACCATAACCAGTGCATGACAAACATGCAAACACAGTCATCTATATTATATACAAAAAAAGTCATGTGCAAGAAAACGTGAGTCATGAACAAAAAGACCATAAGCCTCTAAATCTGATTTCCTAACCCAAATCGATGTGTAACGAGTTGTGGGGGTTTTAGGAATCGATGCGACTCTTTATTTAAACTTCCTAGGTCCATTCAAAAGTTTGTAACAGAAACGCCTAGGATGACCTTGCTTCCCGCAATGTGTGCAAGTGTAAATCGGGCGGTGAGTGTTACTTAACGGAGGTCTTCTCCTCAAATTACTAGGTGGTGCTGTCCTAAAATTCCTAGGTGGCTCCTTCTGAATTTGCCTAGGTGGCTCTCTCCTAATGTTCCTAGGAGGTTCTTTCATGATGTTCCTAGGGGGCTCTTTCCTAACAAACTTAGGTACCTCTTTCTTAACCATCCTATGAGGCTCTCTCACACGTGTGGGAATGGGTGTAACATGTTTTTCGAAACCAACCCCACCCTTATCCTTTTTAATCTCGATAGTGCCTAAAATCTTATCAAGTTTTTCAGACCTAGACTCTAAATCAAATTTCACCTTACTCGAATCTCTCAAACTTTTCTCAAGTTCACCTATCCTAGATTGAAGCAAGCGCCTAGAATCTTCAAACTCAAGAAGCTCGTTTTTCATAGCTTCCATCACGCCTCGAAGATCATCTCTCTCACCCTCGACATATCCCAGCTTCTCTCTCAAAATTTTCTCTCATTCCCTAACTTCTTCAACTAAAACATCATTATCATTTTTTAGGGCACGCTTTTGTAACTGGGCTTTTAATTCTAAATTTTCCTTCTTTGTTTTCAAAGCTTCAGCATAAAGTTCATTGAAAGCAGTTTGCAAGTCACGCTCATCTACGCTTTCATCCTCACTTCCATCACCCTCACTATCATCACTAATCATACGGGTTGGAAGCTCTCGCCTAGAAGTATAAAAGACTTCTTCTTTCGAATCACAATCACTAAGGGTAGACACACGAGAAACCGATTTATTCAAGGTTTTCTTTAAATTTATGGTACACTCATCTAACGTGTGACCAACACACTCACAACAAGGACACCTCTCAGATTCATTTTCAAACATTTAAAACAAGAGTTGTGTGAATTTTCCAATTAACTTTTTCAAAAACTTGACATCGAAGATCATCAAAACCATCAAAAGCCATTTTTGTACAAAATCAGGATCAAAACACAATAACTTAGTGCAACAGGCTCTGATACCAAATTGTAAACGTGAGTAAACAAGTTGTATCAGAAAGTAAATCCTCGAAAAATCAAAATCACGCGATAAATTTGCGTAACCCGCTCTGATACCAATTTGAAAGAGTGCGCGTGCGTTCGAATGGAGATATTATTTAATTAAACTCAGTTTTTATCAATTAAGTCCTAAACACGCAGCTATATGTGATTGAATAAGATGATAACACATGCAAGAATATTCAAACACACATATGTGAGGAAAAATCCCCCAAAGGGGAAAACCCTTTTATTTTCACTATAATTTTGTAACATACAATTACACGGATTACAATGAAAATACAGTGACACAGAAATAACCGCAGGTGTTGGTTCTGTAGTCAGTGATTGGAACTTTCCCTTTCCAGGAGGGCAGCAATGAAGAAGAAGGACGGTCTTCTCTACAAGGGTATGAACAGACACACGGTTGTGTTCTTGGGTTGCAAATGGATTCACAAAGATTTGGAAAAGTGGTGTGAATCAAAACATGAGTCTTGGGACTCAAAAATATGAAGACTAGAGGCATTTGGACTCTCAAAATTGTCTCTTAAAGTCTTGCAAAACATCTCCCCCGTAGTTGGTATTTATAGGGAAACACATGAAGAGTTTTAGAAATTAAAAACATTGCTAGCATACAGGGACCCCAAACTGGTTCGGGTACCCTGCGAACCGGTTCGCCCCCGAACCACTTATGCCCCTCGGTTCGGGGAAAATCGCTAGAAAAGGGGTTAAACACTTAGCAAAAATTCCAAGGTTTTTTCTTGGAATTATCTCCATTTTCAACAGGCCATAACTTGTTCACCGTAGCTCGGATTGAGGTGTTGTTTCTTCTAGTATCTTCATTGCGGCAACCTCTTAAACTTTATGGTTGACTAATCCTCCGTACGGTGGTTGTAAAATTACTAAATTTCACTTGAACTTCCCTATCTCTTGCGTACAACTTGCATTATGAGCCTAAAATCATGGAATGTGAAGTCGTTGAGGTAGATGAGGGACACATGATGGAGATAATTAATGCTTGATTCTCAGAATTCGGATTGAGGCCGTTATGTGAGATCATGTAGAGACGTGCCAAATGTAACGACATATGACATAAACAAAAGAAACATTTCGGACATGATACAAAATGTCCTTACAATGTTGAAGTTTGTTTTACGACATGCCATTTGTTTTGGGGAGTTTGAATAATTCGGTTTTTTTATGTATTTATCGGCATAGACATAGGGGGAATTTGTGAGGACATAATTTTACAAATGTCCGGATAGAATCTAGGAATTTTTCTTTTTCCCTAGATCACTGTTTATATGTCTGATGCCACTACATAAGGCACGATCTCTCATGACGGCCTCAATCCGAATTTTGGGGTTCATACATTTATCATATCCAACTAGTATCCAACATCGTCTTCAATAATTTCACGTTCCATGAGTTTAGGCCAGAAATGTAATAGGTATACTAGTGAAGTCAAAACAATGAAAAATGACTTAATATGGAAGTTCAAGGTCATTTTAGTTATTGTATAGACACCGTTCGTAGGACCGGCCAACTAGAAAGTTTAAGATCTTTCCGTAATGAAGATACTGGAAGAAACGACACCTCAATCTGTGCTACGGTTAACAAGTTATGGCCTTTTGAATTTGGAGAAAAACACTTATAAAGATGTTGAAAATTTTCTAAGTGTTCAAACCTCCAAGCCAGCGATTTTCCCCGAAACCAGGCCGAACCGGTTCCGGGGGGGGGGGGGGGGGGGTGAACCGGTTCGCAAGGGACCCGAACTGGTTCTGGGTCCCTGTAGGCTGGCCAATTCCTAGTGCTAAATATGTTGTCTCCATTGAAAAACTTTTCCCAATATGATGAGGGAACTCCGGCCACATTTCTTCCATGTTTCACTAAAGATGTTTTGTATGCTTTAGTCCTCCCTATAAAATGCACACTTCTCTTCCATTTTTGTTGCACATTTTGGAGAACTCTCAAGAGGTCATCTACACTCATTTGGTGTATTTTGTGGAGAAGCCGATATCTTCTTCATTGCTGCCCATCTGGAATTTTTGCGGGAGATTCCAGCTGACGACATCGCAATCGACACCTACGGGTATTTTCGTATGTCACACTTATTTTTAGTATAATCTGTGTAAACCGTTCTTTAAAAATTATAGTGAAAATAATATGGTTTTGCCCTGCGGGGATTTTTCCTGATATGTTGTGTCACATGCTATATTTATTTTAATTGATAAATTATCTAGATGCATGTCTTAGGATTTAGTTGAAAAATGATGTTTAATTAATTAATTGATGTATTTGAACAAAAGCGAACTCTTCAGCTTCGTATTTGGAGGCGATACTTCTTGGGAAAGAGATTCATGTTATTCTCATACCAAAAGAGCCTCTAGTATTTTTTCACTCCGTGGGAGTTGAACATGGGGCATATGATGTGGTTAGCTTTATTAAAGGATTACTAATTATCCATTTAGTATCATTCGGGAAAGGAAAATATAGTAGGACATTCCTTGAGTTATCGACCGATTGTGAGTCTATCAGTGTTATGGGAAAATTAAGGGGAAAGTTTACCAAATTTGGGGGTTATACAATGGGATACTTACTGTATCGTGGATGGAGCAGAGGAATTTTTCATAGTTGTGGTCGTCACACCCGATATTGTGTTGTGGATGAATTAGTCACAAGCTCTGGACTCCTTTTACTTGGAGAAGTAGTGAGAACTATTATCAGGGGTAGTTCCTTTACATTCGACTAGTTTAGATGGAGGATTGAGATTTTAGGGATAATTGGTTGTTCCAAAGGGTCCTTAGCTATTAAAGGAAGTATTGACCTAGGCACGTGGTTAGCGGTTCATTTTTCATCTTGGGGATTTATCGTGACATTTGGAGAGAGTACCGGTGGGATGATATGAATGGATTTAAAATAGTTTGTGTCTAAGTGTGCCACCAACCAACTAGTAAAGGTGGAGCACCAGAGACCATTTAGGGAGCTACAACCACTAGAGATCCTAGTGTGGAAGTGGGATATCAAATTGATTGATTTTATAGTGGAATTATCGAGATCGAAAAGGTGAAATGATGATGTTTGGGTCATTATCGATAAACTTATCAAGGTAGCTCATTTTCTTCCACTACGGATATGCTACACAGTAGAGCAGTACACCTAACTCTTTATTTACGAGATTGTGCATCTCTACGGGGTACAACTTAATATTCGGAATAACATGGACCATATTTTTTTACTAGTTATGGGGGAGATTATAGGAAGATATGGGAGTACAAATGCATATGAGTAATTCGTTTCACCCTCAGATAGACGGACAAATTGAACAAGTGAAGAAAATTTTGGAGAACATGTTGCGTTCATGCATCTTGAACTTGAAATCTCCCACTTGTGGAATTTTCTTGTAACAATAGACACCAAAAACTTATTTGTATGGCACCCTACTTGGATTTTTATGGAAGACACTTCAATTATTCGAGTTGTTAGAAAGAGAGGGTGGATAGAAGAATTTTCCAAGCTAGTTTATGTTCGGGATACCTCTAGAAGGTATCTCTTGTTAGACATCATCTGAAGACTTCCCAGAGTAGGCAAAAAACTATGTTGAAAGGAGGAGGCCCCGCTGGGGGATTGGGTTCTTCTGAAGGTTTCCCTGATGAAGGAAGTTATGTGATTTAGGTCGAAGGGGAGGTGGGTAACCCCGATAAATAAGTCCTTTCATGAACTTGGATAGGGTGGGTTGGTGGCATATCGTTTGGCCTTACCCAATCATCTTCAACGTGTGCGCGACATTTTCCACATGACTATTATGAGGATGTTTCTGAGGAACTAGTTATCTTATTAGCACATAAACCCCAAGGGTATTTAGGGTGATCTTGATGAGAGTTATGAGGAGAGACTGCAGTGAATCCTAGAGAATAGAGAGCAACTTTTAAGATTGAAGGTCACTCCTTTAGTTCGTGTCCAATGGGAGCATCGTAACGATGCTGAGTCTACTTGGGAAATCGAGGATTACATGTGGGATAGATATCCAGATATCTTTGAGTCAGGTATATAGAAGTCAAATTTCAAGGACAAAATTCCTTGTTTGAAGGGGAGGAATGCAATATCCCATATTTTATTGCATTTAATAAATGTTTAATTAATTATATATTTCTCATTAGGTAGAGATTTCCTACGACATGCGAAATATATATATATATATATATATATATATATATATATATATATATATATATATATATATATGTTTTAGATATAGTAATGTTATGTAATTCTTTTATGTGTGATGTGAATACAAATCCTTTAGCAATTGACGAACGCATTAATTTACAAAGTTAAATAAATATGTGACTTAGTATTATGGGTGACTATGGGTGGGGCGGTCAGCGGCTAGGTGCCAGAAATTTCCTTATTTGGATTATTCCCTCGGTATTGGGTACCACCTCTTGTGAAGTAGGTTTTTATAATATGGAGGTGAACTTAACTATTAATAATTAATATTTAAACTTAAGCTACATGCATCGAAAAATAAATTAATCATATGAGAAAACGGACTTATAAAACATATTTTCTTTTGGGTTTGGTTCTCATGACATTTAGAAAGTCCGTTTTTTGTTTATGTTAGTTTAATATTGGTCGGTTGAGTTGTTATATGGTTGGGCCAAGTTTTAGGCCATTTCGAGGTTATTTTGGGCCTTTTAGGTTAAGGCTATTTTGGGTCCTAAGCCTAATTTAGGGTTTAATGATTATAATAACCAAAGTAGAAAAACTATTTCAAATAATTCAATTGGAAAAAACCTTAGCCCCTAAGGAGGAATAGGGGGAACATAGGCTTTGAAAAATTAAAGGATTTAGGGGATTGATTCTACTATCAACCTACGACAAATCTATTTTGTATAAGCATATAATTAGGTTTCGGTTATACTAGTACTAGTATATTGGAATCTCCTAATGAACTCTTATAATCTGATTTATATTCATAATTAAACCTAATCGCATAACTAGATTCATCATATTATAAACCCTAGTTTATATATTGAAGAAATATTGTAGTTTTATTAATGAAAGAACAAATTAACCTACCAATCTCTATAATGTGAACTAAAAAAACATTATATATGAATATTATTAGTTGTATTATGTAAAATCCCTCCCTTTATATCAATTATTGAAATGAATTCCTAGTTTAATTAGATCAAGCTTGTGTAGAACATGAACTTAGTTTCAATTTCAAAAAAAAAATTAATTAGATCTTTAAACGTATTTTTAATCATCTAAAGCTAAACAAGACATGTTGATAGCTCTTGTAAGTTGATAAATTAGGAGGATATGGGCTAGTTATATGTATTAAAGTCTGTAGGATTGAAGAACATTTGTCCAAGGACGTCATAGACAACGAAGGAGGAAGACCCAACCAACAGGGTCCATCGGATCTATTCGATCCAAGACCGGATTGATCCGACCCTCGGGCTTGACCTAATAAGGGTTATTATGGGGATTTTATGATGGATTCCAGAGGTTAATTAGTTTGGTGACCTTTTTTTTGTATAAAATCACTTAATAATTAGTATGTTTGGAGTTTTATTTATATGATTAAGAACCCTAGGTATTCAGGATAAAAGTTACATAAGTAATTAACTTTGAATTCATGTAATAATAGGTAATCATAGAGACCTCTTTGATGACCTTAGCATAAAGTTCTTTATTGGATTACTTTCTTTATGATCATACCAGAGGTGTGTGTGTGTGTGTGTGTGTGTTTGCGGGTAACCTACTAGTAGGGATTTGACGTTGCTCATCTGACATGACTATGCAAGTATCCTGATGAACACACGAGTTGTACCTAGGTCAGGTCTTATTACTCCAATGCTATGCGTTGAGGCTCTATCTCTCGAGATGGGAGAATAGGGCTAGATCCTCTTAAATAACCTATGGTATGGGGTCGTGCATTTGGTGTGATGGTGTAATGATTTCACTCTTCTGTTCTTTTGAGTTTATAAATTGTAACACCATATAACCATACCTAGTAATGTCACAATTGATCCCCAAAGGCAGTAGGGATAGGCCTTCATATATATATTTTTTAATTTTGGTTTGCTTATAGCCCATGTGATTTTTATGTGATTAGGGCATACTCACTTGGATATTGGACTACGAGAATAACTATTATTTAACATTATGATTATACTGAAGACATATATTTATATTATAACTTGGAAACTATTAAGTAATGATCTCTTGAGTAAAAGATGCAAAGTGCCATATGCACAACATTCGGGTTTGGGATTAGAACTGCATGTTGATTTAGGTTGTTTGGGTTGGGATAACTTAAAATCAACTTAAATACTGGAGGAAGATGTATAATTATTATTGGGGCTCAAATGTAGTTATATTCTTATATATTGTTGACTTGTTAGATTTGATCGTCTTTGTGTAACTTTGTTATAAGTCATAGACCACAGTCGATGACTCATCCCCGAGCATTCATAGTTGGAGACTTCTCCAGCACCTAGTTACACTTTTATCATCTATTCCTTGAATATAGGTGTCGAGCTTGTAGTTCATTTTTATTTAAACTTTTTGTTTCAGTTATCAAATTTCTTTTTTATATATTCAGTCTTGAGTCGAATTTTGTATTAGGGATTATTTATATTGGTGTCATATTCATTTATTAATAGTACGAGATTGTGCATTGGTTTATATGAGTTGTTTATATACTGGTGTTGGAATTTATGTTTTATTATGGAATGAATGGTATCAGAGCGGTGTCACTTATTTATCCATTATTCTATGTTAGCATTTATATCATTTTATTTAGTTCAGTCATGTTTAGAATGTTACTAATTATTTTGAGTCTCATATTCTTTATGTTTAAACCAGGTCAACCTATTTAGGAATTTTATATGGTCATAAACAACACCCTCTACCTAGATAGGTAGGTTTTCATGTTCCTAGAGACTTTCTAAGTTGCTAATTCACTATCTCATTCTAGACATTGATGTGATTCTTAAGGATATTTCGTATTCATTGGGTAAAAGATTCATTGCTCTATTTTAAATCTGAAGTAGTTTTGGGGAGGTTTTTTTGGAGTTCATTTGAATTTCCTGTATTAACTTTCTTATTTGTCAATTTTATGTGTACATAGAATATTTTTATTAAGAATCGAAAAATATTTTGCTTGTTATGTCTTTCTGAATTGATCTTATCATTACTTAATGTTAATGCAAAAAAAAAATTTAGAATAAAACAATTGGATAAGTTTTATTTTCATGCGTTTATGTATTATACGTATATACATATCTTAAATATACCATGAAAATTAATTTTTGCTAGTGCATTTTGAAATATTATCTTGTATGTCACCACAATGGATAATCTTATGTGTTTTGGTAGTGTATTGAGACTCAATATGATGGTTGATCTGGAATTTTTTTTACTTTTATCATTGTATGTCTTGCTTGTTAAGTCTTCATGGTCCACTTCTGTGAGTGAGTGTCATATATCATTGATAAAGTTGAAAATATACCATTTTATTTGGCAATAAGGGCTATTGTGGAGTGATAATGCCTAATTTGAATTTTAATACTTTTAAGAAAGATGTCATCCAAGGCCGGTGGCAAAAGACAATCATTGGCAAAAGCCTATATGTTACTAAAAACCCAATAAATGTGTGCTAATAGGTAAGAAAAATGACATAGGGCATAACTTATTTCAAATGAAATTTCTATCTTAGCTTGGAATAAAATATTATTACTATTGGGGCCACAAATTCAGATGATCATGATACAAAAAGTAAAAAAAAAATAGGTTTAAAGCATAAACCTATAGTTTTGGATCACGATACCGTTGTGGATCTGATTGGTGATCCAAATATGGGGAAACTTGATTTGAAGAAGATGAAAGGTATTACTTCTTTTTATCCTTTAAAAGCTTTCTAGAGTTCATTGAAAGCCTTTAATATTCTAGTATATGATTATCCCAAAACAAAGTAGGTGTACGAGCATATTTGGAGATGACAACCTTTGGTTTGGTAATACCCCGTAATTTTAAGGCATTAATTAAATGGTGAAATTTATTATTTATAATTAAATGTGTCTGTAGTGACATGTGATGTCATTATTTATATTTCATATGTGTTATGTTATGTGTTGATACCAAAATTAGTATGCTGATGTGGACGAATAATAAGAAGACACGTGTCAATCTACGTGACACAATAGCAACGAGGAAGATTGTTTTCCCGACCAACATACTCACTCCGAACAACAAGTATACTCCGAGGAACACCAACCCTCCTAGGTACTCTTACCTTCCGAGGAACTCCAATGCTCCGAGGAACTCTTGGACGACGAGCAACTATGGCGATTCGAGCTGCACCTCAACCACAACATTAATTGCCAGATAATCAACAGTTCAACTATTCATTGAATGCTTATCATCTTGACGCGCACGTTTGAAGAACATTAAATGAATTACCCTTTCATATGTGTATCATTTAATGTAACACCCTTTCATATACAACCTAAAGGGCTATAAATACCTGGTATCACCCTTATTCAAGGGGGACCGGAATTTCTTGATAGATCATTTGTAATCGAGAATTCCTAGACACTCAGCAATAACATAACAGTGGATGTAGGCCATTCTTACAACGCTGAACCACTTTAAAAATCTTTGTCTCATTTATTTATCTGTGATTGAATAATTAGAGCAATCTAATTTTTTACATCAACAGATTGGCTCCGTCTGTGGGAAACATTTGTTATTATCGTTTTTCACCAAAAATCATTCATCACCAATGGCGGATAACCCAGAATCTAGCAATCGAAACGCTGGAAATGCTGGAAATCCTCCAAATCCCTCTGCACCTCCAGATCTGGACGGGATCATGACAAATCTGGCTCAAGGACAAATCGCCATGCAAGATACGATGCGGCAACTCATACAAACTCTTCATGGTGGCGCACCTGCACAATCAGGGCATCGAAGTGGTTAGAGGCAAACCTATTTACTTTCTTCGCGATCCAGGCGTACTGAATCATATTGTAATGAGGAATCTGATGATTTCTCTTATCAACCTGGGCAAACTTCGTCAATACGGGTTACAGATACTGAGCAACGCGTCACCCTTTCTCCATAAAGGGCCAGCGCATTGGAAAGGTTAAGTAGGGCCTCTCCTTTCAGCCGATTAGGCCCTAGGAGGAATAGGAGTCCCCCTAAGACCATGTCGAGAAGTTTTCGATAACCATCAGATCTAAGAGAAGGATCAGCACAGTCACGAACAACTGCTCGTCAAGATAGATCTCAGGAAGCTACCTCAGAACGATCAATTGCTCGAACCAATAGGCCTGAGGAGGAAATGAAGCGTGGAAAGGATCACTTCAGCGGTTGGAAGATAGATTGGGAGAAATGGCTAAGGCGAAGAATCCCCTACAACGAACTTTTGTTCAAGGGACACCTTTTGTCCAGGCCATTGTAAATTTTCCAACACCATCAAAATTTAAAGCCCATGTGGTGATCCCCAAATACGATGGAAAGACAGATCCTGTTCTTCACATAGAGCAATGTCAAGCTGCTACCGACATTTATGCTGTCCCCGACGAGATGAGATGTAGGGAATTCTCGGGAACTCTGACCAGATCTGCCCAGATATGGTACAATAATCTTCCTCGGGGTAAGATTTCAACTTTCTTTCAATTGGCCGAGTTGTTCATCGGTAATTTCTATTTTGGATCAAAGCCAGTAAAAAGAGTAGCGCACTTGTTAAGTGTTAGACAAAAATCTGGTGAAAGCACTAGAGATTACATAACTCGTTTCAATAACGAGAAACTGGAAGTCATAGATTATGAGGAAAAGACAACAATCACCGCCTTGATGAGTGGTTTGTTGCCTAATAAGTTGTATTACACTTTGGCGAAAGATCCACCTAAAACTATGTCAGAGTTGATGGCAAAAGCGGCCAAAATCATGAATGCCGAGGAGGCTATGGCTGCAAAAAAGAATATGGATAAAGACACCAAGGTGGAAGTCGACAAGTCTAAGAATAAAGAGCATAAGGGCAATGGCGGTGACAAGCGTTCCATAAATAATAAGTCGTCATGGGAAGTCCTGAAGAAATACGATAATTATACTCCCTTGAAAATGGGTATTAATCATGTCTTGGAAGAAATCAAGAATAGCGAGGAAGTAAAGTGGCCGAAGAAACTAAGGTCAAACCCCGATGCGAGGAACAGGGATAAATATTACGAGTTCCACAAGGATCATGGCCATATAACTAAGAATTTCATAGCTCTTCAGAACGAGATTGAAACACTCGTCCGAAGAGTAAAGCTAGCAAAGTATGTTGATCGGGGAGGTGAAAGAAGAAATAATGATTGAACTAGAGAGAGATCTAGATCTCCTCGTCGAGCAGAGGAGAAAAAGAAGAGAGAACATGAAGATGATGCCGAGGATGACCCCAATCTTCCCAAGAAACCAAGGCAACCAGAATGAGAGGTATTTTCCATACGTTTTGGGGCATTTGGTTGTAATGTTATTACAGGAGGAGATGCAGGAGGAGGAGACCTTACTGCAGAAAGAAAAGCTTACCTCGGAGAGGCACAAGCTTGCTCGTACATTCAGCGAATAAATTTACCCGAGGAGGATCGTCCGAGGAAGGTAAACAAAGAGAAGCTGGTCATTGGCTTTTCAAAAAATGACCTGGCAGGTGTTCTTTACCCTCACGACGACCCTTTGGTGATCAAAATGAGGATGAAAGAAGTAGTGATTTCACGAGTGCTGGTAGACAATGGTAGTTCAGCAGACATCATGTACTATTCATGCTTTGACAGCTTGAATTTAAAATTATCTCAATTAGAACCTTATCACAGACCTCTTTTGGGTTTTGCTGGCGAGAAAGTTTTTCCACTTGGGACGATCAAGTTGGACATATTCATTGGAACTTGGTCTGCTTGTCGAAAAGAGAGAATACACTTCTTTGTGATGGAAAAGAATGTGCAGTCAGCCTACAACATCATCATGGGAAGAGTTGGTTTGAAGAAGTTCGAAGCAGTTCCATCTACAGTACATCAATGCTTAAAATTCCCAACAAATTTTGGAGTAGGAGTTGTGAAATGTGATCAGAAAGTAGCTCGGGAATGCTATTATTCTTCTGCCGAGTAGGAGGAGCTTGAAGATTCAAGAAAAAAGACTACTTCCTATAAGGTGGATGAAGGTACAGAAATTGAAACACTGGATCCACGAGATGAATCCCAACTTGTAAAAGGACAGGTGGTGGAATCTACAGAGAATGTTATTCTGGACGATAAGCACCCTGAACGAGTAACCCAGATAGGTTCAACGTTGGATGCTTCAATAAAACAGGAGTTGATAACTTTCTTGAGAAACAGGAAGAAAACTTTCGCGTGGAGTCATGAAGACATGCCAGGAATAGATCCAAACTTCTTATGTCATGAGCTCAATGTGAATAAGGAGATCAAGCCTGTAAAGCAGAGAAGAAGGATATTTAGCCCCGAGAATAATCAGGCTATACAAGAGGAGGTCGAGAAGCTCCAGAAAGCCCAATTCAGTGAAGATGTGAAGTATCCAGACTGGTTGGTAAACGTGGTGATGGTAAAAAAGAAAAACAATAAATGGAGAATATGTGTTGATATCACCGATCTTAACAAGGCATGCCCAAAGGATCATTTTCCATTGCCCATAATTGATCAACTAGTGGATGCTACCTCGGGACACGAGTTGCTCAGCTTCATGGATGCTTACTCCGGCTACAACCAGATCAAAATGAAACCTGAAGACAGGGAAAGTACTTCTTTTATTACCCCTAGGGGAACTTATTGCTATAATGTTATGAAATTTGGTTTGAAAAATGCAGGAGGGACATACCAGCAGCTGATGAACAAGGTTTTCACCGAACAAATCAGTTGCAACATGGAAGTCTATGTCGATGATTTGCTGACAAAGAGCAAGAAAGCTGCTGATCATCTATTTGACTTAGCTCAGACCTTTGATCAACTGGATAAATACCAAATGAAGCTCAACCCGACGAAGTGTACATTTGGAGTACGAGAAGGGATGTTCCTCGGATACATCATCAACCAGCGAGGCATTGAGGCGAATCCAGATTAGATCAAAGCTCTTGTAGGGTTGCGATCTCCAACGACGAAAAAAGAGGTACAGAGTCTTACAGGACGAGTTGCAGCGCTCAATAGATTTGTATCTCGAGCAACTGATAGGTGCCTTCCATTCTTTAAAACACTCCGAAAAACTTTCGAGTGGAATGATGAATGTAAAAAAGCCTTTCAAGACTTGAAGAAATATCTGGGAATACCTCCATTGCTTTCCAGACCAGTGATGGGCGAGAAGTTGTACTTATATCTGGCAGTATCATAGAATGCAGTCAGCTCAGCACTGATCAGATTGGAGAATGGAGTCCAGAAGATAATTTATTACACAAGTAAGGCTTTCCGACGTGCAGAAATCAGGTACCCGAAGTTGGAAAAATTGGCGTTGGCATTAATTGAAGCAAGTAGAAGAATGAGGCCATATTTCCAGGCCCATACCATCGTCGTATATACCGACATGCCGTTACGACAAGCCCTTCATAAACCAGAGAAATCAGGGAGACTAATGTATTGGGCAATAGAGCTCGGTGAATATGATATTGTATATGAACCCAGATCATCACTAAAAGGGCAGGCTGTAGCAGATTTTATAGCAGAATTTACTTATCCTGATATCCCCGAGGAGAAAAAATTACTCGCTGATCAACCTGTGGATGTTACAAGATCAACAAACACAAGCTCAGACCAACTCCGGTTGGTAAAAGAACTTGTGGATGTAGAAGGATCATCAATTTCGAACTCAGACCAGCTCCGGTTGGTAAAAGAGCGAGAAGAGATGGCAGATGAGGAGCGAAAAATTCCAGGGGAGGATGAAAGGAAGCAACAAATATTTCACCGAGGAACTCTATCGGATAAGGAATTTGAAGACGGGTTGCCCATATGGAGATTATATGTAGATGGCTCATCTTGCACAGCAGGTTGTGGGGCAGGAATTGTTTTGAACACCCCAGACGAGATTGACATGGAATATGCCTTACGATTCCAATTCAAAGCCTCCAATAATGAGGCTGAGTATGAGGCCATGATAGCATGTCTTAATTTAGCAAAGATTATGGAAGTGCAATAAGTGATGGTATTCAGTGATTCTCAATTGATTGTGAATCAAATGATGGGAGCATATGCAGTTAAAGGAGAATTAATGGTCAAGTATCATGCCAAGGTAATGGAGTTATTGGTAGAATTTGATGCGATTCAGTTCATCAGAATACCAAGAATAGAGAATGCACGAGCAGACGCACTGGCCCGACTAGCATCAGCTACTCGTACCGAGCTGCGAAGAACAATACCAATTGAAGTACTAGAAAGTCGAAGCATAGATGAAAACCTGACGATGAACATTATCACCCTTGATCTAGGACCATCTTGGATGGATCCCATCAGGGCATATATTGAGGAAGGAGAATTACCGGAAGATAAGCTCGTTGCCAAGAAATTGAAGTATAAAGCTGCTCGGTATGTACTAACTAATGGTATTTTGTATAGACGAGGAATTATGGAAGGTTTGCAAAGATGTGTACATCCTTCCGAGGTGAAAGAATTAATTGAAGAAATCCATGAAGGGTCCTGTGGAGCTCATGTAGCAGGTCGAACACTTTTGCAAAGGATGATGACTCAAGGATACTACTGGCCGATGATGAGGGTTGATTGTATAGCCTATGCTAAGAAATGTGACAAGTGTCAACGTTTTTCCTCCATTCGACGAACTCCATAAGCATTGTTGACACCCATAACTTCCCCTTGGAAATTTTCCATGTGGGGAATTGATTTGGTTGGACCACTGCCAACCACCCGAGGAAGATTCAAATACCTCGTCGTCGCAGTAGATTATTTTACTAAGTGGGTAGAAGCTGAACCCCTTATCGATATGACGTACGAGAAGGTATACCAATTTGTTTAGAAGAATATCATCTGTCGATATGGTCTCCCTCATGCCTTCATCACAGACTATGGAACACAATTCGACAACGAGGAGTTTGCTGCCTATTGTCAACAATCAAACATCCTGAAGACCCATTCAGCACCAGGTCATCCTCAAAGCAATGGGCAGACAGAGGTAACGAACAGAACACTGCTAAATGGTTTGAAGAAGAGGCTAAGTGAAACTAAAGCTAACTGGATTAATGAGCTACAATCATTATTGTGGGCTTACCGAACAACTCCCCGAGAAGCGACTAGAGAATCACCATATATGCTGGTATTTGGAAGTGAGGCTGTAATACCTGCCGAGTTGGGTCTACCAACACACAGAGTGCTAAATTTCAATTCCCCGGTCAGTGACTTGATGAGAAGACTGGATTGGGATATGCTTGAGGAGGTTAGAGAAGAGGCAACCATTAGGAATGCTGCTTATCAACAACGAACAACTCTGTTCTACAACAAGAGGGTGAAGAAATGCGATTTAAAAGAAGGAGATTATGTGCTAAAGAAGGTCATTCAGAAGCACAATAAATTGGAAGAAAACTGGCATGGACCTTACCGAGTTACAGAAGTTGTTCGACCAGGAACTTACCGAATAACAACTCTAGAAGGACAGGAATTCAAAAATGCTTGGAATGCTGAACACCTTCGCAAGTATTATCAGTAATGTAAAATGTACACCAGTTCCATAAATATAAATAAAACAATGATGTTTCACAATTTTTTTTCTCTCCTTTGTTTGAAAGTTTTTCGGGGAATACTAGTGTTGTACACTACGCTGTTCAACAGCAAAAAGAAGACGATAGTTCAGATCCACGACCAACTCCGGTTGGTAAAAGGGAGAGAACAAATTATACTCCTTTGGTTAGGAGGCGTACACTTGCGTGATCAAATTCGGTTGGTAAAATAGCTTGTGGACAAGATAGTTAGAAAGAACCTGATAGTTCGAGCGTGATCAACTATGGTTGGTAAAATAGCGAGAACAAATTATACTCCTTTGGTTAGGAGGCGTACACTTGCGTGATCAACTTCGGTTGGTAAAAGAGCTTGTGGACAAGATAGTTCGAAAGAACCTGATAGTTCGAGTGTGATCAACTTCGGTTGGTAAAATAGCGAGAACAAATTATACTCCTTTGTTTAGGAGGCGTACACTTGCGTGATCAACTTCGATTGGTAAAAGAGCTTGTGGACAAGATAGTTTGAAAGAACCTGATAGTTCGAGCGTGATCAACTTCGGTTGGTAAAATAGTGAGAACAAATTATACTCCTTTGGTTAGGAGGCGTACACTTGCGTGATCAACTTCGGTTGGTAAAAGAGCTTGTGGACAAGATAGTTCGAAAGAACCTGATAGTTCGAGCGTGATCAACTTTGGTTGGTAAAATAGCGAGAACAAATTATACTCCTTTGGTTAGGAGGCAATAGTTCAAACCCACGACTAACTTTGATTGGTAAAAGGGCAAGAACAACATTCTTAAAATGCCAATTTTGGTTGATTAAGAAACAAAATATGCCAACTTATGATTGGTCGGAAGGTAAAACCATTCCAGAAAATACAAAAATTCCAAACTGAACCAATTATAGTTGGTCGGTGATCAAAACCCACTAACTATAGTTGGTCGACGAGGATAAATTATCGACCTTGGTTGGTCGGACACATTTTATGAAAAAAATTTACCAAGTATGGTTGGTCGGGGATAAAAACCCATCAACTGTAGTTGGTCGACAAACACAATTTAACAACCTTGGTTGGTTGGAAACATTTTAAACATTTTATACTCATTACTTTATTACTAAGTGATTGAGCAACATTGATACTTGCAACTTTTATTACTAGGTTGGTTAATGAACAACACAATATTGTTATCTTTTTAACAGATACATATGCACAAATATAAAGTGTTTAACAGGCACAAGAGAATAAGCAATACATATTTGCAAACAGAAAATGAAAGTCTTTCATTAAAATTCAAAATAAATTACAAGTTACATATGTGTGCTAACTATTACATTGAAAATGCTATTCTATTGGTTTTTCCCTTCAGCCTTTGATACAGGTTCCTCGCCAGCAGGAGGATCATTTAATGTCTGAGTAGAATTGATAAAATTCAAGTCCTTCAACATTCTGACATTCATTACTGAAGGAGTATCCAAGAGATGCTCAGGACGAGATATGTCAATTTGAGAATGAAGGTTATAGTCACCAAGATAATTCGCAATCAAGCTCCGAGGAATGGCGCGAGCAGGTATCCATTCCATGTCCAACTTGAAAGGTGGAACAGGCAAGTCAAGCACTCCAGGCTCATAGTAGTACCACAAAAAATGTCCTTGCTCGAGCTTTAATACACATAAGGCATTCAGCCAACCTTGTTTATAACCTTCATTATTGGCATTTTCGATACGAGCATCCAAGTGATAAAGGGCCTCATAATAGCCTGCATTCCAAAATTCCCTGGGCTGTTTATGGAATTAGAAGGTTAATCTATCCAATTGTTCATGAAGGTTTTTGGTGAAAAGGTCCTTGGTATGTAAAGCTGACTTCGTTTCAGTAAGTTGATCTTCCAAAGTCAGGATTTTCTTGGACATCTCGGACAAAGCCCGATCTTTTGTGTTCAACTGGTACGCTTGAGTTTCCAATGTTGACAGAGTACGAGCTTCTTCAATATTACGAGGAGTTCTTGATCGTCCCCGAGCAACTGAAGTGCTTCGTTCCTCGTTAACATCCTGGGCAGCTCTTCCTCACCCACGAGAACCTCTTCCTCATCCCCGAGCAGTAGCAGAAACACCAGACTTTCTTAAAGTATCCAATTCTTGCCTTAATTTGGCGTTTTCAACCTCTAAGAATGAGAATCCTTCATCGATGACCGGTACCAAGGCAGCAGAGGATGAAGCTGCAGATTCATATTGTGCCAACTTTTTCTACAAATTATTGTTCTCTTGTTCCAGCAGCTCGACAATCTGTCTGCAGGCCTCAACTTCACCTTTTAGGGTTCTCTCCCTGACATCGTATCTAGCAATGATCTTTTTGTGTTTTGTCTCGGAAGAAAGCTATTGATATCTATTCTCATACTCCTTGTGCAACAAGGCAATTGATTCATCGTGCTAATTTTGAAGATCTTCTAGGGAATAATGAAGCTCCTCGATCAATTCGTAGTATGCCACATTATTGGCCACAACTCGATCAAGTAAATCCTTCAGGTACCGATAAGCCTCAATTGCTTGCTCTGAAGCATCATAGCCAAGGATGTCAGCAACTTCTGATGTACTAAGGTCTGTATGACCAACTTTATAATACTCATGGCATTGCTGCATCAACTTTGTGTCATTAGCAGACAAAATATCCATCCTGGCCATAAACTAACAGAGAAAGAAAAAGAAGATCAAGACAGAGTGCAGATAAAGAAGGGACAATCATATGGAAAGAAAGAACTCAAATTTTATTAGATCATAAGGCAAAAGTTACAAAGATCTGAGATACAAAGTACAAGTAAAGAGAAAAACAGAAAGATAGTACTGAACAACTTCACACCTTTTACTTGTCTCCCAAGACTTTCTCGGGAGGCTGGGACGAGGAGCTTGGTTTCTCGGTGGGAACATTGATCTGATTGGTAGAAGCTGGGACTTGTTCTAGAGGAGTAGGCAACGAAGAAATCTCCTCGGTGGCTGTCTGGTTGGGTGTTGGAACAAGGACTTGATCACCCCCTGTCATTGAAGATTCTTCAGATGCAGCCTCGTCTTCATCTTCGTCTTCAATAACTGGAGGAGGACCAGGGAGATGTTGTTAAAATAGCTCAGAGTCCTCGCTCACCTTCAATTCTTGCAAGGCAGCAACCCAACCATCATGGAAGAATTTCAAACTTCCATAATTCACCTGGGTCATCATTGCAGCTACCCCCTATCCCATCCTTTATCCCAACCAGTCCGAAAGGATTTCTTCACAGCCGTTTTTCTCTTCATCTTCTCCGGGGAGAGCTTCTCGGATAGAAGGTCCTCCGAGGCTTTCATCTTGGCCTCCAACTCCTCCCTCTGACAATTTGTTTCGCACAGAAGTGTCAACTCTTCCTCAGCTGACTTCAGTTTATTCTCCAGCTCCCCAAAGCCTGAATGTTTCTCGGCATAGTCTTTATTCTCTCTCTCCAAGTCCTTCACCTTATTACCCAGTTGTACTTTCTCTGCATCAGACGCAACCAACTTCTTCTCCCATTCAATTTTATCCTCGTCATACTTCTGACGAGATTCACTCACAGATTTAATAGCTTTCTCCAGTGCTCCTTCCACAGTGGACGAGAAGCAAGAAGCTTTGATCGCTTCATCCTTTTTAAGGATTATATTGAAACAGCTCATCAACTGCAATCAGAAAAGGGAAATGATATCAGAAACAAATATGGGAAATAACAAGGGAAAATATGAAAAACTCAGAATAGAGATACTTACTGAAGCAAGATGAAGAGCAGCCAGAGAAGTAACCATATCCCGAGAAAGGTCTTCTTCAGTACCTTGCACATCGGGAATGGGTGAAAATTTTGCCAAGCCCATCATAGAGTTCGGAGGAATACTGATTGGAACACAATCTCCACCAGCTGGGAGCTGGGGAATGGCTCCAGAAATACTGACCGAGGAGGATTTCCTCAGTCTCCTCGGTGCCTTTTCAATAACTTCAACCAAAGAAGAACTTTTGGTTGGTGAGATAGTGGTTACTTCAACAGGTTCATCCTTCTGCACAGGAGCCAATGGGGGCTTCTCGACAGCCTTCTGAGAAGCAACATAAGAGGTGACATCTTTATTCTTTGTCCCTTTTTGGACATTAACCTTATTTTTCTTCCCAACAGAGGAAGTTTCCTCGAAGAGAGCAGGAACTCTTCTCTTGCCCATTTTTTGGCTCAAAGGAATATGAGATTCCGGATCAGAATCTTCAGGAATTTGCACTGGATCGCTGATGCTGACCACAGGACGAGCAGTAAAGGATGACGTATAGCTCCTATACTGCAACAAGTATGAAGCAGACATGATGTGATCGTCTGCAATTCTCTGATGCAAACTCCAGATATGTTTCAATTGCCTTATATTAACTTCTGATTCTTTGGGAGTTTTTCTCTTGCTGTCAACTGCAAATAAAAACATATGGAAATATCAGTCATACATTTTATCAAATACTATGAAATCCTAATTTCAGAAACAAAATAAGATGAAAAAGACCTATCCCATTGCCATATGGGGGGCATCTGGGACCTTCATATACTGCATCTCCAACCAAAGGGGCATGTTGCCAATTTTTTATAACTACCCCGTGTTCAAAATAATCCCTATTGGCATTAGGGAGGTTGACTACTAAGGCCCTATTCAAAAACCTAGTTTTTAAATAAAAACGTTGTCTAAAATAGCCCATCTGTAGCAGTACATAATCTCAGGAATTCCTATACGAGTTCCATGAGTTTGATTTAACCTATGTACCCCATTAACTATTCTCCATGTGTTGGGGGCTATTTTTGCAGGGACAACATCGAAGTACTGACAGAACTCTAGACATAACGGATTTGGTGGAAAAGAAAATCCACATTCAGCAATAAATAGGCTAGGGAACCAGTGTCCCTCAGCCAAATCAAAATAACTTGAAGGCTCAGAAAGAACCTCCAAGGTTACCCAAGAAGGAATAGAGAAGTCAGAGCAGAACTTCTCAAGAGATTCGATAATGTAAACCATGATGAATAAAAGAAGAAGGAAGAAGAGCTTATAGGGAAAAAGGAGATCTGTTGACAAACGAAGGAGGAAATGAACGCACAAGAGAGAGAAAAGCTTTAGAAAACTCGAAAGCACAAATTGAAAAGTTAGAAGACGATGGGATTGCCTCTGAAGTTTAAATACTTTGCCTTGGGAACCGGTGAAAGAAATGATTACATAAAAGAAACTATTGCGCTACCGGCGGCTAAAAGGACAAAAAATGCACGAAGATCGAAACGCTTATGAAAAGGAAAAAAGGCGGATTCTGCGAATTTGGAAGGAAATTAAAATATGAAAAAAGACTCCTAAAACCCAGGAAGGCCATTTAATATTGCCATATACCGAGAAAGAATGTTCCATATTCCTCAAAGTTCGAAATATGAAACATTGGGGGCTTCTGTTGATACCAAAATTAGTATGCTGATGTGGACGAATAATAAGAAGACACGTGTCAATCTACGTGACACAATAGCAACGAGGAAGATTGTTTTCCCGACCAACATACTCACTCCGAACAACAAGTATTCTCTGAGGAACACCAACCCTCCGAGGTACTCTTACCTTCCGAGGAACTCCAATGCTCCGAGGAACTCTTGGACGATGAGCAACTAAGGCGGTTCGAGCTGCACCTCGACCACAGCATTAATTGCCAGATAATCAATAGTTCAACTATTCAATAAATGCTTATCATCTTGACGCGCACGTTTGAAGAACATTAAATGAATTACCCTTTCATATGTGTATCATTTAATGTAACACCCTTTCATATACAGCCTAAAGGGCTATAAATACCTGGTATCACCCTCATTCAAGGGGGAACGAAATTTCTTGATAGATCATTTGTAATCGAGAATTCCTAGACACTCAACAATAACATAACAGTGGATGTAGGCCATTCTTACAAGGCTGAACCACTTTAAAAATCTTTGTCTCATTTATTTATCTGTGATTGAATAATTAGAGCAATCTAATTTTTTACATCAACATTATGTATATTTTATTTGAAATTAAAATATGATATAATACACGTTAATGTCTTAATAATTATTTAATAAATAATTTAATAATGGTTTGTGGGACTTGTATTGATTAGAATATTAAGATGTTGGTTTGGAACTTCATGTTAACATTTGAGACATATAGAATGTTTAGATAGGACTTAAAATAATGAGTTTTAAGCACTATGGATTATAGTATAACTCTGGTTGGTTCTGGACTCATCGGTTGTAGTTTTGGGTGTAATGGGTTAAGGCTGATATGCGGTCCAACCCTAATTTCTTGGTTAATATAATAAAAAGGGGGATTATGGGGAATCTAAATCTCTCCAAAACACTTGAGAAGAAACCCTAAGACTAGATAGAGCCTAAAGAGAAGAAATAACTTGGAGAAGAAGATAAATGGGACAATTGGGCTTGGAAAAGAAGATAATTGGGGCAATTGGACTTGGAATTCATTTCTCAAATCAAGACAAGTATACTTAGTATATTAATATAATTATTTTTTGTGTTAGAATATATTTATTCGCTGGATTCTAAATCTAGACATAGAAATGCTTGATTTAGATAATTAAACAACAAACTTTGAATTTAATTTCATTAGTAAGATTAGGTTTATATCCATAAATTGAAATTGATACAATTTATCATGAATTTGGGTTATATTGAAAAAAATGATAGAATTGTGTTATACTTGAAGAATTGAGTAAAATACCATGACTATTTCATGAATGGATTGGAAATTTTGGGTTCAAGGATGAAATTCAAATATGGGATTCTAATTCTTTAATTATGAAATATACTTATAAATTTACATATAAATCTACAAAACTTGTGAGACTAGTATAAAGTTTAGTTTTGTGAAGTTTGTAAGAAAATTTAGGGTATATGTTATATGCTAGGACCTTAAGATTGGCCATTAATGGTAGTTTTACACAGGGGTTGTAATAAGGGTTATAGCTTAAAGAAAATCGAATTTATCGAGGGTTTTATTTTGCAGTCGTGCGATCGGGAACATTTGTGGTCTGTGCGAAGGGGTATATTCAGATTTTTTTTCTAAATTGTTAAAAAATGATGGTTGGATGGATTTCAGAGACTTAGAAAATATAAGATACTGATTTAAGACCTTTGATCATATATGTTTAATTACTTAGATAAAGGATCAATAAGTTGTTATATGTATGCACGACTTATACCATTTCTGAAATATGAGTAACTTGTGTTGTGTGTTATGTGAAACATATTGGGTGTGAGTACTTGGACGATACGTAAAATAGGGTATATCCTCATGGGGAGTGAGCAGTGGAGACTATGTGGGTGCCCTGATGCGAGAGACGATTTTTACCCTAGTCATTTTACCCCGGATACTACGTGTCGACCCTACCCATTGTGTCCTACAGAGATGTTCTTGGGGGTTCCTTTCATATTGATTTTGGGTATGGTGTTATATGACTAGTGTGAAGGCGTAGTGATTATCTCTAGAAGGTGATTTAATCGTTATAGTTAAGGGGTAGACTAAAAACTATGTCTAGTATGCACGAGTGATCCACGAAGGCAATAAGAAGAGGCCCTTATTTTGTGAGGGCTAGCGAGTAGCCCATTTGTGATGTATGTGGTATTGACCATACTTATGTGGATGTAAACTAAGATACTGTCAATTTTCCCATGATATATTCATATACTTGATATGTATGGAATCTGAAGTAATGGAACCTTTACCTATAATCAGTTAAGATGAATAGTGTGTAATCATGGGGTCAATTTGGGTTTGGGAGTAGAAGCATGAGATATTTGCATTGTTTGGGTTGGGATAACTTAAAATGAACTAAAATATGAGAGGAATGTGTGTAATTATACTATATCCCCAAACTCTATTATATTATAAAACTTCATAGACTTATGGTTAAGGTTATTGTTGACATTGCTTTTCCTGACATAAGTAGTTGTTGTCGACTCAACTCTGATCTCTTATTTGTATCTCAATACATTTCCGTTCAGTTAGGATGTAGGTGTTGAGCCTGAGTTCTCATTCTCTTTACTACTCTTTATATTCATTTGAGTCGAATTTATGTAGTTGTATCTTTTAAGTGGATTAATACACTAAGAGAATTATGTAATTTGTAGTAGATTTTATGACTGCCAGCTATGGTATCAGATATGTATGCGTTGGTTTACTTACGTTTGTAATTATCTATTTTATGCATTTATATTTACTACCATTCATGCTTAGAATGATATTTAATTATTTTAATTCCCATAATTTTGTATTAGACCTGATCAATCTATTTATGAATTTTATGGGGTGTCCCGATTAATACCAGATCATTCCAGGTTCTAGTGTCCTAGGGATCTTGAGTGCATTTGTCTCTCTTCCTTATTGAATTCTCTGATTACTTTATAGCTTACCATTTAGGATTTGTACTCGGTATAAATAAGACTCCTTAGGAAAGTTTAGCACCATTATTCCAGATGAATGATTCAAATAAGACCAAGTGTATTGGGAAGGTTCCTTATTTGGATTTACTTTGAGACATCCCACGCATGAGGTTGGCTTCGGTCGAAAATTAGGGACTTTTGGGCGTGAGACCTTTAGAAAATGCTTAGCTTATGGATCGAGTAGAAATGATTTTAATCACTATTTGTAATGGCATTTGAAGTATTCTTTTTTAAACTTCATCTATAGACTGTATGGTTGCCAGTGCGAGGAAGATTTCAACTATCTTTATCTTTTTTCACCGGGAGAGGGTTATACGAAAGTGAGGAAGGATGTTCTCATTAACCACTTCAGTGCAAGAAGATTTTGTCTTGAGTTGGCATAAACCTTACGTGTAGGGTTTGATAGGTTTATTGGGTAAACCATTAATCTCCCCTTATGTTCATATAGTGGGATCCACCTTATTACATAAGTAGGACCAACACAACTATCTAAAGGATAGAGTTCCTAAAATTATGAAGACTGAGGCCAAAGTAGGCCTAGTGACTAGAGATGTTGTACCATTAACCCAAGTAGGAAGACTACACCAGCAAAAGGAATAGTAAAGAGGGAAAAGACCATAGGAGGTTCCAAGAGTAAACAATATGATCTCTTATGAGCAGTAGAGCCACATAAATTTAAGGGGGATTGAAAGTGATATAGTAAGAAGAATATCAAAGGGAAGGATTGAAGGAAGATGCAAGAAGGCAGTGAAGGAGCTTATCAAGGAAGCTTAAGGCTTCCTGCGAGGAAGTTTATCGAGAAAGCTTATCTTTATTTCCATTTTAATTACTTGGTCAAATTGTATCTTTTGATTATATTGATTGTAAGATATAATGATTGTAACTTTGAGTGTGAGATTAAACGGTACTCGTGACAGACCACGTCTGGAAGGGATTGAAGAAATTACATGCTCTACCGAATGACCTCACCATAGGAATTTCAAAGGGACCTGGTTTGGAGGATTGAGAGGTAAGGTAGCATTAAGGCTTATCTTAACCATTTTAGATACACCTGAAAAAACATAGATACACCATATTCCGTGAAAGCTTACGTAGAGTAACCTGGAGTTCCATATTACATATAGCCTTGAGCTAAACAACCTTCTACCAAAAGTCAAATATACTTTTAGTGATGTGATGCACTACCTACCCACTATCAAATCCAAACTTGAGTAGACCACTATTGTATTGGATTTTTTTGATGGTTTGGTGGATCACCACTATTATGACAGTCCTCTAATGCATAGTTAGTGCCAAAAGGTATGTATTGGCATTTAGTGTTTATGACGTAGGACAGGCTAACCCATCAGGAATAATGTTCGTGACTTAAAGTGAAAGGAACCAGAGTTTACCCACCCACCATTGATATTTATTACTAAGATTTTATTAGCTACCATGAGACATTTATGGTTGTTGGTGTGTTGGATGCATGTTGAGGTATATCTAGGGTGCTTACTTCTCTCTCCCTTTGACTAAGTTATTTATGAGGTTCTTTTATTATTGTCTGAGCTATACATAAGTGATTTGTGAGTCCAATCTGGGTATTTATAATATAAAATATTATGTGTTCATATGTGATAGTTTATGATATTTCGATTAGTTATTTATCAACATATCTATAACGATTATGCCTCTTGTTGTATTATAACACACCATCCCTGAGAGGAATCCTATCTTACATTGGGTGAATCCGTTAGGGAGGCATTCTCCTATGGCGCAAGATATCGTTAACATCCTTAACATAAATTAGGTTCAACGGAGGGAAGATCGAAGAGTGACGGAGCTCAAAACCTCTAGAGAAGTGGTGCCTTGGGTAGAGCTCCCCCGGGTTCAAATGTTGGAAGATGCCCCAATGGCCATTCAAGCTTCAACGAGTGATATGATGGGAGCAGTAAAAATGTCACATCTGATGGGTAAGTTTAGGGAGTTTTTACACACTCCCATTGCAGTAATGGCTTTGGGGGAATGATGGACCCCCGACTCTAATATTACTCCAATATAAGCTCCAATGACCCCACCAAGCGTAGTTTTAATTAGATCAGTCCCCACCACTATGCCAACGGTGGGGGCTCCAAACGTGAACCAAGTGTACAAATGGTAGAGAAGGCCCCTTCATCTTCCTTGGATGAAATTAAAATGGAGATGCAAAAGGAAATATTGAAAATGACAGCAGCTTCCTCACACTCATCCAATAAGGTAGCTTCAGTATATGATGATTTTTGTACTCCTTATCATGAGTAGTATAAAGCGAAACCTTACCCCAAAGATTATATGAGACAAATATTTGACATGTACACCGAGAACGGAAGAAATCCCATATAACACATTAAGAGGTTCGTTTGATATCTGGGGGACACTGCAAAAGCAATAGGATGCACTTGAGGGAATTTTCTAAATCACTCACCGATAAATATTACACATGGTACTCTCATCTAAATCTAAGAAGTGTTTCCACATGGGAATAAATCCACATTTTATTTGTCCATAAATTATTTTTGGTAGAAGATGAGTTCACTCTGACATAGTTGGCCATGTAGAAGCAACGTCTAGGTGAAGAGGTTGTGGCGTACATTCAAAGGTCCAGGTAAAGGTCCCTCTACATGAAGGAGGAGGACAAAGAGTCCAAGTTAAGCCCAATATGTGATGAAAGTTTTCTCTAAGAGTACACATGCCATTCGATAAGTGAGATGTGGTAAGCAACTTTCGTGGCATTTCTAAAGGCTGCAAGGAACATCTCTTTAGTGGTACGCCCAAGCCCCATCGTGGTGCCCATGATTTTTAGGATGCAAGCACAACCCATTGGGGGACGTGGCCAATCGCAGGGAGTGGGCTATGTCGATGAAGCAAAAGAATAAGTCAAAGAGTCAAAAAAACATAATAAGAGAAAGTTTGGAAGAGAAAAAGAAGATCCACTGCCATTTCCTTACACCGTTGAGGGGGTTGTTATCTCTTATAATGCTATGTTATGATGTGGGGAAATTTATCTACCCAAGGATGCTCTAGATATATAGGCAGACAGAGAACTAAGAGCAAACCCAAAATATTGTAAAATACATTAGAAGATTGATCATCTAACAAGATCGTGTTTCACCTTGAGAAAGATCATCAACAAACATTTGAAGGCCGGGACTTTACAGATCCCACAAGGAAATGTCAACAATGATCCATTACCAGTGCATGAAGAAAAATTGAGGGTGGCATACGATGAGGAAGATAAAGGTGAAGTGAAAGAGTTGATGGTAGAACGAGAGGAGTTCGAAAAAGCTCTAGAATATTATACAAGGGGAATGGTGTACGTCGTTATAGCTTATGATGAAGGAAGCGCGAGGGATGTTGTGGAAGTGTATAATGTTAACAACTAAGAAGTGGATTCAGGATTGGAGTACCAAGTTATATCGTAGTCATCGAAGATCATATGGTTTTTCAATCAGGTGGGGATTCCCTGGGAGATTAGGATAAAGATGACTCACGCAATCATAAATATCGCCAGGAAGAATGAAGTTACATTATTGATATGGGAAGGGCCTATGGCTAGGCTAGTGAGGAAGTTGTTATCTAAGTTAATGTTCTCTGACACAGATAGAGTAGTGAGGGTCCATCACAATATATCACTATCTGTAATTACGAGTGTTAACGGGGTAAGATTTGTTAGAGCTTTGATGGACGGGGGAGATTACATAAATATCATGATTCTTGTCTCCTTTTATTCTTATAACATCTCTGATCCTAGGTTGATACCAATGCCTTTTGTGATATCTAGTTACAACAACCAGTCTTCAAAATCGATCAGGTATGTGAATGTGGGGATAGTAATGGGAAATATCTCCTCACATATCAAGTTCCAAGTTAGTAAGACTGATACTTCCTACTATATTTTGATTGGAAGGGTGTGGGTTCACTATCATGTCTTGATCCCTTTGACATACCACCAGTGCGCCAAGACGAACGTAAAGGGAACATAGATTGTCATACCAGCAACCAAAAAGTTGTTCACTCACGTAGAGACTAATTTGGTTTATGTTGCATTCTCCATAGAGTTAGAGGAAGATATGTGAGTTTTAACAAGGTACATGGAGGGTATCAGAGTCCCCTCTATCAAAGAAATGATGAATTCTATGAACAATCAGAGCGATGAAGGAGAAAATGGAAGGAAATGAGCTGAGGAAGTTAAAATCACAAGCCCTAAACCTCAAACTATCTCAAAGAAATTGAGAGGTAGAATGAGGCCTAGGATTGATCCTATTGAACATGAGGTCAAACGGCCGAGTGCACTAAGCAGGTTTTTAAGAGGGAGGTTAGAGTAAATGTCGTCAGAGAGGAAATAGAAATCATCTACATCGGCTAACCATCAGTGTAAGAAAGTGCAGATGGAAGATGTAAGGGTTATATGTCTCCTTTGAAGGTATGAATGAATAGTAGAAGAAGTTGTTGAAGAGGCTAATGAAGAAGATGACTCGAAGTATAAGTGTTTTTTGGTGGATAATCAAGGGCAGTGTATGGTCATTGACAATTCCAACATACATGAGTTTGCAGATGAAGTGGAAGATGAACCTGAGTACATGACTGATTGCCTAAAACTATAAGCACACGAGTTATAGAAGCTTGATCTATATGATAAAGGAGAAGATTTAAGGCCCATATTATTTTTGAAGGATCTAAGTGCTGAGGAAAGAGGGGATTTTATTGAGCTGATTTTAGAGTACATGTATGTCTTTGCATGGCAATACACTTATATGGGGGGTGGATGAAAATTAAGTTGCCATAAGTTGAACATTATACCTTCATCTATACCGATGAAGTAAGCTACGAAGACTTATAAGCTAGAAATAGATTTGAAGATTAAGGATGAGGTACAATGAATGTTTATAAAACCGATCCAACACCCCTTTGGTTGTCTAGAATTGTCCTAGTATGTAATAAGGACAAGAATCAAATACGGATATTTGTGGACTTCATGGATTTGAACAGAGCTTGCCTGAAGGATGAGTTCCCTCTGCCCTCCATTAATAGCTTAATCGATGCAATTGATGGGCATAAAATGTACATTTTAATGGATTGGTATATGGGGTTCAATCAAATCGAGATGGATCTAGATGATGCGAAAAAAACATCACTTAGGACTCCGTTGGATTTTTTTTTTGTATAAAGTGATGCCTTTTGGGTTGAAGAATATTGGAGCAATATATAAGATGATAATAATGGCCATTTTCCATGACTTCTTCCACTATCTCTTCGAATTTTATGGGGATGATTTTGTCATCAAGTTGAAGAAAGAGGAGTCCCATCTAGATGATTTGAGGAAAGTGTTCAACAAGCGCATAAAGTGTAAGCTAAATATGAACCTATGAAACTGAGCATTTGGGGTAACGAGCAGGAAGTTTTTAGGCTTCATAGTGGATCAACAAGGAGTGAAGATGGATCAAGATAATTAGTGAGCATATCTAGAGATGTCATGCCCAAGTACTGCGAAGGAGATCTAAAGTTTCCTCAACAAAGACTCCTAACTTAGTAGGTTTGTACTAGGATTAGGTGAGATAACTCATCCATTGATGGATATGTTGCTAAAAGGGCACAAAGTTCTAGTGGTAAGAAGCTCAACAAGAATCCCTAAACAATCTAAAGGAGTTTCTCACCTATCCAAAAATGATGATTCCTCTTAGGGTAGGGATACCGTTATATCTCTACCTTACTTTTACCACCAAGTCTATCGGGAATCTCTTAGAATATGAAATTTATGGCCAATAAAGACAAATTTACTATCTCAGTAGGATCATACATGGGCCTGAGAAAGGTACACTAGCAAAGCGAGGCATTATTCAGTGCTAGTGTTTATAACTTAAAAACTTAGAAATTATATGTTATCTTTCACAATTCATATTGTAATAAGATGCGATGCTATTAATTGTTTGTTAGCGAGAACTGTTTTGATTGGAAGTGAAGACAAGTGGCTCCTAATTCCTTCAGAATATGACTTGAAGTGTGTGGTTCATCACGCGATTAAGAGACAAGCATTTGTAGAGTTATTGGTAATTTATTCATCAGGGGTATTCGATCCCCCTCGTGAGAGAAATTTAGGAGATGATTTGTAGGCCAATTTTTTAGACACAAACTTGGAAGAATGGACTATGGAGTTTGAAGGTGCTTCAGCATAAAGAAAAAGGGGAGAAGGGATTATTATTTTAAGGGGGAGGAGGAATTTTTCCGTTCCTACAAGTTATATTTCCCTTATGACAATAATGAAGCAGAATATGAGGCATTTGTGCTTGGATTGCTAAAGGCTCTTAGAAGGATCATAGATTCACTATGTATCAAAGGTTATTTGAATTTAGTGGTTAAGAAAGTGAATGGAGAACATGCATTAAAGAATCTCAGTCTGGCACCCTATAGAATAATTATCCAAAGGCTAATCAACTAATTCCATCAAGTCAAAATAATGAGGCATCCTAAATCAATGAATATACATGATGATGATTATGCCACTACTGCACAGAAAGTTTCCTTGAATAATAATAAACTTATGCTAGTGATCCAACAGAGAACATCTCCCTCGGTTATGCAGTCAATCTTGACAATGGAAGATTATTTAGATTGGAGAGGTGAAATCAAGAAGTAGCTAGAGTCGGGAGAAAAAAAATGAGACTTGTAGAGTTGGCACAATACTTTGCCATCCAAGGAAATCTATATTACAGGAACATGGGAGTATGGTTATCAAGATGAATCGGGCTATAAGATGAAGAACAAAGGTTAAAAAAGACATATGAAGAACATTGCAAGATGACTGAGATCCCTCTTTATATAATAATCCAAAGAGAGGGATAATTTTTGCCAATGATGAAGCAGGATGCAACAGAGGTATAATGAGGGTGAAATAAATGTCAACTTTTCTTTCAAGCAGTAAAATGTCACTTCGTCGAGGCTCAAGTAGGTTGGAGACAACCTTATATTGATTTCATTAAAGATGGAGTTGTTCCTTCGGTAAAAATAGATGTTATATGGATCAAGAGGAGGTCTCCATGATTTTACATTTAAGAGGAGAAGTTATATCATGGAGGATAATTCAATAGGACCTTATGATGCATCACAACAGAGGAAGGAACAGAAGTCTTGAAGCAAGATCACGAGCCAGCTCATATTAGAGGAGAAAAACTGTATAAATAAGTAATGACCATATGTTATTATTGGCCAACCATAGAGAAAGATTATGTTGAGTTCGTTAGCAAGTGCAAGGCTTGCCAACTGGATGGAGATATGATCCATGGCTTTTTAGTGGACCTTCACTCATTGGCTACTCCTTACCCATTCCATACTTAGGAATTTGACTTGTAAGGGGAAATACATATATCTTTGAGAGGAAAGATCTAGATACTAGTGTCAACGGAGTGATTCACCAAGTGGGTTGAGGAAATACCATTGAAAAGAATAATATCAAGTATAGTGGAAAACTTTATTAGGGAGTGCATAATTTGCACATTTGGGAATCCAAAGGTTATCCTATCTGATAATGGAACCCCATTTGTCAACAAAGACGTAGCATGCTCACAGACAAGTACTCCATCGTTCATTATACCTCAATAATGGCGTATCCAAAGGGAAATGGTCAGGTAGAGGTAAATAACCTTGGTCAATATTTTGGCAAGAAAACTTCGAAAGGTCATGGGATGACAAGATTCCATCAGTTCTATAGGCCTATCGAACAACTAAGATAAAGCCAATGGGGTATACACCGTTATCACTTATCTTTGGAGATGAATCCATTTTTGCCAATAGACTTGGAAGTTCCCTTAGCCAGATATGACTTGCAAAGTAGCATGATGCCTTAGAGTATAAATGTTCAATTGGAGACGCTTGATGAATGCAAAGATGACACGATGCAGCACTTTCAAATGTATACGAACAAGTTTTCTAGGTCATATAAAAACTTTGTGAGACCAAAGAAATTTATGGAGGGGGACTTAGTATTGAAGGGAGTTATGAAGAATATCTGTGGAATCCCATTGCCTAAGTTTGCTATCCATTGTGAAGGGCCTTTTATAGTAAAAGAGGTTTACGATTCAAGTTATTTCTCAATCTAAAAAATATAAGAGGATAGACCTTTCAAGATTAATAACAAGTGGTTAAAGGTCTATCATGTCTAGATTCGTGTCACCTGAGTTGGGATTTTGTCTAATTGTCCACTATTATGTTAAAGTTCATTATTTTTTCTCCTTTTATTTCTTTTCTATTAAGTCGTAAAAGTTACATAGAGAAAGAATAGGCTATAAATTTTAAGAGTTTTTCTTTGCCATGTTAATATAGAAGAAGAAAATTGTAAGACAACTTAAGTCATAATATGGAAAAATAGATCTTTTTCATTGATTGCATTCAGAAAATTATAAGTGTGGGAACTACTGCCCACAATTACATATAAGAAACCAAAAATACATGAATGATAAAAAGACTTATCCTGGAAGAAATAAGAGTACTGAGGAAGAGAAAAAGTCTTTAGGAAGGCTCTAAGAAGATTGAATGCATGTTTATTGTGTTGGGATAGAACTCTCAAGCCTAGTTTGGATTTGGGCGCTTTAAATGACCAAAACCTCTCGTTTTTGCATAGCTTTGGCCAGAGTTTCCTCGACCTTATTGACCTCTTGATTTGATGCTTCAAGTAAAGGCACCAAGTCCATTATTACAACTTCCTCAGCTCATTAGGCTTCCATGTGTTTTTGATAAACCTTCCTCTAACTTTCCAACTGAGCATCCTTAAGAAATTTTAGATAATTGATCAATCAACTAAATTAAAACCCATCCTTGGCCAATTCTCTCAAATTACTTATATGTTGATTGATCAGACGCCTAAAGAGATCATCAGTATGAGTGTTCATAATCTCTGTGATAATACTAGCCACACCGTGAAGCCTATAGCTCATCATCATTATGTTGGATCGTAGATAGTCAATAGTGAAGGTATCTGTATGACAAGTTATTCAATGACTATTCGATGTCATGCAGGTTTTTAAGGCGACCATTGAAAAACCTGGGGACAGAAATCATGAGGAGGAAAATTTGGTAGAGGAACCTCACAATCGGACTCAGTATTAGCCAAAACATTAGTTGTTGAACCACGATTATTCTGGTTAGAGTCATTTATGGGAGAAGGATCTCGAAATGGTGAAGCAATGGGAAATGGATAACGCTTTGGTTGTCCTTGACCAGGTGTGGGCTCCCTCGTGATCGAAAATAAGATACACAAAAATGAGAATCTGAGAGAAATCTTAACAAGAGTTTTTTCATTGTTAAGTCATCTCGTAGGTGTGAGATTTTGAGAAAATCTTAACAAGTATTTTTCATTATTAATTTACCTCAAAGGTGTGACATTCTGAGAAAAAAAATCTTAACAAATATTTTTTCATTATCAAGTCACCTCGCAGTTGTGAGATTTTGAAAAAAATCTTAACAATTGATTTTTATTATTAAATCACCAATTAAGTGTGAGATTTAAAAAAAAAACTTAGCAAGCGGTTTCATTGATAAGTCAGCAATTGGTGTGAGTATATTTTCCATTTTATTTTATAATACATGCATAACTCTAACTTATGCAAATGAAAGGAGAACATAAATTACCTCAATAACTGGCACATTAGTAGAAGGAGCTGATGGAGGAATAACATCCTTAGTTCCCTTAATAACCTCAGAGGGACCTTCTGGTAGAGGGACCTCCGGTCACTCGGAAAAAGGATCCCCGCAATAGGGAACAAGTATTGAAATGAAGGAAGTCTGCATGAAATCCCCTGGAGCCCCAACTATCTCAGTTGCTAAGAAGGAATCTTAGAATGAGAAGCTGAAGGAGCTACAAATTATGGACCCTGAGGAACCTCAGGGGGATAGGATGAAGAAATATTCTGAGAAGCCAGCACAAAAGGACTAAATGTTTGATAAGAACACATAAGTAGGGGAAAACGCATGATTATTTAAACGTTACCTCAACATTTATCGACCAGGGAACAAATCCAGTGATAGGCCTCACAAAAGGAAACTGAAGTAATGTTCTAGTAAGTGATATGGCCAACGAAAAAAAATGACCTGAAAGATAAAGGAAAAAGATACTTACTCTCGAAGAAGTTAAATTCGAAAGATTATTTAGAGGAAGAAACCATTACGTCTAGAGAATTCGAAGTAATTGGAACCACTTCCAGAGGAAGCACATGCAAGGGGGATGTCTCAAAAGAAACTAAAGGAAGGGGAGGCTCTAACAGTTCCAATAGACACAATAACATTATGAGAAACATCATATGCATGACATGAAGGGGAACATCTAGAATATGTAAGTTCAGTCATGATAAAATAGGGAGGCATGGCGATTTTAGAAAGCCTCCCTCCCACGAATGGACTTACAAGAGGAGAATATCCACCCGATTGACGTTCCCGTGAAGGCAAAGACCATTTTTTGCTAAGTGTTGGAAAATATTTTTTAATAACATAGAAGTTACGATAGGGTAAGTTACCTCTTGATTTGGAGAAGAGGGATCTAAAAGAGCTGTGGGAGAAGGAGATGGTAGGAGCATTAATGAAGCTTCTTTAACTAGACCTTGTTCCTCCACATGATTATTATTAATCTCTATAGGCTCAGAGGAAGCTGCAGGAGGATATGTCCCTGGACATGAAGGAACGGACATGGGTTGTACCTTATAAGCACGTATTTGTTTAGTTTTTATCCCCAAAGTCTTATTTCTTCGTGTGGAACCACCAATCCCAGATTCTCCTTTAGAGACTTTATAACGCGAGGTGTCTCCCCTAGTGGGATCTATGGATCCTGGGGGAAAAGAGGCTAGGGGAGGCACTGGAGTGGTGATCTGTTGGACTAGCATTAAACCCTTTCAACTACAGCATGTCACCTCGAGGTAATTTCTTTGTGTACGGGATCAAGCATTTTAGGAGGAAAAATCAAAGTAGGAGGAACAGTAGAAGATGGTTTAGCCTTAAAAAATTTCCACTCTTCGAGGTTTTTTCCTTTTGTGGGTTGGCTGAGAAGGCCTCTCGCCAAGATAACCTTCGACAAAAAGGGTAAGGGCGGGTCATTTTAGGGCAGGTGTTTCTTTTCTTTTTGAGCAATAATGAACATGGGGGAGTAAGGAGGTAACTCAGTTAGAGGATCCTTGGGTGCCTTACTAATAGGGAACTTAATCCCTAAAATAAATTTATGTTTGAGACCAAGCTCAAAGGGTGGAAATGATAAAAGTGGTGGATAACTCAGAGGACTTTGGATGCACTAATCAATTTTGGCAAAATCCCTAGGCCAATACTTCATTGCAAAATTGGAAGTCACATCGCCTTTTCTCAGTGAACCTGGAATGGATACTTGGCCACTAACTTTAGAACATAAGGCCGAAGTGGTTGAGATGGTATAACTAGATCAAGTTTTGAAGACGTTTACCTTGGGGCGAGATGCCGAATGAACAAGAAGAGGGCTCCTTGATTGTAGCCAAACTATCGTGAGCATTGATTGGGGTTATAGGTTTCTGAGGTAGTACCCCACTCAGTGCATGAATGCAAGAACCTAGGGTTAGAAGAAGCACAATAGCTAAGGATGGATCTTCGGTAATGAGTTCTTTAGAAGCAACTTCAACCCTTCCGGCTTCATGAGAAAAGAGCAACTAGTAATGAGCAAAAGTATCCTCACTCTATGGTGTTGGTATGAAATAATTGAACTTGTTAAATATTGGTAAAAGGTCATTACAACTTTGTTTCTTGGACCAACGCTAGAGCTATCTCAGGAAAATGAGTGTAGAAGAAAATCGTTAGAAGTATTTCATTAGAAAAGTTGGCCACTTTATACCTACCAAGGGAATATTCCATATGCAGATGGGTCATGTCCAACCAAGTGTAGAGGGACCCCAAAGCCATTGCGTCTAGAGGGAGCTTGAACTTCCTTACTAATCTAATAGAGATATTAATTAAGTCCCTTCAAGGTTGGTTATTTGGTTTCTCGGAAAAAATAAAGCGAGTCATAATGCACAAAATTAAGCAAGTAATTTTCATGCTGTGTCTTTACCTTTACCATAAACTACTAGGTCTTTGGAAGAAGTGGAATGGAAAAAATAAGTGATTAAGGGGGGTGAAAGGGGACTTATTTGAATTCCCTATGCAACTTTGACATATATGATCTAAATCTTCTTGGGCAGTAGTCTCCTCAGTGTCTAAGGCTTCATTAGAGTAAAACGATATACCTGTGGATCAAGCCTAAGTAGTTAGCAGACAATTTTAAGAGTAATGGTGAATTCACCACATGTTGTAAGGAAAATGTGAGTAGTAACATTCCAGTGAGATACTAGCACTTGTAAAGCAATGTTGTGCTAGGATAAAGTTAACTCTCCAAAACAAAAAGTTCTATGAAGCCCAATCTTAGTGAGGACATCGACATAAGTGGTATGGATGTAACTGGTCCAGGCAATAAAGTGGGTTTGGCAACATCCAGGTCCTTCAAAATCAATTTAGGAGTAACGTAAGTCCCCGAGGTCCAAGATGAATCTCAAAGTTCCCTCTTGGGGAAGGAATCTCCCAATTTCACTATTGTTGTCTTCATGATTAAGTGTCATAGGGTCACACTCAGAATTTGTAGAAAAACATTTGCACTTACTGAAAGATTCATCATCCTTGCCAAAAATGGGCAAATAACGGTAGAAGCGGAGGTGTTCTTGGCGCACCACCATCAGGGCGGTGGCGTATAGGGAAATAGCAGGGGTGTTAGTTGTGGTTGGGTACACTGGTATGCTTGAAGAATCCATGAAAGAGATTGAAGTGTAAAAGAGAATGATACTCTAAGTAGAAGAAAAATAATGAGGGTGAAAGTAGTGGAGAACTAACTGATAGTGGTGGAAAATGGAGGAAGAAGGAATCTTTTAGAGGTTAAATCTTGGAAGAAGGTCTAACAATGGCGAATGATGGTTTTTCTCTCTCTATAAGCTCTGAAGAAGGTGAAGGCAAATGAAAGATAAGAGGAAAAAAATGTTAAGTGTGCAAGGTTATTAGCCATTTTAAATTTCAAAAGGACGTTTTAGTTTCCCATATTGAAGGACATGTGTTATAAGTATTCATTTCAAAGGACACCTGATGCTTTGGGAAATATCCCTCGAAGTTGAAATCACAGCGGCACGTCATTAAGGAGTTCATGTTCAGAGAAGAAAGAAAGTTTCTTCCAAACGGAGCAAGTAAATTGGCTCCAATTTTTAAAAATTAGGAGGACAAAAGGTTTAAGGGAGTCATGTCACCTCGCATCAAGTCAAAATGATGAGAGAATTGGTTAAGGTATATCAAGGAGAATTTTTACAACAGATAACAAGTTATATCGAATGGAGGTTACATAAAAAAAGGGTTCTATACTTTCACCCGCAACTCAAAAAGTTGACAATGTCCCCTCGCCATAAGCCCAATCTTTGAAGAGCTTTGACTGAGGTATATCGGGGAGAATTTTCCTTTTTGAACAATCAAATCAATAATAGCTACAATTGTGCCGCATCAAGAGAAATTTTGCATGGGATAACTGGTGTTCATCGAATTGAGAAGTTTCGTGCAAACATTTCCTGTGCTTATGAAAAATATCTACACGGATGGGAAAATGTATGGGGATTGAAAGTAATCTTATGATTAGAGATAGATCCCTCTCTTAATCGAAGAAGATTAAATAAAAGGATTAAAGGAAGAGGCAAGAAGGAAGTGAAGAAGCTGAGCGAAGAAGCTTAAGTCTACCCGCGAGCTTACATGCTCTGCCGAATGACCTCACAATGGGAATTTCAGAGGGACCTGGTTTGGATGAATGAGAAGTAAGGCGGCATTAAGGATTTTCTTAGCCATTTTAGATACACCTAATAAAACACCGAGAGACCATATTACGTTAAAGTTTACAAAGAGTAACCTTGAGTGCCATCTTACATTGAGCCTTTACCAAAAGTCACATCTAGTTTTAGAAATTTAAGTATACCACTGTTGTGTTGAGGTTGTCAGATGGTTTGGTGGATTACCGATATCTTGACAGTCCTCTGACGCATAGTTGGTAGCCAAAATGTATATATTGGCATTTAATGTTTATGATGTAGGACAGGCTGGCCCATTAGGCATTTAATGTTCGTGACTTAAAAGGAGAGGGGAATGTCTTTCACATTTATAAGGACTAAGATGCCTCGAGAGAGGTGTGGGGGGTTGGGGAAAGGGTCTATTTATAACCCTCGACCAATTATGAGAAAAGGGGTTAGAGAGAGAAAGAAAAAAAATACTGTTCCTGAGAGCAAAGATTTATTTCAAACCAAAGTTTACCCACCCACTATTGATATTTATTACAAATATTTTACTAGCTACCAAGAGACATTGATGGTTGTTGGTGTGTTGGCTACATGTTGAGCTGTATTTAGGGTTCTTAATTATGTATCCCTTTGACTGAGTTATTCATGAGGTTCTTATTATTATTGTCTAAGCTATACACGAATGATTTATGAGTCCGATTTGGGTATTTTTTATATACAATATTGTGTTCTCATATATGATTGTTGATGATATTTATGTTAGTGGTTTATCACCATATCTATAGGGGTTATGCCTTCTATTGTATTATAACACCCTAGCCCAAAAAGGAAGGCTCTCTTATAAAAATTATGACCAGTGGGGTCATGAGCAATGAGAATACACCCAGCGAGGCAAGAGTTAGCAGTAACGACCATAGAGGCAATGTTAATAGGTCCTCTTATAAAGACACCATTTCGATATTTCTTTTAGAGTAAATTGTTTTATTTTTTGCGAGTGAGTCCATTTAATTAGTAAATGTCTTAGGCAAACTTTTGTTATTGAGGGTACCACTGCGGGATGGGTACGATTCTATTCATGGCTTGCGCGTGAGTCCTATTTTTATATGGAGGAGTACTCATTATTTTATTGGTATTATAATCACTATGTTTTATTAGATATAGATATGTATATAACTTATTTTTAGTTATATGTGGATACCCCAATAGGGAGGGGTGTTTTCTTACGTCTTGATTGTTGAGATTTACCAATGTTGTTCGTCGGCTTGAGTCTAGCTTCTTTTTTAATTCTTAGATGAGAGATCATCGTATTTTATTGAGATTTTATTAGTAGTTATAGTTTATGTTGATATCGATTACCAGGGATGGGCTATTATGTTTTTCGTTTTAGGCAATAGTTGTTTCTAGGTAAGTATAGGCTCAAGAAAGGGTCTAGTGCATATAATTAAATCAGTTTTCTTCGATATGTTATTGATGATTCGTGATTTTCCATTTATAAAGGAAGAGATATAAAGTAACCACCTACATGAAATATTTTTTGGACTAAGGGGTGGTATTATGGGCCCATTGTGAGGGTATCTTAGTAAGTTGATTGAGAAAAAAACTTTTGTCTAGATTTAGTACTAGGCATCAGACCCATTGTGAGGGAACCATATAAAATATCTTAATTAGAGAGAGAAGAGTTATGAGAACAGATTCAATTGGGTTTTTAACCAGGGTTTCATAGGGAGGATTATTTCTCTATGATGAGATCCAATTTTGTTCATTAATAAGAAGGACGGTTCACTCTGATTATGTGTGGACTATCGAGAGTTGGTAAAGGTCATGATACGAAAGAAGCATTCGTTGCCACTTATCGATGGTCTATTCGACCATTTGAGGGGTGCACTACTCTTTTCCAAGATTGACTTGCACTTAGGGTATCACTAATTACATATTCAGGAGGAAGACATTCTGAAGAAGGATTTTCTAACGCGATATGGATCATATGAGTTCTACGTCATGACATTTGGGGTGACCAATGATCCAATAGTGTTCATGGACATGATGAATTGGTTTGTTCGACCATGCCTTGATTGGTTTCTCATGGTATTTATTGGCGACATACTAGTGTATGCTTGGTCGAAGGAGGCTCATGTGGATTAATTGCAATTTGTTTTGTAGACAGTAAGAGAACATAAGTTGTGCGCTAATTTCTCTAAGTGTGGGTTGTCTTTGAGAGGTACATCTCTTGGACCATGTTATAGATAAGGATAGTACTTAGGTGAATCCTAGTAAGGTATCTACAGTTATGAATTATGGGAAGCTCATGACACCTATATAGGGTAAGAATTACTTGGATATATTCGGGTACTAAAGGAGGTTCTTTAAGGGTTCTTGAATATGGTAGGGCCACTGACTCACCTCACCCGAAAAGGGGTACCGATGTTCAAAGGGTACATTATCAAAAAGTTTTTAAGGAGCTAAAGGAGAAGCTCACCACCGTGCCCATTCTTTCATTACCACGAGGAAAAGTGGAGTATTTAATATATACATATGCATCGCTCTAGGGATTGGGAGGCATGTTGATGAAAGAGGAGAGGCCTATGGCTTACACTTATACAAAGCTAAAGACTTATGAGGACAATTACCCCACTCATGATCTAGAGTTTACAACAGTAACCCTTCCCTTCTATAAGATACATTTCGAGCACGTGTCCTGAACCTCAAAGGGAGTTGACAAGGTCATAATGTGAAACAAGTTCTCATTATCGTGTGTCAAGAAACTGTTGAAACATTTGAGGAGAATTATCTTGTTATGATGGGTTAGTCATTGTTTATAGCGATGACATCTTGATGAAGAGTAAGAATTTATAGTAATGATGGCCATTACACCTGATTTTGTGGTCAATACTGGTGCTCAAGAGTGGAACTTTACCGTGAGAAGGTATGGAGCTTATAATTAGGAATATTGCCTTTTAATGTTGACGAAGATAAAATATTACAGCTGCAAGAGAAATATGTTGTGCTAGAAGCTCCCAAGCTACGAAAGGTAGTTTTGAACAAGGCGAGTGTTCGTGGGTTAGTTTGCATTCAAGAATAAATTGGGTGTAAAATAATTTGAGGAATTCATACAATTGGTATGATGAAGCAATTATCGGTATAGTTTATGTCGATAAGGGAATCCTATCTATAGAAAAAGGTAGAGCACCGAAGACACTAAAAGAGTTGCGGTGTATAGAATCCTAGCGCAGAAGTAGGAGAATAAACCCATTATTTTTCGATATGGTTCAGGGGTTCTAAAGAGGTCATGGACTCAGTGGGTTCATCTGAGTTATCTTCACCAAGTTAATTAAGAGCTAAGAGTTAACAAGTTGTTTTATGGGAATATACCTGGGATACCTCAGAAGAAGTGGTGTCATAATAGATTGCATGAAGATTATTGGAGCATGCAAAAGTGCTTTTGGGACAAATGAAATCGTGGTTTAGGATCCCAAGAGGTGGGTCAGATACTTTGAAGACCTCCTAAATAATAAAAATTGTGAAGTCCAGATTCCAAAGGGAATTTTGCATTACAATGCAAAGGTCCTTTTTCGTACTCGTGAACCGGGCGAAACCGACATCATTTGACATCTCCTTATCATTGTCAGTGTGGACACGATATTTAATATGGGTACATAGTAGAGGAATTTCTTGCGGGACAAGTTAATATTTCAAAAGTTGTATTAGTGGGTTGAGTGTTTGACAAATGCAATTCATAACGAGAGACCTTAGTATGTATTAGGTTATAAGACGAGTAGATTCTGTATACACTATGATGATGCTATGGGGGAGATATTCTTAGATTTTCGAGTAAAAGTATAAAGAATTTGAGTTTCAAGGATAAAAATTCCTTGGTTTAGGTGGAAAATGAAATATTCTTTAATTTTAAGGGATTAATTAAATGAAGAAATTTGTTGTTCATAATTATATGCGAATGCAATGACTTGTGATGTCACAATATATATTTTCATATGTGTAGTGTAATGTGTATTTTATTCGAAATTGAAATCTGACTTAATACGCAGTAATGAATTAATAGTTATTTAATAAATAATTTAATAATGGTTTGTGGGGCTCGTACCGATTAGAATATTAAGATGTTGATTTGGTACTTTGGGTTGAGGTATGTTACATATATAATGTTTGGTTATAACTTATAATAATGGGTTTTAAACCCAATGGGTTAATATATAACTTTTGCTAGGTTCTGGACTAATTGGGTGTAGTTTTAGGCATAATGGGTTAAGGCTCGTACATGGCCCAATCATAATTTCTAGGTCAATATAATAAAATGGTATTAGGGGGCGCATAAACAACTTTAAAACATTTGCAAAGAAAGCCTAAGACTAGAGAGAGGCTATATAGAAGAAAAAAGTTGGAAAATAAGATAATTATGACAATTGGACATGGAAAAGAAGATAATTGGGGCAACTGGACTTGGACTTCATCTCTCAAAATCAAGGCAAGTTTACTTAGTATATTAATATGATTTTTTTGTTGTTAAAATATACTTATCTATTGGATTATAAATTTGAACATAGAAATTTATGATTTACATAATCAAACATCAAATTTTGGATTTAATTTAAATAAAAAAATTGTGTTTATGTCATTAACTTGAAATTCATACAATTTTTCATGAATTTCGGTTATATTGAACAAATTGATGTTAGGATTGTATTATACTTGAAGAATTGAGTAAAAGCCCATGATTATTTCATGAATGGATTAAAATTGGGATTTAAGGATGAAATTAAAATCTAGGGTTCTAATAATTTCATTCTAAAATAAACTTCTAAATTCCTATATAAATCAACTAAACGTGTACGACTATTATAGACTTTAGTATCTGGGAGGTGCTAGGACCTTAATATATGTCGTTCATGGTAGTTTTGCACACACCGGTCATAACAGTGGTTGTATATTGAAGAAAGTAAAAATTCTGGAAAAATACATTTTGCAGTCGTGCAAATGGGTACATTTGGGGTCCGTGTACGCAGACCGTGCAAATGTCTAGTTTTTAGTGTCATGTGCATGTCCTGGACACAATTGGGATTTTATTTATAAAATAGTAAAAAAGGGAAGGTTGGAAGACTTAGACATTATAAGTACTAATAAAAGACCTTTAATCGTATATGTTTAATTACTTAGATAAAGGATAAGTTAGTTCTTTTATGTATGTAAGACTTATAGACTTTCTGAGATGTGGGTAACTTAGCTTATATATTATGTGGAACATACCGAGTATGTGTACTCGTGGGATATGTACTAGACGGGATCTCCTCATGGGGAGCTAGTGATGACAACTACTTGGGTACCCTGATGTGAGAGACGGGTTTTACCTTAATCATTTTACCCCAAACACTACGTGTTGACTATACATGTATCTTGTGGAGATGTACTCGGGGGAATCTTTTCATATAGCTTTTGGGTATGGGGATATATGACTGGTGTGAAGGCATAGTGATTATCCCTAACATATGTTGATGTATATAGGCGTGGGATACCCTATAACTATGCATAGTACACGTGAACAATCCCCGAAGGCGGTTATAATAGGCCTTCGTTATGTGAGGGCTAGCGAGTAGCCCATTTATGACGTACGTGGTATGGATCGTACTTATGTGGATATAAACTTAGAGATTGTCTATTTTCCCATGATATATTAATATAGTTGAGATGTATAGAATTTGTAGTAATGGAACCTTTACCTATATTAAGTTCAGATGAATAATATGTAATCACGGGGTTTATTTTGGTTTGGGAGTTGACGCATGAGATATTAATTTTTTTGGGTTCGCATAACTTAAAAGAAACTAAAATACGAGAGTAAGATGAATAATTATATTGTAGCGCCAATATTTGTTACATTCTTATTCTTTGTAGACTTACTGTTAACATTATTATTAACTTTACTTTTCAAGACATAGGTAGTTATTGTCGCATTCTCCCTAATCTCTTATTTGCATCTCCATCCATTACTTCTCAGTTAGGATGTAAGTGTCGAGCTTACATGCTCACTATCTTTATTACTCTTTATATTCAGTCGAGTCAGATTTATGTAGTTTTAACATTTCTTTGGATTAATATATTAAGACAATTATATATTTTTTAGTAGATTTTATTACTGCCAGCTATGGTATCATATGTGTATAGGCTGGTTTGCTTACTTATGCAGTTATTTATTTTATGCATTTATTTTATATCCAATCATTATTAGAATTATATTAAATTGTTTTGATCCTCGTAATTTTTTATTAAACCTGGTCAATTTATTTATGAATTTTACAGGGTGTCACAAGTTTTGAGTGATATATGGACCTCTCTCTCTCTAAGACGCTTCAAAAAAATGTGAATAGTATTTACTCTCTACCTCTCTAACCCTTAATAAGGAATACAAAATTTAAAACCTTGCTTAGACTAAGATATATAAGTTAGGGGCTTGGGGTAAAATTGATTTTTATAGAGTCTGGGCCTGTTACTTTGTTATATGAACTATACTAGGTACCCAAGACCAGATAATGAAATAGGATTTCAAATTAATACTCAAAAATCCCAAATGGCATTCATATATTCTATGTTCTTTATTTATTTAATTGAAATTAATTCCACTAATTAAATATGACTGCACTCTAATTTAATTATTTAAACATTACTCAGAAAAATGAGGTCATACTTGTAATGTGGAAATGGTAGATAATAGGATTCTCAACATTATGTATCCAATACTCGCATGGTTAAATCAATTTCCTGCGAATTGATTTTAGACATCTTATTTCTTCCTTGTTTCAAATACTTAACTTATTTTCTAGTCCACAAGATTATAAAATAACCCACGAACCAGGTTTGATGGTGAAAATAATACTCTTGGACGCAATTTCCTTCCTATGATAATCTCAAACCTACTTACACAACGATTGCCCAACTTGTGGAGATTGAGACCTAATTAAATTGAATATTTACCATAAAATTCAAAAAAACTATTATGAAAGTATTCCAATACTCATAATCCTCAGGATTAAGAATCTATGCAACATTTTCAAGTTTTGTGAGATTGGCCAAATCTAATCTACTCAACACCTAGACTTGAATCTCACGATTCGTCCTATTCAATACATTTCTGAATGTACTGGTTACAATCCTCTTTTGAATGATCAACTAGGTTATTGAACCATCATACATGTTATCATAGTTTTAGATAAACCACTAAGATTATACACACAACTATACCGATAGGGTGTCAACTTCCTATCTAGGTTGTGAACAGTTTAATTGTACTAGAACTCGAATTTTGATATTATGCAACAAAATAACTAAGAGATATATGCAAATATAAATAAATACTAATGCAAATAAAAAATGATTCAAATTCCCATTCCATTATGGCCTAAACTTCATCCTTGAGTATAGTCCTTAAATAATAGGGTTCCTTAAACCAAGGAACTTGTTGTGGAAGAATTTTGGTGAAGGAGATTCCCTATGTATAATAACACTAAGAAGAAATGTCTAGAAAAAATTATTCTACTTCTACCGTTTAATTGTCTCACGCCCCACCGCTATAGTTGTGGAGTCCAACAACTATAGTGGTGATAACCCTTATATAGTGGTCAAGATAGTTTTGGTCCTCATCCTTGTGTTGCTTTTCTCCTTTTCTCTTTATTCATCTTTCTTCATTTCTGCCTTTTACAACTTCTTATAAACCTCCATTAAAGGTTCCAAGCTTGAGTAAAATCCCGTGGAATTTCATCATAACCAAACCCAATACACAGTAGGAAAATAAAAATTTACAAACCACCAAAAACTCCAGTAAAACCATGATTAAATGAAATAATTGTAAAACCCAAAATATTACAACCGAATCAAATTTAAGAGAAGAAAATAACTACATACAAACCACAATAGGATCCATTAATACAAAAAATATTCATGTGACTATGATGGAAGGGATATAATCATCCACATCATAAAAAACCATGTTAATAAAAATATACACATCCTTGCACATATTTTATAACATCTAACCTATGGTTTAATGATGGACAATATGGGTCATTTTAAAACATGATCAATCTGCGATATGAGCTCTGAAACCAATCAACGGGGATCGATATACGGGGAAACATTTCAGTTCCAAAACATCAAATGATCATTAAATTGAAAGTTCAAAATAAAACTAGGTTTAAAGCACAAAAATAGGAGTTCGAATCATAATACCTTTGAGGATTTTGTTGTTCATCCGAATAGAGAGAAAAGTGACTTGAATAATATTAAAGGGCTTCTTTCTTTTGGTCCAAAATCTTGCTAGAATACACTGAAATACATGGATATTATAGTATATCATCCTACAAAAGTAATGTGAGAGTGTGGGATCATTTGGATATGAAAACATTTGTTCTCGAGCCAGATATGAACATCTCTCTCTAAACTTATTAATAAAACGTAAATAGTTCTTTTTATCTACCTCTCTGACCCTTAACAATGAACATGCAACTTAAAACACTAAATTAAAACAATTTATATAGTTATAAGTTATGGGCTTAGGCTAAACTATATCTTTAGAGAGTCTGGGCCATAAATAGACTTTTAGATAGATACTCAAGTATCTCAAATTAGATTCTCGTAATTTATTTCTTTTCTTATTTAATTAAAATTAATACCACTAAATAATAATGACTGCACTCCAATTTAATTATCTCAAAATCATAAAAAAGAATTTAGGTCTTACTTGCAATGTAGAATTGGTATTGTTGATGTAAAAAACTAGATTTGATCTAATTAATCAATCACAGATAAATATGAAGTACGAAATTAGGCAAAGGATTTTTAAAGTGGTTCATCCTTATGAAAATGGCCTACGTCCACTGTTTTGTATTGCCCAATATTTTTCCTTAATCTCGATCACAATTGCCAATGATCAATTACCCTATTATGGAGGGTGTTACAATGTATTTATAGCCTTGGGGTTGTCAGTATGAATTGACGATATGCCATTATTTAATAGACATATACATCTGTATAATAGGAATGTTTATTAAATTCGATGTTCATTGTCGTTTGATCTTCCTGTCCAAATGCTCACCACATTGAGTAGCTCGGAGTGATGAGTTGCTCGGTATGCTAGTAGGTCAAAGGATGAGTAGCTCGGCATGATATGTTGCTCATCGAGTTGAGTTGTTCGGTGAATATGTATTTTTACCACATAGGATGACACGTGTTGTCATATAATTGGTCCATATCAGCTGACAAATTTTTGTATCAACAGAAGCCCCTAATGTTTCACAGTTAAGGTTTAATATGAGAGTGTGGAACATTATGCCCAGAAGTTGCTCGGCATAGTTTAGATTACAGACCTCCAAAACTTGGGACATTTTCTCTTCATTCTTGTCATTTGAGCGTGAAATGGAAAACTCATAAATATTTTGAATCTTCAACAGTAGTTTGGATATATGCATATTTTTTCATCATTTAGCCGCCGAAAACGCAATCGTCTTTTCTAGTAATCATCTCCTTTCTCACTTCCCGATGCAAAGCATTTAAAAGAGATAGAATCGAATCGTCTCCTACTTTTTACTTCTCATATTTTAAACTTTTTATTTTCTCACTCTGTTCTTATATTGTCGTTCTTTCCATCGTCTGCCTTAGAAGATTTCTTCTGTAAGAATTTCTTCCTTCTTCTTTATTTACTTCAGTGAACATGGTTTATCTTGTCGAATACTTGGATAAATTTCGAGATGATTTTGCCATTCCTTCTTGGATTATTAAAGAGGAACCTCCTTTCCCATATGATTTAGTTTCCTTAGCTGAGGGACGCTGGTTTCCCTCCCTTTTTGTAGCGGGGTGTGGTTTTTCTTTTCCGCCAAATCCACTATGTTTGGAGTTTTGCCAATATTTTGATGTTGTTCCTGCAAGAGTAGATCCAAAGACATGGAGGGTAGTTAATGGCGTATATAGGTTAAATCAAATTCATGGGACTTATTTAGGGATCCCTGAGATTATGTTTTGTTATAAATGGGTTACCAGTGATGCCAAATTTTATTTAAAAACTAGGTTTTCCAATAGAGCTTTAGTAGTCAAACTTCCTGATGCTAATATGGACTAGTTCGATCACGGAGTTGTGATGAAAAATTGGAAACATCCCCCATTAGAGGGAAATGATGTGTACCAAGGTCCCAAATGTCCATTTTATGGCAATGGGATATGTTGTTTTTAATTTTTTCAATTTAGATCTATTATTGTTTGATGAAATGCGTCACTGATATTTATTTTATTTTGCAGTTGATAACAAAAGAAAGCCCCCAAAATAATGTGACATTAATATAAAATATTTGAAAATCATCTGGGGTTTGTATCAATCAGTTGTTAGGGATCACGTTAGACTTGCTTCCTATTTGCTGAGATACAAAAATACTACTTACTCTTTTATTCCTCATCCTCTTGCCCCTCCTATGATACTTGATCTTGATCAAATTCCATCATCTCAAGCTGCCATAGAAGAATCTTCTTCTGATTTGGGTACCTCTATCGCTGATTTGATGATGAGGAAGAGGAGAATGACTGAATTATTTGCCAAAGATGCTCCTGGCATTGATGGGGAAAATAAGAGCAAAGGAGATGTCCCAACTAAAGGGACGAAGAAAATGGATAGTACTCTATCCAAAGGAACAGTTCTAACTGTCAAGGAGGTCGACATGAAGCCCCACCTGTTGTCCCAAAAGAGGCAGCACCTTTGATTGAAGGTGTTTCCATTACATAAGAAGAGGCAACACCTTTGATTGAAGGTGTTCCTTTAAGGAGATTAAGGAGAGGTCTTGCAGAAAGACTTATAGAAATTGTTGCTCAACCTTTTGACGTTGAGGATTCTTCTTTGAGAGCTAACACTCCATCTCTCATTGCTCTGTGCTCGGCCAAAGGTTTGATCAAATCTTGGACCATTCCTGAATATCGAGCTACTGAGGGTTCCATTTCTCAGGAGAAGGTCACTGACTTAGCCGCTCAATATATTGTGTCAGTAAGCATCATCATCCTTACTATTTCATCCCCATATACTGTGTTTACATTCTGGTTCGATCTTATTTTCCTTTTCAGTTTACGGTATGTTTTAATAGTATCATGGAGAAAGATGAGGCTATTAAGGCCTCAACTTCCTCCAGTGGGGTAGAAGAAGATTTTTTCAGGTTATCGCAGTCTTTAAAGGACTCTCGGCAGAAGTATGAGGAAGATAAAGCTTCTTGGGAGAAGAAACTTCTATCTGCAGAGACAACTCATCAATAAGCTGATACAACTCGAGACCAAGTTATAATTTCCTTCAAAGAGTTGGATAACAAATTTAAGGTCATCATTTCTAGCAAGGACGAAGCCGATGGCAAGCTTGAAGAGTCTGAACGGCATAAGAAAGATTTGGAGGAGAAGGTGAAGATTGCTGAGGGATATGTTTCTTCTGAGAAGGAGAAAAGAAAAGTTGCTATGAAAAAGTCCTTTATCTCTGGTTGGGACAAAGTATGGAACAAAGCCTTAACTGCTATTACTTGTCAGATGGAGTATGCAAGTTTGAAGTACTTCATAGACGGATGGGTCGCAGCGTTGAAAGAGTTGAGTGTTGCAGATGATTCTGAATTATTTCAGAAACAAACTAATGGCCCTCCTCCTACTATTGATGAAGAAGAAGAAGAGGATGAAGCTGCATCTGATGATTCTTCTATGATGATAGTAGAACAAGTACCTATTGTCACCATTCCTAAACCCTTCGAGAAATTTCAGCAAGAAAAAACTTTTATCGAGCAACACCACCTGCTCTCCTAGAAACCAACTCCTTTTCTAAACTAGTTGAAGATATTATAGGGAATAAAAAGAAGGTGTAAAGTTGTTCGTCTATTTTATTATGTTGTTTTTCTCTTTTTGGTTGTAGCTTTGGATGTACTCTCTCATCTTATGATCAATAAAAATAGACTTTGTTATCTATTCTGAGTTTATCCTTTAATTTCTCTGTCTGTATCATTATTGATGCGTTTTTTTATTTTTCCTTGCTAGTTTGTTTCCAGGATGGAACTCTTATCTCCTCATGATACAGAGTTGATGAAAAAATGTAATGATTATTTCAAATTTGGTTATACAGATTTGACTGAGGTTCAAATAATTGAGATCCTTGGACCTGATGCTTCTGAGCGAGAAGTTGATACATACCAATACTTGAAGTGTTTACTTGATCATGTTGTAGCCAGTAATGTGGACTATTATGAAATGATTGAAGACCTTCAGGGAATGATCGAGGAACTCCAACTTAAACATAAAGAAACCACTGCACTCCTACATAAAGGTTATGAAAAAAAAGTACCAGCAGTTGAGTGTTGATTGAGGCTATGAAAAATATATCTAAGCCCATGAAAAAAGGGAAAATGTGCTGAAACTTGAGATTGATTAACATAGGAATATTGCCAAGATGTTGAAAAAAGAGAATATTGCCTTGCGAGAAGAAGTGAAACAACTCAAATCTGCCACCTCATCTTTTTTGGGAGATTTAGTCCTAGTTAATGATGAAGGATTTTCCTTTTTGGAAACTGAAAATGTTGCCTTGAGAGAAGAATTGGAGGCTTTGAAAAGAGTCGGACCTACATCGTCCACTCGTGGCAGAGCAAGGCATTCTATCCATGGCCGAGCAAGAGTTGGTCGGGTTAATATTGAAGAAAGGACCCAATTGGCTTTAGAAAATCAAGACATTCAACTGACGACAAAAAATCAAGCCTTGGATGAGATGTCCAGAAAAATTCAAAGTCTTACCGAGCAACTTTCCAAGAAAAGTTTTGCCTTAGGGAGTAAAGAGAATTTTGTGAAGAAGCTTCATAAAAATGTTGAGAGATTGACATATTAATTCCACAAACAGCCTAGGGAATTTTTGAATACGGGATATAATAAAGCTCTATGCCATCTTAATGCTCGGTTGAGACAATCAAATAATGAGGGGTAGAAGCAAGGATATTTGAATGCTCTTGGTATGATGCGTCTTGAGAAAGGAAATTCCCTATGGGATTAGTATGAACCCCAATTTCTTGACCTACCAGTACCTCCTTTCAACTTACATGTTAGTTGGATTCTAGCTCGTGCCATACCTCAATATTTGATCTCCAAGTACCTTGGTGATTGAAATCTTCATGAAGATTATGAGATATCCCGACCTCCTTATCTGCTTGAACGACCAAGTTCGAGAAATACTGAGATGATACTAGATATCAATTTTATCAATTCTCCTTACGCTTTAAATGATCCTCCTGCAGGGATGGAACCTGTGCCAAAATTAGAAGGAAAAAAGCCAATAGAATAGGAAATTTATATTGAATGAAGAAAACTTCATCTTTTGTGATTTGATTTCCTCTATTTAATGAAGAAAAATTTCATCTTTGTGCATTCCATTTTTCTTTCTTTGGAAATAGTTTTTAAAATGTTTGGCTTATAACATATTGTCTATTGATGAATGCATATATATAGCTATAGAGGGACAATTTGTCATGTTTTGTTTTAATTGCCTAGATAATGGAACTTTTCCCCATTTGCTACCTAGTTGTAGTGACATGTCACCCATATGTGCCTAAGCAATGGAATGATTTTCATCCCATAATCTTGCTTAGTTGTAGTAATCTTCTTAGGATTACCTTGTTGCCTAGATAGTGAATGCCCCGTGAGGCCACCCATCCTGTTGCCTAGTTTGGGATGCCCCTTGAGGTCCCACGTGATCAAACAAGCTTTTCCTTGTATGATTTTTATGCCAACACTGTGGGTTAAATTTATTAGTGCCTACAAACTGTTGTTGGTGGTTGCTGATATACAGACCAATCGTAGTTGGTGGTTGTTGATATGCCGACCAACCGTAGTTGGTGTCTTAATGTGTAGCACGAGTACTCCGAAAAAAATTAAACAAAAGGAATATGGAGAAAATATCACCTTTATTCATAGTGAAAGAACCGAAGTACATAGGAATCTATATTACTGATAATATTTGTGCAGATGCTCTGCATTCCATGCATTTTTTAATTCTTCTCCCTCCAAGGTTTCTATTCTGTAGCTCCCAGGTTGAACAACTGTAGTTACTCGGTAGGGCCCATGCCAGTTGGCTTCTAACTTATTATGTTTCTAAATCACCTTCTTGAGAATATAGTCTCCCTCCTTAAGATCGCATTGATTGACTCTTTTGTTGTAAAATATGGCAGTTCGTTACTGGTAATTTGCGTTCCTGATCGCCGCATCTTCTCTTACTTCTTTGAGCATATCCAAGTCTAAACGTCTCATCAAATTGCTTACAGGAGAGTTAAAGTTAAGCAGCCTGCGTGTCGGTAGTCCCAGTTCAGCTAGTATGACTGCTTCACTACCAAAAGCTAGCACATAAGGAGATTCCCTAGTTGTTGTCCGGGGTGTTGTGCGATAAGCCCATAACACAGAATGTATCTCATTAATCCAATTGACTTTTTCATCATCCAGTCGTTTCTTCAATCCATTCAACAGAGTTCTATTTGTCACTTCAGTTTGTCCATTGCTCTAGGGATGGCCTGGTAAAAAATGGATTTTCTGGATGTTGGACTGGTGACAATATGCAGTGAACTCCTCATTATCAAATTGGGTACCATGGTTAGTAATGAAAGCATGCGGTGGTCCATACCTGTAAATAATATTCTTCTAAATAAACTGGTAAACCCTTTCATACGACATGTCAATGAGAGGTTCAGCCTCAACCCACTTGGTGAAATAATCAACATCGACTACTAAATACTTGAATCTCCCTTTAGTGGTCGATAGAGGCCCGACCAGGTCTATACCCCACATGACAAATGGCTAAGGGGAAGTGGTGGATGTCAATAATGCCTAGGGGTTCTTCGAATGGAAGAGAAATGTTGGCACTTATCACATTTCTTCGCATAAGTTGTACAGTCAGCTCTCATCGTCGGTTAATAGTATCTCTGCATCGTTATCCTCTGCAGGAGAGTCCTTCCTATTATATGAGATCCACAAGAGCCTCCGTGAATTTCTTCTATCAAATCTTTAACTTCTGAAGGATGCACACATCTCTGTAGACTTGCTATGGTACCCGTTTTGTACAAAACACCATTGTTAAGTACATACCGAGCAACTTTAAACTTCAGCCTCTTGGCTACAAGTTGGTCTATTGGTATAACTCCTTCTTTGATATATTCCCTGATGGGGTCCATCCAGGATGGTCCCATATCTAGGGTGATGAATATCACCTTTAAATCTTCATCTATGCTTCGATCTGTCAGAATCTCAATAGGAATCATTCTTCGTAGCTCAGTGCGAGTAGCTGAGGCTAAACGAGCTACTGCATCTGCTCTAGTATTTTCTAATCTTGGTATTCTGATCAATTGGACTGCTATAAAAGTGAACACAATCTTCATAGTTTTTGCGTAATACCTTGACATCAAGTCTTCCTTCGCTGCATACAACCCAAGAATCTGATTTATAATTAACTATGAATCACTAAACATAATAAGTTGCTCTGCATTCAGTCTTTTGGCTTAATAGAGGCCCACAATCATAGTTACATGTTCATCTTCATTATTGGAAGCTTTGAACTAGAAACATAACGTATATTCCATATCCAATCCATCCGGGCTGTGAAGAGTTATACAGATTCCTCTACCTGTGGCGGACGAAGAGCCATCAACATACAAATTCCATATGGGGATACCATTATGAAACTCTTGGTCTGATAAAGTTCGCTGATGGAATATTTGATATTTCCTTTTATCATCTCCTAACACTGGGTTGTTGTTTGATGGTTCTCGCTGCTCAGTGCTTGTCCCCCTAATTACATCTACTGATAAGACTTGCTCGGGGGTAGTCTCTGATGATTCCCTAACATCCACAAGGTGTTTTGCATCAAACCATGGTTGGTCGACAGTATCAAGGCAGGTGAATTTCGCAATAAAATCTTCTACCGCCTTCCCTTTGATTGAGGTCCTTGGCTCATAAACAATATCATACTCTCCCAATTCGACTGCCTGATACGGCAGCCTTTCAGATTTCTCTGGCTTGTGCAAAGCCTGTTTGAGTGGAATATTAGTGTACACCACTATTATATGGGCTTGGAAATAAGGTTTCATCCTCCTACTTGCCTCTATCAATGCTAAGGCTAGCATCTCCAATTTTGGTTATCTTACCTCTGCTCCTCGGAAAGCATTGCTCGTATAATACACAAGTTTTTGTACTCCATCTTTAACTCTTATTAACACAGAACTGACTACGCTCTCAGAGACATCCAGATATAAGTATAATCTTTCTCCCATCACTTGTCTGGAAAGCATAGGTGGCATCCCCAAGTATTTCTTCAAATCTATAAATGCCTGCTCGCACCCGTCATTCCACTCAAACGTCTTTCTCATCACCTTGAAAAATGGGAGACATTTATTCGTCGCTCTGGAGACGAACCTGTTTAGAGTTTCAACATGCCCCGTAAGGCTTTGCACTTCCTTCTTAGTAGTTGGAGATTTTAGTTCTAACAAAGCCTTGATTTTACTAATATTTTCTTCAATGCCTCGCTAATTCTCAATATACCCGAGGAACATGCCTTCTTGTACGCCAAAAACACACTTAGTGGGGTTCAACTTCGTCTGATATTTCTTCAGCTGATAAAAAGTTTGGCTTAGGTCAGCTATGTGGTCTGCAGCTTCCTTGCTCTTCATCAGCATATCATAGACATAAACCTCTATGTTATTTCTGATTTGTTCTGCGAACACCTTATTCATCAATCGCTAGTATGTTGCACCTGCATTTTTTACCTAATGGCATAACATTATAACAGTATGTACCCCTTGGGGTAATAAAAGAAGTGCTCACCCTGTCTTCTGGTTTCATCTTAATCTGGTTGTAGCCGGAATAAGCGTCCATGAAGCTCAACAATTCATGCCCCAAAGTAGCATCCACCAGCTGATCAATTCGGGGATATGGAAAATGATCTTTCGGGCAGGCTTTATTGAGATATGTGAAATCTACGCACATCCTCCATTTATTATTCTTCTTTTTTACCATCACCACATTAGCTAGCCAATCAGGATATTTGACATCTTCATTGAAAGAGGACTTTTGCAATTTCTTGACTTCCTCCTGGATAGCTTGGTTCTTCTCTGGGCTAAATACCATTCTTCGTTGTTTCACTGGCTTGATATCTTTATTAACATTTAACTCGTGGCATAAGAAGGTTGTATCTATCCCTGGCATATCTTCATTACTCCATGTAAAATCTTGCTTTCTATGCCTTAAAAATGCCACTAACTCCTACTTTATTAACGGGTCCAGTGAGGCGACAATTTGAGTTATTCATTATGGACGTTCGTTGTCCAGAATGATGTTCTCCATGGTCTCCATTACCTTCCCCTTTACAAGCTCGGATTCGTCTCTAGGGTCCAAGGTCTCTAGCTCTGCATTTTCAGACTTCTCCACTTGGTACGTGGTGGTCTTCTTCTTGGCTTCCTCCAACTCCTCCTGTTCGGCAGATGAATAATAGCATTCTCGAGCTACTTTCTAGTCACGCTTCATAACTCCAACTCCAAAATTGGTCAAAAACTTCAGATATTGATGTACCGTGGATGGTACTGCCTCAAATTTTTTCAGGCCTACCCTCCCCATGATTATATTGTAGGCTGATTGGATATTTTTATCCTTTACGAAAAATCGTACTTTTTCTTTTCTGGATGTAGTCCAGGAACCAATAAGCATATTCAACTTGATTGTCCCAAGTGGAAATACTTTTTCCCCAGTGAAGCCAAGGAGGGGCTTGTGATATGGCCCCAATTGGGCTAACTTCAAGTTTAAACTGTCAGAGCAAGGGTAGAACATAATATCTACAGAGCTACCATTATCTACCAATACTCGTGAGATCACCACATCCTTCATCCTTGTCTTGACAACCAAGGGATCGTCGTGAGGATATAAGACCCCTTCCAGATCATTTTTAGAAAAACCGATGACCAGTTTATCCTTATTCACATTCCTTGGGCGATCATCCTCAGCTAAATTTATGCGTTGTATATAAGAACAAGCTTGGGCCTCATTGAGGTAAGTTTTCCTTTCAGCAGTGTGATCTCCACCTCCTCCATCTCCACCTGTAATCACATTACATTCAAATTATCCAAAATGTATTGAAAATACCTTGTGTTCGGGTTGCCTTGGCCTTTTGGGAAGGTCATGGTCATCTTATGGATCATCTTCATAGTCCCTTTTCTTATTATCTTTTTCTCGGCGAGGAAATTTTAACCTTTGCCTTCTTTTTTTGTTAGCCTTTTCATCATTATGATGATAATGAACATGCTCAATTTTCCTCGTCGAATAAGTGCTTCGATCTCATTGTGGAGAGCTATGCAACGCTTGGTCGTATGGACATGATCTATATGGAACTCGCAATATTTGGACTTATCCCTCTTATCAGAGGCTATCCTTATTTTCTCCGACCAAGTTAGTTCCTCGTTGTTCTTGATCTCCTCCAGAATGTGGTTGATATCCACCTTTAAGGGAGTATAATTCCCACACTTCTTCAATTGCTCTAGCGTTTCCTTGCCTTTCAGCTACTTGCTACCCCCCATTGTGCTTTTGATCTTTCCTCTCAGTTTTAACTGCACCTTCGTCTCTGCTTTTGCATCAGTATTCTTCTTCACATCCATGGCCTCTTCGACATTCATGAACTTAGTTGCTTTTGCCATTAGTTCTGCCATGGTCTTGGGGGGATCTTTGGCCAATGTATAGTACAACTTATTGGGTAATAGACCACTCATCAGAGCTGTAATGGATGTCTTCTCCTCGAATTTGATTACCTCATGTTTCTCGTTATTAAACCAAGTGATGTAATCCCTGGTGCTCTCCCCTGCTTTCTGCCTTACACTTAGTAGGTGTGCCACTCTCTTAACTGGCTTCGTCCCAAAACAGAAATTCCCTATGAAGAGCTCTGCCAACTGATGGAATGTAGAAATATGCCCCTAAGGAAGGTTGTTGTACCATATTTGGGTTGACCCAGTTATAGTTGTCAGAATTCTCTGCACTCTATCTCATCAGGAACAGCATAGATATCATCAGCATCTTGGTATTGCTCTATGTGAAGGACGGGATCAGTTTTTCCATCGTATTTAGGCATTACTACTGGAGATTTAAATTTTGATGGTGTGGGAAAATCCATAATTGCCTATACAAAGGGTGATCCCTTGACGAAAGTTCTTTGGAGAGGGTTCCTGACCTTAGCTATTTCCCCTAACCTTTCTTCCAACCAATGAATGGAGCCCTTCCATGCATTATTTCCAGCCTCAGACCTATTTATCCGAGCAACAGATCCCGCTGAATTCTCCTCTTGGTATCTTTCATTACGAGTTGCTGGTCATGATTGGGCAGAACCTTCTCGTAGATCATTTGGTTATTGAGAATTTATTGATGCAATCTTAAGAGGGTTTTTATTCCTCCTAGGGCCCAAATGGTCAAAGGGAGAGGCCCTGCTCAACCTCTCCAGAGCGCTTGTTCCTTCTTGGTCTAAAATAGCATTTCATTGAGAATCTGTAGCTCTTACATAAGAGGTCTATCCAGGATGATATAAGGGATCATTCGTCCTCTCAGTATGATGAGACTCGGTGCATCTGAATTGAGAAATATCTAGGAATAATGTGCGTCTGGTTCTTGAAGACGGCAGATGTGTAGGTCTCTGGACGTTTCATTGACCTAACTGGGCAAGCGCGCCGTTACGAATAGTTTGAATGAGTTGACGCATGGTCTCTTGCATATCTGTTTTCCCCTGGGCTAAATTGGCTACCATGCCAGTGAGATCTTGAAGAGTTAGGGGAGTAGATGGATTGGGGGGAACTCGATCATTGTTCCTGTTACTAGATTCTGGGATCTCAACCATTTATGATGAATGTTTTATTGAAAATTCTACGTATAGTCATTTCCCACAGACGTCGCCAATCTGTTGATGTAAAAAACTAGATTTGATCTAATTAATCAATCACAGATAAATATGAAGTAAGAAATTAGACAAATGATTTCTAAACTGGTTCAGCCTTATGAAAATGACCTACGTCCACTATTTTCTATTGCTTGATATTTTACCTTAATCTCGATACAAATTGCCAATGATTAATTACCCTGTTATGGAGGGTGTCACAATGTATTTATAGCCTTGGGGTTGTCAGTATGAATAGACGATATGTCGTTATTTAATAGACATATACATCAGTACAGTAAGAATGTTTATTAAATCCAATGTTCATTGAATGTGTAATTGTCGTTTGATCTTCCTACCCACATGCTTTGCACATTGAGTAGCTCGGAGTAATGAGTTGCTCGGTATGCTTAGTAGCTCGGAGGCTGAGCAGTTCGACATGATATGTTTCTCATCCAATTGAGTTGTTCGGTGAATGTGTATTTTTTCTACGTAGGATGACACGTGTTGTCATATAATTGGTCCATATCAGTTGACTAATTTTTGTATCAACAGGTATATAATATGATTCCTCACCCTATGTACCAATACCCTCTTAGTCAAATAAATTTTCCGCTAACTAATTTTAATCAACATCTTATTTATTCCTTAATTGCAAGAATTAAATTATCAAGTTTACTGGTGGAAATAATACTTATAAGTATATCAAGGGGGTATTACAATCGAAGATATTTCTTGGACACGGTTTCCTTTGAGTGATATTATCAGATCTACTTATACAATGATTTCCCAATCTGCAGAGATTGATATCCAATGAAATTGAATCTTTCCCAAAATATTGAAGGTAATTTCGATCTCATGTGATTAGGCCAAAACTAACTCGTTAGAATTCCCATTTATGTCCAATTTACTAACATTACATTTGTTAACGCCAAAATTTACCCATCTACGTGGGCCATTTTAGAAATAGACATGTGTCATCCACTATGGCAATAATCCTAGTCAGTAAGGAGTAATCTCCTACCAAGTCCTTGAATGCCGACCAACATTCTGAATGTCGACCATTAGTAGGATGACCGCCAACATGGTTAAACAAAGTGCCAATAGTCATACATATTATGAAAAATATGTACTGATGTAAATCACTAATTTATAAAGGCATTCCATCGTTTAAAATTTCTACTCTTGATCCCCCTGGAGGGATATAAATACATTGTAATCCCTACAGCAAAAGGGACCGGAACACAATCCAAGTGATAAATAGGCAATACAAGTCAGTGGACATATGCTTTTCCCCTCAGCCAAACCACTTTAAAAATATAATTTGTCTATTTTATTTACTTATTTATCTGTGATAAAAAAAAATTAGATCTATTCTAGTTTTTTTCATCAAGAGATTGGCTCCTTCTATAGGAACGTGTTTCTAAACGTTTTCACTCATTGATTTACCAAACATGAATGATATTCCTGAGCTAAGTACCAGGAATGATGGCATCCTGCATGTTCCTTCTCCTCCACTAAATAATAATGATTTAACTCAAATCTTCGCTAGTCTCACCATAGGATAAGTGGCTATGCAAGATACCATGAGACAGTTAGTGCAAACCCTGCAATCCAGGTCACCTTCTTTATCTTCTCATGGGCATATGCCACCACCACCACCTCTAAGAAGCAATAAACATAGCTAATCCAGGATAGCTAGAGATACTTCCAATCACCCATGAGTAAGTTTTTGTCTCAGAACATCAGAACCCTATGAAAACCAGTCTTTTACTCCTGAAAGATTGAGTGCCTTAGATAGGCTAAGTCAAGCATCTCCCTTTGATCGTTTGGGACCCGGGGGAATAGAAATTTTCTCAGGGCATTTTCGATAAATACTCGATGACTAACCGGTCAACGTGAGGGATGAGCACAAATAGTTGGTCATAATAAAAGAGCTACAACACATAGATCTGACGCTGGTAACAATGCATGGAGGGGTTCTATTTAGCGATTGGAAGATACATTGGGAGAAATGCCTAAGGACAAGACCCTTTTGCAAAGAAGCTTGGGATATCCTTTCGTACAAGCTATTATGGATTTTACTACACCTTAAAAGTTTAAATCTCCTCTAGTTACTCCCAAATCTGAATGGAATACTGATCCTGTCCTTCATATAGATAAGTATCAAGAAACAGTTGACATCTATGTCATCCCTAACGAAATGAGATGTAGGGCATTCTCAGGGACAATTACAGGACCTTCTTAGATCTGGTATAACAGTCTTCCTCGGGGGAAATTTTTTAGTTTCAATTAGATTGCCGAGCTATTCACTAGTAACTTCGATTTATAGTTGAACCAGTGAAAGGAGTAACTCATTTGCTTAGTGTAAGGAAAAAAATGGGAGAGAGTACCCGGGATTACATCACTCATTTCAACAGTGGAAGTTAGAGTCTTTGATTATGAGGAAAAAAATAACCATTACAACTCTTATGAGTGGGTTGCTCAACCAGAAGCTCTATTATGCACTTGTTAAAGATCCTTAAAAGATGATGACAGAGTTAATGTCAAAGGCAACAAAATTATAAACGTCGAGGAGGCAATGGTAGCCAAGAAAAACTCAGAGGTAAAGGCTGAAAGTAAAATCGATAAAAGGAACATAAAATCCTAAGGAGTATAGATCATTTAAGTAAAAAGGGAATATCGACCAACTCAAATGGTATAACAATTACACACCCTTAACAATGAGCATCCACGATATTTTGGAAGAGATACGGCACAGTAAGGATGTTCGTTGGCCTAAAAAGTGAAGAACACCTTCTGCCAAGAGGGATGGGTCCAAATACTATGAATTTCACAGGGATCACGAGCATACGAAAAATCATTGCGTTTCTCTTCAAAATGCAATTCAAGCACCCATCTGAAAAGGAAAGCTAGTCAGGTTTGTTTATCGATAGAACAATAGTGGAGTCCAACAAAGTGTAATACCCCGTATTTTTATGCTTCCTAAATTTTGGGATTTATTAAATTTAATGTGAGTTATTAATTTAATATAAATCCGGAAATTAATTAGTTTTTTTATAATTACTAACGTGATGTGAGTTAGTAAGTATGGGAAACTTTTTGTATATTACTAATGAGAAAATTAATATATGATATTGGTTCTATTAAATGGCACGAGTGAATATAATGACAATTTTGAAAATTTAAGTCGGGACGCGCCTCTGTCGTGTCGGGACTAAATGTTGATTAATAAAAGTGAATAAATTATAAGTCACCCGTATGGTCATTTCGAGTGCGCCAAAGTGTCCGTAAGGGTCTATATAGTCAAAATAATGTACCCGGGGGTTTAGTTTGGGTCTCGGGGCATTTTTAGGCCTAATTAACACCTTGGGAGGGCGTTTTGAACATTTAAAATTTTTAAGCTTGAAAACCCACGAAAATTCCAAGGTTATATCAGATTCTTAGGGTTGTCTTCTAGGGTAAACACAACCATAAACAAGTGACGGCCATTGGAGAAGGAAAGGAAGAGCTTACCAAGGGGTTCTAGGCCGAAAACTCTTCTGTTTGCGCCGCCGTCGCCGCCAAACGATAGATTGCGTAATAAGGATTTCAACCACGCTGATTTCAGCCACAAACCAGAGACAAATATTTCCAGGAAAGTATTTATCTTGCTTAATTTCGTTAATGCTTCATTCATGTTAGTTTAGGGTTGATTAGGATGAGTTTCTATTAAAGAAAACCCATTTTGGAGATTAAAAATTGCATGTTGTAGTGATACAAACAATAATCTGGAAATCCCATTCATATGTAGAGGTTGAACCACGGATTTATGATGGATTAGAAGTAAAAATTCTGGAAAAAGACGGATTAGAACAAAGTTAATGAAAATTCTAGGGTTCTTGAGATTTATATAAATTTTGTCCCTCTTAATCCATGGATATTGATGAAAACTTGCATGCCTTACCTAGAAGATTGCTAATTTGGGTTTATAATGTTTGTAGTACAAATTTTTGGGAGTTTGGGTGTTAAAAATCTGGATTTTGATGATGTTGGATGATAGAACCTGTAACTGGTATTCTGCAGATTCGCCATACCTGTTTGATCGATTGATCGAATCAGGAGTATCGATCGATCGATGGATCGATCGATCGATCGAGCTCCTGCCATCGATCGATCGACCCCTCCTGGCAGACTTATGTTTCCCCTTCTAAATAGTTGAATTTAATTGAAATGAGTAATAATCTTTGGACATCCTTATTAAAATATTTTGGGAGATAAAGAAGACCAGTAGGGCTTATTAAAAACATGAAACCTTTAATGTAGGACAGGATTTACAATTTTACGAGGATGTTTACATATAAGGGATGATGGAACTATGTATTAAAGGGGGAGACGCGTAAGGTAGTTACGTTGGAAAATAAATGAGTACCTACTAAAATTTCACTTGGGAGGATAAAAACGCACGAGTGTCACTTGATAAGTTTGGATAATCCCACAAATTAAAGTAAGAGACGAACCGCTATACGTGATAACTAAATAATGAGAAATAAGGATAAATATCATAATTATGGATGTACCTAAATTTGATGTGGTAATAGTAGTATATTTATATGACTGTGTTTATGCATATACTATATACGTGTGAAAATCATGCCCATGCTACTTGCTATCCCTGAGGTTTCTACGCTAGGACAGTCTTATCTCGATGAGCCTTTATGGGGGATATTGACTCGTACCCTAGAAGATAGAAATCCTTTCGTACAGGCTATCGAATCGATAGTTCAGATGGTCCTAAGAGATGTGAGGGCATGTGATGACCTCTTAGAGACTTGGAATCTATGCTTCGCCTCAATATTGTTTGTGTTTGTGTTATTACAGTCGAGAGTGATTCCGAACTTGTATTTTACTTAGTACGAGTGATACGGGGACTAGATATCAGAGTATACCCGCACCATAATTATTATGTGGGGTGCCATTAAAATATATATATTGTATGAGTATATATATATATATATATATATATATATTTAATTCTGGAATTTGGGAACTACCTACTGTGTTTATGGTAAGTAAGAAATGAATAAATATTTCAACCTGGAAATGAGTGTTTGAAAAGTATAATTTGTTACTGAGAAACTTTATTAGCAAATAAAGTTTAAATGAGAACTTTGTAATAAAATGAAATTAACCACTTAAACAATTGAACTTATCATTTTAAAATCTTACGAGCAACCTAAGATAAGATAAGTTAAACCGTTGGGAGGGTTAGTGCGATAGGCATGCACATTAGAAGAGAGGTGATAATTTCTCGAGGGAGTGTCGCACTAATATGTTGTTGCATTGGCCAGTAAACATTTTAAATATTTGCTAAAAAAAATTTAAATCGTTTTTACAACCAGGATCTGACCCGTTTCCATTTTCTTTTCTCTCTTGTATATATATGTATATATTACAGGTGCCCAACCACAGGGGAGTCTTGCATAGGATCCTTTGGAAGGAACGCGCTGCAGCTTAGGTGGGAGTTGCAGGCCTCTTGCTTAGACGACCTCATTTGTTGATTCCACTTCTAGCACTATTTATTCAGTTGGGCATGCGTCGCCCTTTTCCATTATTCAGTTGTTTATCGGATATTGTAATTCGTTTATTTCCAGTATTTACTCTTTGAGATTTATTATTGTCAGGATGTTTTCATTTAAGTATCAAATGTTGGATTCAATTAGTTGAATGTTTGATCATTTGGATTTTATGTTACATGATAGTGTTGTGTGATTCTTTAAATGTGAATTATGTAAAGTTTTAAATGTTGGTTTATAAAATAAAATTTAGAAAGTAATGTCTAAAATGGTTTTGACACTTAGCTTAATTATTTAGGGTGTTTAAATTGGAAAAGTTATTTTTACGATAGTGATGCTAAGAATGAACCAACCGTCACCTTGATTATAATTTAATAAAGGACTGATCACCCGGTATTTAATTAGGCGGGGTGTCACAGGTGGTATCAGAGCATCAGGTTCTAGTGTCCTTTGGATTTGTATGGCTTATTTCGCTTTCAGTTTAACATATTTGTTATAGAGCCCTATTTTAGGATTGTTGTATTCCTACTTTTACGATTACGTCTTCAGTTATTTGAGATTTGATAATTACTGTAGAGTAAAAAATTTCTTCACGTTTCAGATGCCTCCGAGATGTGCACTAAAGGATAGGCATGCCCAAGCCGAGCATCCAGCAGCTCCGGCTCAGGGAACGAGGAATGCTAATGAGGTAGCCGCTATTGTTGCTCAGGCAGTGAATGATGCGCTAGCGGTAGTACAGCAGGCTCCACCTCAGATTCAGGAAGTGGCGCCAGTACATACACAACTTCCATCTGCATGGGAGCGGGTTAGGGATGCCTTTCAGAAGGCGCATCCCCCTAAATTCTCGGGTAGTTCAGATATCATCATTGCCAGCCAATGGAAAAAAGACATCCAGAGGCATCTGCATATGTATGAGTGCACAGACGTGCATAAATAGTTGTTGGCTTCATTTAAGCTAGTGGGGGCCGCTTTGCAATGGTGGGAGTCCACCACCACCTTGGAGGAGAGGTATATTATCCCAATTCAGTCATTCTAGGAGCGGTTTAACCGTAAATATTTTTCGACCATCGTGCAAACTGAGATGAGGCAGAAGTTACTGAACTTAAAGCAGGAGAATTATACTGTTGCTGAGTATGAAGAGGAGTTCACAAGAATTCTCACTATAGTGCCAGATGAGGCACCCACTAAGGGTAAGAAGATACTATTGTTTGTGGACGGGTTAGCTTAGAGGATTCGTCAGCACCTTATAGGGAATCTGGCTTTGAGTACCTTCACAGATATACTCAATGCTGCTTTACTACACTGCCAGGATCACCGCTTCCATCTACAGGGAAGTAAGCGAGCAGGAGAGTTCGGCCAGCAGGGCAGGACAGGGGGTAGTGTCCCTAGTGGAGCACCGAAATATCAGGGGAAGACTCGACAGCATGAGCAGGGTTCCCATCAGGGGGACCCTGCCAAGCGATTCTGATCAGGTGATTCCAGGCAAGGATTTGTGGGATTTAGGTAAGGTCAGCAGGGCCGACCCAATAAGCAGGGCTGGCAAGGCCAACACCTCCAGTAGCAGGGTCAACAGTAGGGCCAATAGGGCCAACAACGTTTTCATTAGGGCCATTGGTGGGGCGGTAACGGCCAACAAGGGCCGTGGTCAGTAGGGTCAAAGGGAAGGTAATTTCAGGGGCCGATGTTTCGTGTGTGACAAGAATGGCCATAAACGCCAGGATTGTCCAGAGGGTGATAGGGCCCCACAGCAGCAGGGTGCCGGTAATGAGCCACAGAGACCACTTTGTCCAGCTGCCCTCCCAGCACCAGCTCAGTTACCAGCCATTCCAGCCGCTCCAGTGCAGCAGGGGCAGTTACAGTACGGACGTGTCTATATCGTCCACCAGGCAGTAGCTCCACAGGCACCACCCGCGAATGAGGGTATGTTTCCTATCCATGGTACTATGGGTCGAGTTTTATTTGATACTAGGGCGACGCACTATTTTATAGCTACCCATTTTGCGAAGGCCTTAGGGTTATTAGCCACAACAGAGAGCACTGTAACATGTGTAGACTCACCACTGGGAAATGGATCACTAATTTTATTTATATGCCGCGGTGTGGGGGTAGATCTTGGTAGCTTGGTATTACCAGCAGACATGCTAGTCTTAGATATGCATGAGCACGACGTTATTATCGGTATGGATTGGCTCACAGCTTACAGAGCCATGATAGGTTGTTTTGGTGGGAGTATCACTTTTGCCATTTCGAGGAAAGAGATGTTTGTAGTGGAGATGCCTCACCTAGAGGGAGGCTAGACCGCCCACTTGTATTACATAGAGGAGGATACCTCAAAGGTGGTTTTGATTCCCTTAGACTCGATCCCAGTTGTTCATGAGTATTCCGATGTATTTCAGGAGATACCAGGCCTACCCCCAGTCAACAGATAGACTTCATCATAGATTTATTACCAGATACTCGGCCAATAGTACGCGCTCCATACCATATGGCTTCGACGGAGATGTGAGAGTTACGAGATCAGATAGAGCAACTGTTAGGTCAGGGCTTCATTTGCAGGAGCACCTCACCTTGGGGCGCTCTAGTTTTATTTGTGAAAAAGAGAGATGGATCACTGAGGCTATGTGTGGACTACCGGGAGATGAACAAGGTCACGATACGGAACAAGTATTTGTTACCGCGAATCGATGATCTGTTCGACCAGATGAGGGGAGCAACCTTCTTTTCAAAGATATATCTGAGGTCAGGGTACCATCAACTACGTATTAGGGAGCAAGATGTTTCAAAGACTACTTTCTTGATGAGATATGGGTCCTATGAGTTCAAAGTGATGCCATTTGGCCTCACAAATGCTCCATCCGTATTCATGGACTTAATGAGCCGAGTGTTTAGAGAGTTCTTGGATCAGTTTGTCATCGTTTTCATAGATGACATTCTGATATAGTCACACTCCGAGGAGGAGCATGCCGAGCACTTAAGACATGTTCTTTAGACTCTACGAGAGCATCAGTTGTATGCTAAGTACGAGAAGTGCGGGTTCAGGTTACGTGAAGTACACTTCTTGGAACATGTTGTTTCTAAACAAGGGATAGCATTTGACCCGAGTAAAGTGTCAGTGGTGAGGGAGTGGGGACATCCCACGACCCCAAAGGAAGTACGTAGTTTCTTGGGATTAGACAAATACTACAGGAGACTTATTCGGGGGTTATCCAAAATAGAGGGTCCATTGACGAACCTGACTCGCAAAGGGGTACCACATGTTTGGGACGATGCTTATCAATTGGCCTTCGACGAACTGAAAGACAAGCTTACTTCAGCACCGGTCCTTGCTTTATCGAAGCCGGGCGTGGAGTACTTGGTTTACATCGATGCATTTTTACGAGGACTTGAGGGAGTACTTCAGCAGGAGAAGAAGGCTATAGCTTTTGCCTCCTGCAAACTTAAGTCGCACGAGAAGAATTACCCCTCACACGACCTAGAGTTAGCAGCAGTCATTTTTGCGTTGAGGATATGGAGGAACTATTTATTGGGGGAGAAATTCCGCTTATACACAGACCACAAGTCAGTGCAGTACCTGTTCACTCAACGAGAGATGAATATGCTTCAGCGTAGGTGGTTAGAGTTTGTGAAGGACTATCAGCTCGACATACAGTACCATCTGGGGAAGGCCAACGTAGTTGCTGATGCGTTGAGCCATAGATCGTTAGACGATGTAGCGGACGTCTGGAAAGAAAAATGGAAAGAGTTGGGTCACCAGGACGCAGTAGCCCGTTCCTTCATATCTGTCATGACAGTGACACCCGAGATTTTTATGAGGGTGATACAGGCACAGATCGCAGACTCATTTTGCTAGGAGCAAATTGTACGACTATTAGCTGAGGGTGATGAGTCCTATTCTGTTAATTCTAATGGGCGTTTGAGGTTTAATGGGAGATTGGTAGTCCCAGAAGGAGTAGACTTATGTCATGCAGTGATGACCCAGTCTCACGGGTCCCGATTTGTGGTACATCCTGGAGGAGATAAGATGTATCAGGATATGAGGCGGTAATACTGGTAGAGTGGGATGAAAAAGAACATTACGGAGTTCCTGTCCAAGTGTTCTACCTGCCAGCAGGTAAAGGTGGACCATCAAAAACCGTTAGGGTTGCTTCAGCCATTGGAAATACCCGCGTGGAAGTGGGAGAGTATTTGCATGGATTTTATTACAAGGTTGCTACATCACAGCGGGGCCACGATTCCATCTGGGTGATTGTGGACCGTTTGACCAAGGTGGCTCATTTTCTGTCAGTGCGAACAGACTATACCACGGGTCAGTTGTTTATTGCTGAGATTGTCAGATTACATGGGGTGCCCTTGAATATTATGTCAGATAGAGACAAGATTTTCGTGTCGCATTTCTAGGAGAGCTTTTAGGAGGCTATAGATACAGAGTTGAGGTTGAGTTCAGCTTATCACCCACAGACGGATGGATAAACAGAATGTGCTAATCAGATATTTGAGCATATGCTACGCATGTGTGTCCTTGATTTTGGAGGTGGTTGGGAGCCACATCTTCCACTGGTAGAGTTCGCTTATAATAACTCTTATCAATTCACGATTGGCATGGCTCCATTCGAGGCTTTGTATGACAAGCCTTGTTGTTCCCCAACATGTTGGGTAGAGGTGGGTGATAACAAGTTTCTCGGACCAGAGCTGATTCTGGAAACCTCCGCGAGGATTTAGATTATTAGGATTCGCATTCGGGTAGCCCAGGACAGGCAAAAAAGCTACGCCAATGCGAAACGATTCTTCTGGGATTTTAATGTGGGGGACCAAGTATTACTACGTGTATCTCCTATGAAAGGAGTGATGAGGTTCGAGAAGAAAGGGAAATTGGCCCCAAGGTACGTGGGACCATTTCCCATTATCGACAGGGTTGGGACGATAGCATACAGATTGGGACTGCCAGCGCATCTACATCGCATCCACGATGTATTCCACATCTCGTCGTTGAGACGATACCTTCGGGATGATATGGCCCACACACACATCGCGATAGAAGAGATAGACTTACAGCCTGAAAACTCTTACGAGGAGAGACCAGTGGCTATCCTAGACCATAACAAGAGGAGATTGAGGTCGAAGGTAGTTCCACTTGTACGGGTCCAGGGGGAGTATCATAATGTGGAGGAATCCACCTGGGAGCGCGAGGCAGATATGCGCAAGAGATACCCAGATTTATTCTTACCAGGTATGCCTTATTTTCTGAATTTTGGGACAAAATTCCGTTATTAGGGGGGAAGTGTGTAATACCCCGTATTTTTATGCTTTCTAAATTTGGGGATTTATTTAATTTAATGTGAGTTATTAATTTAATATAAATCCAGAAATTAATTATTTTTTTTATAATTACTAACGTGATGTGAGTTAGTAAGTATGGGAAACTTGTTGAAAATTACTAATGAGCAAAGTAATATATGATATTGGTTCTATTAAATGTCACGAGTGAATAAAATGACAATTTTGAAAATTTAAGTCGGGACGCGCCTATGTCGTGTCGGGACTAAATGTTGATTAATAAAAGTGAATAAATTATAAGTCACCCGTATGGTCATTTCGAGTGAGCGAAAGTGTCTGAAAGGGTCTAGATAGTCAAAATAATGTACCCGGGGGTTTAGTTTGGGTCTCGGGGCATTTTTAGGCCTAATTAATACCCCGAGAAAGCGTTTTGGACATTTTACTTTTTTAGGCCTGAAAACCCACGAAAATTCCAAGGTTATATTAGATGCTTAGGGTTGTCTTCTAGGGTAAACACAACCATAAACAAGTGACGGCCATTGGAGAAGGAAAGGAAGAGCTTACCAAGGGGTTTTAGGCTGAAAACTCCTCCGTTTGTGCCGTCGTCGCTGCCAAACGATAGATCGCGTAATAAGGATTTCAACCACGCTGATTTCAGCCACAAACCAGAGACAAATATTTCCAGGCAAGTATTTATCTTGCTTAATTTCATTAATGATTCATTCATGTTAGTTTAGGGTTGATTAGGATGAGTTTCTATGAAAGAAAACCCATGTTGGAGATTAGAAATTGCATGTGGTAGTGATACGAACAATAATCTGGAAATCCCTTTCACATGTAGAGGTTCAACCATTGATTTATGATGGATTAGAAGTAGAAATTCTGGAAAAAGATTGATTAGAACAAAGTTAAAGAAAATTCTAGGGTTCTTGAGATTTATATAAATTTTGGCCCTCTTAATCCATGGATATTGATGAAAACTTGCATGCCTTACGTAGAAGATTGCTAATTTGGTTTTATAATGTTTGTAGTACAAATTTCTGGGAGTTTGGGTGTTAAAAATCTGGATTTTGATGATGTTGGATGATAGAACCCGTAAATGGTATTCTGCAGATTCTCCATACCTATTTGATCGATCGATCGAACCAGGAGTATCGATCAATCGACGCATCGATCGATCGAGCTCCTGCCATCGATCGATCGACCCCTCCTGGCAGACTCATGTTTCCCCTTCTAAATAGTTGAATTTAATTGAAATGAGTAATAATCTTGGGACATCCTTATTAAAATATTTTGGGAGATAAAGAAGACCAGTAGGGCTTATTAAAAATATGAAACCTTTAATGTAGGAAGGGATTTACATTTTTATGGTGAAGTTTACATATAAGGAACGATGGAACTATGTATTAAAGGGGGAGACGCGTAAGGTAGTTACATTAGAAAATAAATGAGTACCTACTGAAATTTCACGTGGGAGGATAGAAACCCACGAGTGTCACTTGATAAGTTGGTATAATCCCACAAATTAAAGTAAGAGATGAACCGTTATACGTGATAACTAAATAATGAGAAATAAGGATAAATATCATAATTATGGATGTACCTAAATTTGATGTGGTAATAGTAGTATATTTATATGACTGTGTTTATGCATATACTATATACGTGTGAAAATCATGTCCGCGCTACTTGATATCCCTGAGGTTTCTGCGCTGGGACAGTCTTATCTCGATGAGCCTTTATGGGGGATATTGACTCGTACCCTAGAAGATAGAAATCATTTCGTACAGGCTATCGAATCGATTGTTTAGACGGTCCTAAGAGATATGAGGGAATGTGATGACCTCTTAGAGACCTGTTATTACAGTCGAGAGTGATTCCGAACTTGTATTTTACTTAGTATGAGTGATACGGGGACTATATAGCAGAGTATACCCGCACCGTAATTATTATGTGGGGTGCCATTAGAATATATATATTATATGAGTATATATATATATATATATATATATATATATATATATATATATATATATATATATATATATATATATGTAGAGGCCCTCTCCTGTAAGGACTCCTTATAGTGCAGACTCCGGTACATACCATTTTTTTAAAATAGTAAAGAAATGAATTTTTTGATGAAACTTCATGGGTATGATCTCTATGGTGGGAAGATCATCTCCAATTTTTTTCACCAAAAAATTCAATAAAAAAACCGTTGAGATGAAGTGATATGTAAAAAAATAGTATAAATATGCATTTTCGACCGTTGAAATGTTGGCGATCATCTCACCCACTTTTTGATTGAATTTTTTGATGAAACTTCATGGATATGATCTCGATAGTGAGAAGATCATATCCATGGAGTTTCATCAAAAAATTCAATCATTAAAGCGGCTGGCGCCGACCCAACATTTCAACGGTTGAAAATGCATATATATACCATTTTTTTACATATCACTTCATCTCAACGGTTTTTTTATTGAATTTTTTGACGAAAAAAATTGGAGATGATCTTCTCACTATGGAGATCATATCCACGAAGTTTCATCAAAAAATTCATTTTTTTACTATTTTAAAAAAATGGTATGTACCGGGGTCTGCACCATAAGGAGTCCTTACAGGAGACTTTCTGTATATATATATATATATATATATATATATATATATATATATATATATATATATATATATATATATATATATATATTTAATTCTGGAATTTGGGAACTACCTACTGTGTTTATGGTAAGTAAGAAATGAATAAATATTTCAACCTGGAAATGAGTGTTTTAAAAGTATAATATGTTACTGAGAAACTTTATTAGCAAAAAAAGTTTAAATGAGAACTTTGTAATCAAATGAAATTAACCTCTTAAACAATTGAACTTGTCAGTTTAAAATCTTACGAGCGACCAAAGATAAGATAAGTTAAACCGTTGGGAAGGTTAGTGCGATAGGCGTGCACATTAGAAGAGAGGTGATAATTACTCAAGGGAGTGTCGCACTAATATGTTGTTGCATTGGCCAGTAAACATTTTAAATACTTGCAAAAAAAAAAATTAAATCATTTTTACAATCGGGCTCTGACCCGTTTCCATTTTCTTTTCTCTCTTGTATATATATGTATATATTATAGGATCCCAGCCACAGGGGCATCTTGCGTAGGATCTTTTGGAAGGAACGCGCTGCAGCTTAGGTGGGAGTTGCGGGCCTCTTGCTTAGATGGCCTCACTTGTTTATTCCACTTATATCACTATTTATTCAGTTGGGCATGCGTCGCCCTTTTCCATTATTCAGTTGTTTATCAGATATTGTAATTCGTTTATTTCCAGTATTTACTCTTTGAGATTTATTATTGTCAGGATGTTTTCATTTAAGTATTAAATATTGGATTCAATTAGTTGAATGTTTGATTATTTGGATTTTATATTACAAGATAGTGTTGTGTGATTCTTTATATGTGAATTATGTAAAGTTTTAAATGTTGGTTTATAAAACAAAATTTAGAAAGTAATGTCTAAAATGGTTTTGAGACTTAGCTTAATTATTTAGGGTGTTTAAATTGGAAAAGTTATTTTTACGATAGTGATGCTAAGTGTTAACTCAAAAATTCTCCATCTACGAGGACCAATCTGAAAAGGACACATGTCATCCTACGTGGCAATATTCTACACCCGAGGAGAGTTGGTCGGCATCCGAGGAGAGTTGGTCGGCATCCGGGGAGAGTTGGTCGGCACCCGAGGAGTGCTAGTCGGCACCCGAGGAGAGTTAGTCAGTACCCGAGGAGAATTATTCGGCACCCAAGGAGAGTTGGTTGGCCCCCGAGGAGAGTTAGTCGGCACCCGAGGAGAGTTGATCGGCATACCAACCAGGAAGATCAAAGGATAACTATGCATTTAATGAGCATTAATGTACATTTATACTGTAGATGACAACACATAGCATACCAAGCAATTCAACAATTAGATTCGTTGAATGTAGACATAATGTATAAATGTCTACATACAATGAATCTCTTTATCTCCCATCACTATAAATACATGTATTCCCTTAGCCAAAGGGAGGAGATCCGACAACGATGAGAGACCATACACAAGATACACCCTTTTTCTCCCTCTCTCTACCACATTGTGCTATTGTAAACCCCTAGGAATAAAATAACAGTGGACGTAGGCTTTATTCATAGCCGAACCACTTTAAAAATCTTTGTCTCTTATGTGTTTCATTAGATTGTTTTCATCTATTTATCTGTGATCATAAAAATGGGATTCGGTCCAGTTTTTTGCATCAACAGATTGGCGCCGTCTGTGGGAAGGTGTTACAATCATTGTTCTTTTATTTTCTATATGTATAATCAATTATATATTATACATACATCTTTTGATTCAATCATGATTTTTATGTTTATATACATAAATTAAATGTCCAATTTTTATGTGCAAAATGTTGCATATCATGATTTTTAAATCATAACTGCTAGATTAATTCTTATTTAGATATCTAAAAAATAGTGGATTTTATACATCATAACTTTTTGTTTGATTCTCAAGTTTCAATTTTATATCATGGAATAAATATTTTAAATGATTAAATATACCAATATATACGATGATGATATGATTTGATAATTTTCTTTGTTGATTTTGAAATAATTTGTGAAAGATCATTGATGATTATTCACATTCCCATTATATTTTTGTTCAAATCATGATTCTCATATATTTATATCCATAAAATTAGAGATCAAATCAATTATATATTGTGAATAAATCTTTTAATTCAATCATGATTTTATATTCACAAATTGTTGAATCTAATTTTACAAATCTAGATAAATATACATTTCATAATCACAAAGTTTGAGAAATTTGTGTACATATTATATTATTTCTTCTTTAAGGAGATAAAATAATTTCTCTATATTCATTAATCTCTTTTATATGAGTATATACAAATTTGATTCATTTGAAAATCTTTTAATTTAGTCATAATTTTTATACGCACTAACTGTGTGATCGATTTCAATTTGGGGATCTGGTGAATTTTAGACTCATAAATAGTATACAAATCCTTGCATCTATGGATTCACTTGAAGATTTTCTAAACAAATATGTTAGGATATGGATAAGCATTAATAACGATTATGTATTTTCCATTCCGATATTAACATGAATTGAATCAGACCCATTTTCTCTCTCTTCAAGAAAACTATGTTCTCTGCACAAATAATCATATTATGTAATTGTGTTGATACGATCAATTTTATCAATATATGAATAATCAATTATATGTTGTACATACATACATACATACATCTTTTGATTCAGTCATGCTTTTTATGATTATAAACATAAATTAGTTGTCCAATTTTTCATTTATCAAATCTGCATAATATTGCAAATCACGATTTTATTAAATTAGTGGATCGGTTTTTATTTCAAATATGAATAAACAAAAAATTCATAATCACAAGTCCGTTAAATATTTTTATGGAGACACGTTTATGTACATCATATTTTTATGAGAACACGAGATTTATTGTTATCTCTCATATTATTATCTAGAAATTTAAATTGTTCAATATTGAAGCCAATGCACACTATATATTGTTCGGCTGAATAATTATTCTAATCGTAATTTTTATATGATTCAGCCTCAACAGGTGTTCAGGAAAAATTATCTTCCCAGTACAATTCTTAGATGCTCATCAACAGCACATAAAGACCTTAAAAGGCCAATACCGAACAAAAACAACGCAACTAGACTGCACACAACACAGCAGCAAGACTACAAACAACAATTCAATTGGCACCATCCGATTCATTTCATACATGCCCCAATCCTGGGCATAGAGCTTCATACTTGACTTAATCGAGTTAAGAGTTGGATTGAAGAAGTTCAAGGTAGTTCCATCTACAGTACATCAGTGCCTAAAATTTCCAACAAATTTTGGAGTAGGAGTTGTGAAAGGCGATCAAAAAGTAGCTCGGGAATGTTATTATTCATCTGCCGAGCAATAGGAGCTGGAGGAGTCGAGGAAAAAGAATACTACTTATCAAGTGGATGAAGGTGAAGAAATTGAAACATTGGATCCTAGAGATGAGTCACAACTCGTGAAGGGTCAAGTGGTGGAAGCTACTGAAAATATCATTCTGGACGACGAGCACCCTAAACGAACTACTCAAATAGGTTCGTCATTGGATACCTCATGAAAATAGGAATTGATAACTTTCCTAAGAAGGAGAAAGAAAACTTTCGCATGGAGTCATGAAGATATGCCAGGGATAGACCCAAACTTCTTATGTCACGAACTCAATGTGAATAAGGAGATCAAGCCTGTGAAGCAGAGAAGAAGAGTATTCAGTCCCGAGAAGAATCAAGCTATACAGGAGGAAGTCGAGAAGCTGCAAAAAGCTTGTTTCATTGAAGATGTTAAATATCCAGACTGGTTAGCAAATGTGGTGATGGTAAAAAAGAAGAATAACAAGTGGAGGATGTGTGTAGACTTCACCGACCTCAATAAAGCAAGCCCAAAGGATCACTTTCCGCTGCCCCGAATTGATCAATTAGTCGATGCTACCTCGGGACACGAGCTGCTGAGCTTCATGGATGCTTATTCTGGTTACAACCAGATTAAAATGAAACCTGAAGACAGGGAGAGTACTTTTTTCATTACCCCTAGGGGAACTTATTGTTATAATGTTATGCCTGCAGGTGCGACATATCAGCGGCTGATGAACAAGGTCTTTGCTGAACAAATCAGTTGTAATATGGAAGTCTAGGTTGACAATATGCTAACAAAGAGAAAGAAAGCTGCCAATCATCTAGTTGACTTAGGCCAGACCTTTGATCAACTGGATAAATATCAAATGAAGATGAACCCGACGAAGTGCATATTTGGAGTTCGAGAAGGCATGTTTTTCGGGTACATTGTCAATCAACGAGGCATTGAAGCAAATCCTGAAAAGATCAAATCCCTATTAGGGCTGGGATCTCCAACGACGAAGGAAGAAGTACAAAGTCTCACAGGACGAGTAGCAACACTCAACAGATTTGTATCGCGAGCAACTGATAGATGTCTCCCATTCTTCACAACGCTTCGAAAGACTTTTGAGTGGAATGATGAATGTGAGAAGGCCTTTTAAGACTTGAAGATATACCTAGGAGCACCTCCACTGTTGTCCAGGCCGGTGATGGGAAAAAATTGTACTTGTATCTAGCAGTATTAGAGAATGCAGTTAGCTCGACGTTGATCAGAGTGGAGAATGGAGTGCAAAAACCAATTTATTACACGAGTAAGGCCTTTCGAGGAGCATAAATCATATATCCGAGGCTGGAAAAATTGGCACTGTCGTTGATTGAGGCAAGTAGGAGAATGAGGCCATACTTCCAGGCTCATACCATAGTAGTATATACTGATATGTCGTTGAGGCAAGCCCTTCATAAACCAGAAAAATCAAGGAGATTGATGTATTGGGCAAGAGAGCTCGATGAATATGATATAGTTTATGAACCCAAATCATCGTTAAAAGGGCAGGTTGTAGCAGATTTTATAGCAGAGTTCAAATATCCTGATACCCCCGAGGAGCAAAAGTTGCTCGCTGATCAACCTGTGGATGTTACATAATCAACAGACACAAGCTCAGACCAACTCCGGTTGGTAAAAGGGCGAGTGGATGTTATAGGATCATCAATTTCGAGCTCAGACCAACTTCGGTTGGTAAAAGGGCAAGAAAATATAATCGACGATGAGCAAGAAATATCAGGGGAGGATGAAAGGAAGAAACAAATATTTCACCGAGGAACTCTGTCAGATCAGAAATTTGAAGACGAGTTAAGTATATGGAGGCTATATATAGATGACTCATCTTGCACAACAGGCTGTGGGGCAGGGATCATTTTGAACAGTCCGGATGAGGTTGACATGGAATACGCCCTACGATTCCAATTCAAAGATTCCAATAATGGGGTTGAATATAAAGCCATGATTGCAGGTCTTAATTTGGCAAAAATTATGGAGGCGCAGCAGGTTATTGTCTTCAGTGATTCTCAATTAATCGTAAGTCAAATGTTGGGAATATATGCAGCCAAAGGAGAATCAATGATTAGGTATCTTGTAAAGGTGATGGAGTTGGTATCAGAATTTGTTGCTATTTAGCTGGTCAGAATACCAAGAATGGAGAATGCGAGAGTAGACGCCTTAGCTCGATTAGCATCAGCTACTCGTATCGAGCTACGAAGAACAATCCCAATTGAAGTTTTAGTTGGTCGGAGTATGGATGAAGATCTGATGATGAATTTTATTACCCTTGATTTAGGACCATCTTGGATGGATCCCATCAGGGCATATATTGAGGAGGGAGAATTACCAATTGACAAGCTCGCAGCTAAGAAATTGAAATTTAAAGCTGCTTGGTATGTATTAATTAACGGTATTTTATATAAACGAGGAATTATGGCAAGTTTGTAAAGATGTGTGCATCCCACCGAGGTGAAATATTTGATTGAAGAGGTCCATGAAGGGTCTTGTGGAGCCCATGTAGCAGGTCGGACACTTTTGCAAAGGATGATGACGCAGGGATACTACTGGCCAACGATGAGAGCTGATTGTATAGCCTATGCCAAGAAATGTGACAAGTGCCAACGCTTTTCCTCCATCCGAAGAACTCCACAAGCATTGTTGACACCCATCACTTTCCCTTGGCCATTTTCCATGTGGGGAGTAGATCTAGTCGGGCCACTGCCAACGACCAGGGGAAGGTTCAAATACCTCATCGTCGCAGTGGATTATTTTACTAAGTGGGTAGAAGCGGAGCCTCTCATTGATACGACGTACGACAAGGTGTACCAATTTATCTGGAAGAATATCATCTGTCGATATGGTCTTCCTCATGCCTTCATCACAGACCATTGAACACAATTTGACAACGAGGAGTTCGCTGCCTATTGCCATCAGTCCAATATCTTAAAGATCCACTCGGCATCAGGACATCCTCAAAGAAACGGACAAACTAAAGTGACGAAAAGAACACTGCTAAATGGATTGAAGAAAAGACTAAGTGACACAAAATCAAACTGGATCAAAGAGTTACAGTCAGTACTGTGGGCTTATCGTATTACTCCCCAAGAAGTAACTGGAGAATCACCATATATGCTGGCGTTTGGAAGTGAAGCTGTTACACCAGCTCCTTTTATTGAAAATTTTTCGAGGAATACTAGTGCTACACACTATTCGACAAAACTCGGCAAAGCTCAGACTACTCAGCAAAAATATTCCTAAAAATGCCAACCTCGGTTGGTTAGGAAACAAAATATTCCTAAAAATGCCAACCTGTTTGGCTAGGAAACAAAATGTTCCTAAAAATGCCAACCTGTTTGGATAGGAAACAAAATATTTCTAAAAATGCCAACCTGTTTGGTTAGGAAACAAAATATTCCTAAAAATGCCAACTTATGTTGGTTAGGAAGTACATATATTCTCGAAAATGCCAACTTATGCTGGTCGGGAGGTAAATATATTCTCGAAAATGCCAACTTATGTTGGTCGGGAGGTAAGATTATTCCAGAAAGCGCCAAAGTTGCTCGTAGAGGAAAAATCCACTAACTATGGCTGGTCGGGTATACAAACCCACTAACTGTAGTTGGTCGAAAAGGAAAATTTACCGACCTTGGTTGGTCGGAAACATTTTATGAAAGCGAGAAAGTGATCGAACAACAATTTTGATACTCGCAACTTTTTTACTAAGTTGGTCGACAAACAAAACATCATTTTTTATCAAATGGTTACCACAAATTCAAACTTGTCGACAATAAGTTGATCGACAAACAACACAATATTGTTATCTTTTTAACAGATACATATGCACAGATGTAAAGTATTTTACAAGACAATAGCAATTAAGATTGCGAACAAAAATGAAAGTCTTTCATTAAAATCAAAAACAAAATACATCAGGAATGAAATACAAATTTATTACATCAATATTCTAATTCTATTGGTTTCTTCCCCTCTGCTTTTGAAACAGGTTCCTCGCCAGTAGGTGGATCATTTAAATCAAGAGGAGAATTTATGAAGTTAAGATATTTGAGCATCCTGATATTCATCACGGATTGTCTATCTAGGAGGTGCTCGATAAAGTATTTGTTCATTTGGGGGCTTCTATTACAAATATATTTGTTCATTTGGTGGCACATTCTTATAACATCATGCATTCAAGCACCAAATTCAACTTCACAAACTCACACGGAGGCGTATTCAGAAGTTCAGGAAGTACATTCAGAAGTTTAGGAGGCATATTCAGGAGTTATTATGCACATACTATTGAAGTTCAGAAGTCAAATTTAGCATCTACAGCACTGAGATCTTTACTACTACTATCCCGACCAATATTGAAGAAGAAGTTGTATGAAAATGTTTCGAAGTCCACCACTAGCTTGGTACTAATCATATTGAAGAGTTGGGTTCAAAAGCTAGTATGTTACTCGACAAAGTATTCAGAGGATCATAAATTAGAAGAATCAGGCACGTGAAGTTAGCACTCAGTGGCTCGGCACAGGAGGCAGTTGGTCGGCTAGCGAACCAATCAACATACTTGAAGATTATGACAAGCTACAAGCTTCATACTATGGCATGGCTGCATCCAAATTCCCAGGGGTGATACATAGCACACGGAGTTCCTCAAAAGAAAGATTAGCATCCGTCGATCAGCCTGCATCATATTTCATCCACGAGATAATGCACTTTATGTTGAACAAATCAAGAAGGTAGATCAAGAATTTCACGAGCACCGAGCAATACTGCAGAATAAATACTCCATCCTTTCAAGTAAACCATCAAGCATGGAGCATTGGGGGCTTCTGTTAACGTAAAAATTCTACATCTACGAGGACCAATCAGAAAAGGACACATGTCATCCTACGTGGCAATATTCTACACCCGAGGAGAGTTGGTCGGCATCCGAGGAGAGTTGGTCGGCATCCGGGGAGAGTTGGTCGGCACCCGAGGAGTGTTAGTCGGCACCCGAGGAGAGTTAGTCAGTACCCGAGGAGAATTATTCGGCACCCAAGGAGAGTTGGTCGGCCCCCGAGGAGAGTTAGTCGGCACCCAAGGAGAGTTGATCGGCATACCAACCAGGAAGATCAAAGGATAACTATGCATTTAATGAGCATTAATGTACATTTATACTGTAGATGACAACACATAGCATACCAAGCAATTCAACAATTAGATTCGTTGAATGTAGACATAATGTATAAATGTCTACATACAATGAATCTCTTTATCTCCCATCACTATAAATACATGTATTCACTTAGCCAAAGGGAGGAGATCCGACAACGATGAGAGACCATACACAAGATACACCCTTTTTCTCCCTCTCTCTACCACATTGTGCTATTGTAAACCCCTGGGAATAAAATAACAGTGGACGTAGGCTTTATTCATAGCCGAACCACTTTAAAAATCTTTGTCTCTTATGTGCTTCATTAGATTGCTTTCATCTATTTATCTGTGATCATAAAAATGGGATTCGGTCCAGTTTTTTGCATCAACACTAAGAATGAACCAACCGTCACCTTGATTATAATTTAATAAAGGACTGATCACCCGGTATTCAATTAGGCGGGGTGTCACACAAAGGTCAAAGTCTCCATGCAAGCCTAGAGAAGAGAAAAAGAGAACTCAAGAAGATGATCCCGACCTGACCAAGAATCCTAGACAACCAGAATGTGAGGTATTGATGCTCATTTTTGGATCTTTTGATTGTCAAATGATTACAGGTGGAGTTGCAGGAGGAGGGAACCATACTGCTGAGAGAAAAGCTTGCCTAAATGAGGCTCAAGATTGTTCCTATATCCAGAGGATTAACCTAGCCAAAGAAGATCGACTAAGGAAGGTTAACAAAAATAAGTTGTTGATTGGTTTTTCGAAAAACAACCGCTCAGAGGTTCTATACCCCCATGATCATCCTTTAGTAATCAAAGTTAGAAGGGATGATATAATTCTTTCCAGAGTGTTATTTGATAATAGAATCTCGATGGATATAATGTTTTACCCACACTTTGACAGTCTGAACTTGAAGCTCAGTCAATTAGAACCTTATCAGAGGCCTTTAATAGGTTTTTCTAGCAAAAAGGTATTTCCTTTGGGGACAATCAAATTGGAGGTGTTGATCGTTACATGTCCAGCAAGTCGGACAGAGAAGATACATATCTTTGTAATGGATGAAAATGTTCATGATGCCTATAATATGATCATGGAAAGAGTAGGATTGGAGAAATTTGAAGTTGTGCCATCTACAGTTCATGAGTGTTTGAAGTTCCCGACCAACTTTGGGGTAGGCATTGTAAAAGGTGACTAGAAAATAGCTCGGGAATGCTACTACTCATCTGCTGAGCAAGAAAATTTGGAAGAAATAAAGAGAAAAACCACCACTTACGAAGTGGACACCTCTAAACCTAATAGCGAATCGAAGGATGAAACCTTAGATCCAATAGAGGAAATAGATCTGGTGAAAGGCCAAATTGTGGAAGAAATGGAGAGCATTGTGTTAGATGACGATAAGCCAGAGTGAACTAGTCAAATAGGAAAACACTGGATCCTATTCTTAAACAGGAGATAGTGACTTTCGTAAGGAAAAAAAAAGGTGTTTACATGGAGTCACGAAGACATTCTTGGGATTGATCCTAAATTTCTTTGCCATGAGCTCAATGTTAGTAAAGATGCCAATCCTATGAAGCATAGACGTAGGTGTTTAGCCCCTAGAAGAACCAAGTTATTCAAGAAGAAGCTGAGAAGCTTCAGAAAGATTGATTCATTGATGATGTGAAATACCCAGACTGATTGGCCAATGTCGTTATGGTGAAGAAGAAAAATAACAAGTGGAGAATATGTATGGATTTCATGGACTTAAACAAGGCATGCCCAAAGGACCATTTTCCTTTTCTACAAATTGATTAACTCATTGATTCTACATTAGGACACGAGCTGCTAAGTTTCATAAATGCTTACTCTAGTTATAACCATATTATAATGAAGCTTGAAGACTAGGAAAACACTTATTTTATTACTCACCAAGGACTTATTCTATAATGTTATGCCATTTGGTTTGAAAAATGCACGAGCTACGTACTAGAGATTGGTGTATAAAGTTTTTGAGGAGCAAATAGGAAAGAATATGGAAGTATACGTAGATTACATACTGATGAAGAGCAAAAAAGCATTCGATCACATTGTCGACCTCAGTTAGACATTTGACCAACTAGAGAAGCACCAGATGAAATTGAATCTGACCAAGTGCATATTTTGTGTACATGAAGGAATGTTCCTCGGGTACATAATAAAACCCAGGGTAATTGAAGAAAATACAAACAAAATTAAGGCATTGATTCAAATTCACTCCCCAACTTGCAAAATGAATGTACCAAGGCTAACTGGATGAGTAGCAGCCTTGAATATATTTGTGTCCCGAGCTATTGATAGGTTCCTGCCACTTTTTAAAGGTCTTGGAAAGAGCTTTGTATGGAACAAAAAATGTGAAAGGGATTTTCTAGAGTTGTAAATGTATTTGGGATCACCCCACCTCTATCCCAACCAATTTTGGGAGAAAAGTAGTATTTGTACGTACCTGTCTCTCAATCAGCTCTAAGTTCTACCTTGATCTGAGAATAAAATGCAATTCAAAAGCCAATTTACTACACTAGCAAAGCCTTCCAAGGAGAAGAAATTAGATATCCATTCCTGGAGAAATTAGCATTGGCATTGATTGAGGCATCCAGACGGATGAAGCCCTATCTCCAAGACTATACAATTATGGTGTACACTGATATACGTCTTAGGCAAGCCTTGTACAAACCAGAGAAGTCTGGGATATTGAAGTGTTAGGTAGTAAAATTAGGGGAGTGTGATATTATGTATGAACCAAAGTCTTCCTTAAAAGGCCAGGATGTGGAAGATTTCATTGTGAAATTCACTTATTCAGAGGTTCCCGAGTAATAGGGAATTCAGGCAGAGAAAGACCTAAGAAGGGATAATCCAACTAAGGCTATCACCAAGAAGGCCATAACAGAGGGATGATCAGGAGAAATCATTGTCGACCTATCAGAATCTTCCACTAGAGCACCATAAGATGTCCAAGAAGTATGAGGAAGTGAGGAGAAAAACATTCCATCATAGGATTTTAACAGACCAAGCGTTTGATAACAATCTCCTCATATAGAACTTGTATATTGATGGATCCTCTTGCACAACTAGAAGTGGAGCAGCTATAATACTCAAGATTCCTGATAGGATAGATATTGAATATGCATTACGATTCAAGTTTTAAACCTCAAATAATGAAGCAAGGTATGAAGATCTCATTATGGCCCTAAATTTGGCTCAATCACTGAACACCGAGCAAGTTATGGCGCACATTGATTCTCATTTAGTGGTGAATCAAATACTGAGTTTGTATGTAGCCAAGGGAGAGCTAATGATGAGATACTTATCCAAAGAATTAGAATTTATAGCAAAATTTCTAGCTATTTAGATGAGCAGAATTCCAAGAATGGAGAATTCCTGAGATAACACACTTGCTCGGTCAACATCAGTAACTAGAATTAACTCCGAATAACTATTCCCATTGAAATTCTAGTTAACAGCAGTATTGATGAAGACTTAATGATTAATTTCATCATAATGGATATGGGGCCATCTTTGATGGATCCCATTGGAGCTTATATTGAAGAAGGAATTTTTCCAGCAGAACAAACCGAGGCTAAAAAGTTAAAGTATAAAGTAGTAAAATATGTGCTGGATAAAGGGATACTTTACAGGAGAGGCTTGACAGCTAGCATGTATCACTATGTTTACCCAACAGAGGTTTAAGACTTGATGTAGGAAGTGTATGAAGGGTATTGCGGAGCTCATATAACGGGTATATCATTATTACAGAGCATTAATACTTAGGGATATTACTGACTAACTATGAGAGAAGATTACACGGCCTTTGCCAGGAAATATGACAAGTGCCAAAGGTATTCCAGCATTCGTAGAAAAATAAATGGGTCAAAGCAGACTACTTCACCTTGGCCATTTGTTATATGGGGATAGACTTGGTTGGTCCACTGCCGACCACCCAAGGAAGATTTTAATTGGTCATAGCTATGGACTACTTCACCAAATGGGTCGAAGCAAAGCCAATTATAGACATTCCCTATGAGAAAGTTTACCAGTTTATCTAGAAAAACATTATTTGTACATATGGTCTGCCTTATGGTTTCATTACACATCATGGCACCTAGTTTGATAACGAGGAGTTTACTGCCTATTGTGCCCATTCACACATTCAAAAGTTTCATTTTGATCTAGGACATGCTAAAAGCAAAGGAAAATCGAAGTAACAAATAGTACTCTGCTCAATGGACTGAAGAAAAGACTTGACGATGCCAAGGGGAACTGGATCAATGAACTACAATCCATTTTATGGGCGTACTGAACAACCCCGAGGACTGCTATATGAGAATCCCCATGCATGTTGACATTTGGAACTGAAGTAGTGATAGCAGTGGAATTGGGTTTGCCCACTCATAGAATGTTAAACTAAATACACTCCATTTTATAGGCATAGTGAACAACTCCGAGAACTGCTACAAGAGAATCCCCATACATATTGGCATTTGGAACTGAAGCAGTGATACTAGTGAAACTGGGTCTTCCCAATCATAGAGTGTTAAACTTTAATTCTCCTGTTAGTGATTTGATGTGAAGATTAGATTTGGATATGCTGGAGGAAGTACATGAATATGCAACATTGAGAAATGTTGCTTATCAGAAGAGGACAACACGCTTTAATAACAAAAGGATGAAGTTGACCAACTTGAAAGAAGGAGATTATGTTCTCAAGAACATAATTCAAAAGAACAAAAAACTTGAAGCCAATTGTCATGGGCCATACCGTATTTCAGCAGTTGCTCGACCAGGTACCTATCGAATTGAAACTTTGGAAGGGAAAGAGTTCAAAAGTCCTTGGCATGTTGAACATGTTAAAAGGTACTACAAGTAATGTAATGAAACAAATTTTAATTATGACATTTTTGTATAAATAAAATGATGATTTCCTCCATTTTTCAATTTTTTGGGAGTATTACTGATATGCATGACATATTTGACTATAAACACGATGCACTTTCTTCAAAAGTTGTTATACTTTGTCAGAAACACTTCAAAAGTTATTCAAAAATAATGGTCCATTGAAACAACAACCACATAGTTGGTTGGAGCTCAGAACAACACCCACATACTTGATTGACTGGTAATGTTCAAAAGTTGACCGACACAAGGAAAGTTGATCGGCAGCCACAAGTAAAAGTTCATCTGCAGTAAACAAAAACCCAAGTAAGACAATATCTCAAGTCCTTAAGAAACATGGTCAACGCACTTAAGGGTAAAACAATAGATTTTATCCAACTAGGCAAAATGAAGGAAGAACATTGTGAAGATTCCAAAAAAGGAATGTAGACACATCTTCCACATACGCCTGGTTATCGCTAGTAACTAATCAAAAACCTAAAAATTTAGGTCTATTAGTAGAAAGTGGAAATACATGGGTAACTAATATCAAACTTAGATTTTAATCTAAGTATACTGCTAGAACCGATAATGATAATCTCATTGGTAATTGGTACTAAACTTGGGTAAACGTCTAAGTGTATCAATCGAACTAATGAAGCAAATAAGCCATTTCACAACCAAATATTGACAAGATAAGTTAATCAAATGCTTCATTCATTTAATTCACCATTACATGATATCATTTGCAACTGAATTACAGAAACAAAACTACTATAAGGGATGCTTACCCTATATTTTAGAGGAGCTAAGCACTAGTTCCATGCCTGCTGGAGGGTCATCTAATGTGTAAGGGGAGTTGATAAAATTGAAATCTTGAAGCATCCTTATATTACTACTGCTCGGGGTTTTTTGCAGATGAGGATGATGAACTATCTCTAACTCATCATGAAGGCCATAATCTCCAAAAATATTTTGAAATCAAGAATTGGGGAATAGTATTAAGAGTTGTCCAACTAATGTCAAATTTGAAAGGAGGATATTGAAAATCTTATAAAGTAGGATCATACAAGTTCCAAAGATTATTGTTCAGCTCCACCTTCATAACTATCAAGTAGTTGGTCTAGCCCCACTTGTAACCTTCATGTTGGGCTTGCTTAAATTTTTCACCAAAATGACCAAGGGCCTCGTTATATCCCTCCATCCAGAATTCGATAAGTTGTTTATGAAATTGTAAAGTCAATCTTTCAACATAATGATGAAATTTCTCCAATACTCCATCTTTAGCTTGAAATTTAGAAGACTGAGTAGAAAGTTGCTCAACTTGAGGCTGGAATTTCTTGGGCATATCATCAATGCCCAAATTCTTTATTTTTAATTGTCCAGCCTGGTTAGTAAGTGTTTTCTGGGACCTAGCCTTATCTATAGTAGCTCGTCCAAGTTTAATTTTTGCTCAGGAGGAAGAGGAAGGCTTAGTTTTCTTCAATGCCTCCATTTCTTCCCTTAGTCTAGCATTTTTAGTCTCCAAGAAGGAAACCCCATAATCAACAGCAGCAGTAGTAATATAATAAGCCTTCAATGAGTTCAATTCATCACTCAAATTGTTATTCTCCTCTTCCACTAGCTTTGTGATGGCCCTAGCCTCCTCTATTTCACGATTAAGCAGAAATTCATGCCACCTAAAGAAAAATGCATTTTTTTCTAACTTCTGCTTAAAACCCCAACCATCACTCAGAGCTTTGTACTTCTGTTCATAGTCGGCATATAAAAGAGCTCTAGTATCCTTGTGATATTCTTGAAGCTCTTATATCATTTCAAAATATGTAACATTATTGGCCACTCCCCGATCAAGTGGACACTTCAAGTATAGATAAGCTTCTTTAGCCTGATCTAAGATATCAGCCCCGAGAAATTTGGATAGGTATTCCTCGGATAAAGTTATATGACCAGCCTTAAAGAGATAATTACATTTTCTGAGTAGCTCAAAGTCAATGGAGGAGAATTGATCTAGTTTAGCCATGAACTATAAAAATAGTAAAAAGGTCTCCAATCAACAACAGAACATAGAATTTGTAACAGAGGAAGACGAGTGCGAAGAAATATCCATTTTCATTGATAAAAATCAAATTACAAATACATTGACATGAAGGGAAAGTAAAAATAAAGACAAAAACAAAAGCTATTTGCTAAGAAATTTTACACCTTCTTTCTATCAGAAGTAGCCCCATCTTGGGAAGGGGTAGAGATAAATGGAGTGACTTTCTCAAAAGAAGGTGAGAGTGAAGACTCAACTAATGTTGCTTGTTGTTGGTTGGTAGAGTCCAAGATAATTATGGAATCCTCTGATCCTCCATCATCCTCAATCTCCTCATCCAAGTTGGGGGTAGAACTAGGATCATGACCGAAGAACAACTCAGAGTCCTGGGGTGTGCCAACCTCTATGAGTTCTACCGATCAACCATCCTTTAAGAATTTCTTCTTTACATATTCAATTTAAGAAAAGCAAGCATTGATATCCAACTCCCAATCTTTATTTTATGCACACTCCTTGGCCTTCAATCTCTTAGCCTCCTCAGTGGCCAAATTTTTGTGTAGCTCGATAACCTGCCCGTGAGCAACTGCAGACTCATTCTCAGTAGTCTTTATTTTTGTGTCCCATTTCTTCTACTCATTTGTCAGTGCTGGTTGGGACTCATACAAAGATTTCTTCAGGCATTTAAATGTCCCTTCGACTTCTTTTAAAGATGAACGGAGGACGTCATACTTTTCCAACATCTGGTTGAAATTAACCAAGAACTATAAGAAGGAATGAGAGCAAGTCAGTAGAAGAATTACCAATCATATGAATAAAAGAGAGGAAATAGCAAATTTTACCAAAGCAAAGATTTGAGTATCCTTTTCAAATATTTTAGAGTGGGGCATTGCAAAAGAAGCACCCCTATGGTCCTGAAGAGTACGAGATTTAATTAATTCCCTGGCCAAAACAGGGCCAATAGCCACTGGAGAGCCAACATCAGAGAAATCGACCATGTCTTATTGGTCGGCACCAGAAGTAGTTTTTTTAGCTAGCCTGGAAGGAAACCCATTTTTCAAACGCTTGAACTGGGCTTCATCATTCTTCTTATTTGGGGGCTTCTTCCTAACCTCATCCTTATTTCTAGCCCCACCAATAGTAGATTTTGTGGAGTTAACAGTGGTAATATATCCCATAATGTTAGGGAACTTTCTCTTCACCATGACAGTGGCAAGAGATAAATCTGGGTCAATTGAAGATGAGGGGACTGTAGCAGCTTCACCACTGCTAGATACAGTGGCAGAAGAAGTGGATATTGGGTCATGATCAAGCTCAATCGCCAAGGAGGGAGCAACAAACGTTGGGCGAGAAACAAAGGAAGTGATGGAGTTTTCATACTCCAACAGATATGATGCCGACCTAATGTGTTCCTCTCCAATTTTTAGGTCAATACCCGAAAGAAATTTCAGCTCGATAAGATTGATATCTTTTTCTTTGGGACACTTTCTCTTGTGATCAACTGCAATCAAGAGAAAACAGATATAGTTAGTATTATAACCAATGAAATTATCAAGAAAAGCTATAAAATAGTGTTGCAACCTATCCCATTGCCATAGTAAGGTCATCTGGTCCCCTAGTATACTACATCCCCTATCATGGGTGCATACTGCAAATTTTTACTCCATAATCAAATAGTCTCTGTTGGAGTCTGGGAGATTAACTACTAAAGCTCTATTTACATCCCTAGTTTTTAAATAGTAAGTGTTATCATTGGTGAACCATTTATAGCAAAACATAATTTCTAGGATGCCTATATAGGTCCCATGGAGCTGATTCAATCTATAAACCCCATTTATAACTCCCCAAGTGTTGGAGGGCTATTCTAGCTAGTAGAATATCAAAATATTGACAAAACTCAAGACAAATGGGGTTTGGGGGAAAATAAAAACCCACATTCAACAATGAAAAGAGAAGGGAACCAATGTCCCCCTCAGATAAAGAAAAAATATCTACAGGCGAATTGGGCTGCTCCAAATCCACCCACGAAGGAATATTCCATTCGTTCCTAAATTCATCTAGAGAAACTACTGAATATTTTAGGATTGAAGATGAATAAAAGGAGAAATGGAAAGGATTCTTACAAAGACTTAAGGATTCAGCCAAACCTAAAGGACATAAAGAACGATCGCACAAAAAGCTCAAGAGATATCAGCAAAAAACCAGAAAGTTTGAGGTAGATGACAATCAAGATTTTACCGCCTCTATAGATTGCCTCGAAAATCGACAAAAGTAACAATTAAAGAGAAAACGAAGATTAAAAATTTGGCGGCTAAGCTAAAAAAATATGTATTTTCCCCAAAAATGATTCATTATAGTTACGGGTAATTGCAAAAAATCCATGTGTTATACGTTATCAACCAAGTGTGAAATTAAATACCCGTTCATCAATCCTTTATTAAATTAATTCAGAATATCCAGTTGGTCCATAATATGAATCACTATCGAAAACATTATTATTAACACTAACCACCTAATATTTAAAAAGGTTGATGCCAAAACTTTATCTTTTAATTAACATGAAAATAAATTAACCAATTATTAATCAAATTAACCAATAACTAATCATACACCATTCAAATGCATCTCATATGAAATAAAATGAATAAGGTAATAAATGATACTGGTGTAAACCTTCCAGCCTAAATCCCAAATACAATAATCCATCAAAATACCAACAAATGAGAGGGGTGATTAAATAAATTGACAAATATCTAACTATCTAAAAAGTAAAAAGGAGCGACATGCCATAACTGAAATAGCTAACTGGAAATGGAGGAATGTGAATCATAGAAAGCATCTACTGCCAAGTCCTATAATTTCTACAACTGCTATGACTCGTCAAATAAATGAAACTCCTATCCCTGGTGTCCCTGTGGATGGGCACCTAAAATGATTTGACAAAAGAAAAGATATTTGAAATAAACGGGTCAGAACCCGTGTTAAAAATAGTTTCAAAATTAGCAAGTGCTTAAATGAAAACAATAGCACATATTGTGTACATGTTAGATCCATGTACTCTCACTTGATATGCTCACCACTCATCTAATGTTCACACCTAACGCGCATATTTACTCCATCCTAGTTATGCTACCCCGACTAACTAGTCTGAAGATAACTATTATCACACCAATAATTTCGTGCATTTACCCGTATCACCCGTATCCCATATTACCACATGTTTAAGGATAGTTATTCATATACGTAACTATTATTCTCATACGTATTCTTTTTCTCCCTAAGAACATTTTAAGTATCATTATTTCCATATCTACTAATTACACACAGTAGAATAGATCACAAGTATACATATATTTATCACACTATACATATATATATACTAATACGGAACCCCTGGGTTAGTACCCCTTGGTGCAATGCATACTTTGCTATTATGTCCCCGTGCATCGCTCACAACATAGAGGACTATAGGCTCAATCTCTCGTGAATCATCAAAACAAACACACATATTGGAGGCGAACATAGTTCTAAGCCCATGATGTACTCACATACCTACACACCCATCTGACCGTCAACACTATCGTTCTCACTGATATCATGTACTAAGGTTCTATGTTCTAGTGATATGAATCAAAACCCCCCCGAAGGCTCCTCAAGATATGATCGTCCACAATGCGCATCCTCCACCCGATAACAAGTAGCGTAGGTATGTTATACACATAATAATTCATAAAATAAGCACATACACATAACCTAAAATAATCATTAGGTATTCACGAAACCCAAGTCCCTAAATTCATATGTAGTATTACTACCCCTAATACTCACATTAATATATCTGCGCGATTTATCTATGTCGTTACATACTCTGTAAGGCCCTCTTATTCTAGTATATACCCTTAGTAGTTGCAGAATACTCTCACTAATAGACTATGTATTTAAGTCACTCAAGGGTAGCGTAGGTCATTTCCTCTCATGTATATTAACATCCAAAGATTTTAACTCGACTGGGTAACAATTAAAAATTCTGAAATCTCGTTAGAAATTGGGCTATTTTCGTTCGGACTAACTAGGGCTCTGAATTCTTGTTAGAATCTCGTTCGAACGAGGTCGTTCAAATGAAATACTCCACTTTAAACAAACTACTCTCTGAATTATCGTTGGATTTATCGTTGGAATTCTCGTTCGAACGAGAAAACCGAACTTCATCCCGAACCTCTAAAATCTTTCCAACTTTTTCATCACCCAAAACACATCAAACTCAACGATTCTAAATCATAAATACTAGTAATTTAATGCTTTCTAACAACTTTTTAAAATCAAATCTCTATAATCACATCAAAATTTCAAATAAATCCCTTAAATCTTTAAAAAGCCCTAGATTCACATGAACACTATTTATGACCAACCAAATACAGATGAAATTTCATGAATTCAACATGTATAACTTATATTTCTTATCCCCCAATGTATGATTATTCAACTACATGCAATACATATACCACAACCATCGATTAATACCCAATTTTAGTCCTAAATTTCATAATATCATGATTAAACCACCAACTAAATTAGCATGGACATTATATTCTCTAAAATTAAGTAATACAAATACTTTCCTTTATCACGAAGGTGTGAATTGTTGCTTGAAATTGGTATCCGCGTGATCCTCTCTTCCCCATCTACACTTTGATGGTATTTTTGACGAAAGAAGGTTGAGTTTGGCCTTGGAGCTCCTAGAAATCTCTTATCCTCCATCCTCTCAAACTCTCTATTGGGTTTGCCAGTTGATTACCCTAACTCACCCACGTACATGCAATTTTATTATCCTAATTTTCGTCCATAATTAAATCCCAAAATTTTAAAAGTATAAAATACCCCTCTGGGGTGTTAGGTTGGCCTAAAACTGTCCTGGACCCCAAACTAAACACCCGAGTATGATTATATGACTATATCGACCCTTCCTGACACATTGGCATACTCAAAATATCCATCCAAATAACCAAAAATAAAATTACCCTTTAATTCCTGATTTAAGTCCCGACACAACTCACACGCGCAACCCAACTCAATTTACTATAACTGTCATATTTTTCACTCACGACAACTTTAATATTTTCATAATCATATATTACTTTACTCACTAAGTAATATTTAACATAATTCTCACCAATAAATACTAACTCTCATAACGCTAATAATTATTTACTGAAATCTGGATTAATTATAAATAATTTCCCATTTAAATTAATTAACCCCATAATAAAATAAAATCTTTCAAAAATGCGGGATATTACATACTTCCCCCATAATAACGGAATTTCTTCCTGAAATTCGGAAAAACATAAAATAATGGTATACCTGGTAGGAACAACTATGGATACTTGTCGCGCATCTCATCCTCACGCTTCCACGTAGACTGCTCGACCTTATGATGCCTTCACTGAACACGTACTAGTGGAACTACCTTTGACCTTCATTTCCTCTCGCTATGGTTTCGGATAGAAATTATACCCTCCTTGTAGGAACTGTCGGGTTGTAGGTCAATATCCTCTAAAGCAATATGAGTATGGGACATGTCATCCCGAAGAGATCTCCTCAGTGAAGTAATATGAAACACGTCATGAATCCTATGAAAGTGCTCCGGTAACCCAAGTCTGTAAGCTACTAGTCCAATCCGTTCAATAATAGGGAATGACCCTAAGTACCTCGGCGCCGACTTTCCTTTCTTCCCAAATCTAATTACCCCCTTTCATAGGAGACAATCGTAATAACACTTGCTCCCCCACATTGAACTCTATAAAGGACCTCTTGGCATCAGCATAGCTCTTATATCTATCTTGAGCAACCCGAATACGGCTCCGACTCATCTCAATCCTGGCCGAGGTATCATGAATCACCTCTGACCCAAGTAGTTTGTTGTCCCCCACCTCTAGACAATATGCTGGAGAACGACAACACCTACCATACAATGCCTCGAATGGCGCCATGATAATAGTAAACTGGTAGGAGTTATTATAAGAAAACTCCACCCGTGAAAGGTACTTCTCCCAACCCTCGCCAAAATCAAGGATATACATCTGCAACCTCTAACATCTAATTTGTTCTCTCTGTCTTTCCATCTGACTGCGGGTGATAGGTCAAAGTCGAACGTAACTTTGTACACATGACCTCCTAAAATCTCTCCTAAAATCAGGACACAAAGATCTTGTCCCGGTCGGACACAATATTAAGGGTCACCCCATGGAGTATCACTATCTTGGCAATGAATATCTATGTGTAGTATAATTGGTCCGGACTGGCAGAAAGTGAGCTACATTTTTCAATCGATCCACAATCACCCATGTGGAATCGTGACCCCTTTGTGATCTCGGCAACCCTGTGATGAAATCCATGGAAATGCTCTTTTATTTCCCCATAGGGTTCCTACAGCCGTTAGAGGAAGCATAAGCTTACAGGAAGCATAAGTTTGGGTAGTGCTAGAACTGAGGCTTAAGCTTACAGGAAGCATAAGCTATATCCCTATCCTCCTGTTGTGTCCTAATTTTTCATCGTGTGACATTTTTAAATTAATTTTCTGAAAAAGATTTTATTAAATTTATAATTTTAACGAGAGTAAGATTATCGATTTAATATTATCTTGAAATATTTCACATTAATAAATTGAGAAAATAAAATAATTAAAAATGTAGTGTAATCCCATCTCTTGACCTTCTCACATTATTTCACACTAGGTTGCACGTTCTTTTTCATTATTTAGTCATTTTATAATTTTACCATTCATTAGCTAATTTTCCCTTGAAATTGCTTTTAAAAATAAAAAAAAAAAATTAAAATTGCAAGTTTTCACATTAATTGTTTAACCTTGGAAGTTGGATTGATAGCCGTACTTACCGCAATACGAGTTATTTTTAGACAAGTTTTGTAGGTACTCAAGGAAATTTTGGGAGTGGCTTTTGAAGATAACGACTATTACGCAAAAAGCTTATTATCAAATGGCGTCATTGCCGCTTTCTTGGCCTGGAAGCAATTGAAGACTTGTAATTTTTTTATTTTTTTTTATTTTGTGTTGTAGTTATTCCTTCTCCCTCCTCCTTAGACTGGTTGTATAGGATTTTTGAAGATTGTGTATTTATTTGGGGTTCATTTTGACACGATATTATTTTTGTAATAATTATTTTATAAAAATAAAAATAAAAAAAATGAGAAAAGGGAAACCAGACAAGGTAGAGAGAGGGCGTCCAAGGCAAGGATTTTAAAGCCTCTCTACTTTGGGTCGGTAGGACTCCCGGTCATGACTGAGATAGGCGAGATCTCCCCCCGATCGACTCAACTTGGTCTTCACCCCACGTGTGTAAAAACCATGGGAGGTACAATTTTTTTATTCCTCACGCCTCTCCTGCCAACGAGTTCATTTTTTGTGTGATTAAGTGCTCCATGTGCTTTTAATTTCTGCATCGCACTTAAATTGAATGGTTTGATGAATTAATTTGCCTAAGAACTGGACCCGATCATTGAAACGAGAAGGGATTTCATCACCCGACTCACTTGTTTATCCATTGTGTGCTACCCTAGCAGTCGTTAAATTAAAATCAATCAACTAGCCAGCCCAATAGGAACACATTTTTGCAACAGGCGATCACAAAGATAAATTTCGTGAATTTTCGTCACCCGCGGACTTAATAAAAATTTGACTACCCCTTTCACTAATTTTGAAGATAATAATTGGCTACGTGCTCGTTAGGATTTTTCTTGACTGGGTGTGTCCAATTCCATTCTTTAGGTAGTCAGTTTTAGTTAGTTCGATCACATCCAGAGTCCATTTTCTCACCTTTTTCGAAAAAGCCCAAAAATATTTTCCTTCTTTTTAAAAATATTTTCAAAAATCCCAAAAAGATTTTTTTTCTTTTGAACAATATCCAACAAAAAAAATATTCCTTTTGTCATGGCCGAAGAACTTCCTTTACGGGAATACTTTGACCATTTCCAAGTCTCTCGAATCTTGTTTGACGATAAGCCCGAATCGAACCTTCATTAATTAATGCATGGCTTTAAGTCTCAAACACCCACCATCGATACTCGTGAGTCATCCACGCATACATCTCCTACTCCACCGCCTCCGTTGACGATTATCAACCCATCCCCTGCTTCGCCGTGCACACACTTCTTTCTGGTGGACCATTTGTTTCACGAGTGTCCATTTATATTCTCTCCATCTGACCCCATCATAGAACATGTGCATCCATAAGATACTGTTTTGGAACTACCCTCGTAGTATTCACACGACCTATCCAATGACGAGGGGTATGTATACCCAAGCTATTCATGGCGTCCTGATCACCCTTCCATGCAATATGGATCCCAACACCATGTTGTGGATCCTTACGGTTTCCAACCATCATCATTTCCACCTTGTGCACCTTATACCTCTCAGTCACCTTACTTGCACCTTGTGCTAATCAACCTTTTGTCTCGCACGGAGATGCTTCTCCCGTGTATGAACAACTTGACCCCATTCCCCACACTTCATATGAGTATTCTCCACATCGTAGTGTTTCTGGCAAGTTGTGTCCACCTCAACCACCACCGCCACCCACTACCACTTCTCCACCACCTTTCACATTCTCTCTCGAAAGTCTCTTGCAAAAGTTCGCGCACACTCTTTACTCTCAAAATGAATCCCTTTAACAGCTTTAACACAAGTTTACTGCATTTGAGTGTGCGCACGAGTCGATTTTCACCCCAAGTCAACCCATTATTGACCCCTCGTGGGACGATGATGTGTCGTCTTGTGCCATGGATTTTGAGTGTGACCAACCCTATCATCCTGAGAATCTTGAAATTGAGATCACCCAGTGGTCCGAGACCCAAGTTGATAATTGTGTTGACTTATACACTGTCTGTGAGACTGATCCAACACCACCCTACCCTCTCGAACACACCATTTTAGTTCAACTTTCCCTTTCCACAACATCCATATTTATGCCCGAGTTTACACCTATCGAGCCAAACCTATGTGTTCTCGAGGAACAAATTCTTTATAGGTTAGCTCCGACTGCGAGTGCTACCCACTGTCATGAGATTGCAACCGAGGTGGTTTCTACATCTCTGGATATGGCTCCTATCCCACTATGCTTGACTCCCGTTGAGTCAGATATTAATGTTGATTCATATATCTTGGGTTTGGATGCCTCGTTAGATTTTTCCACCACTTCAGATGGTGACTTTTGGGTGGCTAAGATGATCACTCCCTCGTTCACATTCACACCTCCTCCTACGCATGCCCTTCAGGATCACTCTGAGCCTCATGAGGAGTGTGTATTCCCTACTCTTGAGTTAGATCATCTAACCCTACCCTTTCCCCCCCCCCCCTTTGTCCCACCCGATCCACCCACTGTCCTTTCCACCCCACCACTTGGTTTGGACCTTGTTATTGCACCTCACCTATTCACATCTACGCATTTATGTCCTCACCCACATCCATCCTCCACCCTTATGCGCCATGATCCCATTTGTGCACTTTTCACCTCACCCACCATCCATGTGAGTATGTGTTCTATTCTTATCTTTCGTGACACCGAGCTTGTTACTTTATGCACACCACTCCCTTGTGGTTTTGATGTTTTCCATCTACCGCTCCCTGTCGTGTCACGGCGTGACTGTTACCATCGTCCATTATTAAACAATCGTGCACTTTCTCTGAGGCCCACCCATTCTCTATTGCCAAACCATTTTGCCTCCCCCACTAATTAGAGCACCACTCTTATAGGGCCCTTGTTGCCCTCACCTTTACGCTCAATAAGGCCCATGAACGGTGCCTATTCATCCTCACCCTAGCCCATCTTCATCCATGTACCCTCCTACCCACCCGCCCATGGTCCACCGATGCTTTGCATCGAGTGATGCACTTCGCTATACAAGTGCACTGACCTCTTCTTTAGCCTTTATCCAGCAAGACTGATGCTTCAGTCTTGTTTGGGGGTGATTCTGATCACCCAATTTTCTTGCCACCTCGTGCTTTCATAGCTCTTATCTTTAGGGTGAGATTGGTTTGGTCTGGTTGAAGACATTAAACTTAGCGCTACCGGGTGGCAGCCCGTCGTTCTTTGTTTCTGAGTATGAGTCTTATCCTATTTGGGGGTGGTGTTTCACACCACCCAATGCTTTCCCTATTCTTTATAGATTTGTACATATTTTTGTATCGCATTTGTTCTTCAGGTTCTATCTCTACTCCACCATGCGGTACATTTTCATTTGTGGTTCATTATGGTAATGTCTTTCCTCCCTTGTGCTTTTATTTTTATATATGGTTTTAAACATCGAGGACGATGTTTTCTTTTGTTTGGGGGTGGGAAATTTATAAAAGTTGTACCAATTCTGAAAATTTTTCAGAAACAAGTAATTTTAAACTTTTTTTGCAGTTAAAAATAAATTTTTATGATATGATTTGTCTATCATCCCTTTTTTAGATATCTCGGAATACCTATGTTTGACCCAAAAATTACGCTTTTAACCATAAATTAATTAATACCTTTTAAAACGTATTTGCACTATGAATTCCTAAACTCGATACTTTTACATTATCACGATTACAATCAAAAGTTGAAGAGTAATTATATTCTCAAGAGATCCTTAAAAGATCACTAGTGGCGACTTAAATCCGTGAGATTTGAGTTTTTCACCTTTTTTAGGGTTTTTACGTATCTCCGAGTCACGAGTTGATTCAACTTTCGTTGGATACTACACTTAGTCGTTGCATGATCTCATTAATTTTTTTTTTCAAAATTGGCTTAATCACTGAGAATGACATTACTTTCGAGTTGTAAGAAACATGTGTCTTGTAGTTTGTCCCGAGCACTAAACCGATTTTTCCATACATTCATCTCTTCCCAAATACCATCCATCATTGCCATAATTTTTTTTTTGAAAAAGAGTGTTTGAAATTATCAATGTAAATTTTCTTCATTTTCGTTATGAAAAAAAATGCATCGCAATAAAAAAAAAAGTAGAAAAAAAAGAAAAAGAAAGCATGCGATCAAAAATTCAAAAAATGAAGACATTAGTTATTCTTGTGTCACACTCTTCTCAAAACATTTCCATCATATCGTTCATCTTCTTCACTTTTCCTTCATGCCTTACATAAACCCCATTTTCACCCTTGAAAAAGTGTTCGGGCAAACGAGAAGATTATATGGTGAATAGCTCGACATTCTAGACATAGTTGTTAGCATTCCTTCAAGAGATTAGATTTTTTTCATGTATTCGTCCTTTCTTATAAATGTGTGAGACGTTTGAACTTGTTTACATTTACTCACACCCTCACACACTAGAGAGATACACTTACCCAATTCTCAGAGAATTTGATTCAAAGAGATATATCTAGTGAGAATTGAGGTCAAAGAGTTGATCCTATATAGGTGATCTAAGAATTACTCTAATGACACTTAAGACTGTTTCACATTAACACATGCTGAGTTTTAGAAAGGATTACACTTTTTGGTATTAAGTAATTTCATATCTTATTTTGAAAGTTGAATATGGTGTTCCTTGACCTCCTTTTAAGTTGGGTTGTATAGCGTTTCATTATCTACTCTGATACTGCATTTAAATAAGTTTTTGAATTTTGTGGGTACATTCACTGCAAACCCTCACGATACACCACTCGTTCAGTAGGGCAACCTACAGGTTTAACGGCTTGTTGCACATGCTAAGTGCAATCTCCATTGCCTCCGAAAGTGGCACACTTTTGGTTACTTATCTCAGTTTTCTCTTTATTTTTGCTCGAGAACTAGCAACGTTCTGTTTGGGGGTGGTGTGATAAGCACCCAAAAGTGTCTATTTTATTCCCCAAATAGATACATTTTAGTCACTCATTTTAATTAAAATTGGCCGTATGTTCGTATTTATCTATATTACAGGTCAATCAATAGTCACAGTGTTAAATGATGCTAAATCCAATCAATTGCGACAAAGAAGCGGGTAAAAGCGTTCAATGAAGAAATCAAAAGAGACCGTGAAGTCAGAGTCCCATTGAGCTTGCCCAGAAGAGTTTCGATGCTCCGAACTTGTCCCGTAACCTTAACCTACCTAGACAAAGCCCAGTCCATAGACCGAGCCCGTTATGTGTTGAGTTTGTACCTTTTTAGATTTTCTTAGATTTTTATTTTGAGTCATTTTATTTTTAGGATTTATTGTAGATTTATTTAGGATTTTTAGAATTTATTTGGATATCTTATTTTTATTAGTGTATTTTTAGTTTCATTTCTTGATTTTTTATTTGTTTTTAGTTTTTATTTTATTCTATTTTATTAGGATTAGTTTATAGGATTTTATTTATTTTTTTTAGATTTTACATTTCTAGGATTTTAGTTTTTAGTTTGATAGATTTTTATTTTTATTTCTCTTTAATTTCATTTTTTTATTTAAGTCTTTATTTTATTTTTAGAGTAGTATTTTTATTTTAGTTAGTTTTATATATATATATTTTTAGTTGTGTTAATTTTAGGGGTACAAATTAAACACACACTAAATAACCCCAAACTTAAGCACACCCATATATCCTACACCCATACACTCATATACACACTAATATAACCCTCACCCTCACCAAACTTCCATACACCCTCTCACACACTACCCCCTCCATCACTATTCATCATCATCCCCATTCACCTACAACTTTCTCTCTCCTCCACCATTAATAAGCAACTTCATTACCAACCACCACTCTAACACGTGACCAACCGAGACCAACTCAACTCCAATCTTATCTCCCATTTTAACCCATCGGTGTCAACACCACTAGAATTGCCACAACCGGCGACCTGCTCCACTAGAGAAACCGAACCCGCCAGCAGCCTTTCCATACTCACCTGCTGCGAGCCCGCGGACCTATACCATTTCCAAACCAAACCCGAAAAAAAACTGACTTCGAAACTCGATCCCCATCCAGCCCGTCGCTAGATCCGGAACCTCAAGCCAAACCTCAACTATCCTTACCCATTTCCCATTTGTGACCCAAGCTAAAACGATTTCTTTCATCTTCCAACACCCCAATCCCTTTAAAATAAGAACCAAATTCAAGCCAAATGAAATCCCAAAAAAATCTCACCATTCAAAAATAGAAATCGTGGCTTATAAAAAAAGGTATCAACTCATTAAAAAAAAAAGAACTCTCAACACAGCAACAGAGGGAGAGACACGTAGAGAGAGACACAGAGTGTATATTATGTACAGTTTAGGGTCATGAAAAAATTCAAGAAAATTAAAAAAAATTAGTTTAGTTTTAGAATAATTTTTAGGTTTAGTTTCGAGTCTTCTTTTTGTAATCAAGTGTTGAAAATTGTGAAGAAGTTGGACGCATGTCAAGGGGCATTGGAAGCTAAATTTGTGGAAAAAGATTACGTATTATATTTCTACATTGTCTTTTCAATTTATTTCCTTCTTGACATATTATTTATTGTTCTTTTTGCACACATAAGAATGTTTGGCTAAACACCCCGTTCAAGGGGTGGGATGCACTGCGAATGATGTTAATTTAATTAATTAGTTTCATTAATTTATATTTCTAGGTAAATTAATTTGAACTATTATCAATTGATTTATGTAACGAGAGTTAGTAAATTAATTGAACAAATTAATGTTTAAATTTAGGATCAAACTAGAGATAGGTTTTTTCGATATTTAAATATTAATTCGGTGTTAAAAATTGAGGATTGATATTATTTTCGTTAAATTGATCCTAGCGTGTAATTTTCTGAAAATAGCGTAGTCCTAATTTTTCATAGTGTGACATTTTCAAATTAATTTCCTGAAAAAGATTTTATTAAATTTATAATTTTAACGAGTGTTTGATTATCGATTTAATATTATCTCGAAATATTTCACATTAATAAATTGAGAAATTAAAATAATTAAAAATGCAGTGTAATCCCATCTCTTGACCTTATCACATTATTTCACACTCGTTTGCACATTCTTTTTCATTATTTAGTCATTTTATAATTTTAGCATTCATTAGTTAATTTTCCCTTGAAATTGTTTTAAAAATAAAAAAAATAAAAACAGATTTTAATAAAAAAAATTGAAATTGAAAGTTTTCACATTAATTGTTTCACCTTGGAAGTTGGATTGATACTCGTACTTAGTGCAATACGAGTTATGTTTAGACAAGTTTTGTAGGTACTCAAGAAAATTTTGAGAGTGATTTTTGAAGACAACGGCCATATGAAAAAAAACTATTTATCATGATGATTAAATATTAATCGAGAGACAGAGACTGATTAATATTATATTATGAGATTTACTATGTGTGGAATAGTAAATATTGATAGTAAATCTCATATACATCATAGCGAATGATATGGGCGTATTTGTTATTGTCTCACCACGAGTCGCATGTAGACTATTTTGAGGTGAGATATGAGAAATATATTTTAGTGACTCAAATGATAATTTAGAGGTCGCGGATGAGTACGTAAGGGTTAAAATAGTCAAAATGATATACCCGGGGGTACTAGTCGGGTACCGGGTCATTTTTGGTCTAAACCGGGACCATACGAGGGTGTTTTAGTCTTTTGGCATATGCGAGTGAGGAGACCTATGAATTTACAAACTCTAAATTAGATTATAAGAGTTGGAGGCTAGGGCTAGAGGAGATAAAAACACACAAAAGCCATTAAAGAGAAGAGAGAAACAATTCTCAAAGCCTAAGGAAGAATTGGTGAAGGATTCAAAGGGTTCTTACACCACAAACTAGTTGGGAAGGAAGATTGGCGGAGAAAGACGATCAATCACCAATAACAATCACGAAATCAGATCATCTATGAATAAGGAAAGTGGTATTTGCAAATTAAATTGAGTTATAATATCCATATGTAGGATTTATGAATAATATGATTTGATGAATATTCTTGGAGAAAGAGAATTGAATAAAATGCGTCATGGTTAGGGATTTTCATGTAGAATGATTTAGACCTGTAGAGGATTTGAAATCATAGAAGACTTGATGACCAAAATGAATTTAATCTCGATTTGGGATTTAAAATATGGGAAGAACATATTTTTAGGGTTCTTGAATAATTAGAGGACTTGAATTATTCTGGACTAAATTGTGAAGCTTTATGATTTTTAAATCGTTCGAAATCCTCCTAGAGTATGTAAGAATGGGTTGGTATCAATGGTTGTAAGTTTTATAGATTATTATATGAGTTAGATAATTGAATATGGTGAAAAACACATGAAGAAGAAGAACTACGTCTGTCACTGCTTGATCGATTGATCAACCCTTGAATCTTGATCGATCGATGGAGTCAATTGATCGATACTCATGGTCGATCGATCGACCCAGGCTGATTTTGGGTTCTTTTGTTGGTTGAGTTGTATTCGATTATCGATGCTTGAGGGGAACTTTAGTGATGATTTTATACCTATGTAGGGACTTAGAGAGTACCGGGAGGTGTATAGTGGGGGTTCGTTATATTCATTGAGTGCAAGATTTAAAGAGATGGACCGACAAGGATAAACTGATCGAGTATTGCATCGAAAATTTGGGACTTGATTTACGGAGAGAGTAAACGTCATCCGAAGGAGTATACCGGTAGTTTAGAGATTGCTTAACTACTAAAATGAATGCAAGGGTAACTAGGGCCCTTAGAGTTGTGTGAATACTCAATTAAAATGCAATAGTGAGATAAATCGTAAATTAATAAGTACAGTGAATATCCGAGGTAAATATTACATACGAGTATGCTTATTAGGTTGTGTGTATACCTACTAAATTATACAATCACTTAGGTGGAGTGAATACCTAAAGTACATTTGATTATACTAGGGTCGTGGTAGGATTCCGAACTAGCATGTGAAAATAATGTAATCTAAAGAATACGGTGAATATCGAGGATAAATATTACGTATGAGTATGATTATTAGGTTGTGTGTATACCTACTAAATTATATCGATACCTAAAGTACATTTGCCTATATTAGGGTCGAGGTAGGGTTTCGAACTAATATGCGAAAATAATGATTTGGGGTCGAGGTCATCTAAAAAGGAAACAAATTAGATCCCAATCGACACATGCCATATAGAATATCAGTCATCGTTAGGTCGGGTACGTACATGATTGAGACCTTAGAAGGGGTGCAGTTTAAGAATCCATGGAATATCGAGCACCTAAGGAAGTATTATCAATCATGTAATGTGGAGTATTTTCCTACTATGTAATTTCTACCAACAATAAATAAAAGTTCCATTCTTCTCCAAGAATGTTGTCACTTATATTTTTCTTTATTTTGCGGGTACGAGATATTTTCATACCATCGTCAATATGATTAACCAAAAAGACTGCATGTAGGACTTCGTCTACAGACTAGTCACGAACAAGAAGTTCAACTTCATGTATGATCTCGTCTTTGGGAAGATCTCAAACAAGAAGTCATACCAAGTATGGGGAATCTAGTACAGTCTAATGGACGACTAGATTCGACCATAACTAACACAATGATAAAGCCTAATAAACTTGGTCGACTAAGGTAACTAGTGCTGACACATGGACAGGACGACGAGATCTGTCCACACGATCAATAAGCTGGCACAAGTACTGGTAAAACCTAAGTCAGGACAACTCAGGTTCGTCAAAAAATGGTAGTTAGTAAGGGAGATCAATTTGCAAAAAAAACAACCACATGATCATAAGACTAAACTATTAGTAGGATTATTCCAAATATAAAAGTAGTTACCTGGAAAACAAGCAGCATGCTATAATAAGCCCATGAAACTAGAATTAACTTAATAAACGTTCATATCACTACGCCAAAAGGCGCCTTTAGTAACATTATTTTACCGTTACTAAAAATATTAGTAATGGAATTTTTTCGTTAGAAAAAAGGTGTGGGCACGAAATTAGTAACATACTTTACTATTACTAATAGTAACGATAAAATTTTGTTACTAATTCTGAATTTACCAACACTAATTTACCGTTACTAATTATGATTTAGTAACGGACTTTTGTGTTACTATTTTAACCTTATTACATCCTTTTTATAACACTTTTATCTTATTTTGTAATGGTAAAGGTCCGTTAGTAATATTAATACATATTTAAAAAAAAATAATTCAAGATCCAATATTCTGAATTTAAACAAATTCAATTATCCTTGCCACACTATTCAAATCCTAAGAACATATAAAAAAATAGTCTACATAAACAATAGCATTATAATTCAACATTTATATTTTATACAAACCTCCACTCATTATTTACAAAAGAAATTTTAACCAAACAAAAGAAACATTTTAATACAATCACCCTGAAAGTTACATTATTTTCATAAATGCATCAAATATAGCATCTTAATACAATTATCCCGAAATGAGATGTTTTTATATAATAACCAAGAAAATGAAATATAATAAAGAATTCCATTTTGTTGACTATCAACTTCCGTTCTATTATCATCGCCATCAACATCGCAACATGCAACGTTGGAAACTTGATGAGGATAAAAAAAATGACATTCTGCCAAATAAACTAAAATTATCAAAAGATCATAGCTAACATCTCAAACTATTTCACATGCTCAGATTAATTTCTCATCTAGAAAGAAGATCTACATTTTGAACTATATAAAAAAAGTTTGAGTGAATACAATGAAAATATGTATTCATATACTCCAATTTCTTTACTCTTGACCACCGAAAGTTTTGTGTAATATATTTTACATAGCTAATAAGTTCTTTAAAATTTTGTATACGCGTGTTATTAACGGGTCATAAAAAATAGTTGAAATATTTAATTTTTTTTATTCTAAATATGTAAAGTTTACTTATACGAAACCCTTATAGGAACGTATAATCCATATTTACAATTGGAGTATCGATATAAAATGAACTAATCTGCACTTTTTAATGTTGCATCCCAAATACGAAAACTATACCATAATAGTTAGACTACTATAATTAATGATCCCATGTAAATCAAACTCATAACAACTAATCTCTATAATTTTTAGAAAAACAAACACCATTGGATATCTCTCAAGTCTGCATAGGCAAAAACCAACAATGCCTAGCTTAAATTTTGTAGAGTATGAATAGAATGTCCCATTATACAATATAAGATGGTAGGTACCTTCAGTTGTTGTATTTGACATTTTAATTGGCTTCCTTCATTGATTGTCACAGAATACGCAATGACATGTCTCGTGACTCCACATGCATGACCAAGTGCTTGCTTTGAGGGGACAAAAACATAGGGCACATTTTGCCAAATACAAATATAACATTAAGTTAATTATGTATGTACTATGATTCTATAACTTTAAAGAATCCATAAACTTCACTACTAAATCAATAGGATTTAAGTTGGATGACACAACTCAAATGTTGAACGATATGAGAGAAGTTTAAAACACAAACTACTTTTAGTTAGGCTATATGATCCTTTATGGGATCTAAATTTGGCCAAAATTATAAAATACATATATTATTCCACACACCTTCATTGATTCGTGAGATCATTTAACAACTTTACTAAGTATTACAACATATCATCAGTCACTGAAACACCCTTTTCACAAAGTGTAGCCACTGTCCTCATTTACTTCGGGGGGATATATTTTAGTATTAAAACTTCCCTTAAAAAATTGTTAAAATGTATATTAATCAATTATCTTCTAACTTAATTTTATGAAAGATATTTGTAGTATAATAGACACCCTTCAGGATTTATCAGTGTGGGTGCTATAACAATCATATCACAAGATGTCTACACACACCAATAACTCTGCTTCACAAATTATATATGCTTATAGATAATAAACAAGGAAAATAATAGGGAGGGATACAAATATCATTCATCAATTTCCTAATAACCATTTGAAAGACAAACTAATTTATAACTCTACCAAGCATTATCCATGAATAGTAAATAATAATGTCTTTCACATTAAACAACACAACATATGTTTTTATGTATATTCATGTAATTGTATATATGTGTGCTTTGTGTGTCCATATATAGGATATTTCAGAATAATACCTTATCTTCAGCAAGGAAAGGTATATGGAGAAGGATCTCGAGTGGCTCAGTGTTATAGAATAACCTGGTTATCAGTCAATAATGAAAATGTTATAGAATAACCTGGTTATTAGTCAATAATGTTAGCAAGAAATATGATTTAATTAACTAACAAAAAAATGAAAATGTGTAATAAATGAGAAGTAAATCAAAATTTCCATAGAATAACATACAACTGCAATAGAAGGACTTGAATCTTCCCCGGGACAGGGGTGGGTAAGATCAGCACCAAAAATGATGGTCGGCCGATCACTGATTAGGGGTATGTGCCTTGACAAAACTCTCTCCACCTGTTCAGGACGGGAGCCAAGTGCAAGTTCATCAAATAGCACTCAAGGAACTTATCATAATTAGATTAACGAAAATCGAATTGATTTTCTTCTTTTTAAATGACTTATCATAATTAAATAACACTCAAGGAACTTAAGCAGTTCATTAAATATTATCTTCAAGAAGCCACTGGAAGTTGAAACAAATGAAATAGTGAATGAAAAGAAAATATAAAATTACTAAATTTTATATTCATTGTTATTTTGAACTCATAACATTCAATTAATGACTACAACTTTTCTAAATCAATGGTTAAATTCACAATTCATCAAACTTATGTAACGATTATTTTCCCATCCTTGATATCCGATTATGATCAACTATATTGAGAGGAGAAAACTTGAGGTGAAATGGTGTTTGGAATTTTACATTATGAGATAATAATCATGTTTGTAGGCTGGTTAATGCTATCATTGTGAGAAATGAATGGTGGGATATAATTTTTATAAATAGTATTCCACAATCTAAAAGGAAACGAAAAAGCTTTATGATGTGTCACATAATATTATATGCAAATAATTGCGCATACGCACACCCACACACACACGCATATGAGCAAAGCCATATATAGGATATGTTTTGTTACTTGTAGAGAACTGGCAATGCAGTTTCGATTCCGAATATCTCGTACAAATTGTTGCGTCGGTTGATACAAATGAAACATGTCCTGGTGTCTCCGTTGATTGTCTTGAGATCGTTTAATAGCTGCCATAAGATAATTAGACACAGGTGGCTCATCTATACTTTTAGTTGAGGGTAATCTATATAAATACATGCTAACAGAAAACTCAAGTGCTCGGAATTGTAATCTGGGTGAAAAGTCACAATTTTTTCCACATGTGCAAGCCTCACATAGAGTCGAATATGGTAAAGCTAATAAAGCTTATATTGCATGGAGAGACGTTGCTTACGCGTGGCTCCGGAAGTGTGTGATTGAAATGACGTCGTCTAGTGCACGCACCGTCTCTGCGGTTAACCATTGCCTAGTTGTGCTTACCGGAGTCGGTATCACTAGCTAGCATCTATTATGTAATATTTATATTATTCTAATTCTATATAGTATGTGATAAATAAAAAATCCAAGAGTGTAAACTCAATACAATAAAACACAGAGCCCAAATATCTGAGAGTAAATGATGAACCAAAAAAGTCTAAGATATAAGAAAACTCCTGACCATGTAATCACATTAACAATCTTATTATTATTATTTTTTTGCATATTTACTAACCACGTATGTATTCCACCCTTGGACATGTACTATGACTTAAGAGGGAGAAAGGATGACTGGCACATAGGACTGGGGACCTTGTGAGTGGGGACTTGGCATATATGTTTCTCCTAGTAATGACCATCCAGGAAGTCCACCTACATAAGGTAGACTAGATGAATCATAACTTACCAATAAATGAGAAAGGTCTTTCCCCAAGTTCCATATATAATAACTTTAAAAGCACAAGATTCTCACATACAATTCAACCTAAGCGCAACAATAACTATAACATCTCTCATGCTCCACCATCACTTTAGATCAAAGAAATATAAATTACAAGTTCATGACAATCGAATATAACTAACTGTAACTCTCATTTAAGTCATATTAATCAATTATATGGTAAAATAATGAAAAAAAAACCCTTTAAGCTAAATATATACAGAGAATACCTTCCGGAGTTTATGTCAGTGATCTATCGGACTAGTATGAACAATTGAGTTACATGATTCAAATTATGCCTTGCAATTGCACCCAAGATATTCAGATGATCTACATAAAACTCAACTTCTTTATCACGTATGTATTCCTCCCTTCAAAAAAATTGACTGTAGTTAGAAAACGATGATAAAGAAGTTCACTGTTATGAACAAGGTTCCGCTAGTCTAGCTAACGGTCAACCAACTATTGTCCTAATAGTCCCATTTCAATATATACTTAGCATTTTGTTAAATGAAGAAAAGAAAAGAAAACAAAAAAATGATGGAAAAAAAGAATCAGATATGAAATGTGATTTTTAAAGGGTGCAATTATTGTTAGCAGAGGAGATTAATCTAGGGCTTCACTCGAAAGAGCAATATTAATGTAGTAAAATGGTAGTGTCGGCATCATCACTAAAGGAAAGAGCTTCATCAATTTAATGGAACATTGAAATAACTAAATAAGCAGTCTTCTGGTTGGAAACGTTCATGGCCCTTAATAAAACTCAACTTCATATCAATTAGTGGGGATGAAGTTAAATACAAACAAATAGAACACTAAGATCGGGATGACAACCGTTCCCACATGGCTTGGTCAGATAGATAAGTGATCATCTTAATCATAAACATTTGATAGAGGACTTTTGAAGCAGTTATATGTTTTAATTGTTAGTAATTTTGAAGCAGTTATAAAAGTTAAGACTTAAAATTAAACAAGCCCACTTCAGCAATTTGTAATAAACCAGCACATATTCTATCGTAGTTAGAATTTAAATTTAAATGAGAATATTTTAAACCCTGCATCCATGACCCTTCCATCATCACCACCCAAAAAACATAAATTTTATATAAAAACCAAAAAGAAAAATCCAAAAAATTGATCAGATCAAATACATAAATATATTATGTAAAAGAGGAATTGAGTTAAGGGAATAAAGCTGAGAATTAACGAAATGAGGGATAGAGAACATCTTAGGTATGAATTTTTCCTATCAACATTTCTGATAATTATATTTTTATAGCCTAACGAAACAAGATGCTCATGTTGATTGTAAGACATGATTACAACTAATCATCCAATTACATGAGATATCACATTGAAATCTAATTCAACACTCAAATTAAACATCAAAACATGTTTTCTCAAATTATACTACAACATGACAACTATAACAATGATAGTATAACACTTTAACTCTATAACATCTACATCTATCCACAAAACAAAACAAGATCATCTTAAAATAAATCAAACTCATAACATCACATTGAAATCTTAAAATAAAGCGCATATAAACATAATAACATTGAAATCTCAAAATAAAGTGCATACAAACCTCACCTCTACTTAAGCTCATGTAAGGTTTTTTTAGTGGTAAACCAACTTGTTGAGCCCTTTGATTTCGAAACTGAGGTTTTTTATTAAAGTGAACACAAATATGATTGATTTCAAATATCGATTGTGATAATTACTAGATTAAAAGCCGCAGTTTATGCCTTGGTCGGAGAGAGAATGAGATCTCAACGGAGGGGGTCAGATATGAGAGAGAGGGGAGGGGGGGGGGGGGGGGGGCTTCTGAGTTATGGGGGTTAGGAGGTAAGAGAGTTTTGCATGTGTGTGTGTGTTTTGAGTGGAGGTTTTGAGTTTTGAGGGATAATTTTTTCTAAAAAAAAGCATTCTTAAAATATTGAATGAATATTAGATTACTAATGGTAGTTTATTATGATAAATAGTAATGGTATAAGACTGTTAGTAATTAAAAAAATAGTCTCTTACTAAAATAGTGTTTTGGTGTAGTGTATGACCACATTTACTTATGTGAAATAACTTGAATATAGTGTGATCAAGTCAAGTGCATCAATGTTATCAAAAATATTATGATGAGCATAAAAATATAAAGAAAAATTATCATTGGAACAAGAAAGGAGTATGGATATGTTCATCATAAATTACAATATGATAGAGAAGATATCAAAGTTTCACAAAAAGATAGGGAAGTTTATGCCTCAGGAGCTTGTTCGGTCTCATCTTCTACCATCTGAATGTTTGCAGCAATAACAAGGTTAGGATTAGAGGTACTGCCATGGTATGCAGTGACCTCACCCTTCTGATCCCCAACATCTTCAACAGTGGCCTCCACTTCCATTGGCTCACGTTCAACAGCCAAAGCTTTGGCCTCATCATCATCACCTTCCTATGCTTGAACTGTCTCTACTATATCGAAAAAGTGCCTGATGACACTATTTTTTATCTCGTCATAGCCCTCCATAAAGATGGTCATTAATTTAATGTTATATTCACTCGAGCTCTTAAACTTCTTCATTCATTCCACTTCACTACTAGCAAGGGCATAGGCGACTCTCTTTAAATATTCAGTGACTCTTTTCAAGTCCTCCAACCCCTTGGTGATCACTTCCTCACAAGACTCCTCATCAGTCTGTGCTTGTTCCTTCATTTTATTTATTTACTCATGTGCCTAGCTCAGAGCACTTACATTGGCCACCATATATTCATCATTATCTTTTATCTCTAAGAAAACCATAACATGATCATCTTTAGCATCCTTTAATTTACCTAACAAGGTCTCATAGAGGCCAAGGGGATCATTATGCTCATCGTTCAGTTCATCATAAGAATTTTGGTATGAGGAACCTTGATCCTACATAATGGTGACACCCATAGTACCCAAAAATAAATAAGGCAACATATAATAAGGTACATTAGGGATATATATAAAGTACAAGAATTTAATAGCTAAAATTACCAACATCATGTTGTGTTGAGTCATAGTCCAAAGCTCGTCGTTGTTGAACTAACGAAGATGTTTGAAATCAGGGGCATAGCCATGATATCCTAGAACATTACTGTCGTTATCCTTGTAACAAAGTATGGAGTCCTTCTCACTCCTGAACTATTCCTTGGTAACTGAATGCTCAGGATCCCAGGTAAATGGATCCACTTCTCCGTAGGTGTTTGAAGACGTAACACCCCAGATTAGTCAACAACTAGGCACCCCAAGAATTTGGATTTTATGCCCTAGACCAGGTCCTCTATTGATTGGGATTAAATGGGGGAAGGGTATTCTCTACAGGTCTCTTCTGATGATAAACCAAACCATCCTTAGATGCAATGGCTAATAACTTCAGCATCAACTTTCCTCTTGACTACCTGGCCTCTATGTTAGCCCTCTTATCGTCTTTAATCCTCTTCTTCTCTTAAGCCTCATAAGTGGAAACAACCCTCTTTTTCTTCACCTCAGTATCTAATTTCCTCTTTCTGGAGATCTTCATTATTGTAGGATCAAGTACCACAGGGGCCAATTAATTCCCGAGTTCAGGCGAAGTGGAAGAAAAAACTACAAAGAAGGAGATATGATCACAACTCAGGAATTTGAATAAACCAAAGTTAAAGTTCTTAGCCAAGATGAACACAAGTTAAATGTTGTAACTTTTACAATCTCCTTTTCATCAAAGCCTTTGTGGACCTTTCCATGAGAAGATAAGTCAATTTTTTCATCTCTTTGAGGAACACCACCCGAAGGAACATAATAAATATATTTGATGAACTTTTGGATGGACAATAACTTTTCAAACTCTACGAGATTGGGATATTATTGGTTTTAACCAACTCCTTCAGAGCAGGAGGAAGTTTTGGATCCTTCTTGGCGGTAAAAAGATAATCATGAAACAAGTCAGTAGGCATAAATAAAAAATAGCATAATGAAATAAAATATTATATGTATACTAATATAGTGGCGAACCACCAATAACGAGGAATATTACATGACATATCCCTCTCGTCAGAACGAAATTCACAATTGCCTTTTATAAAGACAAATTGTTTTTATATCCATGATTTCTTATCTACACGACTTGCACCATCTTCTAGTCACATTTTTAACGCAAAAGAAATAGTTACCATGGGCTTTGGCATTGTCTTTTATGCCATATACCCATAAAAAATATCATCTTTCAGGTCAAATCCCGTATGACTTATCCTATACACCATGGACCTAAGTATGGACCTGTAAGAGTTTGGTGGAGATGATTAGGACCCATGCCATAACCCTTCAGAATAGACCTTATGATAGGGGTGAAGAGGAAGCCGCAATCCTACCAATAATGCCCAAACAGGGAAACTAATCTCATCGGTGTTAGGCCGATCATAGACCATTTGACCGCTGTTTGGCAGATGCATTAATATACTTGTTGGGATGTCATATATATCCTTCAAACCCTCCACTTCAACCTCCAAGATATCAAAGCTATGATTTATAACATCGGTAATGGATGGATCCCAGGCATTAGAGGCTTTAGATGTAACCTCATCAGGAAGGGGTACGACAAAAGTAAATATCGAGGACATTTAATTATTAGGGAATGGACGAGGAGGAAAAGGATCTAAATCAACTATGGACATAGATACGATATTGACTAACCTCTCCCCACTAAATAGATGATCCACCACTGTTGTGTTTGCAAGAGGGAAAACTCAGGTTCCATTATTAGGGGTTATGCTGTAGACCTTATAAATGAGGCAACTATGGGGGTGTACCTAGGATGTCTAGGATCGTATTCTAGTCGAATGACCTGGATGGCGTCGGGGAAACTCCTAGTAGTGATACTAGGACAAGTTTTCTCTAACTCAGATAAAATTTCAAACAATCGCTGAACGTGGGGTGGCTAGCTCATCAAGAAGAAAAAAGAGTAGGAATTTATGCGGTTTACCTAAGCTTGGGGGCTACTTAGACGCAGAAAGAAAATAAATTTTTTTAAGAAATCCTAACCATAGTCAATTCCCTAGGACAACCAACTCAATGGACATCTAAATATCAACACTCCTGTAATAAAATCCATAACACACTAAACACTAAGTCATCCACAACATGATCAAGAGGGAAAAAATATCAAGAAAAGTGGGTTCCCTCTAAAAAAACCCTAAAATTGTAAAAACGGAGGGGAAAATGTACCTGTAAATCCCTAGAGAGTTTCAAAGAATCAAACACCAAAAGAAAGCGATGGTAATAAGCTTAGATAATCAATAACTATGGAAGAAATGAAGGGTTGAAGGAGAAGAGTTTATGGAAGGAAGAAATTTTCTCTTTAAAAAACAAGTAAGAAGGTGAACGATTGGGCTGATGCATGATGTCGCTTTTGATCATGATGCATGATGTCATTCTTAGAAAAGTGGATAAACGCTGTCAGCTTAAATATAGGTTCACTTCCCCATGAATTTGTGTGAGTACTCTAAGCATGAAAACCTAGATGTCAACATGTGTTAAATCAAACTTTAGAGTGAAAAAAATTTCTTCAAGTCAAATTGTTCGGCGCGCTCCAAGAATATTCGATGACAACTAGACTCTTCAAAGATGATTACTAAATAACACTTTATCCATTCCTTTGACCTAACAACTACTTAACATATTGACTAGTTCGCATATCCTACTATAAGCTCCAATTATGAATGATGTCTTGGGGGATTGTTTTATTCAAAAAATATGGGATAACTTAGGGGCCTATAAGGAGGTGATATGTGTCCTCATTAAGGGCCAAAGGAAAGGTCGGTTGATATAAAATATTCTCGACCATGAACAAAGAGATCGTCTCAGGTAAGAATATTCTTGAATCATTAGTGTAACAGACTGTCTATTTATACGGTGTTATTTAACGGTATTACTGAATCCAACTAACGCCATCCTTGATCCATTCATATCATGTGAAAGGGTGCCAAAAGTCATGTTTATCCCACTTGCACACGTAAGGAAGTTACACAATATCCCACCTTTATCGTGCTATAATAAACTCATCATTATCTATTCCCAAGAATATAAAAGGTATGACTACCTGACCTATAAAGGCACTCCACATATCCCGCTACATTCTCTCTCCAATAACTACCTATAAATAGAACTCAATACCATAGAATAAGAGATTCAAAATTATTCTACATAACGGCCATAGCCTAAACCCTAGGGAGAGAACTCATAGAACTTGTAATCATTCATGGCAATTTTCCATTGAAAATATATACAATCAACACTGCACCTATGGACGTAGGCACCACCATGGGTCGAACCACATTTACTTCTTATCTCCTTAATTATCTCTCATCCCTTTCCATTCCTCCCGAATTAGCTAATTGATAGCTATAATTTCTTTATTTGTTACTATTTATTATTGGAATTTCCCACATAAGACCCCTAAATCTAAATACCAATTTTAGATGATTACTCTCTCTCTCTCTCTCTCTCTCTCTCTATATATATATATATATATATATATATATATATATATATATATATTGTAATTCAATTTTACCATTGTCTTGTTAATAAGGCTTCTTACAACCTTTTAAACATTCATATATTGTAAAAATATAATATTAATATTTAAGAATAAAAAAATAGTATGGTTAAGTCATCCATAGTAAATTAAGGATCCACGATGTGTATCCACTATGAATTAGCACAATGGCCATCCACAATGAAATCGTTCGAACGACTAACTGTGTTGACAATTTCGTCATTCCCATTGACAGTGCCAAAGAGTTGATTTAAAAAATTCAATAACAATAATAAATGATTAATAAAATAATTATCCCATAACAAGAGTATACTTTTATGTATTTTTCCCATTAATGACCTATGCCTATGGTGGGAATTATTCCCAGTCTTCCCAATAATATCTTGAATATCTTACAATGGAAAACTTCCGAGGGGTAGATCTTGTGACCCTTTTACAAGGAGATATTTATATAAGCCATCTACAATAATGGAATCCGTGGAGTCATACCATTACTTTAATGATTTTCTACCCAATTACTAAATGTCGATATATATGCTGAAAAAGTCCATATGTATTTGTTCTATGAGACTAATATTAGGTACAATAGTCGTTGGACTTAGAAGGTCCTTGTCTTCAATATAGTTTGCTGATGATTGTTCCATTTAGGATCGAGGGATGTTTCCCCACATGAAATCCTTTTACCTTGTGGAAAATACATCTACCCTGGTGTGAAACATCCAAAATCCCTCTAAGGTCAACCACGACCTCACCTAAAAATGCCCAGAAGTCACACCCCCTACACAACTTTCAATAGGGTCCTCACACTCATCGAGAATTACCAATGGCCTATAGTAAACCATACGATCCAATAAAACTCCCCTATCAACCATCCTAAATTTTAAATATTTCATTGAAATTCGTTGACGAAACTTGAGTAACCTCCCTCGGTTCAACCCTATTTTGGAACCCATTAATGATCTATGAGAGACATCCTTTATCCCAACTGTGTGTCTTATACCACCAACGGTCCCTAAGATCTTGTCCTCGATTTGAATTTGGGTAAAAAAATATTGAATATGCCTATGAGATTGTGTCACCTAGATATGTTTTAGAACCCATTGATGATCCCCAAGTTACCACCATAACTTCAACTCTTCTTGGATACCCTTATATATTGTCCCTAGGTACCACCATCATCTCGACTCTATGTCAAAATCTTCTTATGGATATGATCCAGGACATATGTTTCTCTCTCACCATAGATGCCCAACTGATCTAACATAGAGAATTTGTGCATCGACATTACAGATCGATTCGAAAGTGACTAAAAGAAGTGTCTTATGGTTTTATCTCATCAAAATTCGTAGAGTGACCTACAATATAAACCACCCATCTTGACTCGACATAATGACATATAATATTCAGAAACCCTCCCACTCAATTCAACTTACCAGTTTATATGCTGAGCATTTACACGTGAACGCTCTCATTGAGGGCATATGTAGTCACCCTTGTTCCATAACCCCTTCCCCAAATCCTCTCCTGATTTTGAACTTCAAAATTCATAAAAGCAAACGAACATTATACACCTCTAAGCCTACCCAAAAAAAAAACTAATCTACGACATAAAACCATCCCCTTAGGAACCTCAAAGCTCTCTATTGGGGGCTAAACACAAAATCCAACAAAGTTTTAAAAAATTACACATTTGAAAAATATTTTCTTCAATTACTTCAAATACACAAATATTTTTGGAAAACGTGCAAATTTATGTAAAGACATGATCTTAATTCATAACCACAAATGGATAAAAAGTAATTTGGATCGAATGCTTCGGTAGACATACTGAAGTGATGATGTGGAACAAAGTCTAAAAGGTAACACATATAACCCATGCCGAAATATATAATAATCAAACTTTGGGCTTTACTTATGCAAGACTCGACGTTTTGACGAAGGATTAAGAAATCTTATATATAAATGGATACAGTACATTTTCAATATCCCCTTTTGGCTATTCCAACAACACAAACCCCCTAAAAATATTAGTTATGAAAAATCATACAAGTCCCACTTAAGGCAATAATAAGTGAATGACCAATACCAAACGACCAAGATCATGTCTGAATCTAAGTAGAGTAAGAAATCACTGAGTCAATAACTATTAAAACTTGAACAATTAGGGAAGATAATAAATGTAGGAAAATATGGTGAAGGTATTCCCCCTTCTCAAGAAATCTTCTAAACAAAACTTGATATCATTATGAAGCAAAGTGGGAAATAAAACAACAAAACTCCTCCTAAATGATTTGTATCAACATGTGTGTCTCTTATTTTGACACAATATCCACACGTAAATGAAGCATTCCTCCTAAGTGACATAATCAGATGTATTATAACCCCTTAAATATCCAGTAGATTATATGTTTCTCCCCCATTTTGACACAAAACAATTAAAGAAATGTAGGAATGAAACATTGATAACGGGTAGAAGAGATATAATGACAACATTATATACATATACATATATATATATATATATATATATATATATATATATATATATATATATATATATATATATATATACATACACCAAACACTACGGATGGTCACGACCCAAATCCTTGACTATTGGTGGTGGGGCGTGGATTTGGTATGTGACCAAATCTGGCATGACCAATATTGGTGGTCACGACCCAAATCTCTAACCAACAACATTGGTCATGGACTAGGATGGTCACGACTCATGTCCGCGACCCACTTTTTTATGGCCACAAAACATGTTCGTGACCTATAACCGTGACCACCTTTTATTTTCACATAAAATATGGTCATGGATTTGGGCCGTGACTACCTTATCATTGAAATAAAAGTTGGCCACGACTATTGACCATGACCACATTTTGTTTCAAAAATAAAATAGTCATGGCCCAAAGCTGTGACTATTTTTAATAATAATAAAAAAGCATTTTGTCCTCAAACCGAGAGTCTAATCAATCAGTTATTGCAAGTGCACATTGGGTTACATTAGCCCCTTGGGTGACTACGCAGCCGATTCCTATGGGATAAATTTGTCCCATAAAAGTCCTAACAATTTGTAAATTTCGTTCTTGATCTCAAATCGGGGGTCCCATGACTACAGAGTTGGATTCTATGGGTTATATTGGTCCCGTGTGAGGTGTTCGTGACTCTCACGGGGCTGTTTAGGTTCTATTTTACATTCTCACCCTTTGATATCATGTTTTTAAGTATAACTCTAGAAGTTTATAAATTTTGATCATGCTCTCAAATCGGGGGTCCCGTGACTATGCGGTCACTTTTTACGGGTTACATTGATCTCGTGTGAGGTGTTCCTGCCTCTCACAGGGCTGTTTTACATTCTCACCCTTTGATGGTATGTTTTTTAGCCTAATTGTAACAGTTTGCAAATTTTGATCGTGCTCTCCAATCGGGGGTCTTGTGAATACGCGATCGGTTCCTGCGAATTACATTTATCCTGTGTGAGGTGTTTGTGCCTCTCAAGGGGTAGTGGCTATTTTATGTTCTCACCATTTGAAGACATGTTTTTCAACCTAAGTCTAACAATTTGCAAATTCTAGTCGTGCTCTCAAATCGGGGGTCCTGTGACTCTGTAATAGATTCCTACAGGTTACATTAGTCGCGTGCGAGGTGTTCGTGCCTCTCATGGGGCCGTCGAATGGCAATTTTACATTCTCACCCTATGATGGTATTTTTTAAGCCTAACAGTTTGTAAAATTTGGCCGTGCTCTCAAACTGGGTGTCCCGTGATAACGTGATCAGTTCCTACAAATTACATTATTCCTATAAGAGGAGTTCGTGTCTCTCGCAGGGCCGTCAAGTGGGTTTTTATGATTTTACCCTCTAAAGGCATGTTTTTAGGCCTAAGTCAAATAATTTTCAAATTTTGGTCATGCTCTCAAATCGGGGGTCCCGTGACTACGCGATCAGTTCTTGTGGGCTACATTACTCTAGTGCGAGGTGTTCATGCCTCGCAAGGGGCCATCTAGCAGTTGTTTTACATTCTCACCATTTGATTTCATGTTTTTAAAGAATAAGTCTAACAATTTAAAATTTTTGGTCGTGCTCTCAAATCGGGGGTTCCTTGACTATGAGATCGGTTCTTGCGGGTTACATTAGTCCCGTGCGAGGTGTTTATACCTCTAAAGGGGATGTCTAGTGTATGTTTTACGTTCTCACCCTCTGACAACATATTTTTAAACCTAACTCTAAGTGTTTGCAAATTTTGGTCGTGCTCTCAAACTGGGGGTTCCGTGACTACGCGATCGGTTCCTACGAGTGACATTTGTCCCATGCGAGGTGTTCATGCCTCTCACGGGGTCGTTTAGTGGCTATTTTATGTTCTCACCCTCTGATGGCATGTTTTTAATACTAAGTCTAATAGTGTGCAAATTTTGGTCGTCCTCTCAAACTGGGGGTCCCGTGACTACACGGTCGATTCTTGTGGGTTACATTCGTCCCGTGAGAGGTGTTCGTGCCTCTCACGGATCCGTTTAGTGGTTGTTTTACATTCTAACCCTCTGACGGCATGTTTTTAGGCCTAAGTCTAATAATTTGCAAATTTTGTTCTTGATCTCATACCGGGGATCTTGTGACTATGCGATCGGTTCTTATCAATTACATTGGTTATGTATAAGGTGTTCAAGCTTCTCAAGGGGCCGTTTAGTGAATATTTTACGTTCGCACCCTCTGACGGAATGTTTTTAAGTCTAAGTCTAACAATTTACAAATTTAAGTCGTGCTATCAAACCGGGGGTCCCATGACAGCGCGGTCAGTTCCTATGGGTTACATCGGACACGTATGAGGTGCTTGTGCCTATTATGGGGATATCTAGTGGTTGTTTTACGTTCTCACCCTCTTACTGAATGTTTTTTAACCTAAGTCTAACAATTTGCAAATTTTGGTCTTGCTATCAAACCGAGGGTCCCTTCACTATGCAATCGATTCTTACGAGTTACATTGTCCCCGTGCGAGGTGTTCGTACCACTTAGAGGGTCATATAGTAGCTATTTTACGTTCTTATCCTTTGACGGTATGTTTTTAAGCGTAAGTATAACAGTTTGCAAATTTTGCTCATGCTATCAACCTTGGGTCTCATGACTACATGATCGATCTCTACTGGTTACATTGGTCCCGTGCAAGGTGCTCATGCCTCTCACGGGGCCATTTAGAGGTTTTTTTACATTCTCACCCTTTGATAACATATTTTTAAGCATAAGTCTAACAATTTGGAAAATTTGGTCTCGCTCTTAAATCGGGGGTCTCATGACTATGCGATCGGTTCCTGTGGGTTACATTGGTCCCATGTGAGGTGTTCGTACCTCTCACAGGGCCATCTAGTGGTTGTTTCACATTCTCACCCTCGAACAACATCTTTTTAAGCCTAAGTCTAATAGTTTGCAAATTTGTGTAGTGCTCTCAAACTGGGGGTCCCGTGACTATGCGGTCGGTTTATGCATATTACATTGGTCCCGTGCGAGGTGTTCGTGCCTCTCACAGGGCTTTCTAGTGCCTATTTTATAATTAAACCCTCTGACGGCATGCTGTTAGGCTTAAATCTAACAGTTTGTAAATTTTGGTAGTGGTCTCAAACCGGGGGTTTCGTGACAACAAGGTTAGTTCCTACTAATTTCATTAATCCCGTGAGAGGTGTTCGTACCTCTCACGGGGCTGTCTAGTGACTATTTTATGTTCTCACCCCTCTCTCGACATGTTTTTAAGCCTAAGTCTTACAGTTTGCAAATTTTGACCGTGCTCTCAAACTGGGGGTCTTGTGATTACGCAGGTTTGTTCCTGCGATTTACATTGGTCTTGTGCGAATTGTTTGGTCCTCTCATGGGGCCATTTAGTGTCTATTTTACGTTCTCACATTTTGAGGGCATGTTTTTAATCCTAAGTCTAATAGTGTACAAATTTTGGTCGTACTCTCAAACCGGGAGTCCCGTGACTATGCGGTCGGTTCCTGTGGGTTACATTGGTCCTGTGCGAGGTGTTCATACCTCTCACAATTCCATATAGTGGCTATTTTAAGTTCTCACCCTTTTGACGATATGTTTTTAATCCTAAGTCTAACAATTTGTAAATTTTGGAGAGTTGTGTCCATTACCTTACGACATTATCTGCAAAAATAATAAAAGTAAAATGTGTATTTATAATAGATGCATGATTTCAAAGTTCAATATGAAATTATAACTAACAAAATAAGTTTTTTGACAATATAGTATGATTTACCTTTTCATGGTAAGACTTTATTAAAAGTTCAATGTGTCTGATCTCCATCTAGCCGAGAATTGTTTTTAAAAACCTAAGGATTTTTGCACGTGGAAAATTAAGAGTAAGTGTATCTATAATTGATGCATAGATGTCAACGACATGAACTCGAAATCTCATCTTCTTCCACCTATTGGCAAGATTGAGTTTGTTGTGTGTTTGTCGCGAGACATCACAGTCTTCGTCAATGCTCTTTGTACATAATTCTATCCATAACGAGTGAATTTTTTTCTGCCTTCTCTAACAGCGTAAGAAAGATCAATGCTTTATGTACGCGAAACATATATTGTGTATGCGAAACATATATTGTACGCGAAACATATATTGTACAACTTCATCCTACCATTCTGGTAGGAAAAACAGAATATGATTGAATAAGTATTCTTGCCAGAGATGAACTTAACAATTTACAAAGTTGTTAAATTGTTCAATCTTCCTATTCCCATACCAATAAATCGGAGTACCCGTTGAATGAGGATCATTAATGAAATATGAACGAGTGAGGTCCAATTGCAACCTTTCCCACTCTTATTGCCATTTCTTATCACCGTGACTCATTTTTTCTGAGAAAAATGAACGAGGGAGTGAATTTGATTCTTATAAATAATGGCTCTAATGAACCATTAACTAGTTATTATTTACAAGGACGTGAATCCTGTATATGTGTGTGGATCTCACCATTAGTTTATTAGGTTTTGAATACCTACTTTTATCATTTAAGCCAACAATCCCTATAATCAAACCTAACATTAACCCAAAAATTAACCCTTACAAACATTAGTCATAAAATTAATCCCTTACAAACATTACCCCTAAAATTAATCCCAAATTTGTCATCAATATTAAAGCAGAGGTATTTCTTTTATATTTTAGCCCCAAACTTAAACCAACAATATCCATAAAATTAAAATTAACCCCTGTTTGAAACTTAAACCAGCAATATCCATAAACTTAAACCAACATTAGTCATATATATGTATTTTTTTCTAAAACACACACACACACACATATACACATATACTATATATGTATACAATATACACACATACATACACAATACACACATATGCAGTATGCACACATACATACACAATACACACACACACACACACACACTTATACACACATACGTTCACACACGTATACACACATACACACACATATACATATAGAAATACACAAAAAAAATACATACACATATATACAAATGCACAAAATATTAGCTTGAAAGGGTTTAGAAAAACTTGAGATTAAGATTGAGAGAGAGCCGAAATTTCCAAAGAGAGGGAAACTTGAAAGGGCTTAGAAATTTTTAAGGGAAAATGAAAAAACTCATATGGGTAATTGTAATACCCCACCTATTTAAATACCAGGTGATCAGTCCTTTATTAAATTTCAAACTAGGTGAACGGTTGGTTCATTCTCAGCATCACTGTCGCAAAATAATATTTCCAATTTGAACACCCTATATAATTAAGATAAGTGTCAAAACCATTTAAAACATCATTTTTTTCGTTATTAAATACCAATAAAAAACTTTTTAATACCCAACAGTTAAGAATTACATAAATACTAAGGATGAAAATTAACACATAAGAATTAAACCATCTATATAATCCAAAACCAGTTTAAGAACCATAAATGAAATCATCTTGATAAGAGTTAACTCATGAGGAGTACTGAATGCTGAAATATCCTAAATCTTAGACAAATCCAACTGTAATAGGAAATCGGGCGACACATGCCCTAACTATGAAGAACTAAATTAGGAACTGAATCGATGAAGAATTCGTCTAAAGCAAGGGCCTGCAACTCCCACATAAGTTGCAACACGTCCAATCCAAAGAACCTAAGCATGACGCCCCTGTGGTTGGGCACCTGTAATACATACATATATATACAAGAGAAAAATAAATGAGAGAAAGTGGGTTAGAGCCCGAGTGTAAAAGAGTTTTTAAAATAGTTTAGCAAGTATTTAAAATGCTTACCAGTTACTATGACAACCATGTTAGTATGCGACACTCTCTTGATAATTCTCACATCTCATCTAGTGTGCACTCCTACCGTTCTACTGATCTCATAGGTCTATCTAACTTATTCCCGTGAAGTTTTATCTCGAAATGTACCAAGGCCATGATATTTAGTTTAGTAAATTTATCTCTTCCATCTTGTTACGTAACTTAGAATCATTTAGTACCATTACCAAATTCATGAACCCTTGTTATAAAGATGAAACATTTATTTATTACATAACTACTTATGAAAAGTATAAAGTTTCCATACATATTAGTGTATATATATTAGTCATTCATATAATATATATACTATCGGCACCCCACATAAAATCTATGGTGCTGGCATACTCTGCTATCAAGTCCCCGTATCACACAAACTAAGAGAAATAATAGTTCAGAATCACTCTCGAACTGTATTAACATAATACACAAACAAATGGAGGCGAAGCATAGTTCCAAGTCACTAAGAGGTCAGCACATACCCTCACTTCTCTTAGGACCGTCTGACTATCAATCAGATATCCTGTACTAAGTAATCCTATATTCTAGGATACAAGTCATTAATCGAGTTAAGATTGTCCTGGCGCGAAAACTCCCGTGATAGCAAGTATCCCGAGCATGATTTTTACATAGATACATAATATATGAACATTCATACTGTCATATATGTAAATATTTACATTTTCCAAATTAAGTTCGCCCCCGACCCATAATTATAATTATAATATTTTACTCGAGTGTCTCGCATAACAAACTCGCCACTTTTATTTCCATATATAAATTACTCCATACTTATTTCTCATCTCTCAAAGTATTCTATCTCTCTAAGTATAATCTCAGTAGTCGCACTCTCAATTACCTTCTTGTCTAATTCACTTTCAATTTCGATCTTTTATCAAATGTACTCGTGATTTCTTATGCGTGAATAACTCCCTGTTAACCCTCAATTTCATCTTACATTAATTTCTCACTCAACGGGGTTTACCTAGACCCTACTGGTCCTATTTATATCCCATTATGTTCTAAGAATAATAATTAAGGATTCCTATGCTTTTTATTCTGATTAAATCAACATAAGGGGAATATATATTTTTCCAGGAGGGGTCGATCGATCGAGGGAATGGGGTCGATCGATCGATTCTCTTGGTCGATAGATCGATCAAGCAGTTCATGCCCAGTTTGCTGTAAATTCAACCTACGGGTTCAATCATTCTAACCCTTCAAAATCTCTAAAATTTCATCCCAAACTCCCATTAAAATTATCCAAACATATAACAAAAGTATATAGATAAGTTTTAACGTAACTACATCAATAAATCCTCAACGAATCAATCAAAAGGGGTTTAATCTCAGATTTCTTTATAAAACTAAATTTTTTGCATGAATAATCACAACCTCTATTTATGTAAAAATTTTCTTCCCAAATATCCTACTAAACTCATGGTTAATCCTCTACATATGATCCAGATTTTAGTCCACATGGATTCTCCCTACAACACATATAAATTCTCTTCCAAAACATATAATTCTTCAATTAAAACTTATGATTTTCATTCCTAGACTAACATGGAAGGTATATTAAGTTGGAAATTAGCAACATAGATACTTGCGTGGGATTGAAGGGTATGATTTGTTGATGAAAAATATGTGATTGCGTTCCTCATCATCCGATCTATGTTTTGTGGTGGTGGCGATGAAATCGGGTGAGTTCTAGGCCTTCGATTGCTTGAAAACTCTTCACCTTCTTCTCAAATCTCTTCACCTTCTTCTCTAATCACTTCACCATCTTCTCTAATGGCTAGCTTAGGCTTTGTGTTTGTTAACCCCAAGAGACAACTCTAAATGGATAATAAATACTAAGAAAATTCGTGGGTTTAATTACCCCAAAATACAAAATGTCTAAAATACCCTCCCGGGGTGTCAACTAGGCCTAAAAATGCCCCGAGACCCAAACTAAACCCCCGGGTACACTTTTCTGACTATCTCGACCCTTTCGGACAATTTGGCATGCTTAAAACGACTATATGAATGACTTATAATTTATTCACTTTAATAATAATAATTTAGTCATGACACGATAGAGGCGCGTCCTGAATTAAATTTCCATAATTGCCATTTTATTTACTCATGACAATTGGAATAAAATCAATCTCATATATTACATTACTCATCCAGTAACATTCAACAATTTTCAATAATTACTAACTCACATCACGCTAGTAAATATTTTAAAAATAAATTTTCGGATTAATATTAAATAAATATCTCAATTAAATTTAATAAATCCCCAGTTTTAAAAGACATAAAAATACGGGGTATTACATACTTCCCCCCTAATAACGGAATTTTATCTCAAAATTCAAAAAAATAAAGCGTAACTGGTAAGGACAACTCCGGTTATTAATCTCACATCTCATGTAATTTCCGTCGTACCACCCATAAAATACATTACCGAATACCTCCACTAATGTGATACTCCAGGCCTTACCACTTAGTTTAAATTATCTTGAGTTAAACTTTACCTAATCCTTCCTATTCCATCCTCATGGCAAAATTATGGGAGTAACGATCCTAAGTCATCAAACATCTAAATCTGGAAGTCACAACTTCTACTTTCATTAACCTCTAGATTCAACTGGAAATTTGGAATGAAATCGGGATACGGGTTCGATTGTGACGTGATTAGTATCTTTAAAAAAATTGAATATAAGTTAACATTTATTTAATAATGTGTCGAGGATTTTGACTCAAATATTTTCAAGCAAGTGTGTCGGGAGTTGGGCACCGAGTGGCCGAATTAATTTATAATTGAAAAAATATAATAAATTATTAAATATTAAATGTAACGAGAGGTGTGAAATAATATTGAGGTTTTGTAGAATAAATCATCTAGAGTGACGATAGTTACATAGTGAGTGAGTCAGAGTATTGTAGTTGGGTGACACTACTTTAATAAATTAATTTAGGAGAAATTTATGAGATTAATCAGGGTAATTTAAAGTGTAATGAATTTGGGGAATGAGTGATCCGATGACTTAGATCAGTAGAATATGAGTGAATTACGTAGTGGAATATTTTAAAGGTTAATTGGCACACTTAGAGTAGTTAAGGATACTCAGGAATATATGACAAGTAGTGTAATTGGAATTAAATAATACGAAGGATAATCGGGAGATATATATGCTATGCACAAGATATATGATATAGGTTGTGTGTATACCTATACTGATTTGTATGATTTATTATGTGTATGACATATCTACGCTACCTGCTATCACATAAGGTTTCGCATTGTGGACAGTGTTATCCTGATGAGCCCATTGGAGGGATTTTAGACTTGTACCTCAGAATATAGAACCTAGGAAAGGCCTATATGTGAGAGCGATAAGCTAGCAGTCATATGGGTGTGTAGGTATATGCACATCCCATAGGGTTGGAACTATATTCGCCTCCAATATGTGTGATTTGTCATGATGGTTCGAGTGAGATACTGAACCAATGGTCCTTTATACAGCGCGTGATGTATCGGGACTTAATAGCAGGGTATGCAAGCACCGTAGGTCTCAGCCTAGGGGTGTTAAATTCTATATATATAATTAGAAAAATAAATATATATACTTGTGTTTTATTCTACTATGTGTGCTTAGTAGATGATGTATCAGGACATTATATCGTAGGATACATGCATCGTAGCTCAACCTAGGGGTGTCGTATTAGTATATATGTAACGAAGTGATAAATGTATGCTTATGACTTATTCTACAGAGTGTAATTAGTAGATGATAAAGATAGTGACATCTAAGATAACCTTAGTGGGTGGAGAATTAAACACACAATGATAAATTCATATTTGGCTAATTGATATAAATAATCCAGTAACGTATTGTATGGGCGATACGGGTGGGCATAACGAGTTAGTATATAGAAAGAGTCATGATACGTCTAGTTAGGTAAGGTAGATTAAGTAGGAAGTTTAGAAGTCAAGCGTTAGGTGTGCACATTAGAAGATGGGTGAGTATACCTAAAGAGAGTGCGACACTATCTTAAATATGAAGAGTGTGCATGCATATTTAATTATTGCAACTTAGCTTCTTGATTAATACTTTCAAAACGTTTTACTTAGGCTCTGACCCATGTCAAAATATTTTTCAAATCCTTTTAGGTGTCCAGCCACAGGGATTCCAGTTGAATAATCTATCCAGGGATGCGAAGCTACAACTCATGTGGAAGTTGAAGGACTTCCTATAGACGCTCTGTTAACTTATATCTAGTGTAGGATCTTTACCCCATTAGTCATTTGGGCATTCAATTATTTATTTGATCATTGTGTATTATGATTATTGTTTCAGTTTACTCTTGTATCTTATTGTTGAACTGATATTTGATTCAATTACTTGTATTTATATTATTAATCGGTGTTGGATTTATTATCAGTTTTTGATTGAGGTTTTAATCCTTATTTACCTCTGCATGTTGTTAATTAAGGAAAGATAAAATTTGGCACCAGTCTAATTAAATTACTAGGTGGTGAGTAACTCTAAAAAGTTTTTTGACAATGATGCTGAGAATGATCCATGTGAGACTAACATTTTATTTTCATCACGGGATGGCCACCCGGTAGTTAAATAGGAGGGGTGACACATGTTAATGACATAGGTTCGCCCATAAAATCTCATATGTGCCCTATCAAATCCATCCAACTTGGTATGATTGCACATAAATCAAGAAACTACGTACGACCCTATGAAACTGGGTCAATAAAATAAAACACAAAACCTACTCCATTTGATTACATATAAAGTTTATTAGTATTATTAGTTAATATACATGTTCACTATAATCTATCATTTCTAACACTTTCCCAATCTCCTAAGGGTTTCCAAAAATGGGCATTATCTAGCACCTAACTATGACAAGAATTATTCTTAATATAATCTTTACCCTATTCAATATGTCGACAAAACAGTCCTTAAGTACTCATCGTTCTCATAAAGTCTCTTTATACTCGGTCCCATACTCAAGGTCCTCATTCCACATGACTCCAATCTACTCACTGATTACTAAATATCCATCATATTTAATTTTAAATCCAATAGGTACTAATATGTTTTTAAATTCCTCCGCTATTAGTCCATAAGGCCAATCCTTATAAAAAAAAACATTCCCTAATGTTCCCTTAAAAATAAAACAATGTCAAAATCTTCCATTATCTATGCGCAAGCGCAAAAACCTATCGTGCCAATAGCTCAAAAAATCATAAATTCCATAAAAGCATATTTTCTGCCACCTTACGTCTCCTATTACGAGCCAAGATCCCAAAACAACCATTAACGACATGAATTTACTACCTAAAATGTATCCCAATATGGCTGAAGAACACTAATAGATCAATATCCAAGCTATCTCTACAAGTCTTAAATGATTTAACAAAGATAAGTATCGATTTCAGAATTCTAGGATTAAGAACCCTAACTTCATATTTCTAACAATTAAATCACAAATTTCATTCAATATTCAAATTAAACAAGGGGCTTTGACTTGATTTATTACCATAAATTACTTTTTATCAATTGAAATCAAACTATTAGATCAAATTCTTGAGATTTAACATCAAATTATTGAAATTTAAGTTTACATTATTAGAATCAAATTGTACACATTTTATCTAGATTACAATGACTATTACTACCACAACACAATCCTAATTAAATTCTTAATCAATATAATTTCTATTAATTAATTTCTAGGTCATTATGAAAGACTGTGAACATATACGCCACTCCGCTCAAGGTAACTAATCCTACGCCATACATAATAAAGTCTAACCTCCAGCATAGACACCCTAAAAAGTTCAATAATCATTGTAATCATATTGGGACCCTAGTCTATATTGGGGTCACAAAGCCCATGATCCGGAAATACAACCTCGACCATAGACACCCTAAGATTGTGATCATGGTTAGTCCCCCACTCCCCCTCGAGGTAACTAACCCCATGACAGGTAACCCATCATCATAAAATCCAACCTCTGCGATAAACACCTTATCACATCATAACATAAATTCTAACCTTCACCATAGGCACCCCATTACCTTGATTATGTCTAGTTCCCCACTCCCCCATCAAGGTAACTAAACCCATGACACGAGACCATATAGTATAAAGAAACTAAAAATTCAAGTGTAACATAATGCTCCATCTCACCACACAAACATGAAATTTTATATTACTGCTACTCACTAATATCAATTCCCATTTAATTTGTTTAGTAATTATCATTGGTATCAAGTTTACCACTTTTAACAAGAGTAGATAATTTAAATTGTACTTTCATGTTAGTCACTTTCAAACTTCATTTCCCTTAGCCATCTTTATAATATTCCATATATCATCTCTATACCCGTTTTGATATGTAATTCACAGCACCACAAATAAAAAAATGGTCATGGAAAACTGTTCACGGTCTAGGTCCGTGACAAGGTAATTATGACCGAAAATCGTAACCCGAATCAAAGAACCCATGACCAGGTCCATGACCACCCGCCGCCATGACATATACTGAAGATGGTCATGGCCTAAGGCTATGACTATCCTCATCACGACTATGGTCCATGACAATGCCGTGACCATTATGACGCTAAAATCGCATTAAAATTCCCTCGAACAGCAGTCACGAGCCATGACCGTGACCATGTCCATGAACAATTTATGGTTTTAAGTAGGCGATCACTGCCCAAGGTCGTGACTACGGATCGTGCCAATTATTTTTTCCCACGTCATCAACGTGGTCACGGTGTGGGTTCGTGACCATGGTGATGACGTTGGAAAATTAATTCGTCACGGTATATGGTCACGGTTTAGGGTTATGACCATTGTCTTTAATTAAAAAAATTGGCGTCATTTCACTTTCACTCTCTCCCTCACTCAAACTCTCACTATCGAAATCTTTCTCTCAGTCTCTCTGTCTCCCCCCCCCCCTCCCCCGAAGGTCTCCCCCTCTCTACAATCATGTCCGACAACTTCCCTATACATACATATATATATATACATATATATATATATATATATACATATATATATATATATATATATATATATATATATATATATATATATATAAACTGTGTATGTGTATGTATGTGTATACATGTGTGAACTATGTATATATGTGTGTGTGTATGTGTGTGCATGTGTGTGTATATTATTTCCAATTCTTAAACCCTATATTATTATATGGGCTAGGTGTAAGGAACGCATGTGTCGGGCCTGCTTAATTAGAGGTTAGCATATTTGGAGCTGCGTGACTCGGATGACCTTTTCGAGTGTACTGGTGATCTGGGAAGGGTCAAAAGTGTCCAGAATAGGTACTCAAGTGTTATGTTTCGGCTTTGGGGACTTTCTAGACATTACGGGACCCGTATGAGGGTCATTTTACATATAGGGTCAAGAAGAAAAATGGGATTAATTTAATTAAAAGAATTTTAAGAGGTTGTTAAGGTGGATGTAACCTCACCTTTCATATTTTACACAAGATATTGAGTGAAAGAACCCTAGAGAAGAAAAAAAGAAGAAGAAATAAGAAAAAGCTTGGAGAGGAAAAGGGGGAGGACTTAACCCCTCATCAAATTCGTAGAAGACTTAGTATTCTAATCCACCAAGGTGAGTAGTTACTTGCTTTATGTTGCAAATTAAGTTTAGTTAATTACTTTCATGATTAGAAAAAGAAATATGAGATTTAAAGCCTGAAAGATTGAAACTTGATTAATTGATAATGAACAAACCCTAAGTTGTTTTAAACACGAGGTATGTTACAAAGTTTGAATACTTAGGTTTTAATCTTGGATTTGATGTTCTTATACACATAATATGGTGTAAAAAGGTTTAAAAGTATATTTTGTACTTATATTGGGTTAGGGTATTGATTGTGTATTGTTTTTTAGCTTGGTTTGGGCATTAATGGAGGTTTTGGAAGCCTCTCCTTCGTCCTTAGTCCTACCAATACAAATGTATATCACCATATAACCTCGATGTAATAATGATTCCTATGGGTTCTGAGGTGTGACACTATTGTCATTGTAATACACGGTACATAACCTTAAATTCATCACTACTAGGCAATGTCTCCAAGGAATGTTACAGTTTCGCATGTCTATCTATGTCACAATCCTGAAGTTGATCTCACTAGGCCACATCGTCTAATTCTCAATGAATGTTCAACCATGACAACTAACTGCCTCATTATTCAAGCATCATACTACATGATAATCTTCTACATAGAACATCTATACATTTTGGTGGGTTGCGGGACGTCGAATATTGCCTATAAGCAGCGAGGACCATGCCCACGAACGCCACAAGGGATCTTATTTCTCAGTTCCACACTATAGTCACTAAACTATAAATTTATACCATCTAAGTCTTGGCAGGACACCAGATGTAGGGTATTTCTTAATATGACGCTCACCATAATGATGTTGTAGGGGTTCCCGTTCTAAAACATCATAACTCATTTACTTACTACTAAGTCAACACGGTTATCTAGTTTCACTCCTAGGTTACCTCAATAATCAAGATTGTCTAAACCCATATCAAAGTAAAGGTACATAAATTGAGACATACTAAATTCAGGCCCACAACCAAGGGACCTAATACGTTCTCACCACGGGACTAACACTTACAAGTACATTACCCAGTCACTTAGTTTCAATTCGAAAATTCATAAGGTTCCAGCTATGTCCCAACGAATACTACACATCATTACTATTACTACTAATGTCTTTTGATGGGACACATGACACGATGTATAATCCGTACATACCTAGGTGTGTACCACCGGTGTCACTAAAGATCATATTGACTAAATGTTGCATTATTCTTTCAAACCCTACACCAAAGGGTTACCTAAGGTTTACTTCCTTATTACTACAACTCCTCATTGTCACTTATGTGAGATTTTCCATAAATGGCCAACAAATCTAACCACGACTCATATGATACATTCATCGGCTAACGACCTATAAGGGTCCACCCAAAAGGATAGCATCCTGTTATTTAAGGCTCGATGTACCTATTCCTAAGTGTTAACCCACACAATTTTACATTATCACCAAATTTACCATCAACCACGGTATTACACTAATGATCGAATTTTCCTAATCACAACATCAATATTCACCTCTCACATGTGCCACACCCAAGGCTATATATAATTTAAATCAAAATTTACCATTACATAATTACGACACTCTAACTACCAATCTCTACCATTGATTATTCAAAATTTGATGCCATTTTCCCAACCAATGATATCTCATCCTATCAACATCTATAAGGAATATACGACTATAAAGGCTGGAACACGAAACACCTCACACTACGAACCACGGTGTCACCACCTACTGGCTTATGTGGACACTCGTAAATTATAAATCGCACTTTATCAGAAATGCAGAAGCGATTTATATAACTAGCTTGAATGTATGTTATTTAGCATTAACTTATTTACCGTGCTAACCACTTTGACTTTACCGTCGAGGACACGAACTAAAATCATCACCAAACTAGCGTGACCGGTAAAAACCAACACTGACGTCGAAAGATCCACTACTGACCTCACCAGGTTAATCTCGAAAGGAACCTCAAACCTAGATCTCTGATACCGTTTGTAACGCCCCATCTCGGATTTATGGGTTACCCGTGAGTCAACCCAGTTCGACCTGAGCATTACATGTGAAATGCAATGAAACAACCTAAATAATATTGCTAATCCAGTTTTATTTTAATCAACATTTCACTTGTTAGCATGCGATTTCAAATTTCAAGATGAACTACGTAAGGGAACAATAGGGAGCACCTCGGAGTCTAAATAAATCGAGTTACTAACGTGAAACATAAATAAAATATACTTATCTGTATAGCGCTCTCAAAATAAGAAGCCTCTCCCAACATGTCGTAACATAGTGGGGATGTGAGCCTATGCCTAGTGGGATTTATACAAACAGTATAGAAATAAATGACAAAAAGGAAAAATCCCACTCTATAACCACATGCGTGAAAAAATATGCATATATATACATACATATACCTTTGAAAAATACATATTCCAATGCATTAATAAATTTATTTCCGAAAACCTTTACTTCCCCAGCTTAATTGAGCTTGATCTTATATAAGGTTTTCCTCAATCATACTTAGCTTTATCACTTTTTTTAACGCACCCGGTTCAACACTTGAAACCTTTCCACTTGATTTATTAAAACCATTCCCTTATCGGAATTTATCCCTTTTATTCATGCCAATACCCTTGAGTATTTTCATTGAAAATCGCCATTTCAACGCACACAATCCCCATGTCAGAAAATACTTATTTAATTTATGAAAATCCTTTCCACAAGACATTATCATATTAAGTATGGGCTTAACCATTTATGTTGCTTAATCACACATTTATTTACTTTCTTTAACCTTTTTTCCATACCTTTATGGACATTAATAGATTTATGCATTTACTTGCCCATTTTACCTTTACCGAAGCATTCATTACGTTAATTCAAGTTAGGTTGTATGAATACATTTTACCGCACAACACATTTCCTGATATGTTCCATATTTCCTTTATCTTGTTTCGGAATCTTATACCGCATACTTACACCGGCTCCACACCAACGGCTTTGCGCACCATATGCTCTGGCCAGTGATTTAGGAATTTTCCCCTTGCTTTATCCCTGTGTCATCCAAGTTCCTTTCATATGTTTTAACATTTAACAAATGTCCAAATTATTCCACTTTTATCGGCCGAATCCAAAAGCTAGGACTTAACCGTTCTTTTTTTCATTAATACTTGGAAAATAATTTCTTTCTCCTTTAAGTCCTTTATTCACACACAAGTCAATTTTATGCCAAATCATTTAGGATTTTGGACTTAATTTATTATTCAACCCACAATAGTGCAAAACCATTATTTGATATTTTTATACCATAAAATATTCCATTTTAAGTAAATTACAAATTTACCCTTCATTTGCCAAAACTTACTATTTGGACCTTTTCAAATGTTATTTTTCCAAAACGGTTATTAAGTTCCCACTTAACATTTTAAACACCTTTTTAACCATTTTAACACTTGTTCATTATCACAATCAACCCCACTTTCTTACTTGCTACTTTAACATCTTTAATATATCAAGTCACATCCTTTAACATATTAAAGTCCCATTTTTCTCAACATTTAAATTACACACTTTATTTATGAAAATTTGCATCTTAGCACCCACTTTGCTATTATTCAGACATTTGAACCTTTTAATTATCATTATTAACTTTTATACCACCATTTTTGTAAAATCTTACCTTTCATACCTTTAAAACATTAAACCCACTTTATTCTCTTCATGAGTTTCACAAACTTTAAATATTCATCAAAGTGAAAGTTTCTCCTTCACATATTCATCTCCAAGATTCAAGGATATAATATCCTCTTTATCTCATGAAAATGGTTTATACAAGCATAATGCATTTATTTGCATAAAATCACATCATCTATACTTTTAACACCATTTTAACACATTTTATTGCTTAAAATGTTAAGAGTTCATATTCTGAAAATTTGTACATTACAAAACCCATTTAAAATCATATTTTACCCATTTTCATACAATTGATAGGATGATTGCTAACTAACATATGGATGAAAAATTTCCCTTTACACTACATATATTTAGTCCTAACATATATGAATAAACATGTTGAATTCATACCAAACTTTAAACTTATAACAAGTTACTGCTTTCGACCTTAAATGAGCTATAACAATGGTGGAAATGGTGAAGAAGAAGGAGGACCCCCACCTCCAAAGGTGGCCTCAAGGGGTTCTATAAAATCTCTCTCAAGCTTGACTCCATAGATACTCCAAGGGTGATCCAAATTATTGTTCCATGAATTCCTCTTTCATCCTCAAAATGCCTCCCTCAAATACCTATTTCAAGATATATCAATTATATCATCTTCTTCCTTTCACAAGTTGTCCTATGGTTTCCATATCTATGTAAGGTTGTAGTGAGGGTTTTTAGAGATGGTTATACGGAGGAAATGGTGGTGGAGATTACCCATAAGGTCTGAGGCAGAAGTGGCTTGATCTTGAGAGGTTAGAGGGAGGGAGAGAATGTTTGAAAATCTGATTGAGTTTTCTCTTTTTAAGACCCACACGGTTTGTTTCTTATAACTCACCTAAGGAGTTGTTGCCTAAAGAGGCGACCTTATCACCACCAAAACCTTGCCATATCATTCCCTAGTTAGCTCTACATTCGACAACTCACAAAATCCAAGGGAGGTTATAATGACAACACACAAAAAAGAGAAAAAACCTGCTTGATATCTGCTTAGGGCGGTCAATCGCGGCCAGGGACTAGTCGAATGGGCCCTATGTGTAACACCTTATTTTTTTTGTAAGTTTGACCCCATGGTATTTTGATATATGTATTTTTAGGGCCCCAATTAAGTGGTCAAAGTATTTTTACTCCCAACCAAGAGTCCCCTAAAAAAATTCTCAAAGTCCCCCTTGTTACGTCGCGTACTATCACAATATTACCTTATATTTACCATGTTCGTGTCACGTTCGTTCCTCGACTAATGCATGCCGTACTTCGCCAAACATATTTTCACCAACTAATTAAACGCGGGTATTCATCCGTGAAAACGATGCAACGTAAATTGTTTTTTAATCCCTACATTGGACGTGTCACCTTTTTGTATAATTTTGGCTCAATATTCATTCACCTAAATTCTCCAAATATACTTGCCGATTAAAATACCTAATTTATATAAATATATTTATTTCTTGGGTGGGGTATTACACATACTATTCATTATATCGGGTCTACTCGCAGTTAGGTATATAAAGCATCCTATCATACAATAATAAAAAGATGACATCAATCATTCTCCTGAAGAAATATTTTGATACTTTAGTAGAAAAAATTGTTGGTATTCTAGGAGGTTTAGTAGTATTTAAAGAAAAGCATTCGATCAAAATATTAGTATATATTTATTGATAGATAAAGACAAGATCATATTTTTCAGGTACTTGAAGACCAAGAAAAATTAATGTTGTCCCATCATAGACATTTGAAACTCAGATTTCATTATGTTAGAAAAAAAATTCTGCTTTGAATGGAGAAGTGAACCCATACATGAACTTGAGAACTTAACAAACAATTTTTATTACACTTAATGAACATTATTAGGTCGAATCCCCTCGGTTGAAACCATTTTAAAGAAATTTTCTCATCGTTCATATCGGGCACGAGGGGCCTGTTTTAAACCATAAATGAATTTATTTAATATAAAAACATGATTTGGAAAGAATGGATCTAAAAAGCCTTTAGGTTATTCAACATAAACTTTCTCATTTAAGATTCCCTTTAGAAAAGTAGAATTTACGTCCATTTGATAGAGTTTTAATTTTAAATGACAAGATATAGCAAGCAATAATATAAAAGATTCAAGTTTATAAACAAGAGCAAAGGTTTCATCAACATGTATGCCATCTACTTGAGAATAACCTTGTTCGACTAGTCTAGCCTTATTTCTCAAAACATTTCCATATTCATCACACTTATTCTTAAAAATTCATTTTGTTCTAATTGTAATAGTGTTAGTAGGACGCGGGGCTAAATACCAAACATCATGAAGTTTAAATTCTCTTCATTCTTCTTGCATAGCTAATAATTAAGATTCATCTACCAAAGTTTCTTTCACATGTTTAGGTTTAATTAGAGACACATATGAATAAAATAAAGCACTTATAGTTTGGTATCTCTTTCTTATGGGGTCTTTAACATTTTTTATAATGTTTTTCTTGGGGTTATTTTCCTTGACACAGTTTCGAACATTAGGTTCATCAGGTTGTAGAGAGTTAAAATCACTATTCGTTGACTATTTAGTTCAATTTGTTTCATTTTCACTTTCATATGTGTCTACATGTATAGGATTTCAACTTTCTTCCATATGATGGGCAAAACTATTATTCATAATAACATTTGTATATTCAATTAAATTTTTTGTTTTTATATTAAACACATGATATGCAATTGTTTTATGAATAACATAAAAAGATAACCTTATCACCTCTAGTGTCAAATTCTAACAAGTGTTCTCTATCTTTACAAACATTACATTCACTACCAAACACCCTAATATATTTCAAATTAGGTTATTTTCAATACCAAATTTCATATGCAGTATGCTTAGAGTTTTTTGTTAGATACACACGATTAATTATATGACATTAAGTTTGTGTAGGCTCATCCCAAAAATATTTTATGATTTTTTTCTCATTAAGCAAGACACGAGCCATTTATTGTATGGTTCTGTTCTTTCTTTCACCTATCCCATTTTGTTGAGGGGGTTTGAATGCAATAAACTCATATTTCTAACCATTTCCTACACAATATTCTATGACTCTAGTATCTTTAAACTCCCCACCCATATCACTTCAAATCCTACTTACTTGGATATCCTTTTCATTTTTAATCCTTATAAGGATTCTTAATTTTTTTTTTAAGTGTAAGATTTTTCTTTCATAAAAGCAACCTAAGTAAATCTAGAAAAATCATCTACAATGACAAGAATGTAGGTGTTTGCACATAAGTAGTATTCCTAGAGGGTCCCATTAAGTCCATGTATTGACCTTAAAAAGGATGAGATGTTAAAACATCTTTGACTTTCTTATGAGGGGCTTTCTCTATCTTTCCTATTTTACATAGTTCGGAAATAGAATGTTCGATTTTTGGAATTTTAGGTGACTAGGACCTTGTTGTTAACTAGCTAATCTAGAGAGATTATCATAGTTATTATGCCGAAGCCTCTCATGCCAATAGTCTAAGTCATTAAATCAAGCAGATAAATAATTTTCATTATCAATATTTTGAATAACAACACAGAATTATCAGGTGTTCTTTTAGCACAAAGAATAATTTTATCTTCTTAGCTTAAAATTTTGCAATCTTTTTTTTTTGAAAAATTAACAGTATGATTACAGTCACAAAACTGACTTATACTTAGTAAATTATCAATAAGTCTTTTAACCAATAAAACTTCATCTAAGTTAAGAATTTCTTCACCTTGTATTGTTCCTTTTCCTATGATTCGGGACATTTTTCCATCTCTAAAAGTGACATTTCCTCCAACAAAAGTTTTTAAAGAGGAAAATTTTATTTTTTCCTTTGTCATATGTCTGGAACACCCATAATCAAGGTACCACATAGAGTTTTATAAAAATAATTTAATGCTGATACAACAACATTGCATCTTAGTTGAGAACTCAATTAAAATTTCTTAATCCAAATTGCCTTAGTTTTGGGAAAATGATTTTTAGATTTGTAAAGCATTGGCTTAGGGGGTGTAGGTTTCTTAATAGGTTCAGCCTTAACATTTCTCATAGGTTTACTAGTTTTACTATTTTTCCTGTTTGATTTAATCATTTATAACATAAATTCTCTAAATGTCCAATTTTACTACAAAAATTGCATTGATAAATTTGCCTAGCAGGATATGAAACATGAGTCTCCTTTTAAAAATGTGGGATAGACATACTAATATTTGAGGTTTCTGGACAGTATGTATCTGAAGACATAAAATTTATTTAAAAAAATATTTTCCTTTGAAACAAATTCCTTTTTTGTGACCTAAAGAAGACTTTCTAGAATTCACAATTTGTTTTGCAATGATGCTAGATTTATTGAAAGCGTTAAGTTTGTTCAAAGCTTCTTTTAGTTTAGTTTGTGATCCATCAAAATGAGTTAAAACAACGTGGTATTTGTGCTCTAATAAAGAACATCTTTCATTTATTTTGGAAATATTTTTCTTTAACATTAGTTTTTAAATCTCAAGATCTTCTGCTTGCATAGAAACTTCATCATATATATAGCGAATTTGATTATTAGGAACACTAATTTTAGATAACCACCTAGCATTAACTTTGCCTAACTGAATACACTTTTTCATGGTAAAATTGTATAGTTTCTTAAAATGCAGGTCGTCGTCATCATCACAATCACTATCTAATGATTCTATCTTAAAGGAACATGCATTATAATCATCAATTTCACCATCCTAATTAAATGTAGAATCATCATGAATTTTACATACAGTACCAGGAGTATGATCATGCACAGGAGTGCTAATAGGCAATAAAATAGTTTTAGGGGGCAAATCGTAATTGTTAATAAATAATTCAGAATTATCTGACATAAAAGATAAGTTATCAATACCATCATCAGACTCATTCAAACATGCAGAAGTAAAAGTCATAGTATTATTACAACTATCACTACAATCACTTTTAGAGTAAAAGCTCCCATCCCAAGTTTTAGAGATGTGCTTTTTGAGAAGATTTCCAATTAGTTTTTGAAAAATATTTGTTGGCATAATGACCAAACTCATTACATTTTCTTAAATGAATATGATTTAAGTCTTTGTTATGGTCATATTTTTCAAAAGATTTATTTTCAAAATATTTTTCATGTGGCCTATTACAATAACTAAATTGTCCTTCTTTAGAATCAAATTTATTTCTAAATTAAACAACTTTTGAAATATTTAATAGGCATACGTATAATAGATTATTTGAGTTAGTGCTTATGGGTGCATGGGACTTTTGACAATTAGTAGACCCATAAGACTAACTAGACTAGACAGAGTGTATTGGGGGATTCCTTATTTGGATTTCATTTATGAGACATCCCAGCATGAAGTTTAGATTAGTTAGGAGCTCAAAATAATGGGGGGGGGGGGGGGTCAATAAAATCTTATATAATGGGAAATGAGGTTTTATAATGATTAAATTATTTATCTTGTGAGAAGATAAAGTTGGGAATGATATATAGTCAATATGTGATGATGATATTAAATTGTTAATACGATAAAGGAAATTGATTTGAGTAATTGTCCTTATTATGGGACTTGTACTTATTTATCTATGTGATATAATGTTAATAATCAATACACAAAAATAAGAGGATTGTCATGAATTTTGGCTGCAGCTAGCCCTACGGGTAACGGATCAGGTTTGTGACCATTTTCGGCATGACCAAAATTGATGGTCATGAACTTCATCCTTGACCAAAACTAAGGGTCACTAATTGGAGCGTGGGACTGTATATGGCTCCATGGTCATGGGCTTAGGTTGGGATCAGGGGTCAATGACCTAATCAGTGAGCAATGTAGGACAGTGTGTCCAGAACCTAAGTTCTTGACCAGACTTGGATAGAGGGTCACGAAATGGTCGTGGCCCAATTTCATGACCACTATTATTTTTACAAAAAATTAAAAAAGTGGTCACAGCTTTTGACGGTGCCAAGTTTTTTTTTTTGAAAAGGAGTGGTCACGACATTAGGGTGTGACCATATCCATATGGAAAAAAAATTAAAGGTGGCCTTGAAGATAAAACATGTGTGAGGTATTTATGCCACTTTAAAGAGTCCTGTGACTACGCGGTCAATTGCTACGAGTTACATTGGTCCCGTACAAGGTGTTCGTTCCCCTTGTGGGGGGGGTTTGGGAGCTATTTTTGGTTTTCCCCATAAGCGATCATTTTCAAGCCTGAGTCTGCTTATTTGTAAATTTTAGTCCTATTCTCAAACCAGGAGTCCCGTGACTATGTAGTCGGTACCTACTAATTACATTAGTCATGTGAGAGGCATTTGGGTCCCTTGCTTGTCCATTTGGGGGATATTTTTGGCTCCCCCGATGGCATGTTTTCAAGCTTAAGTCTACTTATTCGTAAATTTTAGTCTTATTCTCAAATCGAGAGTCCTGTGACTATGCATCGGTTATAAAGAGTTACATTGGTCCCATGTGAGGTGTTCGTGTCCCTTACGAGGCCGTTTGGGGATTGTTTTGGATTTCCCCTTAGGGGAACATTTTTAAGCCTAAGTTTGCTTATTTTTAAATTTTAGTCATATTATCAAACCAAGAGTCTCGTGACTACACTGTTGGTTCTTAAGAGTTACATTGGTCCCGTTTGAGTTGTTTGTGCCCCTTGTGGGACTATTTGGGGGTTGTTTTTTGTTTCCCCATAATGACACATTTTTAATCTTAAGTCTTCATGTTTGAAAATTTTAGTATTATTATCAAACAAGGAGTCTCATTACTACACAGTGCATTTCTACGAGTTACATTAGTCCCGTGCGATGTGTTTGTGCCCCTTGCGGGGCCATATGGGGGCTATTTTGGACTTTCCCCCTAGGTGCACATTTTCATGCCTAACTCTTCTTAATTTCTAATTTTAGTTCTATTCTCAAACTGGGAGTCCCATGACTACACAGTGAGTTCCTACGAGTTACATTTAACCCGTGTGAGGTGTTTTTACCCCTTATCGGGTCTTTTGGGGGTTGCTTCGGGTTTTCCACTAGGGGCATATTTTCAAGTTTAATTCTTCTTATTTCCAAATGTTTGTCCAATTATTCAACTCCGAGTCTCGTGGCTATGTGTTAGGTTCATATAAGTGACATTAGTTTGTGCGAGGTGTTCTTACTTCTTGCAGGGCTGTTTGGGGGTTCTTTTAGATTTTTCCCCTTGAGGCATGTTTTCGAGCTTAAGTCTGCTTATTTGCAAATTTTATTTCTATTCTTAAAGAGAGAGTACCATGACTATGTGCTTGGTTCCCATGACTTGCATCATCCCCGTGCAAGGTGTTCGTTCCCCTTGCAGAGGAATCTAGGGGATGTTTTGGGTTTTCCCCTAGGGGCACATTTTAAAGCCTAAGTCTACTTATTTACAAAATTTAGTATTATTCTCAAACTGATAGTCCCGTGATTATGCATTCGGTGCTAATAATTTACATTTGTCCCGTGCGACGTGTTTTTTCCCATAGCGTGGCCGTTTGGGGTGCAGTTTTGGGTTTCTCCATAGGGACACATTTTTAAGCCCAAGTTTTCTTATTTGAAAATTTTATTCATATTCTCAAATCAGGAGTCTCGTGACTATGCAATCGGTACCTACGAGTTACACTGGTCGCGTGCGAGCTGCTCTTTCCCCTTGTGGGGCCGTTTGGGGGCAGTTTTAAGGTTTCCCCTTTAGGGGAACATTTTTAAGCCTAAGTTTGGTTATTTGCAAATTTTAGTCCTATTCTCAATCCGAGAGTTCTGTGACTATGCGATCAATTCCTACGAGTTAAATTGGTCTCGTGGAAGGGTTCATGCGTCTTGTTAGGCCATTTGGTGGTCGTTTTAGGTTTACCTCTAGGGGCACAAGCCTAAGTTAGCTTATTGTAAATTTTTGTCCGATTCTCAAATCGGGAGTCTTATGACTATGCGATCAGTTCCTGCAAGTTAGACTGATCCAGTGCGAGGTGTTTGTGCCCTTATGGGGGTTTGTTTTGGGTTTTTCCAGTAGATGCACATTTTTAAGCCTAAGTCTATTATTTAAAAAATTTAGTCCTATTATCAAACCGGGATTTTCGCGACTACGCGATTGGAACCTACAATTTATATTTGTCATAGGTGAGGTGTCCATGCCCATTGTAGGGTCGTTTGGGAGATCTTTTGGGTTTTCCCCTAGGGGAAATTTTTTAAACCTAAGTGTGCTTATTTAGAAATTTTAGTTCTCTTATGAAATTGGGAGTCATATGACTATGTCGTTGGTTCCTATGAGTTACATTGGTCCCATGCGAGGTGCTCGTGCCCCTTGTCGGGCCGTTTGGGGGACATTTTAGGTTCCCCCTAGGAGCACATTTTCAAGACCAATTCTTCTTATTTTAAAATTATAGTCCTATTCTCAAACTCGGAGTCCTGTGACTATGCGATCAGTTCTTACGAGTTACATTGGTCTAATGCGAGTTATTCGTGCCCCTTCTAAGGCCATTTGGTGGACGTTTTGGGTTTCCCCCTAGGGGAACATTTTCGAGACTAAGTTTTCTTGTTTATAAAATTTAGTCCTATTCTTAGATCAGGAGTCCCATGACTACACGGTAGGTTCGTACGAGTTACATTGGGCCCGTACGATAGTTGGTGCCCCTTGCGAGGTGTTCGGGGGCTATTTTTTATTTTTCCCCTTGGGACACGTTTTCAAGCCTAAGTCTACTTATTTGCAAATTTTACTCCTACTCTCGAACCAGGACTCCCGTGACTACATGACCAGTTCTTACGTGTTGCATTGGTCCCATGCGAGGTGTTCGTGCCCCATGCGAGGCTGTTTGGGAGATGTTTCCCCTCAGGGGCATATTTTCAAGCCTATGTCTCCTTATTTCAAACTTTTAGTCATATTCTCAAATCGGGAGTCTCGTGACTACATGGTCATTCTTACGAGTTACATTGGTCCCGTGTGAGGTGTTTGTGCCCCTTGTGGGGCCGTTTGATGGTTGTTTTGGGGTTTCCCCCTAAGGGCATACTTTCAAGACTAAGTCTGAATATTTGCAAATTTTAGTCCCATTCTCAAATGGGGAGTCCCGTGACCATGTGATCAATTCCTGCGAGTTATTGGTCCCGTGCAAGGTGTTCGCGCCCCTAGTAGGTCTGTTTGTGGGATGTGTTGGGTTATATTGTAACAAGTGAGAAATTAATAATCCATTATATAGGAATAAAAATTTAAAAAACTATCCACATCAAGTATATAAAAATGTGAGTTAAATTCCACAATAGTTGGTTCCTACGATCTGATAAGGCAATGAAATAGAGGATCCTAAATTTTTTTATATGGTCAAACTTGGACATGCAAAAGGATGATCAGACAGTAAAAATGAGCTCCGATATAGTTCTCATCGAGGTAGCTATCCGATCAACCTTTCACATGTCCGAGTTCGATAATGTCAAAAATTGTTCTGATGAATCGAGAATCAGTCATGAAAACCAAATACAATGCCATGGAAAAGGAAAATAGGAAAATTGTTCTAGAAAGGCTCCAGATGGAAGTTGATTTGAAAAGGTGGAAGTTAGAGTTTGAACACTTGAGAGAGAAACTCACTCGCATTAATGAGGTGTGACAACCCGCCTATTCTAATATCAGGTGGTCAATTCTCTACTAAAATAAAATCAGAATCTCAGTATGGTTCATGCTCAGTATGACTGTCGCAATCATAATATAATATTAAAAAAATAATAAAACCATACAATTAAAATGAATGAATAATCCTCATGCATAAATAAATAATAAGAGTTAACCTAATAAACCATCAGTCAACAAATATAACATCCACAGTGTAGAAATGGATAATAAAAATGAGTGTTGGAATATGAATGTCTAATAGTAATATAAAAACCTCTCCATCTATGGGCAACACGCCCTACTGAAATTGAAAAGATTGATACAATCTTGATAAAATAGACCGAGACATCTAAACAAAGATGTAGCGTCCACAGCTACTGCTTGGTAATAATGAATCTATCCATATGGTCCCGGTTGTTGTTGTTATGCACCTGGAGTAATAAAAGAAAAATAAGGAAAAACAAAAGCATGCGGGTCAAATCCTGAAAAGTAGAAAATATTTTGCAAGTTGGTAATTTTTTTATATCAATTAAAATAGTTGTATATTACTTTTAAGATTAGCTGGTCACACTCACATGAGGCAAACCCCACCTCTCAATTACAGTCCACACCTGGCGTGTTCATTTATTTATCCTAATTAAACTACCCGATCTAACTAGGATATATAACCATTATTTAAGCCCCATCCCGCCAATACCCTCTATCAGCTAAGTATAACTACCTTCTTTAGGTAAACGTTCATAAACAATATTGTAGCGACACACGTGATATAAATAAATAATTACATAATAAACAATAACGTAGCGACACACTTGCTATAACATAGTTATGCTTTTGATATAAATATATACATACATTATATCACTTAAGCATACATATATATCACTCGCTATATACATATAACTATATATCCTGAGCTTGGACCTCATGGATACAACCTTCATGTGCTATCCGTCTCCAGTCATCACAAAAAGGTTACACGTCGTACGAATGGATTAAAAAGAAATATTTGCATTGCATGGTCCGCATGGATGAATACCCATGTTAAATTAGATGGTGAGAATACATTGGTGAAGTACGACATGAAATAGTCAAGGAACGGACGTGATACAAACATGATAAATATAAGGTAATATTGTGACGGTACATGATGCAATTAGAGGGACTTTGTGCAATTATTTATGGGACTCTTTGTTGGGACTAAAAATAGTTTGATGACTTAATTGGGACCCTAAAAATATATATCAAATTATCATGGGGTCAAAATTACAAAAAAAAAAGGTTTCAAACACGGGGCCCGATCGACTGGCCCTCTGTCCACGGTCGGCCACCCTAAGAAAATATCGAGCAGTTGTTTTAGGTTTTTTGTGTGCTGTCGTTATAACCTCCCTTGGATTTCGTGATTTATTGACTGTAAAGCTAACTAGCTCCTGATATGGTATGGTTTGGGTGGTGATATGGTTTCCACTTTAGGCAACAACTCTGTAGGGTAGTTATAAGAAGCAAACTGTGTGGGTCTTAGAGAGAGAAAACTCCATTAGATTTTCAAACACTCTATCCGTCCCTCTAATATCTCAAGCTCAAGCTCAACTCCTTAGTGTAGTTATAAGAACCTTCTCTAAAAACCCTAGCTACAACCTTATATAGGTAAGGAAACCCCATGACAACTTGTTAAAGGAAGAATATGATGTTATAGATATATCTTGAAATGGGTATTTAAGGGAGACATTTTCAAGTTGAAGAAGGAATTCATGGAACAATCATTTGAAGCATTCTTAGAGTATCTACAGAGTCGAGCTTGAGAGGCCTTTTAGATACCCCCTTGAGTCCACCTTTAGAGGCAGAGGGTCCTCCATCTTCTTCACCATTTCCACCATTGTTATAGCTCATTTGAGGTGGAAAGCACTAACTTGTTATAAGTTTAAAGTTTCTATGAATTCAACACGTTTATTCATATATGGTATGACTAAATGTATGTAGTGTAGAGGAAAGTTTTCATCCATATGTTAGTTAGTAATTATCCTATCAATTGTATGAAAAAGGGTTCCAAATACATGATTTTAAATGGGTTTTGAAATGTAGAAAATTTTAAAATATGTGCTCTCAATATCTTAAGCAATAAAATGGGGTGGTGCAGGACGTTACTTTTTTACTCCGGTGGTGGTGCACTCTTACCACCTCTCTTTTCCACGAGCTTCACCACACTAGGAGCATCCATCTTCTAAAGCTCGTCTGGTATACCTGCTGGACGCTCTATAGGACAAACCCCTGAGTTATTCAGTCAGAGATTAAAAATATAAGAGGAATTACTTGGGTTAGAAAATGTTGAAGACTTATGAAGCTCTTCCAAGGGACCATCCCCTAAACCTATCTAAGACAGGTAGTAAGGTGTCATCAGATTCTCATATTTAACGAGACGACCTTTCTTTCCCTGATTGCGAAAGTCTTCAATGTTTTTGTAGTTATCCTGGCTAAGACCAGGGTCGACTTTGGTAGCAAGGGAGACCTTCCCCATACAGAGGGGCCCTTGGAACCGACATTCCAGAAACCTCGTCTGAACCAAATTCCCATGCCCCAAAAATAAATAAGTACCGAGGTTTCCAATTATGCTTTGATGTTTGGGTAACCAAGAGCATTTTCTTCACTGATTTCCTGGCTAGGAAGCGATAATAGCTTGGGTGATTTTTAACATATGAAGGAACATAACATCCTATAAAAAAATCAAACTGGAAGGTCTGAATTGTGAACAACCCTCCAAAGGACGATGACCCCAATCATAACGCTCTAGGCATTTGGGGACAGTTGGGAAGGGACAAGATTTATATGCGAGAGTATAGCTCTGATAGTTGGGGTGAATAGGAAGATGAAAACCCAACTTAAACATCTATTCAGAAACTCATATTTCTCCATCTCGACCATTGAAGACCCTCTCATCCTCCATAGGTTTCCTAAGGATGATTGAAGAATCTAAGGAATATAGGTTCCTGAAAGTAAGAAGGTCGTACTCATTAACGGTAATCTCATACTCGACCCCCTCGAAGGTATCAAGATTTCTCCCTTTATCATCATCATTATCCCTAGCAACATCAGCCTGGGCAGTTGTAGAGGCACCACCAAGAAAGCTCTGAGTGAATTCAACCCCGATGGTAGTCGATATCAGAATAGAATCAATGGGAGGTGGAATTGCTATGCTGGGCCCTAAGATTTCAACATCGAAAGACCTACGCAAAGTGCTAGCACCTTGGTGGGATGGGGCACTACTAGAAACCTCGGCCTCCTCAGAAACCTCACCTTGCCTAGGTGAATAATCCATAGCCTATTGAAAAGAGTCTACAGATTCACCTGCTTCAGAAGTTGACATTGGGTCTGAAGAGACATTATCCTTAGATATTGGTACAAGATCCTTATGAACCTCTGCAGGATCAGTAGGCTTTGTAGGCTCAGCATATATGACCTTTAGTGGAGGAGGAAAAATTGGTCTGAGGGGAAAGTCCTCAGCCCTACGAGCTTCCTCTTGGGCTAGCTCTATCTGCCTAATCTTCTCAAAGGTCTTTTCATGAAGAGATGGGAACTCTTCTATAAGTTAGTATAAGGGTTTGAGCATAAGGAAGATGACACTACACTAAGGGAAAGACTAAGCTACAAACATGTACACAACTTAAAGAACCTAAATTAAAGATTAAAGGGTGGAAATGGAAAGGTCTCAAATGAAGAACACCAAGAACACTCAAGGGTAGGTCACCAGAGAAGGTGACCGAAAGTTCGTCATAAGCCTAAAACAAGAAAGTTTATGCTTAAGGCAACCTCAGAGTAACCTGGAATGGCCCTAGCGCCACTCAACCACTACTTTCCTACCTCTACAACCACTTAACAGTGGAAGAAACTCTCTCCAGAGAAATGAAAATTCATCAGAAAAGCTTAAACCCGAAAATGACAACTTGACAAATGAAGAGAGAGAAGGATAGCGATGCATGAGTGTGATGGAAGAAGGAAGAGGCTTAAGAGGTAAATAACCTTCAATCAAAGCCAGCAATGGAGGTTGGAAGGAAATAGCAGTTACAGAAAAACTTAACCAGGATAAAAAAGAGTATGAGGAAAGAGAAGAAGGTTTTAAACCTACTCAAGGATGGGGAACGATTTTGAATTCTCCCATAATTATCCTTTAAAACCAAAAAGACATATTAGGGAATACGTTAGTCACTTCAGTGAGTGACATGTGTTAAGGAACCACCTAACACACCAAGGCGCTAAAAGAAACTCAACCTTGGACTAGCATACACCTGAATCACCTATTCACATAGGAGACTAAGGGCAAGGGGTTGATTGATATGACAAATGTGCACCCTCGTACTCAGAGTCAGTAACCTCGGCCTGTCTCACAATCGAGTTGACAAAAATCTCACAACTACCATAAAAAAGGTCATATACTTTAAGGTCGGCTCTCTATTACCAACCTCGGCTCTGCTGCAGTTGAGGTCAGCAGTGCCATATAGGGACAGATTATCATCAACATCCTACTCTTCTTGCCCCGACGTTACATCTCACCTCTGTGCCTAACCTCGGCCAGTCTTCCGGGTCGAGGTCATAATAGCTATTAACAAGACAAAGTAACACCGTCAGACTTTGCCAACCTCGTACTCATCTAGGCTGAGGTTACATCAATCAGCGACACAAGTCCGAGAATATGCAAGCACATGTATGGTTTGGAACACGTGGGAAAAGTAGTTATAATCAAATCATTCCCCTCACGTGAGGGAATGTTGCGATCATCATTATCTACATAAGTTCATTCATGTGTCAGAATCATACTGGTTCAATCCTCATGCACATACTCATTGCATGCTTGGGGGGTACATCATTACACCCCTCAAGCACTATATATAGGTCTTCCTCTACCTTGTAAATGGATCGATAATTGCAAGCCTATCTAAAACTCTGTTGGTTTACACAGTAGAGAGATAAAGCTTGAAAGATTGTATCTATGGCCATTAGTTCCTTCATCTAGTGATATTACCCACACACTCATAGTGGACGTAGGCCAGATTGGCTGAAGCACTTATATGCTAGTGTTCATCCTCTTCTCCTCACTTCCTTCTACTAGATATTTACTGTTATGCTTCTATTATTATCGCTAGTTTGATCTTATCAACACCTCATATCGGTGGTGCTATTTCCATCATCATTACTATAGGTCACGATTAGGTATTGGAGTAAGGGAAGGCCAACCTGCGGTGATATGAGCACCGGAGGTCAGGTTAGGTATTACTTAATTCAATCGAAGGATTCTTGACAAGATTTATTCCAGACCGTGGTTGACTCCTTTTGGAGGAGTTTGAAGATGGGTTCATAGATGGAAGTCAATTGGCTGATGATTCGACTGATGTACTGTAATTTTCTAAGGAATCCAAGGAGTTCTTTCTCCATTTGGGGAGGTGGAATCTCAAGTATGGATTTTAGCTTGGAAGGATCTTCTTTTATTCCTTTCTCACTGACCATGAATCCCAAGAGTTTCCCTTTGGTAATGCCCAAGAAACATTTATGTGGGTTAAGCCGCATTTGGAACTGCCTCAATCGTTCAAATAATTTTTGAAGAGAGGGAACATGACCTTATCTAGACTTGTACTTGATAATCATGTCATCTATATATAACTATACTTCCTTATGTATTAGATTGTGCATAATGGTTGTGAAAGCCCTTTGGTAGGTAGTCCTAGCATTTTTTAGACCAAATAGCATGACAGTATAGCAAAAGGTTCTCCAAGGGGTGAGGAATGCAGTTTTCTCTTGAGATTAGGGTGCATATTGATCTGGTTATATCCGTCAAACCCATCAACGAAGGACTTGAGAGCGTGACTGGTTGTTTTGTCCACAATCATATCAATATTGTGTAGTGGGTAATCATCCTTCGGAGAGGCCTTATTCAAGTCTCGGTAGTCGACACACATTCATACCTTTCCTCCTGATTTTATCATAGGTACGATATTGGATAGCCATTTGTGATATTCAATCACACGAATGAAGCCCACATTCAGTTGCTTAACTACTTCTTCTTTTACTTTGAGTGACCATTCGGTGCAGAGCTTTCGCAGCTTCTGTTTGACTGGTTTACATTATGTGAGTATTGGAATCTCATGCTATGATATTTCAGGATCAATGTCGGGCATATCATCGTAGGACTATGCGAAGACATCCACGAATTCCTTCAATAGCTCTTCGAGTTACATGCGCTCGTGCTCATCAAGGGTAACCCCTATCCTAATCTCGCGTATTTAGCTACTAGAATCGAGATTAATAAGAATAGATTCATCTTCATTTACTTGAATGTGAATATGTTTCTTATTATTAACCTTATCTAGATCAGTTAAGAATTGTTCATTTGCAATGTCATCATCATCAAGATTTTGATGGGAATCAAGAGAATTAATGTAAGGCACAAAAAGATACTCAAAATCTTTGTTTATTTCATTGATAGGAAAAGAAGAATTGATAACCTCATCAATGAGGTCTCGAGTACATCAGAGTGAGAGGAAAAAATTAAAGGGGAAAGAGGATAAACATCAGGGTTAGGTTGAATATAAACAGGTGCCATAGGTGCAGCATGCCAGTTGATAAGAGGTGCATCAGCATCTTTGATGAGGTCTGAGGGATTAGATGATGTAGTCGCTAAGTGGATCATATAGAGTGTCAGCCCCAGTATCTGCAAGTTGAAAGAGTCCTCTGAATCGCTATCCTCAGAATCCCTGACATTAGTTATGGCCTACTTAGTGAGTGATTGCACATAGTGCTGGGAACTCTCAACCCCCGAGTAGTTATCTTAAAAAATGATCTCCATTCTAGGTTTCATCATTTTGTTTGTAGGGTCATACCAAGGTTCAAAGAAGATACAGAAGGGGAATTCTTCACCCTCTTTGGTGAATCTTCCATTTAGAGAATTTCTTGAGATAATTCTTGCACATTCTAACTTTTTCTTCAGTCGAGGCTGACAGATCCATCAGAGTTTTTCTTACGACGGTTGATAGCCTAAAACACAAGGAAGAAAGGCCTCCTTCAATATAATGGGATCAGCTATCCCTTATTGCCTTTGCCTAGCCCCAGTTCGGGCATAAAGTACATATTCTTGAACATTTGGATTACATTGACGTTTCCATGAGGGTCGTATTCTCGACAAACCCTATCTTTAAAGTCATCCCGTACTGGGAGTAGGAATGGTTCGACCTAAAAGCCTGATAAGAACATATCGTTCACCCCATGTTGTATCTCGAGTATCAAATTACCGGTGCTTTCATTCTCGGTGCTTTAACTATCTCCCAAGATCGTGATAAATTATACATTGGCAAAGAACTTCAATTTTTGATAAGGAGAAGAAGACACCCCTTTGATGTTGTGGAGACACGATCGTCCGAGAAGCAGATTGAAACAAGTTGGGATATTGATGACTTAGAATTCAACAACAGGATTTATAAGGCCATCCCCTATTACAAGCTTGATAGATCCCATTACTTATCGACGGGTGTTCTCGTATGCATGCACGACCACAGAGGTTGGAGCAAGGTCACTCATGTTTAATCCCAAACAGTTGAGGGTTCTTAACGGGCAAACATTCAGATCTAATCTGTTATCGACGAGTGATAGGGGAACAACTTTCCCCATGACTTCGATAGAGATGTTGATAGCATGCTTGTATTTGGGACCATTCTTAGGAGTTTCCTCTTCAAAAAGGGAGAGCATTCGAGTAGAGGTCAAGGATCCAACATGGCTCATCTCTTCTTCTTGTGTAGTTGAGGGAGGAATCGTGGTTCCTCTGAGTAGCTTGATTAGGGAATTTTGGTGCAGTTGGGAAGACATGAAAAGTCCCCAGAGAGTGATATCGGATTGATTTTTCTTCAGTTTTCTTCAGTGGGACTTTTCATGAAGATATGAAGACATAGACATAAATACATGCAAAGGATATATGACCATCGACTGTCAGAAGTTCTTCTTTTTTTTTTAGGAAAAGGTAAGGATCCCTAGATTATTCTTAGGAAAGTCTTTCTTCACAATGCTGACTTGTTCTTCTTTGGAAGGCCGATTAGTCATAGTAGCTTCTTTGTCTCTCCATCTTGCTATAAAGTTTCTAACTGGTTCCCCAAGATTCTATTTGAGTAGCTCTAAGTCATGGCAAGTAACCTCTAGCCCCTCGTTGTACTTGTACTGAGACATAAACTCATGGGCGACGTCTTCCCAGCTGCGAATTTTGGATTCTTCAAGTGGTAGGAACCAACAAAGGGTGATATCCTTCAAAGTTTGCTGAAACATTTGAGCCATTATTTCTTCGGAAGCCCTTAGGAGAGTCATGGCTCAATGATAGCTATGGAGATGAACGATCGGGGGTCCACTGCCTCCAAACTTCTCGATATTGGGCATCTTGAATTTTTCTAGTAACATGGCTTTAAGATAGGGAGACATGTGGGTGTATTCCATGTAGTTCCCAGAGATTTAGACCTACTCGAATTTCTTGGTTAGCATCTTGAGGTCTTCCTTGACCTTGTTCAGTTCTTCCTCTTTTGGATCAATAGTTACGGGTAGATTAGCCTCGGCCTGAGCAAGGTTTGGCATAGGAAGATGGGTTGGTGGCGGCCTATTAGCAGGAGGAGCCCATGGAGCATGATGGTATTCTTCAGGAACCCAGATAGGCTCGGGTGCCGATGAACCCATAGCATGAGGGAAAATGACCTCAGGATCTTCGGGGATAGGGTCCCGGTTTCGTTACATCTCATGAACTTCGATTTGAATATTTTAAATTTTAGTAGTGAGCCAAGCCAGAACCGTCAACAAATCTGTTTATACAATTGGCATTGGTCCGTATTCTCCATGGAAGGCAGGTGAGTCTCGGATTTGGAGGATGTAGAGGGACTGATAGAATTTTGGGGTGGTTTGACTATAGACCGAAGCCAATAGGGAGTTAGGCCAAGGGTATGTGATCGACCTGAGAAGGATAAAAATTGGAATTTATTTTCGAAAGAGAAGGAGGGAATTTTGTTATTTTTAGAATACGAGGAAAATAATTTTTTTACTTTTTTATTAGAAAATATGAGAATAAAAATGCTATTGGTGTTTTTGATAATAGAGGACAAACGTTTTTGGACGCTTTTTGGGAAAAAGATAAGGGAAAAGACTAGAGATGGGTCTCAGCATGATTATTATGTTTATTAGGTTCCCACTTGTATTAAATTATCCTAAATGCAAAAATAAAATGTCGGACGGAACACAAGCCTAGAAAAGTTGGGTTTGTAACATATATAAAGCTATGGTTTGGAGTTGTAACCAAGCTCACGAGCAGGGTCTCATTTTGAAATTATGCAAAAATTTGGGTGGCATGCCGACCCAGAATTTCGGCAGAGTTTTGGGTCAAAAGTGGTAATCTAACATGTTTGTCCTAGGCTTGATACCTATATCCGGGTATGCAGTTGGTTGGGTGAATTGGAAAGGGTTCCCCCCTTTGGCGTGACTTCCACAATATACATCTTACTTTTGAGGGAAATCGGTACGTGTGGATAAGCCATTTGATATACCTGATTGTACGTGAATTGCCTCACTATATACCTCATTGGGATGGTACGTGTGAGAGAGAATTCGATATACTCGATGTACGTGCATGAGTTCCTTGTGACATACTTCTCATCATGACTTTGTTCAAGTGGTACGATGTGGGGGAACCATTCGATATACGTCGAAGGTATATGACCAATGGAAGGTGAGAATCATATCGCCTAGGATAACTACGCCCTGCCGGACCAGCGCCCATCACGAAGTGACCCTCCAGTTACAGGACAAAAATTTGGTCAATAACAATGCTATTTGGTGATGTCGTGTGAACCATGCATGATTCTCTAATTAGTATCTTATGGTGAGAGTATCTTTCTTGATCATGCCAAACGGGGAGAAAAGTACAAGTACCAAAAGTTTACCGAGAATGGATAAGTGATGTGTGTAATACGTGGATATACGTGATCCTAGGTGCACAAAGTGTGAAGTGTAGATGGACAATCTTCTTCAAGTGTGTGAATAGTAGCATAAGCATGAGGTACACATGAATAATAAAGGGGGGATATGCAAGTAGGAAAATATATAAGAAAATAAAACACCCATGTAAATAGAGTCTAGCCCTCTTAAAAAATATCCCCAGCAGAGTCGCCACTGTGTCCATCTCTGTCAGTGCGGCATTCGCTCCAGGGGGGGGGGGTAGAAGGAGGATCCCCCCGAGGAAGAAACTGTGTCGTGGTCTCCTATCCTTCTCTTCGAAAAGGGGGCTTCGTCAGTCGTCGGTGTGGGTTAATGTAAAGAGATAGATTCGCCAGCCTATTTTTCTCAAAACAGGAAAAAGAATATGTCGCCACCTCAAGAGTGTGCCATCAATGACAAACTGATGCGTGCGATTCCAATAGATCATAGGTCTGAGGGCTAAGTTACGAAATGGAAAGGTGTTCGAAACCAATATTTTACTTGTTTATCCCCGTGAACTGTATGCATGTGTTTATATAATGGAGATTGGAATCGTTCGACCCATATCATGGAAAAGATAGGGTGAGGTCATCCGTAAGAATATTCCCAAAATAGTAATAAATGTAGAACATGGAATATGAGTGTTCATTGTGATATTGATCATTATTGAGAAACGATAATATGTGCGGGATGAAACACTAACAAGCATATGATACGTATATGATAAAAATGAGGGATTTGAGAAATTATGAAAATGAAAGAAACTGGAAGATTTAGAAAATTGGACTCGAGTCTCGAATTTTAGTTCGAGACGCCTACGTAGCCTATAAAGGCATCAAAGTCCACGTAGTCTGAATGTATAATGGGGGTGGGGTTTATCCCATAGATTCGAATGGAATTTTATTAGGTGTATGTGTATAGACAATGTGTTTCTTGTTTTGGAAAAAAGTGTGGTTGATAATTCCATTCGGAATTTACGGGTGTAACCCTATTTTGTTGGTTTTATAAAAAATAGAGTATGTACAATATACTAATAAAAATTTATATGTTAATATGTATGAACTAGAATGAAACTAGATTATGAATTTAAAGTAATTTATGCAAAACGAGAGGTTTGAAAGAGAGGGATAAGGAATTGGACCTTCTTTTGGAGATTGATCTTGGATCTTGGATGAACTACTTTTAATGTTGATGGATGTTGATGAGAGAGAAATATATTTTCCAAATTGGTGTGAAAAGGATGAGTATCTAGGCTTGAATTAGTTTTCTCATATGGAACTTCGCTGACTTCGAGAGAATGTTATTGAGATCACTGATGCCGATGGTTTTCCTTTTGGGGGGAATGAGGTCATGGACCTTATTTATAGGTTCAGGGGGTTACGATAGACATACCCCAAGGGGTGTCGATTGACGGGTCACCCTTGACACTATCCGATAGGCAGGTACAGGACTTGCCAATTGGTAGTCTCGTACGGACTTTTTTGGAAAAATGACTATAGAGTACAAACTGTTAATTCAAATCGTACATGGGGCTTACCGTTAGAAAGGTATTATAGAGTCCTTAGAGAGTCCTTTGGGACTCTCCATGTTCCGAGAGTTGACTTTGGGTCAAATGTTTCTCGAAAGGCATGTCGGTCCTTTGGACGGGAGATCTCCGGACGCAAATGGATCGTTCATCCATATGGTAAGTCAGAATCATAGACAGGGAGGATAGTTGGAAAGGTTAGGAGATGTAATTCGACATTCCAAAGAGTTTCGCTCGGTTTGGAAACTTGACCTTGGTCAATCAAGGCCCGAAAGCGCCCGGTGATCTCTCAGAGTAAAACGGATCATTTGTCATCACCGTAGGTCAGAATCGTGCACGGAGAAGATCGTTAGAAAGGGCATTCAGTTCCCTTCGTAGATTTATTCTGTCTTGTTCGATTTGAAGAGTTGACTTTGTTCAAATAGAATTTGGGAGGGCTCGATGGCCTCCGTATCGATTTTTGGTGGAAAACTGATCATTCATCTGAACGGTTATGTTTTTGCATGCACAGGGCGGACCATTGGAAATGGGTTTCAGTGCCCTTCTAAGATTCAAAGAGATTTCACTCTGATAATGGAGTTGATTTGGGTCAATTTGGGGCCCAGGAGCCCCCGATGGTCTCTAGATCGGTACTCGGAGTGCGACCTAGGTTTGTGGTGGAAGGGAGAAGTGCCAGGAGTCTAAGGAGAGACTTAGGGGTCCTAGAATGTGGTGTCTATAGTGTTTATATCTTCGGAACCTTTTTACATACTTACAAAACAATATATTTTGTTTGCCTATGATTTTGGGGTTTTTATTGACTTGCTTGTTATAAAATGTTTTGCATACCCTAGTTTTAAAAGGATCTTTTTCTAGTGGTGATCTATTATATATATATATATATATAATACAAAAAAACACTTTGTTTTAGTAGATCTTGTTTAAAACTAAATATGTTGTACTAATGTCATATATACTTTGAACATGATTTAGTTGTGATTTGTTTATGTGGATCCTTGGTTTTTGTAAAACTCACTGTTAATGTAAAAAACTAGATGCAATCAAATTAATTAATCACATATAAAAATGAATAAATAAGACAATGGGTTTTTAAAGTGGTTCAGCCTTATGGAAATGGCCTACGTCCACTGTTGTTGTATTGTTGACTGTTTGCCTTAAATCTCGATGATATGTTTACAAAGAGATCCAAATTCCCCCTTATGATTGGGTTACAATGTATTTATAGGCTTAAGGTTGTACATATGAAAAGGAAATGTGCTGTTATTTAGTAGATATATACATCTGTACATTAAGAATGTGCATTAAATCTGACATTTATTGAATGCGTAGTTGTCGTTTGGTTTTCCTGGTTAAATGATCTGCACTCTAAGTAGCTCAGACCGCCTGAGTAGATCGAAATGCTTGAGTAGCTCGAAGCGTTTGAGTAGCTCAGAATGCTTGAGTAGCTCTAAACGTTTGAGTAGCTCGAAATGCTTGAGTATCTCGGTGAAAGTACGTATTTTCCACGTAAGTTAACACTTATCTTCACGTAATTGGTCCACGTCATCCAACTAACTTTTAAATCAACATAAGCCCCCAATGTTTCACAGTTGAAGTTAAATAAGAGCGTGTGGAACATTTTGCCCAAAAGTTGCTCGAATTACAGATCTCAAACACTTAAGAAATTTTTATTATATTTGTTTCCATTTGAGCGCATAATGGCAAACATGTAAATATTTTGAATCTTTAGTAGTCACTTTGATATTTGTGCCTCTTTCATTATTTAACTGCTGGAAACACGAACGTTTTTTCTTAGTAATCGTTTCTTTTCTCTTTTCCCGATGCAAGGTATTTAAAAGCGATAGAAATCCAATCATCTTCTACTTTTCATATCCATATTTCTTAACTCTTTATTTTCTCTCTCTATTTTGTACTGTCATTCTTTCGTCGTCCATCATTAGCTGATTTCTTCATTTTCTGTAAGATTTTCTTCCTTCCTATTTCTTAGCTTTAGTCATCATGGTTTACCTTGTTGAATCTTTAGATAAATTCCCAACTGATTTTCAATTCCCTCTCGGGTTATTTTAGAGGAGCCTCCCTGTCCTTCTGATTTATTTTCTCTGACGGAGGGACATTGGTTTCCCTCCCTTTTTGTTGGGGAGTGTGGTTTTTCTTTCCCACCAAATCCCCCATGTTTGGAGTTTTACCAATATTTCGATATTGTAACTGCAAGAGTAGGTCCAAATACATGGAGGGTAGTTAATGGTGTATATAAGTTGAATCAAATTCATGGAACTCACCTACGAATTCCTGAAATTATGTACTGTTATAAATGGGTTACCAGTGACACTACTTTTTATTTAAAAACTAGGTTTTCGAATAGAGCTTTAGTTGTCAATCTCCCCGATGCCAACAAGGACGATTTTGATCATGGGTTTGTGATGAAAAATTGGCAACACCCCCCATTAAATGGAAATGATGTGTACCAAGTTCCGATATGTCTGCTTTATGGCAATGGGATAGGTTGTTTTTAGCTTTTGAATTTAGTTTTCTTTATGTTTGGCGAAATGTGTCACTAACATTAATTTGTTTGTTACAGTTGACAGTAAAAGGAATCCCCCAAAAGAGATTTACATTAACATAAAAGATTTAAAACTTATCTGGAGTTTGCATCAATCAGTTGCTGGGGAGCACATTAGAGTTGCTTCTTATTTGTTGAGGTACAAAAACACCACATCCTCTTTCATTGTTCGTCCTATTGCACCTCCTGCGGTAATCGACCTTGATCAACTACCAACATCTCGAGCAAGTGTGAGAGAATCTTCTTTTTATTTGGATACTTATATTATCGATTTGATGACGAAGAAAAGGAGGATGCCTGAGTTCTTTGTCAAAGATGCCCCTGGTGTTGATGGGTCAAAAAAAGTAAAGGGGATGTCTTAGCTTAGGGGACGAAGAAAATGGACATTGCTTCATCTAAGGGAACAATTACAACTGTGAAGGAGGTGCGTAAGAATCCCCTCGTTGTTCCAAAAGATGCATCACCTCTGATTGAAGTTGTTTCCATTACACAAGGAGAGGCAGCACCTTTGAGTGAAAGTTCTCCTCTAAGGAGATTAAGAAGAGGTCTCGCTGAAAGACCTACAGAAACTGTTACTCAACCTTCTGATGTTGAGAGTCCTTTGAGAGATACTGTTCCAGCTCTCGTCGCTCCGAGCTCAGCCAAAGGTTTGATCAAATCTTGGAACATTCCTAAATATCGAGTTGCTGAGGGTTCCCTTTCTCGGGAGAAGATCACTTCTTTAGCCGCCCAACATATTATGTCAGTAAGTGTCATCGTCCTTATTACTTACTTGTATCTAAATATTGCATTCATATTCTAAGTTTAGCTCTTTCCTTTTTCAGTTTATAACGTGCTTTAATAGTATCTTTAATAAAGATGAAGCTCTCAGGGCTTCCACTTCCTCGGATGGGGTGGAAGAGGTTTTTACTGGTTTAAACCGCTCTTTTAATAAATCTCATCAAAAGTACGAGGAAGATAAAGATGCTTGGGAGAATGAACTTCGATCTGTCAAGATAACTCGAGATCAATCTATAAGTGACTCCAAGGAGTTGGTGAACAAATTGAAGGACGTTGGTGGAAAGATTGAAGAAGCTGAATGACATAAGAAAGAGCTTGAGGATAAGATGAAATCTACCAAGGAGGTTGAGGCTAAGCTTAAAGAGGCTGAATGCTGTAAGAAAAATATGGAAGAAAAGGTGAAGCTTGCTGAGGAACACGCTTTATTGGAGAAAGTGAAGAGGAAAGCTGCTGTAAAGAAGTCTTTTAGCTCTGGCTAGGATAAAGGATGGAACAAGGCCTTAACTACCATTACTTATCAGATGGAATATTCCATCCTGAAGTATTTTAGAGATGGATGGGTTGTAGACTTGAAAGAATTGAGTGTTGCGAACAATTCTGAATTGTTTCAGAAACACACTCATGGCCCTTATCCTATCATTGGAGAGGAAGAAGAAGATGAAGCCACATTTGATGAGTCTTCTGTGATGGTAGAAAAAAAATAACTATTGTTATGTTCCCCAAACTTCTGAGCAAGTTCAACAAGCAAGCACTTCTTCCGAGCAACCCCTACTGCCTTCCAAGCAACCTAATCCCCCCTCCAAACCAACTGCAAATGTTGTTGAAAATAAGGAGAAGGTGTAAAGTTGTTCGCTTCTTTAATTATGTTATTTTCTTTTTATCTCGGTTGTAACTTGGAATGTATTTTCCTTTTTTATGATCAATAAGAATGAACTTTTGTTGTTTATCTCGCATCTTTCTTTGACTTGCGTTGTACATTTATTAATGCGCTTTATTTTCTCCTTGCTAGTTTGTGGCCTGAATGGAATTCTTATCATCTAATGGTACAGAGTTGATGAATAAATGCAATGATTATTTCAAAGCTAGTCATGCAGATTTTAATGAGGCCCAAATAATTGACATCCTTGGATCTGATGCCTCTGAACGAGCAATTAATGCTTACCAGTACTTGAAGTGTTTACATGATAATGTGGTGGCCAATAATGTGGCATATTATGAAATGATTGAAGATCTTTAAGTAATGATCGATGAACCTCAATTGTAATACAAACAATCCACTAAACTCCTGTATGAAGGTTACGAGGAAAAATTCCAAAAACTAAGTGCTGATCGGGGTTATGATAAGTATCTCTCTACACATAAGAAAAGAGAAAGTGTTCTAAATCATGAGGTTGAAGAACAGAGGAACATTTCCAAGATGATGGAAGAAAAGAATGTTGCGTTGCAAGAAGAACTAAAATGACTTAAATCTGTTGCCTCTTCTTCCTGGGGAGCTTTGATTTCGGTCAATGACGAAGGCTATTCCTTTTTAGAAACTCAAAATGCTTCCTTGAGGGAAGAGTTAGAGACTTTAAAATGAGCCAAACCTACATCCTCTGCAAGGGATAGAGGTGGAGTTGTTCGAAGAAGTGTTGAAGAGACTAGGACTGACCATACTTTAACAAATCAGGACGCTCAGATAAAAGCCAAAACTCAAGCCTTAGTCAAAATGTCTCAGAAAATGTAAGTTCTTATCGACCAACTCTTCGACCAAAATTCCGCACTAGAAAGTAAGGATATTTTGGTGAAAAAACTCCATGATCATCTTGAGAGATTGACTTATCAATTTCACAAATAGCCTAGAGAATTTTGGATGGCTGGGTATAATAAAGCTTTGTATCATCTTAATTCTCGATTGCAACAGTCGAATAATAAGGGGTATAGGCAGGGATGGTTGAATGCTATGTGTATTCTGAAACTGGAACAATGACACTTCTTATGGGATTATTATGATCCTGGAGTACTTGATTTTCCCATGCCCCCTTTAAACTTGATCTCAGCTGGATTTTAGCCCGTGCTATTCCTCGGTGCCTGATCTCCAAGTATCTTAGTGATTATAATCTTCATTCAGATTTTGAGATATCTCATCCTGAGAATTTTCTTAATCGACCATCCACGATTAACGTTAGAATCCTGTGAGATATGAATTTTATAGACTCTCCATATGCATTAGATGATCCTCTCGCTGGGATGGAATCTGTATAAAAAGTAGAGGGAAAAAAAACCATTGAATAGGACATCTATAGCTTCCACGACATGACCCATCACGATCCGAGATTCATCTGTAAGATCCAAAGTTTCAATTTCCACATATTCTGTCTCATCCACCTGATACGTGGTAGTCTTCTTCCCGGCTTCTTCCAGTTCTTCCTATTCGACAGATAAATAGTAGCATTCTCGAGCTACTTTCTAGTCGTCTTTCACAACTCCCACCCTAAAATTAGTTGGTAACTTCAAACATAGGTGTACCATAGATGGAACTACCTCAAACTTCTTCAGACCTACCCTACCTATGATGATGTTGTAGGTTGATTGGACGTTTTTATCCATTACAAAAAAGCGTACTCTTTCTATTCTGTAAGTAGACCATGTCCCAATAAGCATGTCCAACTTGATCGTCCCAAGTGGAAAAACCTTCTCTTCAGTAAAACCGAGGAGGGGCCTATGATATGGCTCCAAATGGGATAACTTTAGATTTAAGCTGTCAAAACATGGGTAGAACATGATATCTGCAGAACTATCATTATCCACCAATACCCGTGAAATCACCACATCCTTCATTATCATCTTGATCACCAAGGGGTTGTCATGAGGATATAGCACACCTGCCAGGCCGTTTCTGGAAAAGTCGATTACCAGTTTATCCATGTTCAAATTACTCGGGCCATCATCTTTAGCCTAGTTTATTTATTGTATGTAAGAACAAGCTTGGGCCTCATTGAGGTAAGTTTTCCTCTCCACAGTGATATCTCCACATCCTGCATCTCCACATATAATGACATTACATTTAAATGATCCAAAATGGATTGAAAATACCTCGCGCTCGGGCTGTCTTAGCCTTTTAGGGAGGTTGGGATCATCTTCTTGATCTCTCTTCTTGTCATCTTTTTCTCGGCCAGGAGATTTAGATCTTTGCCTTCCTCTGTCACTGGTCTTTCCACCACTTTGGCGATCAACGAACTTAGTCAGTTTCCCTTGTCTAATGAGCTCTTCAATTTCATTCTGGAGAGTTATGCAACATTTGGTTGTATGGCCATGGTCTTTATGGAACTCGCAATATTTGGACTTGTCCCTTTTGTGAGAATATGCCTTCCTTTTCTCTGGCTAGGATAGCTCCTCGTTGTTCTTGATCTCCTCCAGAATGTGATTTATATCTACTTTCAAGGGAGTATAATTTACATACTTCCTCATCTGCTCCAGTATTTGTTTACCTTTTAACTATTTATTGCCACCATTGCTCTTCTGATCCTTCTTCTCAATTTTACTACCCTCAACCTTGGTCTCCTTAGTGTCTGTATACTTCTTCGTAGCCATGGATTCCTCGGCATTCATGATCTTGGTTGCCTTTCCATTAATTCTACCATGGTCCTGGACGGATCTTTGGCCAAGGTATAGTATAACTTGTTCAATAATAGACCACTCATTAGAGCAGTAATTGTTGTTTTCTCCTCGTTGTCAATCACCTAGAGTTTCTCTTTATTAAAACGAGTAATCTAATCCCTAGTGCTTTCTCATATCTTCTTTCTCACGCTTAGGAAGTGTGATACTCTCTTAACTGGCTTCGCTCCAAAGCCAAAATTCCCTATGAAAAGCTCTACCAGCTGATGGAAAGTAGAAATTTTCCCCCGAGGAAGATTGTTGTACCACATCTAGGTTTACCCGATGAGAGTTCCTGAAAGTGCCCTGCACCTCATCTCATCACGAACCACATAGATATCATCAGCAGCTTGGTATTTCTCTATATAGAGGACATGATCAATTTTTCCATCATATTTAGGCGTCACTACATGAGCTTTAAATTTTGATGGTTTGGGAAAGTCCACAATTTCCTGCACGAAGGGTGACCCTTGGACAAAAGTTCTTTGTATAGGGTTCTTGGCCTTAGCCATTTCCCCTAACCTGTCTTCCAACCTTTGAATAGAACCTTTCCATGTATCGTTTCTAGCCTTGGACCTATTTGCTCGAGAAACTTATCGCAGTGAGTTTTCCTCCTGGGACCTTTCATTACGGGTTGTCGGGTGTGATTGGGCAGAACCTCCCCTTAGATCGAATGGTCGTTGAGAGTTCCTCAACGCAATTCTAGGAGGGTTTATATTCCTCCTAGGGCCCAATCGATCAAAAGGAGAGACTCTACTCAACCTTTCCAGAGCGCTAGTCTGTTCTGGAGTCAGAGTGACATTCCGTTGAGAATTTGTAGCTCGTATTGAAGAAGTCCAGCCAGGTTGATACGAAGGATCACTAGATCTCCCAGTATGATAAGAACAATACGACTAGATTGAGAAACCTCTAGGAACAACGTTCGTCTAGTTCTTGAAGATGGCAGATGGGTATTTCTCTGAACGCTTTGTTGTCCTAACTGGGCAGGCACTCCACCCCGAATAGTTTGTATAAGCTGATGCATGGTTTCTTGCATGGACGTTTCCCCTTGGGCTAAATTGGCCATTATGTCAGTCAAATCTTGCATAGTTGGTAGAGTAGAGGGGTTTAGAGGGACCCCAATAATGTTTCGGTTACTGGATTCTGGGATCTCAACCATAGATGATAAGTTTTTGGTGAAAAACGCTAAGTATAGTCATTTCCCACAGACGGTGCCAATCTGTTGATGTAAAAAACTAGATACAATCTAATTAATTAATCCCAGATAAAAATGAATTAATAAGACAATGGGTTTTTAAAGTGGTTCAGCCTTATGGAAATGGCCTACGTCCACTATTGTTCTATTGCTGACTATTTTTCTTAAATCTCGATGATGAGTTTAAAAAGAGATCCAAAGTCCCCCTTATGGTTGGGTTACAATGTATTTATAGCCTTGAGGCTGGACATATGAAAAGGCAATGTGCTGTCATTTAGTAGGCATATACATTTGTACAATAAGAATGCGCATTAAATCTGACGTTCATTGAATGGGTAGTTGTCTTTTGGTTTTCCTGGTTAAATGCTCTGCACGCTAAGTAGCTTGGACTGCCTGAGTAGCTCGAAACGCTTGAGTAGCTCGAAACGTTTGAGTAGCTCAGAATGCTTAAGTAGATCGAAACGTTTGAGTAGCTCGGAATGCTTGAGTAGCTCGGTGAAAGTATGTATTTACCACGTAAGTTGACACCTGTCTTCACGTAATTGGTCCACGTCAGCTGACTAATTTTCGTATCAACACTCACGATTTTTATTTATTTTTACACAAACTGTTTTTGTTTTTCACAAGGTTGAAATATCAAATCAATAAGCAAGACTCTTTATATTCTTTGCTTTAAATTGACCTCCCAATTATCTGTGAAAATCAAACTTATTAAAACTTAATTTTTATTACCTCCTGACCGGTACTCTGGCTTTGAGTATGAATTTATGTTTGTACTACTTGGCTACTAGTTTATTTACACATTATAAACTGTAATTTGTACCTAAATTGTTGTTATAATGGACTTATGGTGTGTGTAGTCGTGGAACTAAAAGACTCGGGGTTTACCAGAACACTGGTGTGTGTGGTCTTTATACGAGATACATTATTATTATTATTATTATTATTATTATTATTATTATTATTATTATTATTATTATTATTATTATTGATATTATTATTACTATTACTATTACTATTATTATTATTATTATTATTATTATTATTATTATTATTATTATTATTATTATTATTATTATTATTATTATTATTATTATTATTATTATTACTACTACTACTACTACTACTACTACTACTACTACTACTACTACTACTACTACTACTACTACTACTATTACTATTGTTGTTGTTGTTGTTATTATTATTATTATTATTATTATTATTATTATTATTATTATTATTATTATTATTGGAGTATTTATTTAGAGTTGAATATTGTGTTGATAAGATTTTTATATTCAAGAGTTGGAGTTTAGTTTTATTATTAGTTGGATGGTAGCAGAGATGTTTTATTTTATTTAGCATTTTATTATCTTATATTGTTTTTACTTATATCGTATTTACTTATTATGTTCATGATGAGAATGTTACTAATTATTTTTACTCCTGTGAATTTTGAATTACACCTGATTAATCTTTTTATGGATTTTATAAAGAGTCACAAATAACATTAAATATTATGGTAGATTTCCAAAAATCACAAGTTTAGGGGCACTTTATAATATTCCAGAATCCGTGATTATTTTGCCATTTTTATAGTTTAAGGGTTAATAAAAAATTTATAAAGTTTCGGGAATATTTTGTGAATTTCAAAGTTTTGGGGATATTTGTAAATATTACCTAAAAAATAATACTTAGGGCCAAATAGCACACTTTAACAAGTCTAGAATTTAAATTGTAATCTTGTGAATGTTTGTGATCAAAACTGAAAAGGCCCAACGGGTGCTTAGGCACACATGGTCACAAACAAAATTTCTATTTTTATATTTTTCAATTTTAAATATCAAAACATTAAACGTACTAAACCTAATAAAAATTGTTCACCAAAATAAATCGTTTGTTATGAAAAAATGACTTACCCAATTTTATCTTGTTAACCTAAAACATGCATCTAGAGAATAAGCAGAAAAAATAAGTAAAACATCCACAACGCATCGATGTACGACGAAAACCACAAAGGGAAAAACCTCGAACAACCCAGCCAAATAGATCACTATGATAAAGTTTTATAAAGACTAGAGAGTAGACTTATTTAACGACTTCTCTCCCTTGCATGCCTTGACGCTCATATATCTTCCACCTCACCCCCATAGTCTAATGCACTAGTCCACTCACAAAAGATCCCACAACACACGAATCCACACATACCTCGGTATCTATCGATGAGGCTCATCAGTCGTCTACAAAATTAAAACACCTCTTCTTCACCGCTACAAAGCAAATCAGTACGGAGTCCACCACATGAAACACGTTCTCAACTCAAGATGATGAGAAAAAAACTTTGGTGCCGAACACAAAGATATCAAAGCATATGAATATGTAAACCTGGATCTTTAAACTCAATATGTGAAACTAGGGTTCTGGAACTTTGGTAAATAAATAGGAATTTGATTTTCACCAAAAGATCTTAAAAAATTAAGTCCGACACGCCTTAAATAGGTAAACACAAATTTCGAGGTGGAGGGTTCATTCTAACAAAATCCTTTGGTTCCTTTGAACGAACTGCTTGTTTCGTTCTAATGAGATCCATTCTCATTCGAATGAACACGCAAAGTTCGTTCTAACAAACTTCCCATGAGCCTCCAACGGGTGGCCTTCTGTTGACAAAGAGTGTCCATTTGAATGTACATTCTAATAAGGTTTTAAAGATCATTCCAATGAGATATTAACCTCGTTCAAATGAAGTCTATATATATCTCGTGTTAATGAGATCTCAAACTCGTTCTAACGAAGTCTCAATTTCATTTCTAACGAACTTAAAATCAAAAAAAACATTTTTCTCCAAATAATATATTTAAAACGTTTCGAAATGATTTTATTTAAAAAGTAACGCCCAAAAATATTTCTAAGGATCATATTCTAAACGCATCCACACCTGAAAGATCCGTGATAACCATGAAGAAAAATTTGTCACGAAACACAACACGATGCATATCCTTATTTGAAGCTTAGGCCCTACGTCTTCATCAAACATGTCGTAAGATTACAAGATACATAGTATAATGCCTAACATGTGACTTAAATATTTTGTCTGGGATTAAGACAATTACAAAGAAATTTACTCAATAGGAATTGTTTCCTTAAGAAAACCCTTATTGCCAAGTTTCATGTCAAAACACAATTCTTAAAACTATTTGGAACCAAATAATAATTTCTCAAAGTCTAGTGTTTAAATAATACTTTCAGAATATTAGTTTAAAGTCATAACCCTCAACATTTTTTTTATTTGTCACAAATTCTAATATTCAACTATCTAAATACCCAAAATGACTAATATCCACAAAATATGTTATAACTTACACATATATTATTCTACATGTGTAATATGTGCTGAAATTTTACCAACACCATAAATATACCCATACACAAATTAAACCACATAAATGCATTCTTATCCACATTTTGATGTGAAATAAGCCAACACCCCTACCTATTAGAGACCAAATATGGAGAAATAGTTGATGACGAGTGGTAGCCCACACCTTCAAAGGTGTCCTCAAGGGAACGCCAAGCATTACTTGCTTCAAAATGAACATCGGACATTTTTACTTCGTATTACTGAAATAAAACTTCACCAAAATTACCCCCTTATAACACCCTCTAACTCGCTCACATTTGTGTTTCTATGTTGGCAAAGTGGAAAAACTTTGGGAGAAAACATATTTGTTTGGTTCTCCTATTTTCGTTGGATGGTTCCCTCACAAAGTCCTACGCATTAATATTAAAATAAATAGAGCATTAAGGAAAAGGTCATGTTCCTTTCTATATTTGGATATTTAGGACAATGCTTTTCAAGTTTATAAATCTAGTCCCTGTGGTACAATTGCATTTATAAATCTAGTCCCTGTTGTACAAATGCATTTAATTTTTTGGTCCACGCCAGTGGCACCAATTTTCATCATTTTTCATGGTGTTTTTAATATAGGGACTAAATTTATAAAATTATATGGAGTGTCCTATTTTTATACACTTTGAGTATTAGGAGGACCTTTTCCAAAAACTCCCTAAAATAAATAAATGAAGTAACTGGTATCTGATAACCCTTTAGACATTTTTCGGACCCTTATTAAACCTCTAGAAATGTTTTAAGATGTCGGAGGCTCAATCTAACTGCCTGATCATAGTTGCTCTCATGGAAATTCACTCCCACGGTCGCAAGTGTCAGTATGCGATCTTGTCCTTGTGTCGAGGACTTTTTCCCTTTTTAATTTGTTACTCCCAAAGTAATAATAATTAATATAAATTCCTTTATATTTTTCTATCTTAAGTTTAGTTATTTTCACTCAATTCCCTTAATACATGTTGCTCTAATAATACACTTAAACTAATCCAATAATCATCCAATCACCCCCATTCAAGTCATACCAACATACCCTAATTTAATAATTACTCCATATAATTGGATAATTTTTTCATTAAGCCCACCAATATTTACCATTGTACTACCAAATCATAAAATGTACAAGACTTTTCATAAAATTCAATACTCATAAAATTTATAAAAGTTCGGGTTATAAAAGGTTGGGTTATTTTAAAGCAAAGAGCTTTACATTCTTTGTATTATAATTAATAATTATGAATTGAACTTGATCTTGGATTTTTCTCTCAATGGTATTAATTTGTTTATCCTACTTACCAAAAGTTTTGGTAAGTATGATTAATTATGCCTATATCCTTACTTATCCAAAAATGGTTTATGGGTGTGTATTTAATTGCTTATCTTTGTGGATATCTCCTTGTAAACCCTTTTTTCTTAGATAATAGGTTGTGTAAGACTTCCATTATCTTACTTTGGTTGAACCTTATTTTCCAATTTTCTCATAATTACTTAATTATTCTAGATATTGTGTATAACTCACTTTATGGTTTATTTTCTAATTTCCTTGATTTCTTTCTTTTGTTTATTACATGAGAAAATGGAGGAGAACTATAGAAGTGGACATACTATTTTGTGAAAGTTACCTTATTCAGGACGTACCTTATGAGAATATATTTTTTAGGATGAGTGATATGACCCTGCATTATTGCCTGTATCTTTTGTTATATTTACTAACTCTAAACATATTGTTGCTTTTTACACATTAGTGCGTTGATGACCTTTCCCTACTGTGTGTATGAAAACAATATACAATCACGTCGTTGAAGACAGAAGAGTGCTTTATTATTTCCATACTAATGTGAATGAAATCTACCATATGTGCCTTTTGTCCGTCTTGTCATAGGTGTAAGGATTATTTATATGTTTCTTATATTTCATTATCTGTTAAGGAATAAACAAAGAGGGATATTATACGAGTATAGTATACTCGTTATAACCTCACCGTTAGATGGATTGTCTTATTTCGGTTTTCAAAACAATTTGTGTCCTAGAGTTATCCGAAATCTTCAATAAAGTTCAAGACATTAAAGCCAACTTTTTTATCCCCATATCACGTCGATCACTTTAGGATGAATTTAAGTGTGACTTGGCAAACTAAGATTTCATTATTTTTGAAATATAAATTGTTCATATATTTCTTAAAACCTTGTTGCATGATTTTTTTCTTTTTTTTATCTCCAAATATCATAGTATTTTTGTCTATGAAAATCTATGTTTTAAAAAAGGCATTTTATGCAGTCGCGGAGCAATTCGATGCAGCAATGGTGAACCTTCGTCAGTTATGAATTTCTATGTATCTTTGTCGAGTTGCACTTGTTATACCTGTGACCTCTCTTCACATGTGGTTCACTGTAGTGAAGGAAATTTCACTCCAATAATATGTTTTGCTTGTCACGTCTAGGGATATTTAATCTCATAGAAACTATCTAGCGTATCTCACAATCTTCTTTATGGATGGTTCTCTCCAACGAAATTTTTTTTCAGTAGATCACCCTTTCTACAACTTTAAAGATCTTTTCTTGGATATTTTCAAAAGGCAGATTTTGATCAGATGGGATCAAAATCAAGTGGGAGCATCTCTTGTAAGTTATATACCTCGTTAATCTTTATCATTCATAAGGCTTAAACATCTTTAAATAGAAATTTTTTTACAAAAAATGTCTTGAGTTTTTAATTTTAAGAACCTAAAACTTTTTAAGGAATGAAGACTTGTTTTTCTTCTCCTTATTTCTCTTTTTTTTCACTTGATCATTCTTGTATTATGATGATCAATATCAAAGAAGAATAAATGAAGTTTTTGTACTTTTAAAACTCTTTTGTTCATCAAAATCTTTCTTAACTTAGGATTTATTATCTTTTGGAGATTCAAGTCATCGTTTGGTTCTTTACAAGACAACTTTGAACATGGTTCTAGGTAACCTTGTTGACCGTTAGATCATTACATCGGTGTGTTGAGATTCTAGTCGATGTTATAGAGGCCTCAGGATCATTATGATTTGGTGGTAAAAGGTTTAGGTGTGAATTAGGGTGGTGTGTTATCACAATACATATATCACTTATGTAAGTCTCTACCAAGTTATAGTAAGATTATTGCTTTGGCTCTAGATTTTTCCTGTTAGTGGGTTTTTTCTTCGTACATCTGGTGTTGTGGCTTCATTAACTTTTCCAAATGATTTATCTCACGTATTCTTAATAAATACCAATATTTAGATTAAATCATTCAAAAAAAATTCTTCCATACCTTTAGGGTGTACTTGTTGTTTCTAACAACAATTAAAATTGAAAATAAAAATAAAAATTTGGTGTACTCGATCATTTCAAGTAGTATTTCCCCCCGAGCACACTGTAACGAGAATCTGAAAAATTTCAAGTAAGATATTCTTCTTGTTATGAGGAATATTGCAATACCTTTTATTTTTATAATTAAGATGAATTTTTTTAATGATTTAAATGGAAAATATTTTGTATGGAAGTTAATTTAATAATTGAAATATGGTCTTTCATTTTGAATAATTAAGTTGGGCTTTAAAAAATGTGTGTAATTGAACTTAAGTTGATAAATTATGGTTGTTTTGTTTGGGATGAGGTATAGTTGAAACTCTAGGGTCAGAGATGACCTTTGAGCTAACTTGGTGGGAAGATTGGGAGCCTTGAAAGGGTTAGCAACCTCTGATATTAGTTTTCATGAGTTGGAAAGGGTCTAAATTAAAATTACATGAATATAATTTGGATTAAAACAACAGGAGAAATGAGAATACCATGACATCTACAAAATTATTTTATTATAGAGGAGGTGAACCATTATAGCAAAGGACAGAAGGCCACTACTAAAGGGGTAGCATAGAGGATATTCCATGAAATTTTAAAGGTTGTTTTAAAGGATTTTTGTATAATTTTTCATTATATGTCTCTCTTTCTCATTATGTTAGGGTTTTATTCTTAAAACCATACATAAAGTTTATTTTTTAATGAAGGTGAGTCAGGTTCATTTTGAAATAGGAATCATGATTGTGAAAAATCCATATATTTATTTTAAATATAATGTGTATAAATATATATATATATATATATATATATATATATATATATATATATATATATATATATATATATATATATGTGTGTGTGTGTGTGTGGGGGGGGGGGGGGGGGGGGGTGTGTGTGTCTGTGTGTGTGGGTGTGTTTGTGGGTGTGTGTGAGTTCACGAGGGAATAGTTGCGTGTAGGATCTTAGTAGTTTATCTTGACTATGGGGACATGTTTAATGGTTCAGGAACTTATCTGATTGTTTGAAGAGGATCATACGAGTATAAATATATATATATATATATATATGTGTGTGTGGGGGGGGGAGGGGTGGGTGGGTGTGTGTGTCTGTGTGTGTGGGTGTGTTTGTGGGTGTGTGTGAGTTCACGAGGGAATAGTTGCGTGTAGGATCTTAGTAGTTTATCTTGATTATGGGGACATGTTTAATGGTTCAGGAACTTATCTGATTGTTTGAAGAGGATCATAGGAGTACATCATTAATGTATTGAAGATAACCACTAGTGAAATTCAAATCTAGGTATTGGATATATTAGAATTTGAAAAGGGTGCATCCATTATCAATCCAGAGGATTATAAATATTGAAATATTCACTAAGTAATTGCTTTACTTTTTATGGGTGAGATTCAATTTATTGGGTCAATAAATGCCCGCAAGTTAAGCAATCGTTGTGTGAATATGTCTAAGATCATTTTCTGGACGAATTCGCATTTGGGATAATTTTAGGATTATAATACCCACTTGATAAACATGTAAGTTTTTATTCTACTAGTAAACTCGACCGGTGGATTTTATAGTCTTATAGAGTATTAAATAAGTTAAGTTTAAGATCAAGGTGTAAATAAGACTTTGGTAAAGATGATTCGAAGCGAATTGACTTTCCCCAAACGGGTATTGTACACTTTACGAGGGTAATCATCTTATGCATTATCTTACTTTGGAAAAAATACATCATTATTTGAGTAATTGTGATATAATTAAATTGGAGTGGAATTTTAATTATTTGGTTAAATTAATTACACTTAAACGGAGAATAAAATATATTATGGGTTGTTATAAGGTATTTTTGTATTTCTATTCGAAAGCCATTTTAGTTATTTTTCTTAGATCCCTAGTATAGTCCATTTACGACGTAGTTGATGCAAAACTCTCTGAAAACCCTTATTTTCCCTGGCCCACCTCATGTGCCTATTTATATGGTCAAGTGAAGGAGTTTAAGCTACATGCCACATTATTAAGGATTAAAGAGGGAGAGGGAAAATACTATTCACTTTTTTATAAAGGGGTGAGGAAAAAAATGATTTCTCTCATATGTCACAAATATTTCATCTCCGAAATTGCCCAAACACGTGTCTTGATTTGGGTGGTAGAATATCTAAATCCATAGAACATTCTAGGAAGTATTTTAAGGTGGAAGAAATCTAGACACATTTCCTTCTTCATCAAATTTTTATCCTATATCGAGTCACCTACAAGATCCGAAAAGGTATCATCATGTGAACCTTAGATTAATTCTTTGAATCAAATTCCTTTACTTACTTTTCAAAAAATGATCAATGGAAGTTCTTGTAGAAGAAAAGATTTTATAACTTCGATCCCCAATAATTGGTATCATATCCCCGATTGTAAATTGATCATTTTTATAAAGGTCCATGTTGTCTACCATTGAAAACTCTAGGATTGTATGTTATATAATATGTGCATGGATGTATATGTTTTTTTAATTAAAATGGCTTTGTAGTATTATTTTTACTCCCTCCATCATGGTCACATATTTTTGGTATGTGCATGGATCCCATGGTGGTTTTCATAATTATGTTTCCTAGATTTGATTTGGGTATAATAATTAGGTTATTTTTAATTATTACCAAAATTGATGTATATGAGGGGATGTAGTAGCTTTTAATAATATATTATAATCGAGTTTTATCATGGAGGAAGAACCATGGATATTGGTAGAAATTTTCTCATGTTTGAAGGTCCTTTAATCGAGTTTTCGAAGTTACGAAACAGGGTCCAAACGACATAGTTTAAATAAAGGAACAAGAACCCTAAAGATATCGGAGTTGGGAAGAAACACAAAGAGGATTACGACTGCAATCTTGCCTAGCCGTGACGGGGAACTCATACATGCTACCACGGGCTTTTTGGTGCGACTGCAACCTGCCTCTAAGCGGTACATATCCCTTTTACATGACCATGTGTCTTCTCCTAGGTTAGAAAATCTTCTAATTTATTTTTTTATTATACTTATTCCAGTGAAAATTTCGTGATGGACTCTTCTTCAAAGGAGTTTTGACCCAAAATAACTTTACTTAAGGAAGAATTCTTGGTCGCAATGGACGGGGACTTTGTTTCCTTATTGATATATAATTTATTGTCATTGTTATTGGATAGATCTCTATCATCTCATATTTCATTGTTATTTGATTTTATGAGCTAATTATTAATTTAAATATGAACCAACATTATTATGGACAAAATGGAATTATTTATGTGACCACTCTAGATCACGATTTTTTTGAAAATTCAGAATATAATATCCACTTTTATAAATTGAATTTAATCAAGTAATAAATTTAGGGATAAATTAATTTTTTCTCTACGGCTTTTATTTTAGTTTAAAATGGTTTAATTTTGGAAAATTAAAATTCTGAGACCCAGTTATTTAATTTGTATAAGAAATTGGGAAACTATTAGTGATTTATCTTAGGGATTTAAAATTGATTTTTTTTAAATATCCCCATGTTCAAAATATTAAGTGTGAAATGGGTTTGAACATATACACCACAGTTTTCATCGATGTTTTAAAAGTGTGATGTGATTAATTCATCGCATTAGCATAGGCTTTCCTCCCGAATGGATGGATTTAATCATGGTCTCATGGTATTTTTAAAAATCTAAACTTTAAACTTTTTGAAACTGAATGTGAAGGAGTTCAGTACCCCCCCCCCCCCCCCCCCCACACACACACATATAGACATTATTGGATACAATTTTAATGAATGAACCGATGATACACACTTAAACATTAATAATGATATCCTCACCAATGGAGTCGTTGTCATTGATTATGGGACCAAAAGACGTAGGCTGTTCAATTATGTTAGATAGGGGTTTCGTCGTACATCCGGCTGACATAATAGAAAGATGAAAAATATGTCAAGTTCAACCTAAGGTGATTTAAGACCCCAATGGGAAATCGCACTTCATAAGGGAACTTCGATGCTTGAATGGATAAATTAATTAGAAATTGAGGGGTGCCAAATTAAAATCCAATAAAATGTTAATTCTCACCTAAATTAATTTTTTCAAATATGATTCTAAGTTTTTAAAAATGCACACAAGTTTCGACCCACTCTTTTAATCTAATAATAAAAGGTTTTGTAAGGACACAAATTTCCAATTGAGTCCATATATAGTTTTGGCTCAATTCCGGACAAAAACATTTATTCATAGGATAGTATGTAAATGTAATATTCTCAAGCCTATGAAGTGTTTGTTGAAGACGTAGCGGCAAAGAATATAAAGCTTCATCAAATATGCCGGTTTGCGTGCCTCGTTTCTACGTCATCAACTATGGTTCCATGCTCCCAAGGTATGAATGCAATTTTATTTATATAGGAGCTTGGAACAAAGTTTATTGGGTGTTAGGTTAATAAAAAACTGCGTTTTATTCTCAGAAAGAATTAATTAGAACTTTAAAATAAGTTTATAAAAGTCCTGGGCCAAAATCGAATTTTACAAACTTTCTGGTCGTTCGTTAGAAATGTCATTCGAACGAGTTTTTCGTTCGAACCAGGTTTCGTTCGAACGAGTTTGCCAACGAGTCTAAACTGGTTTGTCGTTCGAAATGTCGTTCGAACGAGATTGTTCGTTCTAACGAGGTTTCTAACGAGATTCTATCGAAGTCCATACTGGTGCGTCGTTAGAATCTCGTTCGAACGAGAGTTCATTCGAACGATATGTCGTTCGAACGAGCTGTTAGGCGGGAATAGTTTTTGTCAGTTTTTCACCCACTTCCCCACTTGGTTTTTAACCAACATTTTCAGATTTTATCTTGTGCGGGAATCGCATTTTCCAATCTAACTTTTCCATCCTAGTTTATCTCTTAGAGAGAATTTGAGAGCAAAAATTGTTTAGGAAAATGTTCATGTTTTGAGTGTTATTTTTCAAAGAGAAAATCCTTCACACTCGAGTTTACACCCAATTGTGTTTAGTCCAAGTTCTTATTTATATATCAAATTGCTTGGAGTTTGGCACCGGTTTATCTCTACCGAATTCAAGAAGAGAAGTTTTGGTTTGCTTCTACATCCATAAAAGAAGAAGACTTTGAGTTGCGATTCTACCCACTTGGAGAAAGGCTCCTTGCTCGGGTGACGGTGACCATAGAAAGCCCCATCGGTGGATTCCGAGACCGCGGTGGAGTTCCGAGGTTGTCAACTAGGAAGAGGTGTCCACGAGAAGAAGCATCGAGGCTTGAGAGGGATCGAGTCAGTCATTGTAAGTCTATATGTCTTGTAATTGTAATTCCGTATCTAGTGGACTTGTGGCTAGGGCCGTCCGAGGTTTTTTCCCATCTTGGGTTTTTCCTCGTACATCGCGGCGTAGTGTGATATTGTTTATTTTATCTTGCATCATAATGTAGAACGAATGCTTAGAATAATTCAAGATAAAATTCGGTTTCAATCATCACACTCAATTTAATTTGGACTTAAATTAAATATTCGGTAATGTTGTTTAATTCAAGTCATTTGCTAAAATTGGGCTTCGTCTAACTTGCTAATATTGATAAATATGACTTAGGCAAATTCTAGGACTTGGATTAACTTATTTTAACTTGTTTTGAAGAAATTAAAATTTGGCTTTGTTTAGTTGTGAACCATCATTCAACGCTTCCGCATCATTTATTGAATTTATATAAAAGGAAATTACTTTACGCTTACAGGTTTTAATTGGAATAAATTTCAAGGACTAAAAAAATATTTGGTACACTGTTCTAACTAAGGAGTACAATAAACTTTTTTAACCCACAATTTCCATCAGTATTTTAAAATTTTGATGTGATAAATTCATTATGTTAAATTCATATTTCCTCCACAAAGAAAGGAATCAATCATGTCATCATTGTAATTTAAAATCATTAACTAATAATTCTTTTATATTAAGTATTATGTATGTTTGGTCCCCTAATAGGTAAGTTTTATATGTACATGTTTAATTTTAAAGAATGACTTAATGGGAATTTTTAAAAACAGATGTTGGCTAATGATGACTGAGTAATAATTGTTTTTGTATAATGATTTACATCTTGGGTGAATGAAGGATTGCTTCTAATAAAAATTTATGGGGAAACCCAAATCCATTTTATAACCCAGCGGTGTGCATCATCGGAAGCCAAGGCATGGTGTTATTTGTTTAAAAGTACTCGTCTTTTTTATCCCAATGGAAAAAGAAGGAGGCGTTTAAATCTTAAGCTCAATAGTATAGGCTTAACAAAGTTCATACTCCTCAAGAAGAAGGGAAACGAACAAAAGGCAGGTATTTTCACTAAAAGAACATTGATAGAAACATGCCAATTTTTCTAGATTTATAAGGAAAAAAGATAAGTTTATTTTTTTCCCCTTAAAACTAGAAACATGATTTATGGTTCTTTCTAAAGGATCCCAGTGTGTAGATTCGAGAGCCATAAATCAGGTCTGCAAGTCTTTACAGAGGTTTCAAGTAATCGAGGAACTACTTAAAGGAGAGATGTTCCTAATGATAGGAAATAAGAATAAGGCATGACTCTAGTGGTAAGACATCTATTTTTAGATTTTGGTGGAGAAGAAAAGATAATGTCAAAAAATTATTAGAAAAATTATTTTCAATTTCTAAGTTTGTTGTGATAGATATTTAATTATTTTAATAAAATTCTTTTTATCAAAATTAAGAAATCCTTTCTCCATTTAGGTATATTGGAAAATAATATATACATTATAATTTTATGTAACAAACGCTGCTAAGTACTTAAATGAATGACATTAATGGACAATCATTAAAGAAAACTTCCTTCTTAGTAAAACCAAACACAATTTTGGCGCTTAAACTTAGGTTGTTTTATTTTAAAAGGAATTCATATATTGGAATAAAATGGAAAATTTAGTTCATTGGAAGTGGAGGCACTTCCAGTCTATGAATCCTATTTATAAGGTAAAATGACCATGAGGCCCTTCACAGCCAAAAATTAAAAAGCTAGAGATATAATTGAAAAGGTTCATTTCAATTTATGTGGTCCTAAGACTATCCAGTAAAGAGGTGGTTATGAGTACTTCATTAATTTCATTATTGATTACTCAATGTATGGATATTTTTACCTTATGCACCATAAAACTGAAACCTTTGATCAGTTCATAGTGTATAAGACTAAGGTGGAGCATAGATGAGGTGAACTAATATGAACTCTACCATATGGTCATGGAAGTGTATACCTCTAGCTATAGTTTAAGATTTATTTATCGGAGGTGGAAATTATATCCCAGGTTTTTTCATCGGGTACTCCACTATAGAATGGTGTAGTAGAAAGAAGGAATAAGACTCTTTTTAAATATGATAAGGTTCAAGGTTAGTTATTTAGTACTCCAACATTCTTGTTGGTATTTTATATTAAAGATGGATATATGAATTTTGAATTCAATTTCATCTAACTCGGTCTTTTAAACTCCTATGGAATTGTTCAGTGGGTGCAAGATCATTCTACTAAATGTTCAAATTTGGGCAATCTAGGAACTTATGACATAAAAGGAGCCAAGGAAGTTGGAATCGAAGACATAAGTATGTCTATTTGTTGGTTATCCCCGAGGTTATAAAGATAGTTGTATGTCATATTCTAAAGCATATAAGATAATTTCTGTCATAAATATTCATTTCTTAAAAGCTGATTATGCAATAAACGACGAGGCCAAATGTAAGTTAATCTTAGAAGACAACAAGGAACATCATATCATCGATATTTTTTCATCACCCCCATACAAGAAGAAATACAACTTGATATTGACAATACATTACCTCATGGTAGTGGTAGTATTAGTAATAATCATGTAACACGTAAAGTTATATTAGATCACAATTGGAGTCATGCTGTAGTGGAAGGATCAAGCGTCAGCCTAATATGTTAGTGTATTCGGGTAATCACTTTGGTGATGTCCCGATGGAATATGAACTAGATCATAAAAACTAAAGTAAGTGATTCCAAGACTGTAATCTTATATTTGTATTAAGACTATGAATACTGAGATGGATTCTATGTATTCAAATCATGTTTTGGGGACCTATGTACTTTTTTATGGGATAAAACTAATCGGGTGAAAGTGGAACGACAAGAGTCAAAAGATATATAGATGAAAAGGGAAAAACCTTTAAATAAGGATTATTGTGAAATGGTTCACTTATAAAGAAAAGGATTGAATATAAGTAAACCTTTTCTCTAGTAGTTATGCTAAAGTCTATCGAATTTCTTTTAATGTCAATATTGCATTCTTGAACGGTAGTCTTGATTATATAATCTTCAAGGCATAAATTAATGGATACATAGTTAAAGTCGGGAAAGTATAGTGTTTTAGCTTAAGAATTTCATTTAGGGATTTAAGATGATATCAATGTCTTGGAACATTAGGTTTGATCAAATTTTTCTTATGATCAAAGTCTAAATCACACTTATGTATATAAGAAGCACAACAAAAATGTGGTGGAATTTTTGGTACATCTTGTTAATAATATTCTACTAATTAGGAATGAGGTGTGTATATTATCTTACATAAGAGTGTGGTTTTCCACTCACCCCAATATGAAAAACGTAGGACAAACCAGTCACATCATTAGGATAAGATTTTAGCATGTGGGAATCCAAGAAAGGATTTTTTTTCCTTTGAGGATTTGAATCACACTATTGAAGATGAGTGTCTTACAACACTTAATCACATAAAGAAGATGCGGAATATACCCTATGCTTTGGCAGGCCTGATAACAATTTCTTCTTGCGGTCAAATTACAAGTTTTAAGTCGTGTATATCCTTTTGTAATCCCTACAAAAATTTGTACTAGGGGACTTATTTTATAGTGAAGTTGGATCTTACACTATAGTGTATTAATAGCAGAACGATTGTACGTTTGAGAGAACCTAGAGCCTATAAAACGGTTAAGAAGGTTGAATAAGGGTATCACTTAGTCTGAGGGATCAAACAAGACATGTGATAAGTTTGTGACCAATATTATGTCAGATAATAATCTATTAGGTATTAGATGCATATACGCATACATTTAATACTAAGGGGGAGATTGTTGGGATTTTATTCTTAAAACCATGTATTATGTTTAATTTTCAAGAAAGGAATATTGGGTTGCTTGTGGAATAAGAATCATATTTGTGAGAATGCTTATACTTAACTTATATATACTGTATATAGATGTTGAATAATTGAATTTACAAGGAATTCTTGGGACTTGGATTCGGCTTGATCAAAGAACATTAGAATTATGATTCTAGTTCAATTGAACAATTCACGTCCTAGATAAGGAGTTGACGTACTATTGGTAAATATGTGTGTACATTATTAGTTGTTTATCGTGACTATAGGAATATGTTCGATAGTTCAGGAACTTTTATTGAATATGACCATGGGTGATATTTAGACCTAGGTTCTAACTAGATTAGAGTGTCATAATCTCACATATCTGGAAAAGGGTTCATATATTCTCAATCCTGGGGATTGTAAGGATTGTAACATACACTCAATTATTGTTTTGATTGATATGGGTGAGATCCAATTTATTAGTTCTAAATCTCTGGAAGTTGGGAAAGCATTTTGTACATATATCTGAGATCATACTCTAGTGAAATCCTCATCTAAGAGATATCCTAGATTGTGATACCCCTTGATGAACTTATAAGTTTTTATTATACTTGTAATCCCGCTTGATGGGTTTTATAATGTAGTGGAGTATCAAATAAGTGAATCTTGAGATCAAGGAATACGTAAGATGGCGAAAATCGATTCATAATGAATTGAATTTCACCAAGCCAGTATTGTTCGCTTCATGCGAAGAATCTCATTATGCACTATCTAACATTGCAAATAAAACCTCCTTATTCTAGAAATTACGCGATATCTAAATTAGAGTGCAATTTTAATTATTTTTTGGAATTAATTACAATTAAATAAATAAAAAATATATAAAGGGTTGTAATATGGGATTTTGGTATTTTTCTTTTGAAGACAATTTAATTATTTGTCTTGGCTTTCTATTATAGTTCATTTTTCAAGTAGTATGCAACTCTCTGGATACCCTTATTGTCCTAAGACCACTTCATGTACCTAAAGAAAGGGGTTTAAGCTAAATGAGACATTATTAAGGGTCAGAAATGGAGATAAAAATGCTATTCACTTTTTTTGTGAACGAGAAAGGAAAGAGAAAAAAAATCTCTCATATTTAACTAAGATTTCATCTCTAGAAGTTCACACACATGGCTTGCTTCGGGTGGATCATATAATAGATGATCTAAGGTCAAAAAGACATTTGTAGGGAGGATTTGGAGAAGGAAAAAACTTATAAACATCATCTTCTTCATAAAATCTTTCTCCTATATCAGTTCACCTAAAATATATGCAAAGGTATCGTGATCAGATACATAAACTCATTATTTTATCTAGTTGTTTTATTTTACTTTCGAAAATGAGATCAATCAAAGTTGTTAGGAAATGAAATTTTTTTATAATGCCAATCCACAACACACTAAACAGTAATAATATCTAACAAATAATCAACAAAACATTATTATTTTCTCTCCTTGTAGAATGAATTAAATGAATGTGAAAGAAGTAAAATTTGGTCACAAGGAAGAGAAGAACAAGAATACACTTTCATATATAGGAGGATTCTTCTGTTGAGCTAATAAATATCCTACTCTTCTCACTTAGTGTAGCTAGTATGAAATATTCACCTAAACATAATCAAACATTAACATTCATTATCAAGATAATTGTGTTGTGATCTTGATTTTATTCTTCAATCCTAAAATTTAATTAGGATTGGTAGAGATATGATAGTCCTCAAGTTATAGTAATTTTTAAGGAGATATGTTGGACACGATTCTTATGAAATTTGTTAGATCAATTCGTGTTTTTTTAGGGATAACTACAATTAGACTTATCATTCTTGAAGATGAGTTAGGATTATCACGAGGACTTGTAGAATACAACAACATGCTATAATGTTTAGTTAAAATTTCATCTTACTTTAAATCAGTGATAATATAGAGTGGATATAATATGCATAAAATTTAATTACTAATGTAAAGAATACTTATTACATGTATAGATAGATTGAATATATATTTAGCATGATAGAATTGGAAGTCCGTCTTCATATATATTGATTCAAATATGGAAATTATTCACACAGCTAGTTTTGATACTCGAGAACTAGACTGTTATATGCTAACAATTGAATAATTATACATTAAATGTTAAGTTTAATGTGAACTAAGCCTAGAAAATTATGAATTGACATAAGTTGGGTTAGTCTTCAAGACCTGGAAAATACTATCTCTAATTTAACACAAATAATTTTGCATAGCGTAATTGATAAAATTACATGTTTTCCTTTAAATGGTATTTTTACCATTTAATATTTAAAATTTGAGAAATGAGATATTTATTTTATTAAACTTTGTGATTTTAGTAAGAGAGACAAACTTGGATTAAATCATAGTTTGTCATAATTTATCCCCTTAGCCTAGCTTTGGAAATGGACTTTACAAACTTGTGGCAAAACATATGAAAAAATATTAACAAGTAGATACAAATAATTTTACTTAGAGTAGTGTGTGAGAGTAGAGAACCATATATATATATATATATATATATATATATATATATATATATATATATATATATATATATATATATATATATATATATGTGTGTGTGTGTGTGTGTGTGTGTGTGTGTGTGTGTCACGTCTTCATGGATGATGTGTTGGGGATGGTAATTCTAGTGTCTTCTAGATTCGATTGCAATTTATGTGGACGTCACTTTTATAATTGTAGTATGGAGAGGGGTGTTAAATCTCCAACCTAGTATGCCTACAATGAAAGATTTTATGAGAACCACTTCTACATATCCAGCGTTACTAGGGTTTTAACTCTAGCATTGTCTAGTTATGGATATGCGATTATGTGTCCATCCTGTCTACATGTGCACCGTGGGAAGGGTGTTAACCTTCAACATAGTTGGTCCTAAATTTAGGTTTTGGGCTTGACAATAGGTTGGTATAGGGTTTGGAGGAAACCCTATGAGTTTTGGGGTTTTGGTGTTAGTTTTATACCAAGAAAATTTAGTAATTGATTAAAAAATATAGGTTTTAGTTGCAATGAGTTTACCATGAATTTATGAGCATTTTTAAGAAAAATATGTTAAAGTAGGTCATAAATGTACCAAATCTGGGAACAAGGTTGCGAGTGGCTATTGTATCAGAGTTGGGCCACCATAGCAAACTACTCTAGACATTATAGAGGAGCCTTCCATAGTGGTCTGTTTGGCTGTATTAGTAGGTAGTTGCGACTTAGGGTTGTAATGGGAGGTATTTAAGCACTTTTTATATGAATTTTACAATTAATTCTATAGTTTTAAATCCCAAAACAATCCTCAAACATTCTAAACTTTTCATTACCTATTCTCACTTAAAACCTATAATCAAAAGACCTTGGGACCTTAATTGGACACTTTGGGAGAGTAATTCAAATAAAATACGACAAGCAAAGTTGATTAAAAAAGATTGAAAATTAGTCTCGAAACTTCATTTTTTAGAACTTGTATTAAAGGCAAGTGATATAGTATTTCTCTCCGTTAGAGTTCTAGTTTAAACTAATCAGCCAAACTTGTTTCTAAATTCTAAAATTAAATTAAAAAGATGTTGTAATAATTCTTGAGAATAAATATTGTTAAACCATTTCAGGATAATGAGTATAAATGCTTTTGAATTTCATCACACAATTATATATTTTTGAATTTGAGATTTTTCATGAATAATTTTCCAATTAGGATATTGGAAATCCTCACGTCTTTTTATAAGTAGAACTTGATATTATTAATCTAAATAATCGAATACGCATGTATGGAAATTGGTTATTTAGTTCTATTAACTAAATATTTTCTCCTCTTCCAAAATCCAAATGAAAAAAAGAAGTAATTTTGGGTTCATCAAGATAATCAAGACTAGTTTCACAATTGTATTGTAAATTCCATAGTGTCTACGTCCATCCACGATCCTCGCGGTGGGAGGGATGAAGAAGAGGGTGTGTTCAGGTCGAGAGGATCTTGGTCCCGCGCATCCCTCTCGGGAGCACTTCGACCGACGTCGGTGATGAGGTAAAAAATATAGAAAGATGGAGTCACCGGTCTATTTTACTCAAAACAGACAAAAGAAAATGGAGCCATCTAGAAGGACAACATCCAAAGACATACTGATACATACGAAACCTAAATTATTCAAAAAGGGTTCAGAGGCTAAGTTATGAAATGGGAAGGTGTTAGGCACCCATTCCGCCCTTATGGTCTCTCATGGATTGTTGTTATTTTCCTTTATTTCCCCGTGATATGTGTGGATGCGTATATGTAGTGGAGATAGGAATCATCAACTTGTATCATGGAAAAGATAAAGCAAGTCATCCATAGGAATGTTACTAAAAATAATATTAGAAAATTGGATTTATGCGATTATCATAGTGTTGATCATTATAATGGAACGATAACGCATATGGAATAATATGCCACTAAGAAAAAATATATGTACATGTAAATATATATAGATTTTAGGAGAATTAAGTTAAAGAATATAGAAAAATAAAAAACAAAGAAAAGTAGGAATATGACTCGAGTCTCGGGTTTTACCCCGAGACGCTTACATAGCCTATAGATGCATCAAAGTCCATGTAGTTCGTATGCAAAATGAGGGGTGGGATTTATCCCATAAATCCAACCGGGGACTTCTCTTATGTGTGTGTGTGTAAAAAAAAAATTAGTTTTAAAGAAAGGTGTGAGAAAATTGTGAGAATTCCCATTTGGAATTTATGAGCAAACCCTCTATTTCTTATTTTTTTTAGTTTTATTTATATGAAAATAAGGGATTTACAATAATACTAAATAAAAAAGTATATTAGGATATTTGAGATGAGAGAATAAAAGTGCAAAGTAATGAAACAAATTAATGCGAATATAGGAGAATTTGAAGAGAGGATTGAGAAAGTTGGACCTTCTTGACGATCTTGAGCTTGATCTTAGTTGTTGGAGAGCAACCCTTGCACTTGGGTGATGATGGAGGGTAGTTAATTCACCGAGTTTGATAAAAAAGATGATGAAAGGTGAAGGTTGGAAAGGGATTTGGATGTGGAAATCACATTGACTTCGAGAGATGTTTTCTAAGTTCGCTGAGAGTGATGGATTTTAGATCTTTGGTCCCTTTGCAATGAGGTCAGGTGCTCCTTTTTATAAGCCCAGGGCATTGATGATTGGTATAGTCCTGGTCCTGCTAATTGGCAGGTGTTTTTAGGCACACTGACGATAGGTAGGGTTTGGAACCTGCTGTTAGGCAGTCTCTTTCAGGTTCCTTCATAAAATTGACCAGAGAGAGAAAACTGTTGATTCGAATTGCGCACGGGGTGAACCACTGTAAAGGTTATTCAGAGACCTTCGAAAGTCCTTTGGACTATTTTGGGTTCGGGGGTTGACTTTGTGTCAAATGTGGTTTGGAAGCGCTCATCGGTCCTTCGGACAGGGGATTGTCGGACGGAGAGGAATCGTTCGTCCTCATGGTAAGTCAGAATCGCGCATGGGGTGTACTGTTGGAAAGGTTAAGAGATGTACTTTGACATTCGAAAGAGTTTGACTCGGTTCAGGGAGTTGACTTTTTTGGTCAATCGGGGCCTGGAAGCATTTGATGACCTTTCAGAGTAAAATGGATCATTTGTCCGCACCGGAAGTCAGTATCACGCACAGGGTGGACAGTTGGAAAGGATTTTCAGCGCCCTTCAAAGATTCATTCAGTCTCAGTCAAGCTAAAGAGTTGAATTTGGTCAAATGGAGTCTAGGAGCATTCGGTGACTTCCTACTCATGTTTCGGGGGAAAATGGGTCATTCGTTTATATCGTAAGTCAGAATCGCTCATGGGGTAAACCGTTAGAAAGGGGTTTCAGTGCCCTTTAAAGAATTAGTCAATCTCAGTCAAGATAAAGAGTTTAATTTTTGGTCTAATGGATCCTGGTAGTGCCTAATGTCCTCTAAGTCAGTACCCAAGGTATGACTTAGGTTTGTAGGGATGAAGGGAGGTGTTAGGGACCCAAAGAGAGGTTTGAGGGGTACTAGAATGGGATGTCTATAGAGACCCTTGACGGGTGTGTTTAGGACAAATAATAGCCGTCGAATAGACATCGCGTGATGTTTTTAAAAGAGTATGACCAATTCCGAGGGTCAATGACGATTTTGAGGACGACCGATTCTGCGGGTCAAAACCACTTTCGAGAGATTAAATTGAGATGACCAATTCTGCGGGTCGAAGCCAATTATGAGGTATTAGGCTGAGATGACCAATTCTATGGGTCAAACCAATTCTGAGGGCTTAGGTTGAGATGATCAATTCTGCGAGTCGAAGACAATTCAGAGGGCTTAAGTTGAGATGACCAATTCTAAGGGCTTAAGTTCAAATGACCAATTCAGCGGATCAAAGCAATTTATGAGGGATTAAATTGAGATGACCAACTTTGTGGGTCGAATCCAATTCTGAGGGCTTAAGTTGATATGACCAATTTTGTGGGTCGAAGCCAATTCTGAGGGCTTGAGATTAATAATTTTGCAGGTCGAAGACAATTCTGAGGGCTTGAGTTGAGATGACCAATTATGAAGGTCGAAGCTAATTCTAAGGGCTTAAATTGAGATGACCAATTCTGCGGGTCGAAGCCAATTTTGAGGGCTTAAATTGAGACTTTCTCAGGGAACTCTATCGGGGAAATTACCTCATGATTTTGATTTGAGCTGGGGAGCTAATTGCTAGGGAAATCCTTGTATCTTTTGGAGACTTTACGGGGTAATATCCAATTTGATGCCATAAATTCCACTGGGGAAGTGATTAGGTGTTCTAGGGTCTGGATGTATTTCTTGGGGAAATTTGAGACGTTTGAGGAATAGGAGAAGATCCTGAAGTTTGGGATACTTTAGAGGTCCTCTGGGAATGTTTTCGGGAGGACATTCACTTGGCTTTTGAGAGTTTTGCTGGGGAAATAGGGGTTCCGCTTGAGGGAGTGTGAAATTTTTTGGTGAAAATGTTTTAAATCCCCCCATGATTTTTAGGAATTTTTTTGAGGATTTTTGAGGGTCTTCTGGTATTTTTTTTGGAGTTTCTGTACTAAAACTTAAGGGGTTGCCGGTCGGCATGGTGTGGAAGGTGCCATTCGATAGTGGCACAGACTTTTGAACTACCTCGAGAAGATAAAGGGGCAGTGCCGATCGTCATGACACTTGGCTTCCTATAAAAAGTGGCGGTTCCCCTCATTTTTCACAACTTCTTTCCTTATCTCTTTCTGTGATTTTTTTCTGCGAATCATTCCAACATTCTGTAATTTAAAAAGGACTCTTTTGTGAGCATTGTGGTACATCGGGAGTGATTGGCTGATGATGACTGGAAGAATGTGGAGTGGATAGCTAGGGTGCCTCTTGCTTTAGGGAGTGAGAACTCCTTTTTTTGCTTGGATTTTAACAAGGTTTTTCTTTTTGTAATCTCATGTTTCGGTGTCGACTATGCATGCCCACGGGATGACAGAGCTTAAGGATGTCTAGGAGCACCTTCCACCTGCGGTGCATTGGGTAGTCTCGTCATCAGGATTTGGAAGGTTGGCATCTGTGCTAAATGAGACACCTCACTCGACGGCAGTCTTATAAGCTCTGGGGGATAGGTGGTGGGACACTACCCATACTTTCCATTTTGGCTTTGGGGAGATGATTGTGACTCCCATAGATGTGCAACAGCTTCAGGGGCTGGATTATGATGGAGAGGTTGATCCTTCCCTACAAGTGAGGCTGGAGGCGGTGCGGGCAACTCGTGGTGATGTGGGGAGGATAGTATCTTGGGACTCTATTCGTTTGTCGCCGTTGAGGGATGTTTTACTGAGTAGGGTGATTGATGTGGAGGACGGGCTGCAGGTGAGGCAGATGGCCCGGCTGTTTATCTTGCTGGTGTGGGGGGATTTCTGGTGGCGTCGAGCGGCAACGTCATCCACTTATGGTTTTTGTCATACTTGAGGATGTTTTTGAACATCCCTCTCTATGATTAGGGGAGCCTGACTTTGGCAACCCTTTATTTTTCTCTGGATGCATTTAGCCAGTGATGCCGAGAGATTTTTACTGGAGCCACATATCTTCTTAAGGTATTCATTGATTTGCGCATTTTCTTTTCATGCATTCGCATTTATCTCGTGTGTCCCTTTTTAACCGCAGATTTTTATTTTTGGCAGATGTGGTTCTCTGAGGTGATTGGGTGTATTACTTAACTTATTTCTCTGAAGGATGAGACTATTGGGGACTTTTGCCGATTGTATCGGTGGCAAAAGGCCAATCGGCAGTCGAGGAAGTCTCTCTCTCTGGACGCGATGTGTTAGGTCTTGAATGGACTAACCAGTGATAGGGTAAGACATTTTTTTCTTCTTTAGCCCTGGTCTTTGTGTGCTATGATTTTATATTTGACTTATATCTACTGGGGATTTTTCAGGTAATCTTTTACTCTTGGGGGATGACTATTCAGGACACGGGGGCGACTGGGGTGAATGCGCAGATGAGGAATTTGTTGGTTCATGAGTTTGGCCACTCTTGGTATCTTAGGGAGAGGGTGGTTCAACAGATTGCTGAGGAGGAGGTGGTGGTGCCACCTATGAGGCCTTCTATATCTATGAGGCGGGAGCAATTGTTGCCCTAAGATCGCGTCTATGATTGGCGAGTCCTATCTATTTTACACCGATACGGCTGTGTCGTATGATTATATAGACTTCGTGATGAGTTGGCTGATGGCGCTCAGCATATATGATGCACTGCCTTTCCCTCTTACGGGTTCGAGTCGGCAAGTGGGGTTCTCCCACAGCGGTGGCATTTCGTCGACATCTGCGACGTGGGCGACTTCAGAGGTCCCCTTTATGAGGTTGCATACCCCTTCATACAACATCTGGTGGGCTGATGGAGGGATGGTGCCTATGTTTCATCGTCCTCATACGATGGACCCGGAGGAGTTGGTCTTAATAGATGAGGTTCTTCGTCCTTTGGTATATCTTTCTATTCTTCTTTATTCCTTCTTTTTGGTTTCTTTTGATATTTTCTGCTTCATACTGATTTTGCCTTTTCTTACAGCTAGTCAGGGTATCCACCACTTGGCTGAGGGATATTAGAGACTGGATATCTTCAGCGATCGCCCATATTCGGGATCCGATTCCTATTCTGTCTTACTTGGTACCATCTGCCTCATCCGGGGAGGAGTCTGGTTCGGGTAGTGGTGGTCCATCATCTCGTCATAGGGGAAAGATAGCGTGTCACAGGGGTGGGAGTTCTTAGAGAGAGAGGTGAAGGTTAGGTGAGAGAGAGAGAGAGAGAATGTGGGTTCAGGCTGAGTCCCGTTCTTAATCTTCTTTTCTTTACTTCCTGTAAAATTGATGTAACTGAGAAAAATATCTATGCAATGCAATGGAGTTTTTTATTATCTTTTGTTAGAAATGAATGAATGCTTGCACATGCGTTTTTTACTCTGCTTCAGAGACCATCAAAAGAAATATTTTTGGGATTTAAAGGAAAGTTTTATTCAAAATGAGAATTCATATAAACATGGAAGGGGATTTTGAAATATCAATTTATTTTTATTGAGTTTTCTGATTTTGACAAAAGATGAAAAGGGGAGTTTTTAAAAATAGGAGGTTGTCGATCGGCAGGACCCTTGTCCTGCCTATCGGCAGGACAGTCCAGTCCCATCAATTCAAATCTTTGATTGGTACCCTTTTCATCCTTTCCTACCTTATGGGGCAGGGTTGCTTCTGATATCTATAGGGGTTATGTCTTTTGTGAGGGTTTTTAAGTATAAAAAGGGGTAAAGGTGGAGTATTTTCCTCACACCTTTACATCCTAACTTTTTTATTATGTGAGATATCTCTCCCTGGTAGTGTTGATTTTTCCAACTACCTCGAGACTTTGGAGGTGATGTGCTCTCATAACGTCGACTATGATGCTTTCAACATGCATCGAGTCTTTTTATGGCGTAATCGGCCCATAGAGTGGAACATGCTGATGGCGGGGGTACAATTTTGGCACCACGAAGACCATGTATTTCGCTTTGGCTTCGAATAAGTTTGTCCGACTTATGAGGAGTTCTATACCATGTTGGGATTAAATCCTATTGTGGAAGCTTCTATGCCTGAGTTTTCCCTATCTCCACAGGAGCTGTTGGTTGGACTTCTCCGTGTCTCGCCCTCGACGGGTAGATCCTTGATTATTGGAGGAGTGATTTATCTTCCAGCAATGCTGCGGTCCATGCATTTGTAAGAGGTTGGTGATGTTGGATATGCTGGAGCCATCATTCTAGGATTGGTTTCAAAATTACTGCTGATGACTGGGGAACTGTTGGTGGACCCACAACTTGCAGCTATTACTTCATGGATGTCCTACCATCACAATCCTACAATGGTGATATTGGCAAAGACTTTAAATGGCCTGGATGCCTGGAGATAAGGTCATTGTGACTTTCTGAGGGGTAACCCCGTGATTTTGTTCATGTGATTGTCTGAAAGATTCCACCTGGGGAGTCCTCTTGAATACCCTTTGTCAGTTGTACCCAACTTCTTTTCGTGCCATTTCATTAGCGTTGACCTAGATATTGAGAGCTGTGAGAACTGGTTTGTGGAGCATGGGGATCTAAATCTACGTTGGTTAGTGCCTTAATGGGTACAGTTGCTACATATTCTGAAGTTGGGGGAATACCCGTATGTCTGGTTGGTTGGTCTCAGATAGACCTCTTTCTATTTCCCTTGGCATCTTCTGCACCAATTTGGCTGGGAGAAGGTCGTGCCACCTCGGACACTAGATTTCTTTCCGATAGAAGATCTGACAGAGCGTTTGCATATGAGGCTTGGCTCTTTATAGGAGAGTTGGCGTCCATCGACCCATCATTCTCAATCTGTTAGGAGCGTTTGGCACATCCCTGGGGAATATATGAAGTGGTTGTGGAGAAGAGTGGTCAACAAGATGTCGGCAGTGGAGACTCGACAAATGTGGACTGTCTTATTCGATACCATGGAGGGAGGTGTTATAATTTGATCGAGGCTAGTTCGATCTTATCGGTCATTGAGCATCAGCGACACTCTATTAAATCAAAGGAAGCTTGAGGACCTCAGGATGTTGATGATGATTGAGCGGGCTCCTCTGGCAGTTGTGGGTAGGACTCTAGGAGAGTTTGTTTTTGTAATGGGGAATAAATTTGGGGATTTTATTTGGCTTTCTAGGAAGGTATGGGAAGGGAGTTATTCGTTTCTTTTCTTATGTAATTATACCGTAATTTCTTATTAATGAAATAAACAAGTTTTTAATCATCTAGTTGTGCTTTTTGATGAATTTTGTATTTATATATATCGATCGCTAAGGCATGTATAATCCTTTTGTTCAAGTATATATTAGAATGAACTATCGTTCTCGTAGATAAGAAAAGAATAGTTTTTTGTGAAGAAGAAAGATTCGTGTTCACGTAAGATGTATGAGCTGCCTACGCACCTCTGGGGTTTTTTGAAAGGTTTTAATTTTTTTTTTAAATGGTTCTAGAAGAGGATCAGGTCAACGTAATTCTGGGTAGAGGGAAATGAATATTTTTTTCTTAGAATAGAAGGGAGATGAGAAGAGTCGTAGCACGCTGAGATTTCAGACTAGAGGTAAAATTTCTTGAGACGTTCCAGGTTTACTAGACGATCCATCTCTTCTCCATCTAGGTTGATGAGGATGGCGACATCGCCGGAAAAGATTTTCTTTATAATGTATAAGCCGCTCCAATTGGGCTTGAATTTCCCTCTGGGATCCCAGATGGGAGCTACTATTTATTTTAGGGCTAAATCCCCTTCTCGAACACCGTGGTCCTTGACTCTCTTATTAAATGACCAGGCTATTCGGTGATGGTACCCTTGTATGTGATACAATGCTTTCAGTCTCCTTTCGTCCAAGAGTGATAGCTCGTCGAGATAACTTTAATGCTAGTCCTCCTCACTAACTTGGATTTCGAGCATGACACGAAGTGAAGGGATTTCTATCTCCACGGGTAGGTCTGTTTCCATATCGTAGACTAAAGAGTAAGGGGTAGACGTAGTAGATGTTTGGACTGAGGTTCGATAGCCCCAGAGGGCGTATAGGATTTGGTCGGCCAAATCTCGATAACTTTCGGTCATCTTACTGATGCTGGCTTTGAGGTTCTTATTGGCGGCTTCGACTGTACCATTGGTCTAAGGTCGATAGGGGGAAGATTTATGTCTCTGAATCCCATACTCGTTGACCACTTTTGTGACTTCTGCCTCGAAATGCAACCCATTATCTAACATTAACTCGTGCGGGACCTCATATTGGTAGATGATGTTTTTATTGATGAATTGGGCCACTTTATTGGCATTCAGGACTGCATATGACTCATCTTTGACCCATTTGGTGAAGTAACCAATGGCAACTAGGATAAAATCATGCCTATTGGAGGACTTGGCTGTGACTTTCCCTATAATGTCGATACCCCGGGTGGAGAACGGACAGGGAGAAGTCATGTTGTATAATTCTCGTGGTGGCAGGTATTGAAGGTTGGAAAACTATTAGCATTTGAGGAATCTATGGACATAAGTGGTGCAATCCTGGATCATGGTGGTCTAATAGTAACCTTGTCGGATGATCTCCTTGGAAAGTATGTGACCGTTAATGTCAGCCCTTGCGATGGAGTGTAGATAGGTTCCATCGAAGTTTCTCTTGAACAATGCTTGTTACAGATGGTGTATTGGGCGTCCAGTCTTCGAAGGGTTGCTTGTTCTTTCTTATTGGAACCCTCAGGGTACCTACCATGCTTAAGGAGGTGCCAGATATCATAGTACCAGCAATTGGCTAGCTCGGGATCTTCTTTGGTGATGAGCTCAATGTGGTAGAAATGGGTTGGTATATCTTACTTTTGAACTAAGAAGGGGGCCATTATTATTCCTTTGGGCATGTCTACCATGTAGACTAGGGTAGCAAGGGCATCGTCTAGGTTATTCTATGTAAAAGGTAGGTAATGGAATGTGATATCTTGGAATTGGGATGCTAGTTCTTCTAAGTGGGCATAGAAGGGTTGAAGTTTTTCGTCCTTGACTTTCCATTTTTTGAGCACTTGACCAATGATAACGGTAGAATCCCATAGATGTCTAGGCATTGAATTCCATTCTTAAGAGCAACTTTGAGGCCTACCATACATGCCTCGTATTCAGTCATGTTATTAGTGCAGGGGAAATCCAAGTTGATGGAGATGGGAGTGTGGGAGTCATCCGAGGTGATTAGTAGTATCTCCATACCATATCCATTTTTATTAGCAGTGCCGTCAAAGAACATTTGACATCGGAGGTCATCTTGAGCGACGTAGAGGATGTTTTCATCAAGGAATTCGGATATCTAGTTGTCGGCTTCTTTTATGGGGTAGTCAGATATGTCTCTTCCTGTTATGGCTTTCTGTGTGACGTACACGATATCAAACTCGTCTAGGAGCATCAACTATCGGGGGCCATTCAACTCAATAAAGCAGATTTCACAAGCAGGTACTTAATGGGATCCATTTGGGATACAAGTTTGATGAGGAAGGCGAGCATGTAGTGTCACAACTTTGGGGTGACCCAAATATGTGCGATCCATGCCTTTTCTAAAGCAGTGTAGCTAGCTTCGTACCCGATCAATTTGCTATTGGAATAATAGATGGCTCTTTCTTTGTGGGAATCTTCAAGGTATTGGGATAGAAAATCCCCCACTGCAGTGTTGGTTATGGTTAGTTATAGGAGCAAGGGGAGACCAGGCTATAGTGGCATGAGTACCGGAGGTTGGGTCAGATATTGTTTGATTCGATCAAAGGCTTCTTGGAACACCTCATTTCAAACCTTGGTTAAATCTTTTCATAGGAGTTTAAAGATATGTTAGAAGATGGAGGTCAGTTGACTGATGAACCGGCTGATGTATTGAAATTTTCCAAGGAAACCACGAACTTCTTTCTCCATCTTAGGAGGTGGCATCTCAAGTATGGATTTCAGCTTGGCAGGATCTTCTTCAATCACTTTCTCACTGACCATGAATCCTAAGAGTTTTCCCTCTGTAAGGCTGAAGACACATTTTTATGGATTGAGTCTCATCTGATATCGTTGTAATCGTTTGAAAAACTTTTGGAGAGCGGGAACATGTCCTTCTCTAGTTTTGGATTTGATAATAATATCATCCACATGGACCTCGACTTCATTGTGAATCAGATCATGTAGGATGGTTGTGGCAGCCCTCTGGTAGGTAACCCCAGCATTCTTGAGACCAAATGGCATAACAGTTTAGCAAAAGGTTCCCCATGGGGTGATGAACACGATTTTTTCTTGGTGATCTGGGTGAATTGGATTTGGTTGTACCCGACAAACCCATCGATGAACGACTTGAGACCATGACTGGTTGTGTTGTCCACGATCATGTCGATATTGGGTAGCGGGTAATCATCCTTTGGAGAGTCTTTGTTCAAGTTTCAGTAGTCTACACACATCCAAACTTTCCCTCCTAATTTTGATACAGGCACTATGTTGGCTAGCCATGTGGGATATTCGATCACGCGAATGAAGACCACGTTCAACTGTTTGACCACCTCTTCTTTGAATTTGAACGACCATTCGGTGCGGATCATTCTCAACCTTTGTTTAACCAGCTTGTAATCTAGAAAAGTGGGATCTTATGTTGAGCTATTTCAGGATCAATGTCGGGCATATCGTCATAGGACCATGCAAACACATCCACGAATTCTTTGAATAATTATTTAAGTTGTGCGCGATCATGCTCGTCGAGGGTAGCCCTAACTTAATCTTGCACAGTTGGCTACTAGAACCTAGGTTAACAATAACAGTTTTTTCTTTATTAACTTGAATGAGATTATGTTGTTTATTATTAACCTTATTTAGATCAGTTAAGAATTGTTCATTTGCAAAATCATCATCATCAAAAGTTTGATTAGAATCTAAACAGTTAATGTAAGGCACAACAAGACACTTAAATTATTCATTTATTTCATTGATAGTAAAAAAAGCATTGAGAACCTCATCAAAGGAGGTCTCGATTAAATTTGAGCAAAGATATGCAACAAAAGAAGAAATGGGGTAAACATTGGTGTTAGGTGGGATTTCAACAGGTAGAACGAGTGCAGCATGCCAGCTGAGGAGAGATGTATCAGCAGCTTTAATCAGGTGGGATGGTTCTAGTGATGTGGTGCTTTAATGAACCATGCAGAGTGTCACCCCTAGAGTATGTAAGTTGAATGAATTCTCGGAGTCACTTCCCTCAGAATCTGTGGTATCTTTGATGAGTGGATGTACACGGTGACGGGAAGTTTTGGACCATGGGTAAATGTCTTGGAAAAATATCTCCATTCCAGGCTTCATTTTCTTGTTTAAATGGTCATACCAGGGTTCCGAAAAGACGCAATATGGTAAGTCCTCGCCCCGTTTAATTAATCGTTCATTCAAGGAGTCACCTGGGATAATCTGGATGCAGTCAAATCTTCTCTTTGGCCGAGACTGGAGGATCATTCTGAGCTCTTGTTCTGAAGGTTGATACCCCAAACCACACGGGGGAAAGCTTTTTTTAGCTCGATGGGTTCAATTATCCCTTGCTGTCTTTGTCCTAGCCCTAGTCCGGGCATGAAGTGCATGTTTCTGAACGTCTGAACCACATTGACATTTCCATGAGGGTCGTATTCTAGACAAACCCTTTCTTTTAAATCATCCCCTATCGGGAGTAGAAGTGGCTCAACTGGAAATCCTGATAGGAGCATATCATTTGACCCGTGTTGTATCTGAAAGATTGGATTATTGGTGCTTGCACCCTCGGCATTATCGCCATCGCCCAAAATGGTGATGACTCATCCATTGGCGAAGAATTTCAAGTTTTGGTGGAGTGAGGAAGACACACCCTTGATACTGTGGAGCTAAGGTCGTCCGAGCAACAGGTTGAAACAAGCTGGGATGTCAATAACTCGGAATTCAATGACATGGTTTATAGGGCCATTCCCTATTACAAGTTTTATGGATCCAATCACTTCTCGACGAGTATTATCGTAGGCACGTATGGAAGCGAAGGTTATAGAGAGGTCATTTTTCTTCAGTCCTAAGAATTTTAAGGTTCTTAATGGGCAAACATTCAAGGAGGATCCAGTATCGATAAGGGATAGTGATATGATCTTCCCCATAACTTCGACGAAGATGTTGAGTGCATAATTTTGATTTGGCCCAATTCTGGGGATTTTTTCTTTGAAAAAGAATAGCATTCGGGTAGAGGTAAAGGATCCGACTAAATTTATCGCCTCTTCTAGTGTGGTAAAAGGAGGAACGGTGGGTCCAGTGAGCAACTTGATCAAAGCATTTATGTGCAGCTGAGCAGACATGAAAAGCCCCCATAGAGTGATATTAGCTTGAGTTTTCTTCAGTTGATCGAGGATCGTTCTTTCCTCGAGGGTCATTTATGGCATAGGAAGGTTTTCAATGCCCTTCCCTTTGTCATTGGCTGGCAGTGAGCTTAGGATCTAGTAATGCCTCCCTGATCTGGTCATGTGATTTACTACAGAATGGAAGAATATGAACCCTATTTTTTTGTTGATCTCGGATTGTTCTGCCACTTTGTTTATTTCTTTGAGGAGTTATTCAAATGATATCATCCCACACATGTTGGCTACCGGGCTAGTTTTATCGGAAGGTTGTGCTTCATTCGAATCTTCAAATTCCTCCCCCCATCTGGTGGCAAAAATTATGTCTTTCCATGTAAAGTCAATGCATTCCACAACTTCAATGGCTTCTTCATACAAGTCCTCCCATTCTGCAAGGAGATGTAATGGTGAAGGGACCAGGCGCCCTTGTAGCTTTAGAGTATCAAGTAACTCGATCATACTGTAAATGTTGTTGGTTTGTCTCAATAATTCTTCCATGATCTTGACAACATCATCTAGGCTGACTTCATCGATCGGTACTACCCAACTGTCTGACTTTCGGGACCATTTTTGTGATTTTAAGAACAGTGTACTGAACCTCTGGCAATCAATGATCATCTGTAAGGGAAATTTCAGCTCGAACTCTAGGAGTTGGTTTAACACTTCTGATAATTCCATACTTCCATTTTCAAAATGAGTACGAACAGCGATTCATGCTCTGGTATGGAGTGAGAGTGCCTGATCAGTGAGGCAAACAGGGTCTAGGAGGAAATTTGGGCAATCTTGGAGATGTTTGGGAGAGTGTATGGGTGTGATTTGAGTTGAAGGATCAAATTCTGGGTTCTCTTCCTAAGGATATGGAATCGGCATGATTTGGGAGTGGGTTATGCGAAGTGTTTGGCTGGTGGGGCAATGGTACCCCGATCAATTAGACCTTGGATTATGTTTTGAAGGTGAAAGCATTGGTCGGTCGTATGTCAAGCAGTTTGGTGAAAGGCGCAATGGGCATCTGCCTTGAAATTTCTTGGGAGTGGATTTGGCAATGGACAAGGATCCAAAGGCTTGATAAGGTTTCGAATTAACAGGACCTGATAAAATTTGGATAGGGGCGCATGGATCTCGGTGTATTCCTTTCGAATTGGGATAGGGCATCTTTTTGGTTCCCACGAGGTGGTTGGTTGAGAGATGTTATTGATGGTGGAGACTGCAACACTGACAGGTTTATCATATTTTCTGGGGGTGAACTGTCCGGACACTTTCTTTGGTTCAACTTTTATTTTAGCAAGACCTTCCTCGATTTCTAATCATGCTTCTCTGAGAACTCGGAAGTGGAAATAGTATTATCCTCCCATTATTGCACGAACATGGGGTAAGAAGTTCTTCTTCACTTTGTTAACTTGTTCTTCCTCGAATAGCTGATTGGTCATGATGGCTGCTTTTTCCCTCTATCGGGCTATGAAGTTACTGATTGATTTCCCAGAGTTCTTCTTGAGCAACTCTAAATCACGATGGGTAACCTCAATCTCTTCGTTGTATTTGTATTGTGACATGAATTCTCGGGTTACATCCTCCCAACTACGGATTCTAGACTCCTCGAGAGATAAAATCCATCGCAGGGCACTATCCTTCAAAGTTTGCTGAAATAATATGGTCATCTCTTCTTCAGGAGTCCCTGGGAGGGTCATAGAACGATGATAAATGTGGAGATGAACAATTAGGGGTATACTTCATTCGAATTTCTCGATATTTAGCATCTTGAACTTCTTGGGTAACTTTGCCTTAGGATAAGGAAACATGTGTGTGTAGTCCATGTAATTCATAGAGATTCTGACTTGGTCGAACTTCTTAGTTAACATCTTGAGATTCTTTGACATTGTTCAACTCATCCTCTTTTGGATTAATGATCATAGGCAAGTTATCCCTAGGCTGGGCAAGGTTTGGATAGGAAGTTGGGCAGGCGATGACCCATTAGCAGGAGGGGCACGTGGAGCTTGATGATACTCATCAGGAACCCAGATAGGATCGGGGGGACCCAGAGAACGAGGGAATACGGCCTCGAGCTCTTGAGGAATAAGAACCTGGTTTCGTTGTATCTCTCGAACCTCAGCCTGGAGGTTGTCAATATTGGACACGAGCTGAGCTAAGACTGCCGTCAGATCTGGATGCACAACTGGTACTTGATCTGTGTTATCCATGGAAAGAGGATGGGTACCAAAATCGAAAGAAATAACATGGAAACGGACGAAAATTCGGGATGATTTGACTGAAGATCGAAGCCAAAAAGGAGCCAGGCCAAGGGCGTGCGATCGACCTGAGAAGGCGTAAAATGTGATTTATTTTTGACAAAAAAGGATGAAAATATTTTTGACATTTTTTTCTTTTTGAGATTGAAAGAAAAAATATTTTTGGATTTTTGATAAAGAAAGGAGAAATATTTTTGGATTTTTGATAAAGAAAGGAGAAATGTTTTTGGATTTTTTATAAAGAAGTGGGAAATATTTTTAGATTTTTAAGAAAGAAGGGAAAAATATTTTTGGGAGACGGGTCTCAGCATGATTATTATAATTATTATGTTCTCACTTGTATTAAATTCTCCAAAATATAAAAATGAAATGTCGAACGGGACCCGAGCCTAGAAAAGTTGGGTTTGTAACATATGCAAAGTTATGGTTGAACTTGTAACAAGTCTCACGGGAAGGGTCCCATTTTAAAAATGTGCAGAAATTTGGGCGGTAGATCGACCTGGAATTTTGAAAGAGTTTCAGGTCAAAACTGACATTCTAACATGTGTGTCCTAGGCTTAACACCTATATGTGGGTATGCAGTTGGTTGGGTGAATTGGAAAGGGTTCCCCCTTTGGCGTGACTTCCACGATATACGTCGTGCTTTTGCGGGCAATCGATATGTGTGGACAAGCCATTTGATATACCTGAGTATACGTGAATTACATCACTATATACCTCGTAGGGTTGGTATATGTGGGAGAAAATTCGATATACTCGGCGTACGTGAACGAGTTCCCTGCGATATACCTCCCATCATGGCTTCGATCAAGCGGTATAATGCAGGGGAACCGTTCGATATATGTCGAAGGTACTTGGACAATGGAAGGTGAGATTCATATCGCTTAAGCTAACTATGCCCTGCCGGACCAGCGCCCCTCACGAAGTGACCCTCCAGTTACTGGAAAAAGTTTTGGTCAATAACAATGCTCTTTGGTAATGTCGTGTGAATCATGCATGATTTTCTTATTAGATTCTAATGATGAGAGTATCTTTCTTGATTATGCCAAATGGGGAGAAAAGTGCAAGTACCAACGGTATACCAAGTAAGGATGAGTAATGCATGCAACATGTGGATACATGTGATTCGAGGTGCACGTGGTGCGAAGTGTACATGGAGAATCTTCTACAAGTGTGTGAATAGAAGCATAAGCATGAGTTACACACAAATAGTGAAAGGGGGCATGAAAAATAGGGGAAAATATAAGCAAATATAACACCCATGTAAATAGAGTCTAGCCCTTAAAATAAGTGTCCCCAGCGGAGTCGTCACTATGGCCATCCCCGATCCTCTCGGGAGAGCTTCTACCGACGTTAGTGATGAGATGAAAAATGTATAGAGATGGAATCGCCAGTCTATTTTACTCAAAATAGACAAAAGAAAAGGGAGCCATCCTGAAGGACAGCATCCAAAGACATACTGATACATACGAAATTAAAATGATTCGAAAAGGGTCAGGAGGCTAAGTTACGAAATGGGAAGGTCTTAGGCACCCATTCCGCCCTTATGGTCTCTCATGGATTATTGCTATTTTCCTTTATTTTCTAGTGATATGTGTGCATGTGTATATATAGTGGAGATAGGAATCATCGACTTGTATCATGGAAGAGATAAAGAGAGTCATCCATAGGAATGTTCCTAAAAATATTATTAGAAAACAGGATTTACGCGATTATCCTAGTGTAGATCATTATAATGGAACGATAACGCATACGGAATAATACGCTACTAAGAACAAATATATGTACATGTAAATATATATATATATATATATATATATATATATATATATATATATATATATATATATATATTAGGAGAATTAAGTTAAAGAATATATAAAAATAGAAAATGGGAGAAAAGTAGGAATAGGACTCGAGTCTCGGGTTTTACCCTTAAATGCCTACGTAGCCTATAGAGGCATCAAAGTCCACATAGTTCGTATGAAAAATGAGGGGTGGGATTTATCCCATATATACAACTGGGGACTTCTCTTATGTGTGTGTGTGTGTAAAAAAGTTTTTTAGTTATAAAGAAAGGTGTGAGAAAAGTATGAGAATTCATGTTTGGAATTTATGAGCAAACCCTCCTTTTCTTGTTTTTTTTGTTTTATTTATATGAAAATAAGGTATGTACAATAATACTAAATAAAAAAGTATATTAGGATATGTGAGATGAGAGAATAAAAGTGCTAAGTAATGAAATAAATTAATGCGAATTTAGGAGAATTTGAAGAGAAAATTGAGAAAGTTGGACCTTCTTAAAGATCTTGAGCTTGATCTTAGATGTTGGAAAGCAACCCTTGCACTTGGGTGATGATGGAGGGTAGTTAATTCACCAATTTTGATGAAAAATATGATGAAGGCTGAAGGATGGAAAGGGATTTGGATGTGGAAATCCCACTGACTTCGAAAGAGGTTTTTTGAGTTCGTTGAGAGTGATGGATTTTAGATCTTGGGTCCCTTTGCAATGAGGTCAGGCCCTCCTTTTTATAGGCTCATGGCATTACCAATCGGAATAGTCCTGGTCCTGCCAATCAGTAGGTTTTTAGGCACACTTCCAATAGGTAGGGTTTAGAGCCTGCCGTTTGGCAGTTTCTTTCAGGTTCCTTCGAAAAATGGTCAGTAGAGAGCAAACCATTGATCCGAATAGCATACAACGTGATCCACTAGAAAGGTAATTTAGAGACCTTCGAAAGTCCTTTGGACTGCTCCTTGGTCCGGGAGTTGACTTTGGGTCAAATGTGGCTTGGAAGTGCTCGTTAGTCCTTTGGATAAGGGATTGCCGGACGTAAACTGATCGTTCATCTGCATGGTAAGTCAGGATCGCGCATGGGGTGGACCATTGGAATTAGGTGATGTACTTCGACATTCCAAATAGTTTGACTTAGTTCAGGGAGTTGACTTTGGTCAACCGGGGGCCTGAAAGCATTTGATGACCTTTCAGAGTAAAATTGATCGTTTGTTCGCACCGTAAGTCAGTATCGTTCATGGGGCGGACCGTTGTATAGGGGTTTCATCTCTCTTTGAAGATTCATTCAGTCTCAGTCGATCTGAAGAGTTGACTTTGGTCAAACGGAGACTGGGAGCGTCCGGTGACCTCCTGATCAAGTTTCAGGGGAAAATGGGCGTTCGTCCGTATTGTAAGTCAGAATCACGAACGGGGTGGACCTTTGGAAAGAGATTTTAGTGAGCTTTGAAGATTCATTCGGTCTCTATTGAGATGAAGAGTTTGATTTTTGGTCAAATGGAGTCTGGGAGTGCCCGATGGCCTCTAGGTCAGTACCTGGGGTATGCCTTAGGTTTGTAGTGATGAAGGGAGGTGCTAGAGGCCTAAGGATATGTTAGGGGGTACTATAATGGGGTGTCTACAGGGTCTTTATAATACAATTCATAAGAATATACTTGTTTATGAATTATCTTTATAATGTTTATAAGGTTAAATATAAAGTTGATGAAAGCTATAGGGTTAGATGTAATTTTAATATATACATCAATATGCCTCTATACGATTGTTTCCTTAATTCAAATTTATAAATTAATGAATTAGATGGTGTAATTTAACTAAGAATATAATTAATTAGATGATGATAATTATGATGATGGTGCTGATATGAGAAAATATATCCTTTAGGATAATAAGAACAACATGGACACAAACTCATAAATGAGGGTAAAGATATAAGTCCTTGCAAATAGTGTATAGGGGTCTTGGTTGGTTAAGGGATTCCTGGTTTATGGGAAGTTAGACTTTCATATTAACTAATGCCTTAGACTCCTTCTTTCAGTTTATTCTTTCCATTTATAGTTCATTTAATTTATTAATTTGGCATGTTTATTCTTTACATTCCTAGAGTGGTATTTAATTGTTTGATATCCATATTATTAATATTTAAGAGTGACCACCTTATATATAAAAAATATGGATTGTCATAAGGTACACATGCGAGCATTGGTCAGGCAATTGGAATATTATAACAGTTATGGTATTTGATTGTATCTACACTATTATTTGAGATCAACTATTGATATATATCTTGTTATGGTCATACCCCACCTTTATTCATTATATGTCAGAATATCCTGGTGCTCCTACGACTAATTGGGCTTAGAGTTGTAGAGCGTGTAATTATTTTCCAAAATTTATCTATCTAGTTATGCAGAGTTGAATTCCCTTATACTATATATTCATGTTATAATGGATACTAAGACTTTATTTTATTTTATTATTTGTATATTGTATGTCCCAATTGGTGTTAAGATTCCAAAGTTATGAATTGAATTTATTTTATGGTTTGGATTTTCATTTTAGTATCTATCTAGTTATGTTTATCTTTTGATTTGATATTTTTCGTTGATATTTAAGTTTATGCTTAAAATGTTCTTTAATTATTTGGATCATATATTTCTAGTATTTAAGATTGTCCACCGTATTGAAAATACGAGTTTCCACAATAACAAGATAAACATTGCACCTCTTGAAAAAGAGAAGACCTCCTTCATCACTGATGAAATTACCTATTTGCACAAGGTCACTCTATTTGGTCATTAAAAAGTAGGTTCCATCAATCATAAGGTGGTAATTATTGGAGTTGTAATCTTAAAACCATGTTTATGATATTTATTTTTTTAATAAATGAGTGTCAAGTTGAATTTAAAATATGAATCATGTTTGTGATAATGAATTATTTTTATTTTAAATATACTGTATGAATGTCGATCAATTAGACGTATTAGGAATTATGATGAGTTAGGTTTCTCCTCATCACATAAGATCAAAAAAATTTATTCTAGTAAAATTGAACCATTCACAACATAGGTATGGAATTGACATCCTATTGTCAAGTCTACGTGTAAAATATTAATAGTTTATCTGAACTACGGGAACCCGCCTAATGTTTTCAGGAACTTTTCTGGTAGTTCAAATGGGAATGTACATATACATCAGGAATGTATTGAACATGACCAAAATTTGAGTTTCAAGTCTAGGTGTTGACTAGATTATATTTGGACAATCTCACAAGTTTGCAAATGGTGCATAGTTTTTTAATGTCAAGGATTATGAGGACTGGAATATTCAAATAATTATTGATTCGATTTTAATGGGCGATATTCAATTTATTGAGTCAATAAATCTCTGCAAGTGGGGAAATCATTTTGTGAATATGTTTGAGAACATATTCAAGTGGAATCCATGTCTTGGAGATATCTTCGATTGTCATAACCCCATGATAAAGTTATAAGTTCTACCAGTAAACCTCATCAGTGGATTTAGATCCTATAGAGTATCAATTACATTATGTTTTAGAAAAGGAATAAATAATACATTGCTGAAAATTTATTAGCGTCGGATTAAATTTCGCCAAGTGGATATTTTATTCTTTACACGGAGAATCATACTATGTATTATCCAGCATACATAACGAGGTCTCGTTATTCGAGGAATTATGAGATAATTTACTTGGAGTGAAATTATAATTATTTAGTGAAATTAATTACCATTTAAGTGAGAAGAAAAATATACCACGAGGTGTAATATTAGATTTTCAAATTTTTGTTTGGAAGCTATTTTATTTATTAACCTCGGATCCCTAGTAAAGTCTATTTACCAAGTAACAAGCCAAACTATCTAAAATCCATAATTAACCCAAACCCATTATTTATTAGCCACGGGTCGCTAATATAGTCCATTTAGCAAGTACCAAGCCTAAACACTCTGAAAAACCTAATTGGACTAGGCCCACTTCAAGTACCTACATATATATATATATATATATATATATATATATATATATATATATATATATATATATATATATATATATATATATATATATATATATATATATATATATAGTCTCTTATGCGGACGCAATTTGCGAATTTTAACTCACCGACAAATTTTTGTGTGATTTTGTAAAAATAGCAAAAAATAAAATTTTGACTTAATTTTTTAGGTGGTATTATTTCAGGGGACCTTGTAAAAAAAATTAGCTCAAAATGAAAATGTTTTACTATTTTTAAAAAATCGGTCAAACATATGTAAGTTTCTAAGAGCTTTAAAAACTAACATATGTTTGACTGATTTTTTAAAAATAGTAAAATAATTCATTTTGAGATGATTTTTTTTACAGGGCACCCTGAAATTTTTAAATACCATAGAAAAAGATTCAAGTAGAAAAAAAGTTTTTTTTCTATTTTTAAAAAATACAAAAAAAATCCATTCGCAAGTTACGTCCACATTTGAGTCGGCATGTATATATACATATATATATGGGTTTAGGGAAGGATTATAATCAGTAGTATCACACCCAAGGGTTAATGAGAGAGTGTGGAAAACACTATTCACATTTTTGTGAAGGGGTGAGGAGATATAAAGTGATTTCTCTCATATTTCATTAGGATTTTGTCTCCGGCACTTCCCACACACTTTGGGAGGATCAAATACTTGAATATATTAGGCATACTGCACATCAAAGGCATGATTTGGTGTTCAAAAATATGCATGATCATCTTCTTCATCAATTTTTTCTACTATGTCGAATCACTTACAAGATTCGCAAAGTTATAATGGTCCAAACCCGACCTCTATTGTTTAGATCTGTATAAACAAAATATACTTTCGAAAACACGATCAATCAAAATTTTTGGGCAGCAAAGTTTTTATAGTATTAATCCCAATCAATTAGGATAAGATCATCAATTAAAGATTGATCATGTTTTGGAAAACTCCATGTTGTCCACAATTAAAACCTTAGGTTTTTCATGTTAATAAATATATGCATGGATATGTATTTCTGTACTAACATGGTTTTGTAAGATTATTATTACTCCCTCCAGCATGCTCACATAATTATATTTTGTTCATGAATCCTATGGTGGTTTATCCGTAGTGACTTTTCATAGATTTAATATGGTTATAATAATTAGCTTATTTTAGTTGTAGAAACATGTATGTCTAAGGAAGAGTTTGAGAGGGGGTGTCATAATTTTTATTTTCTGGAATCCTATATTGTAATAATTTTTTATCGTGGAGGAAGTTCCATAGATTTTGGTTATAATATGCTAAAGTTTGAATCTCCAATAATGGAGTTTTTGAAGTTGCTTAAAGGGTCAAAATGACGTAGTTCTGATCACGCATGAGGATGAACTAAAGCAAACAAGAAAATAAGAAACATGTCACATCCATGGGCTTCTTAGCCTCGAGCGCAGAGATGTTAGGCATGATTGTGGCTCGACTTAACGCCCTTGCAGGGTTTAGCATGGGGTAGAGGACGTTGTGATGGTATTTTGTTTAATCTCTTCCATAATCGGATTCATGGTGGACTCTTCTTCAAGGAGTTATCAACCCAAAAGGACTCTACTCAAGGAAGAAGTTTCGGCCATGATGGAAAGGGACTTTATTTCCTTTTTGATATATAATTGCATGTTTTTGCGAAATGGTTATGTCTACGCCATCCCCTATTTATTATGTTGACAATTATGTGAGATAATTATTTAATTAATTAGGGACCAAATTTTTATGGGCAACATGGATTTATTTATATAACTGCCCTAGATCACGATTTTTCTAGAAAATCAAAACTTTATATGTTATTATTTAAATTGAATCAAATCATATATTAAATTTAAGGTATAAATTTAATTTTGGTCTCCGAATTTTTATTTTTATTTTGGATAATTAAAATAATGAATCGAGTAATTTAATTTGTACAAGAAATTGGGAGATTAGTTTCAATTTGATTTAGGAATTTAGAATTGAATGAATATTTTTTTAAATACCCTCAACTTCAAAATATTAAGTGACAGAGAGGTTTCAACACAAACCCCACGGTCTCCATTGGTATTTTAAAAATATGAGGTGACAGTTCTTTAAAATTAAATATGGATGTGTTTGATTCCCAATGGATAAGATCTATATGAGAACAAATAATTTTAAAGAATGAAATGATGGTTTAAAACTTAAACACAAGTAATGATATCCTCCCAAAGTGACTACTTTCATTAATTGTGGGACCAAAAGACATCGGCTATTTTAGTATGTCGGATAAATATTTCTTAGACTATCCGTATAGAATAACTAAAAGATGTAATGGTTGTCTAATTCAAGGTGAGGTGATTTAAGCTCCCAATAAGAAATATCAGTTCACAAGATAATTAGCATGTTTGATGGGATTAATTCCTATTGGTAATAGAGAGAAGCCAAATTAAAATTATATCATATTTTAATTCTCATCTATTTAAATGGAAGTTACTTTTTTTATGATGTTTCTTAGATTTCAAAAATGGTTTCAACATTCAACCCACTTGCTTCAATCTTAAAGAAAAAAAATAATTAGGATGAATTATATTGACCAGAAAAGGAACTTCGACATTAACCTCACTATTGAGGATTATAAATTTGTTTTAATTGAACCATGCTCTATCAAGTCTGGTGATAGGGCATCTGAGTCAGATGTCGGGATTACCAGAGTGTAACACCCCGTGTTTTTAATGGTTAAGTAAATTAATTAATTGGGGAATTTAAGAAAAAATAAAATTTTGGATTTAATTATTCTTACTAATTAAATATATTGATTTTTATATATAAAAATAAGGTTTTAAGTGGAATTTAAATCAGAATTAAAATCTAAAAATTATAACTTTTTGTATAAAAATCGAGGGACGATCGAAGTTAAGGGCGATAAAAATAATATTTTATAAAATCCAACCATCTAATCAAGCTAATTTTTTTACAGCAGCCCCGCCTCACCGTTTGCTACAATATACTAAAATTTCAAGCCATTATGATGCTCCGATCGTCCGTAATAATTTTTCGAGTGTTTGTATGCGATTATGACTCAAATTATTTTTGGTATATAAACAAAGTGACTGTAACAATCCGCTCAAAATAATAACGGGTGGCCATCCCTATACTACATTAAATCAGGAGTTTCAGATGGTTCAGTCTCAACATCACCTGTCGGTACTATATAATATAGGACTAATTACCCGATATCATATAAGCGAGATGTTAACATTTAAATAAAATGTACAACATACAACCAACTAACACTACTAATAAAAGAAAGAAAGATTCATGAAAGAACTATGAGAAATGAAATGCTAGAATAAAATGAAATAAATAGCTACAATAGAATGTACTACAAAAAGTATACCCGAATAAGTTGTCGGGTCACAGCCAATACAATAACTGGAATGGAATAAATATAAACATGTTCATAAATATTCCTTGGGTACAGACCCGATATACAACATGAATCCTACCTAGAATTTTAAAGAAGTAGGAAGCGGCTACAAGATACATCCCGAACAGTTCGCACCTATCACGGCTCCCAAGACTCTGGATAGAAGGTCATCCGACATCCATGCGATAGGACACCTATAATAGTATATATATATATATATATATATATATACAGGAGGGAAAGAAAAGTAAACGGGTCAGAGCCCGAGTTGTTAAAAATATTTAGCAAGTGTGTTAACCGTGCATAATAAATATCGGTGCACATATTTCATAATTATAGTGGAATCGCACTCTCGTGGAACCCCAACTCACCTCTCATCTAAAGGCGCGCACCTATTCGCGTCCTCAATTTTATCAGTTAAATTACCCCAATTATAAGGACAACCTAACTTGTCATAGGCCTAGCCTATACCCATGAGATTTGCCTTACTACCAGAACCCACTCTTTCTAAATACACTTAATTATTTTTACAAACATATATGCCATATCAGGCTTAATAGATTCCGGTTTATAATTTAACCAATTATAAATCTTAATAAATTACCCATATGTATTTGGGTAGAAACATATTATTTAATTTCGAATTAACGAGCAGGCAAAATTATTATTGACACAACTTCCCTCCAATTTCAACGATGCGCTGCGTTTCGTGCGTGGGGTGTCTCGCAAAGAGAAATCCAAACAAGGAACCACCCCGTTACACTACTCCTTGTCAACGTCGATCCTGGAGATCCATTATCCCACGCATAAATATCGACAAAACTTCTCTCTATTTTCAACAATGTACTACATTTCGTGCGTGGGGTGTCTCGCGAAGCGAAATCCAAATAAGGAACCACCCCGTTACACTACTTTTTGACAATGTCGATCATAGAGATCCATAATGCTGTACATACCATAATTGGCAGAACTTTTCTCCAATCTCAACACTGCACTGCGTTTCATGCGTGGGGTGTCTTGCAAAGCAAAATCCAAATAAGGAACCACCCCGTTACACTACTCCTGGACAATGTAGATCCTAGAGATCCATAATGCCATGTATACAATATTATACTACTACTACACGAACATGACCAACAATATCCATGGGATGATGTAACCGAAATATTCCTTAAATGCGATACATCAACCCCCATCCATCTAGTACACCATAATCATCCAAGATGTACTCCACAAAGATTCTATATCCTTTCATCTATAGGATATATAAATATATATATATAGGCATTTCATTCTAACCATATATATATACACACCATCATCCAATCCCATGACCATGTATACATACCATATATGATGTATAAAGGCCATGCACAAATAAATACCCAGCTATATATAGTGCCGATAAACTGCATCAATGCTATCATCTTCCCAGTGCCCGGCTCACATAGCAATACTGGGGCCACCATGGTGGGACTAAACGACACCCATCTCGTGGTAAACTCACGCACACGACGTCCCGAGAAGCAGTCAAAGCTCCAAACCGGCAATGAGATGAAACATACCCACCACGTCTCATCCCAAAATATAAAAATGTAAATCACATAATAACACACGAGACGACTATGACCTGGGGAATATCCACACCCTGCTTTTCTAGCCAGGATGGTCACCCTCTACGCGCTCAATTTCCCAATGATAGCATGAGCAGGGCATGCTTAACCAAACAAGTATATATATCATTCACATGCATAATATATATACATTCATATGATCCAATCATATAATTAAACATTAAACCATCATATACGGTTTAAATATCCATACCACGTATGACCACAACATAAATATATCTATACATTCATATTTCTATATATGCAAGTTAATTCTCATTCATGTGTATAAGATATCCATATACACTCGGCTATAAGTATACATAATCCTCAATATACAAGCCGTCACCACAAACTCATTTAATTTACCTCGATATGTGAATACAATCCTTCACTTGAAATATATTCCATCATTTTTCCTATGATGGATAGTCTCCCAAAATCATATGTATATATCTATACATATGTATTCAACATTTGGGTTATCACCCAAAATTTTGTGTAGGAAGCCATCACTACACTTACCATCTATATCCGAGAGCACATTAAAGACTCCAGTAATAATTTTGACTATCAGTATACATATAACTAATAGTTTATAAACCTAACGTCGGTTTTATTGTCATCAGATAAATCCCATTTCTTAGGGAAAATACCCGTTGTAAATCACACATCGATAAAAAACAACTACTCCAACTAGATTTTCACATTCTACTCTAGTTGGAAAATATGATCCTGTAGCTCTCGATTCCGACTAGGGTTAAATCACTTTTGTGAATCCCCTAGTATAAGATCTCTTGGATTTATTTATTAAAATTTATCATTTCTAAGGGTAGGCAATCGCTCTCTTCCATTTGACCCCAAATTGTATCTTAATACTATCCTATCCTTATAAGGATTTGACATAAATGTCGGCCTAGAAATTTCACCACATACATGGATATATTCTTCTCCAATTATTCCAAGAAACCCCCACTATCATATACTAAGTGAGAGACCCCCTATAAGTCTCCAAAATATCTCTTACTTCATAAGAGAAAGCCTCAATTTAATAAACCCAACCAAAAAGGGCTAGAGGTCATCCTAGAAAACCCCCCTAAAACAGCCCATTAAGGAAGCCCCTAAGAATAAACTCCAAAAGAAAAAGGGGAAAAAGGATTTCCCATTCTAGGGCTAAAAACAGGGTACCGGTCTCAGACCCTCGGTTGACCGCGGGTCCAAATTTTGCCTACAAAGAAATGCATTAGGCTTTTCCCTTAACGCGCGGTCGACAGGTCCCCAGACCGCGGTCGACCGGCCATACCAGTTGCCTTGGCCGAATTTCCAATTTCAGCAAACCCACAACCCTCAAACACTCACATATCATCCTCAAGCCCCCAAATCTTTAACCCAATAATATTTGTAATAAGAAAATCCATCCTACATCTCATCCGAACCATTTATATGTCATCAAACCATACATAAACATTGATTTCAAGATTTAAACCCAAAAAATCTAGGTTTTGATATTTATACCCAAAATCCATTTCTTTAACCCACAAATTATGAAATGAAATACACAAATAGCTATTTAGCAAGATTAAACACTTGCCTCAGATTTGTAGAGGTTGGATCGTTCTCGATGTCGCGGTTGGGCCGAAAATCTCCAAGTTTTTCTTCCTCTCTCTCTTCTTTTCTTCTTTCTCTCTTCTTTCTACCTCTAGGGCTTTTTCTCTCTTTCTCTCAAATGAGAAATGGCTTCATCTGTAAGCCTTAAAATTCCTTAAAACAATAAACCCAATTTTAAATGGTAATACACAATTTAAATGACTCGTTTACTCCAATTCGAGCCAAACATACTGAAAAACATTCGGGAGCCGAAATAAAACCCAATGACAGTCATTTTGACTATCTCGACCCTTCCGGGATCGATAGTACCCTCAAAATCATCATCCGAAATACTTTAAAATGCCCTCTAATTTTGGACTTAAATTCCCAATTTTAGAATTCTCCAATTTAATTAAATTTTATTTTCCCAAAAATTTAAATTTCTCAGCCTCCAAAAATCGCGGGGTATTACATACTTCCCCCCTAACAGAAATTTCGCCCGCGAAATTTAAGACATGCCTAGGACCTCAATATAATCTAGTCCTTATATAAACCCTCAGGATCACTGTACTGATCCTTTCTAGTTCTCACGTCGAACCATAAAGATTTAAAACCGACCTTCTACCCAGGGCGCCCATACACCCCGTACCCGAGCTTCTACTCGTAAAATTATAATCAGGCCCCATTAGCCTCAAATCGTAATATAACCTTGAGCAATATAATCTATATCAATATATTAATTATACAGAAGTTTGAAAATCCCCAGTGGTTGAACTCTCCTCAATTCTTGACACTAGCCACCTTCGTGCGGGGGAGGTCTCGCAAGCGAAATCCAAACAAGGAACTCTCCCAATACACTACTGTGTAGCTAGGCCGGGGATTGAGATTAGTTGAACTAGGGTTAAGGTTTTATAAAAATATTTTCATATTTTAGATATCGCCCGAGGGCCTATACAACAATACAATATAAATTAATCCCCCGTCTTTCGACATGCCAAACAAACACCTCATGCTTAGGGCACAATTTCTAAACAATGATAATACTCTAACAAATACCTAGTTCTCAAAACTAGCACAACTATGAGCTAAATTATTCGCTCAACATAAGTCCACTAAACTCTAAACTTCTCAGCTATACTAATCCCCTGTATTGCCTCAAAGCGTTTACCACAAGGTAAATCCTCCCCTTATTGGGTTCCTATAATTTCACTCCCGTACCTATCCATAAAACAATAGTCTTACTACCACTACTCAACAAACTTCGACATTCTGCACTTCCAAAATCTAATATTATAACTCTCGACTATCTCTTCATAAGACGATTCATTTCCTCAAAAGATGCCATGCAAATGCCATACTTCCTCACTCCTTACAGGACCATCGTTCTTCCTAAACCTATTTCTCCACAAGAGAAACACCTTCCTCAATGTCCTTCCTAACCATCTTGAAGGACAAAATGCTATTGCGACTACCGAAAACTCCCGCAATCCCACTCAATGAAACTGAGTTTCACTACACCAAAAATGCTAATCTGGCACGCTGAGGGAAGGAGATTTTGGCACGGTTTAAAACCGTGCCAGAATCTGGCACGATATAATCATAAACTGGCACGGTTTAAAACAGTGTCAGATTCTGGAACGGTTCTAAACCGTGCCAAATATGAGTACACTAGATTAAAAACATAACACCCCAAAATTTGAGGGGGGAACCAAAATTTCAAGAGACTAAATATTTATTTTTTTCAAGAGACTAAATCTCCCTCTCTCTCTCTCTATACTCGGCGACTCCCCATTCCACACTACCCGGCGACCCCGATCGAAGCTACCCGCTGCCTCCTGTTCTTCGTAACCTCCTGCCGCCCCCTCTTCATGGCAGCCTCCCGCCGCCGCCTCTTCATCGCAGCCTCATCTCAGCCTCTCACCTGTTGTCATTAGAGAATTCTAGCTTCAAACTGAGCTGCTCCATCCTTTTAAACGACTCTACGACCCTCGCTCTTATGTATCTCCGAGAGTTTCTCCGCCTCCAGGGATATTTGGGGGTCTTTGACAACCATATTTTTGTCTCCAGAATCAATACAAACTTGGGCCTTTCAAGTCCATCGTGGATTGTTCTGGAACTTCCATTAACTGAGGAGAAAGTTTGATATAACAGTTTTATAGAAATCAGGATGGATCTCCAATTTGGTGTCTGAATGATGGAATTTTCATCTTTCATGTTTTTCAGTGAACTAATCTCAACGACAGGTATGTTATTTAGTTAAATATTTAAATGTTTTTTATTCAAATATTTAAATCATTTAAATTAAACGTTTAAGAGTATTTTTGTGTTCCTTCAAAGATTTAAATCATTTAATGCTAGGAGTACTTTTGTGTTCATTTGTAAATATTTAGGAAATTAACACTGTTCATTCTTAGGAGTATTTTTTTTCTCAAATCTTTAAATGTTAGAAATATTTAGTGGTATTTTTTGTTCAATGTTAAAAATTAGGGGTATTGTATTTTTCTATTCAATATTTAGGTCTATCGTATTTAGTAGGGGCAACAATTTTAGAGACTAAATAAAGAGACGCTACGAAATGACGTGAAATTGACTCGAAATTGACACGATATATCGTGTTCGTATCGTGCCATAATTATGAGTCGTGTTAGACATGTTATCGTGTCTTGTCGTGTTAATCGTGTTTTTATTCGGGTTATAGTGTCTATTTATGTCCAATTTAGTATTTAGGGAAATGGTAGAAATATTTAGGAGACATTTCAAATTTCAATGTTAATTTTTCAGTTAATTTTGAATGCTAAAGTACAATTTTATGATAATATCAATGTTAAACCTGAAAAACTCGTCGCGGGGCCTACCACCCCTAAACCCCGACATTGCTTGAAAATTTCCGCACCCCCTTACCAAAAATCCTGGGTCCGCCACTGTCCATACTCCACGATCCACACTAACCCGCGCTCATCCTCATTATCGCCTCCATCATCCACAATATTTACGAAATCAAACCAACACAGGTATTTCAATCGTCAGGATGCATACACTTGTGTATGTGTATATATATATGTGTGTGTGATTATAGATTTTCTTTTTAACTCCTTTGTGACTTGTTGATGAATTGATTGTTCATGTATGTGGAGTTGGTAGGGAAGAAATGAAATACATATAGCATTTTTGTCATTGAAGCTTGAGGAAACATCAGAATATTAATTGCCAAAACACAATGTGTGTTGTTATGTTTTCCTTTTCACAGCCCTGTGTCTCGTTGATCAGTTGATTGTCTGTGTGTAGATTTGGAGCTGGAAGGGTGGAAATGAAATAAAAATGAGATTATTTCACTATAACTTTAGGGGTAAAAAATGAGAAATAAAGGTCTATAGAGAATTTTATAATTAGAATTAGAATTAATTGCCAAAATTCGTATGTGTGTGTGTGTGTATGTTTGTATATTGTCATTTTAACACCTTACTGTCTCATCAATGAATTGATTGTTTATGTATATATGTGTGCGTGCACATAGTGTGTGTACTTGAAGGTGGAAGGGAAGAAGTGCACTAAAGATCAGCTTTTGATTGGTATGAATATGTATATTTGCACATGTATGTATATACATGTAATTATACACTTTAAATTTATTAGGTCTATGTTTGGTTGATGAAATAGTGCCAAAGCCGGAATGTTGTTGTGAGGAATCACCGAGGGCTTGGGGGCATATCAATAACTGTAAGTAAGTATTCAATATATGGAATTTTTCTTTATTTTTTTTATTGTCCAGTAAGAAACCATTCAATAAGTTTCTGTAACTGAATTATATGTAATGATGTAGTTAGCATCCATTTGGACTGTTCACTTGTGCTAAGGATTTAGTTAGCATGGATACAAAGGTAAGCTTATTGTTCATACCCTTTGGACTTGACTTCTTTCTAGTTCATTCTCTGGTTAATTTTGATCGCATTAACGTATTGTAGGTCAGGATATTAGCAGTTTATATGTAAAAGTAGCTTCAGAGCCAGGCCAAGGAATTTCAAGTAATGTCACTTTCACATGTATAATCCCACTAACTCGCTACTGGACAGGTAAAACTCTAGTATTATATTTTACTTCTAATAAGATATATAGTTTTATATATGTGAAGTACTTTATATATGCGTGTCCTTTAGTGTATATATGATTATGGGGTTTAACACGTTTTTTTAATTAGGTGTTTTCATATTTGAAGTTTTGTTATGGAAGTAAAATTAAAGTTACGTGATCTTATGCTATTAAACAAGACGTAATTGCCTAAACTATGAGAAACTCTATAAGAATATTTACTTATTATTTGAAGTCACAAAGAAAAAACTTTAGTTGTGTGAGCATTCCCACATCATTAGACCTCTTTCAATGATAGGAGTTCTAATGAATGGAGTTTGAATAACATGTGTTAGTTTTTCAAAATTATGCCAGTTGATAGTAATTATGCCTTACACTATTGAGATTTAGTACAAACAATTAATGACCCCTCGTAGTGAGTCCATATTGACATATAAGTATATCTTATTATGGACATGAGTTTTTTACTCATGTGGTCACGAGGTGTATAGCTATTGGACTGTTAAAGGTGATTTCACCCCAAACTAGCTTCCAAACGGCCCCGTAAGAGGCACGAACACCTCGCACGAGACCAACGTAACTCGTAGAAACTGACCGTGTAGTCCCGGGTCTCCCGGTTTGAGAGTATGACGATAATTTTTCAAAATAACTTTTAGACTTGAAAACAGGCCATAAAAGGGTGAAAACCCAAACCAGCCCCCAAACGACCCTGTAGGAGGCACGAACACCTCGCACGGGACCAATGTAACTTGTAGGAACTAACCACGTAGTCCCGGGTCTCCCGGTTTGAGAGTATAACGATAATTTGCAAAAATCACACTTAGACTTGAAAACATGCCATTAAATGGTTAAAACCCAAACCAGCCCACAAACGATCCCGTAGGAGGCACGAACACATCGCACGGGATCAATGTAACTTGTAGGAACTGACCGTGTAGTCCCGGGTCTCCCGAATTGAGAGTATGATGATAATTTGTCAAAATCACAATTAGACTTGAAAATATGCCGTTAAAGGGTGAAAACCCAAATCAGCCCCCAAACGACCCCGTAGGAGGCACGAACACCTCGCACGGGCCCAATGTAACTTGTAGGAACTGACCGCGTAGTCCTGGGTCTCTCGATTTGAGAGTATGACGATAATTTGTCAAAATCACACTTAGACTTGAAAATATGCCGTTAATGGGTGAAAACCCAAATCATCCCCCAAACGACCCCGTAGGAGGCACGAACACCTCGCACGGGCCCAATGTAACTTGTAGGAACTTATCGCGTAGTCCCGGGTCTCCCGATTTGAGAGTATGACGATAATTTGCAAAAATCACACTTAGAGTTGAAAACAGGCCGTTAAAGGGTGAAAACCCAAACCTGCCCCCAAACGACCCCGTAGGAGGCACGCACACCTCGCACGGGACCAATGTAACTTGTAGGAACTGACCGCGTAGTCCCGGGTCTCCCGGTTTGAGAGTATGACGATAATTTGCAAAAATCACACTTAGACTTGAAAACAGGTAGTTAAAGGTTGAAAACCCAAGCCAGCCCCCAAACGACCCCGTAGGAGGCACGAACACCTCGCACGGGACCAATGTAACTTGTAGGAACTGAGCGCGTAGTCCCGAGTTAAGAGTATGACATTATTTTGCAAAAATCACACTTAGACGTAAAAACAGGCTGTTAAAGGGTGAAAACCCAAACAAGCCCCCAAATGACCCCATAGGAGGCACGAACACCTCACACGGGACCAATGTAACTTGTAGGAACTGACCGCATAGTCCTAGGTCTCCCGGTTTGAGAGTATGACAATAATTTGTCAAAATCACAATTAGACTTGAAAACATGCCGCTAAAGGGTGAAAACCCAAATAAGCCTCCAAATGACCCCGTAGGAGGCACGAACACCTCGCACGGGACCAATGTAACTTGTAGAAACTGATCACGTAGTCCCGGGTCTCCCAGTTTGAGAGTATGTTGATAATTTGCCAAAATCACACTTAGACTTGAAAACAGGCCGTTAAAGGGTGAAAACCCAAACCAGCCCCAAAACGACCCCGTAGGAGGCATGAACACCTTGCACGGGACCAATCTAACTTGTAGGAACTGACCCCGTAGTCCTGGGTCTCCCGGTTTGAGAGTATGACGATAATTTGCAAAAATCACATTTAGACTTGAAAACAGGCCGTTAAAGGGTGAAAACCCAAACCAGCCCCCAAACGACCCCGTAGGAGATACGAACACCTCACACGGGACCAATGTAACTTGTAGGAACTGACCGCATAGTCCCGGGTCGCCCGGTTTGAGAGTATGATGATATTTTGCAAAAATCACACTTAGACTTAAAAACAGGCCGTTAAAGGGTGAGAACCCAAACTAGCCCCCAAACGACCCCGTAGGAGGCACGAACACCTCGCATGGGACCAATGTAACTTGTAGGAACTTACCGTGTAGTCTAGGCTCTCCCGGTTGGAGAGTGTGACGATAATTTGTAAAAATCACACTTAGACTCGAAAACATGCCGTTAAAAGGTGAAAACCCACGAACACCTCGCACGGGACCAATGTAACTTGTAGGAACTGATCGCGTAGTCCCGGGTTGAGAGTATGACGATAATTTGCAAAAAGCACACATAGACTTGAAAACAGGCCGTTAAAGGGTGAAAACCACAACTAGCCCCCAAACGACCCCGTTGGAGGCACGAACACCTCGCACGGTACCAATATAACTTGTAGTAATTGACCGCTTAGTCCCGGTTTGAGAGTATGATGATTATTTGCAAAAATCACATTTAGACTTGAAAACAGGTCGTTAAAGGGTGAAACCCAAACTTTCTCCCAAACGACCCCGTAGGAGGCATGAACACCTCGTACAGGACCAATGTAACTTGTAGGAAATGACTGCGTAGTCCCGAGTTTGAAGGTTTGAGAGCCTGATGATAATTTGCAGAAATCACACTTAGACTTGAAAACAGGCCGTTAAAGGGTGAAAACCCAAACCATCCCCCAAACGACCCCGTAGGAGGCACGAACACCTCGCAAGGGACCAATGTAACTTGTAGGAACTGAGCGCGTAGTCCCGGGTTAAGAGTATGACGATATTTTGCAAAAATCACACTTAGACGTAAAAATAGGCCGTTAAAGGGTGAAAACCCAAACAAGCCCCCAAATGACCCCATAGGAGGCACGAACACCTCACACGGGACCAATGTAACTTGTAGGAACTGACCGCGTAGTCCCAGGTCTCCCAGTTTGAGAATATTACGATAATTTGTCAAAGTCACAATTAGACTTGAAAATAGGCCGTTAAAGGGTGAAAACCCAAATAAGCCCCCAAATGACCCCGTAAGAGGCACGAACACCTCGCACGGGACCAATGTAACTTGTAGAAACTGACCACGTAGTCCCGGGTCTCCCGGTTTGAGAGTATGATGATAATTTGCAAAAATCACACTTAGACTTAAAAACAGGCCGTTAAAGTGTGAAAACCCAAACCAGCCCCCAAACGACCCCGTAGGAGACACGAACACCTCGCACAGGACCAATCTAACTTGTAGGAACTGACTGCGTAGTCCTGGGTCTCCTAGTTTGAGAGTATGACGATAATTTGCAAAAATCACACTTAGACTTGAAAATTGGCCGTTAAAGGGTGAAAACCCAAACCAACCCCCAAATGACCCCGTATGAGGCACGGACACCTCGTACGGGACCAATGTAACTTGTAGGAACTGACCGCATAGTCCCGGGTCTCCCGATTTGAGAGTATGATGATATTTTACGAAAATCACACTTAGACTTAAAAATAGGCCGTTAAAGAGTGAAAACCCAAACCAGCCCCCAAACGACCCCGTATGAGGCACGAACACCTCGTACGGGACCAATGTAACTTGTAGGAACTGACCGCGTAGTCCCGGCTCTCCCGGTTTGAGAGTATGACGATAATTTGCAAAAATAACACTTAGACTTGAAAACATGCCGTTAAAAGGTGAAAACCCACGAACACCTCGCACGGGACAAATGTAACTTGTAGGAGTTGATCGCGTAGTCCCGGGTTGAGAATATGACGATAATTTGCAAAAATCACACATAGACTTGAAAACATGCCGGTAAAGGGTGAAAACCCAAACCATCCCCCAAACGACCCCGTTGGAGGCACGAACACCTCGCAGGGGACCAATCTAACTTGTAGTAACAGACCACTTAGTCCCAGTTTGAGAGTATAATGATAATTTGCAAAGATCACATTTAGACTTGAAAACAGGCCGTTAAAGGGTGAAACCCAAACTAGATCCCAAACGACCCTGTAGGAGGCACGAACATCTCGTACAGGACCAATATAACTTGTAGGAATTGACTGCGTAGTCCCGAGTTTCCCGGTTTGAGAGCATGATGATAATTTGCAAAAATCACACTTAGATTTGAAAATAGGCCGTTAAAGGGTGAAAACCCAAACCACTCCCCAAACGACCCCGTAGGAGGCACGAACACCTCGCACGGGATAAATGTAACATGTAGGAACTAACCGCGTAGTCCCGGGTCTCCCGATTTGAGAGTATGACGATAATTTTCAAAAATCACACATAGACTTGAAAACAGACCGTTAAAGGGTGAAAACCCAAACCACTACCCAAACGACCCCGTAGGAGGCACGCACACCTCGCACGGGACCAATGTAACTTCTAGGAACTGACCGCGTAGTCCTGGGTCTCCCGATTTGAGAGTATGACGATAATTTGCAAAAATCACACTTAGACTTGAAAATATGCCGTTAATGGGTGAAAACCCAAATCAGCCCCCGTAGGAGGCACGAACACCTCGCACGGGCCCAATGTAACTTGTAGGAACTGATCGCGTAGTCCTGGGTCTCCCGATTTGAGAGTATGACGATAATTTGCAAAAATCACACTTAGAGTTGAAAACAGGCCGCTAAAGGGTGAAAACCCAAACCAGCCCCCAAACGACCCCGTAGGAAGCACGAACACCTCGCACGAGACCAATGTAACTTGTAAGAACTGACCGCGTAGTCCCGGGTCTCCCGGTTTGAGAGTATGATGATAATTTGTCAAAATCGCACTTAGACTTGAAAACAGGCCGTTATAGGGTGAAAACCCAAATCAACCCCCAAACGGCCCCGTAGGGGTCACGAACACCTCGCACGGGACCAATGTAACTTGTAGGAACTGACCACGTAGTCCCGGGGCTCCCGGTTTGAGAGTATAACGATAATTTGCCAAAATCACACTTAGACTTGAAAACAGGCCGTTAAAGGGTGAAAACCCAAATCCGCCCCCAAACGACCCCGTAGGAGGCACGAACACCTCGCACGGGACCAATGTAACTTGTAGAAACTGACCGCGTAGTCCCGGGTCTCCCGGTTTGAGAGTATGATGATAATTTGCAAAAATCACACTTAGACTTGAAAACAGGCCTTTAAAGGGTGAAAACCCAAACCAGCCACCAAACGACCCCGTAGGAGGCACGAACACCTCGCACAGGACCAATCTAACTTGTAGGAACTGACCGCGTAGTCCTGGGTCTCCAGGTTTGAGAGTATGACGATAATTTGCAAAAATCACACTTAGACTTGAAAACAGGCCGTTAAAGGGTGAAAACCCAAACCAGCCCCCAAACGACCCCGTAGGAGGCACGAACACCTCGTACGGGACCAATCTAACTTGTAGGAACTGACCGCGTAGTCCTGGGTCTCCAGGTTTGAGAGTATGACAATAATTTGCAAAAATCACACTTAGACTTGAAAACAGGCCGTTAAAGGGTGAAAACCAAAACCCGCCCCCAAACGACCCCGTAGCTGGGACGAACACCTCACACGGGACCAATGTAACTTGTAGGAACTTACCGCGTAGTCCCGGGTCTCCCGGTTTGAGAGTATAACGATATTTTGCAAAAATCACACTTACACTTGAAAACAGTCGGTTAAAGAGTGAAAACCCAAACCATCCCCCAAACGATCCCGTAGGAGGCACGAACACCTCGTACGGGACCAATGTAACTTGTAGGAACTGACCACGTAATCTCGGGTGTCCTGGTTTGAGAGTATGCTGATAATTTACAAAAATCACAGAGACTTGAAAACAGGCCGTTAAAGGGTGAAAACCCAAACCATCCCCCAAACGATCCTGTAAGAGGCACGAACACCTCGCACAGGACCAATGTAACTTATAGTAACCGACCGCGTGGTCCCGGAACTACCGGTTTGAGAGAGTGACGATATTTTGCAAAAATTGCACTTAAACTTAAAAATAGTCCGTTAAAGGGTGAAAACCCAAACCAGCCCCCAAAGGATCCTGGAGGATGCACGTACACCTCGCACGAGACCAATGTAACTTGTAGGAATTGACCGCGTAGTCCTGGGTCTCCCGGTTTGAGAGTATGACGATAATTTGTAAAAGTCACACAGTGACTTGAAAACAGGCCATTAAATGGTGAAAACCCTAACAAGCCCCCAAACGATCCCATACGAGGCACGACCAACTCACACGGGACCAATGTAACTCGTAGGACCTGACCCCGTAGTCCCGGGTCTCCCGGTTTAAGAGTATGACGATAATTTGCAAAAATCACACTTAGACTTGAAAACAGGCCGTTAAAGGGTGAAAACCCAAACAAGCCCCCAAATGACCCCATAGGAGGCACGAACACCTCACATGGGACCAATATAACTTGTAGGAACTGACCGCGTAGTCCCGGGTCTCCCGGTTTGAGAGTATGGCGATAATTTGCAAAAATCACACATAGACTTGAAAACAGGTCGTTAAAGGGTGAAAACACAAACCAGCCCCCAAACGATCCCGTGCGAGGCACGACCACCTCACACGGGACCAATGTAACTTGTAGGAACTGACCGCGTAGTCCCGGGTCTCTCGGTTTGAGACTATGATGATAATTTGCAAAAATCACACTTAGACTTGAAAATAGGTCGTTAAAGGGTGAAAACCCAAACAAGCCCCCAAATGACCCCATAGGAGGCACAAACACCTCACACGGGACCAATGTAACTTGTAGGAACTGACCGCGTAGTCCCGGGTCTACCGGTTTGAGAGTATAACTATATTTTGCAAAAATCACACTTAGACTTCAAAATAGATGGTTAAAGGGTGAAAACCCAAACCAACCCCCAAATGACCCCGTAGGAGGCACGAACACCTCGTACGGGACCAATGTAACTTGTAGGAACCGACCGCGTGGTCCCGGGTTTCGCGGTTTGAGAGAATGACGATATTTTGCAAAAATCGCACTTAGACTTACAAATAGGTCGTTAAAGGGTGAAAACCTAAACCAGCCCCCAAAGGACACTGTAGGATGCACGAACACCTAGCACGATACCAATGTAACTTGTAGGAACTGAACGCGTATTCCCGGGTCTCCCGGTTTGAGAGTATGATGATAATTTGTCAAAATCACACTTAGACTTGAAAACAGGCCGTTAAAGGGTGAAAACCCAAATCAGCACCCAAACGACCCTCTAGGAGGCACGAACACCTCGCACGGGTCCAATGTAACTTGTAGGAACTGACCACGTAGTCCCGGGTCTCCCGGTTTGAGAGTATGACGATAATTTGTAAAAGTCACACAGTGACTTGAAAACAGGCCATTAAATGGTGAAAACCCTAACAAGCCCCCAAACGATCCCGTACGAGGCACGACCAACTCACACGGGACCAATGTAACTCGTAGGACCTGACCCCGTAGTCCCGGGTCTCCCGGTTTGAGAGTATGATGATAATTAGCAAAAATCACACTTAGACTTGAAAACAGGCTGTTAAAGGGTGAAAACCCAAACAAGCCCCCAAATGACCCCATAGGAGGCACGAACACCTCACATGGGACCAATGTAACTTGTAGGAACTGACCGCGTAGTCCCGGGTCTCCCGGTTTGAGAGTATGGCGATAATTTGCAAAAATCACACATAGACTTGAAAACAGGTCGTTAAAGGGTGAAAACACAAACCAACCCCCAAACGATCCCGTGCGAGGCACGACCACCTCACACGGGACCAATGTAACTTGTAGGAACTGACCGCGTAGTCCCGGGTCTCTCGGTTTGAGACTATGATGATAATTAGCAAAAATCACACTTATACTTGAAAATAGGTCGTTAAAGGGTGAAAACCCAAACAAGCCCCCAAATGACCCCATAGGAGGCACAAACACCTCACACGGGACCAATGTAACTTGTAGGAACTGACCGCGTAGTCCCGGGTCTACCGGTTTGAGAGTATGACTATATTTTGCAAAAATCACACTTAGACTTCAAAACAAGTGGTTAAAGGGTGAAAACCCAAACCAACCCCCAAATGACCCCGTAGGAGGCACGAACACCTCGTACGGGACCAATGTAACTTGTAGGAACCGACTGCGTGGTCCCGGGTCTCGCGGTTTGAGAGAATGACGATATTTTGCAAAAATCGCACTTAGACTTACAAATAGGTCGTTAAAGGGTGAAAACCTAAACCAGCCCCCAAAGGACACTGTAGGATGCACGAACACCTAGCACGATACCAATGTAACTTATAGGAACTGAACGCGTATTTCCGGGTCTCCCGGTTTGAGAGTATGATGATAATTTGTCAAAATCACACTTAGACTTGAAAACGGGCCGTTAAAGGGTGAAAACCCAAATCAGCACCCAAACGACCCTCTAGGAGGCACGAACACCTCGCACGGGTCCAATGTAACTTGTAGGAACTGACCACGTAGTCCCTGATCTCCCAGTTTGAGAGTATGACAATAATTTGCAAAAATCACACAGTGACTTGAAAACAGGCCGTTAAAGGGTGAAAACCCAAACCAGCCCCCAAACGACCCCGTAGGAGGCACGAACACCTCGCACGGGACCAATGTAACTTGTAGGAACTGAGCGTGTAGTCCCGGGTCTCCCGGTTTGAGAGTATGACGATAATTTGCAAAAATCACACTTAGACTTGAAAAAAGGCCGTTAAATGGTGAAAACCCAAACAAGCCCCCAAATGACCCCATAGGAGGCACGAACACCTCACATGGGACCAATGTAACTTGTAGGAACTGACCGCGTAGTCCCGGGTCTCCCGGTTTGAGAGTATGATGATATTTTGCATAAATCACACTTAGACTTGAAAACAGGCGGTTAAAGGGTGAAAACCCAAACCAACCCCCAAATGACCCCGTAGGAGGCACGAACACCTCGCACGGGATCAATGTAACTTGTAGGAGCCGACCGCGTGGTCCCGAGTCTCCCGGTTTGAGAGAATGACGATATTTTGCAAAAATCGCACTTAGACTTGCAAATAGGCCGTTAAAGGGTTAAAACCCAAACCAGCCCCTAAAGGACCCTGTAGGATGCACGAACACCTTGCACGATGCCAATGTAACTTGTAGGAACTGAACGCGTAGTCCCGGGTCTCCCGGTTTGAGAGTATGACGATAATTTCTCAAAATCACACTTAGACTTGAAAACAGGCTGTTAAAGGGTGAAAACCCAAATCAGCCCCCAAACGACCCCGTAGGAGGCACTAACACCTCGCACGGGACCAATGTAACTTGTAGGAACTGACACCGTAGTCCCTGATCTCCCAGTTTGAGAGTATGACAATAATTTGCAAAAATCACACAGTGACATGAAAACAGGCTGTTAATGGGTGAAAACCCAAACCAGCCCCCAAACGATCCCGTACGAGGCATGACCACCTCACACGGGACCAATGTAACTTGTAGGAACAGACCGCGTAGTCCCGGGTCTCCCGATTTGAGAGTATGGCGATAATTTGCAAAAATCACACATAGACTTGAAAACAGGTTGTTAAAGGGTGAAAGCCCAAACCAGCCCCCAAACGATCCCTTAGGAGGCATGTACACCTCGCACGGGACCAATGTAACTTGTAGGAACTGATCGCGTGGTCCCGGGTCTCCCGGTTTGAGAGAATGACGATATTTTGCAAAAATCGCACTTAGACTTAAAAATAGGCCGTCAAAGGGTGAAAACCCAAACAAGCCCCCAAAGGACACCGTAGGAGGCACGAACACCCCGCACGAGACCAATGTAACTTGTAGGAACTGACCGCGTAGTCCCGGGTCTCCCGATTTGAGAGTATGATGATAATTTGTCAAAATCACACTTAGACTTGAAAACAGGCGGTTAAAGGGTGAAAACCCAAATCATCCCCCAAACGGCCCCGTAGGAGGCACGAACACCTCGCACGGGACCAATGTAACTTGTAAGAACTGACCACGTAGTCTCGGGTCTGCCGGTTTGAGAGTATGACGATTATTTTCCAAAATCACACTTAGACTTAAAAATAGGCCGTTAAAGGGTGAAAACCCAAACCAGTCCCCAAACGACCCCGTAAGAGGCACTAACACCTCGTACGGGACCAATGTAACTTGTAGGAACTGACCACGTAGTCCCGGGGCTCCCGATTTGAGAGTATGACAATAATTTGCCAAAATCACATTTAGACTTGAAAATAGGCCGTTAAAGGGTGAAAACCCAAACCCGCCGACAAACGACCCCGTAGGAGGCACGAACACCTCGCACGGGACCAATGTAACTTGTAGAAACTGACCGCGTAGTCCCGGGTCTTCCGGTTTGAGAGTATGATGATAATTTTCAAAAATCACACTTAGACTTTAAAACAGGCCGTTAAAGGGTGAAAACCCAAACCAGCCCCGAAACGACCCCGTAGGATGCACGAACACCTCGCACAGGACCAATCTAACTTGTAGGAACTGACCGCGTAGTCCTGGGTCTCCCGATTTGAGAGTATGACGATAATTTGCAAAAATCACACTTAGACTTGAAAACAGGCCGTTAAAGGGTGAAAACCCAAACCAGCCCCCAAACGACCCCGTAGGAGGCGCGAACACCTCGTACGGGACCAATGTAACTTGTAGGAACTGACCGCATAGTCCCGGGTCTCCCGATTTGAGAGTATGATGATATTTTGAAAAAAAATCACACTTAGACTAAAAAACAAGCCGTTAAAGGGTGAAAACCTAAACGAGTCCCCAAACGACCCCGTAGTAGGCACGAACAACTCGCACGAGACCAATGTAACTTGTAGGAACTGATCGCGCAGTCCCGGGTCTCCCGGTTTGAGAGTATGACGATATTTTGCAAAAATCACACTTAGACTTGAAAACAGGCCGTTAAAGAGTGAAAACCCAAACCATCCCCCAAACGACCCCGTAGAAGGACGAACACCTCCCACGGGACCAATGTAACTTGTAGGAACTGACCACGTAGTCCCGGGGCTCCCGGTTTGAGAGTATGGCGATAATTTGCAAAAATCACACATAAACTTAAAAACAAGCGATTAAAGACTGAAAACCCAAACCAGCCCCCAAACGATCCCGTAGGAGGCACGAACACCTCGCACGGTACCAATGTAACTTGTAGGAACTGACCACGTAATCTCGTGTCTCCCGGTTTGAGAGTATGACGATAATTTGCAAAAATCACAGAGACTTGAAAACAGGCCGTTAAAGGGTGAAAACCAAACCAGCCCCCAACCGATCCCGTAGGAGGCACGAACACCTCGCACGGGACCAATGTAACTTATAGTAACCGACCGCATGGTCCTGGGACTATCGGTTTGAGAGAATGATGATATTTTGCAAAAATCGCACTTAGACTTAAAAATAGGCCGTTAAAGGGTGAAAACCCAAACCAGCCCCCAAAGGACCCTGTAGGATGCACGAACACCTCGCACGAGACCAATGTAACTTGTTGGAATTGACCGCGTAGTCCCGGGTCTCCCGATTTGAGAGTATGACGATAATTTGTCAAAATCACACTTAGACTTGAAAATAGACCGTTAAAGGGTGAAAACCCAAAGCAGCCCCCAAACGACCCCGTAGGAGACACGAACACATCGCACGGGACCAATGTAACTTGTAGGAACTGATCACGTAGTCCCGGGTCTCCCGGTTTGAGAGTATGACGATAATTTGTAAAAATCACACAGTGACTTGAAAACAGGCCATTAAAGGGTGAAAACCCAAACCAACCCCCAAACGATCCCGTACGAGGCACGACCAATTCACACGGGACCAATGTAACTTGTAGGAACTTACCGCGTAGTCATGGGTCTCCCGGTTTGAGAGTATGACGATAATTTGCAAAAATCACACTTAGACTTGAAAATAGGCCGTTAAAGGGTGAAAACCCATACAAGCCCGCAAATGACCCCGTAGGAGGCACGAACACCTCACACGGGACCAATGCAACTTGTAGGAACTGACTGCGTAGTCCCGGGTCTGCCAGTTTGAGAGTATGGCGATAATTTACAAAAATCATACATAGACTTGAAAACAGGTCGTTAAAGGGTGAAAACCCAAACCAGCCCCCAAACGATCCCGTAGGAGCCACGAACACCTCGCACGGGACCAATGTAACTTGTAGGAACTGACCACGTAGTCCGGGGTCTCCCAGTTTGAGAGAATGACGATATTTTGAAAAAATCGCACTTAGACTTGAAAACAGGCCGTTACAGGGTGAAAACCCAAACCAGCCCCCAAAGGACCCCGTAGGATGCACGAACACCTCGCACGAGACCAATGTAACTTGTAGGAACTGACCGCGTAGTCCCGGGTCTCCCGATTTTGAGAGTATGACGATAATTTGTCAAAATCACACTAGGACTTAAAAACAGGCGGTTAAAGGGTGAAAACCCAAATCATCCCCCAAATGGCCCCGTAGGAGGCACGAACACCTCGCACGGGACCAATGCAACTTGTAGGAACTGACCACGTAGTCTTGGGTCTCTCGGTTTGAGAGTATGATGATAATTTTCCAAAATCACACTTAGACTTGAAAACAGGCCGTTAAAGGGTGAAAACCTAAACCTGTCCCAAAACGACCCCGTAGGAGGCACGAACACCTCGCACGGGACCAATGTAACTTGTAAGAACTGACCGCATAGTCCCGAGTATTCTGGTTTGAGAGTATGACGATAATTTGGAAAAATCACACTTACTTGAAAACAGGCCGTTAAAGGGTGAAAACCCAAACTAGACCCAAAACGACCCCGTAGGAGGCACGAACACCTCGCACGGGATCAATATAACTTGTAGGAATTGACCCCATAGTCCCGGGTCTCTCGGTTTGAGAGTATGACGATATTTTGAAAAAAATCACACTTAGATTAAAAAACAAGCCACCAAACGATCTCGTAGGAGGCACGAACACCTCGCACGAGACTAATGTAACTTGTAAGAACTGACCGCATAGTCCCGGGTCTCCCGGTTTGAGAGTATGATGATAATTTGTCAAAATCGCACTTAGACTTGAAAACAGGCCGTTAAAGGGTGAAAACCCAAATCAACCCCCAAACGGCCCCGTAGGAGGCACGAACACCTCGCACGGGACAAATGTAACTTGTAGGAACTAACCACGTAGTCCCGAGGCTCCCGGTTTGAGAGTATGATGATAATTTGCAAAAATCACAGTTAGACTTAAAAACAGGCCGTTAGAGGGTGAAAACCCAAACCAGCCCCCAAACGACCCCGTAGGAGGCACGAACACCTCGCACGGGACCAATGTAACTTGGAGGAGCTGACGGCGTAGTCCCGGGTCTCCCAGTTTGAGAGAATGACGATATTTTGAAAAAATCACACTTAGACTTGAAAACAGGCCGTTAAAGGGTGAAAACCCAAACCAGCCCCCAAAGGACCCCTTAGGATGCACGAACACCTCGCACGAGACCAATGAAACTTGTAGGAACTAACCGCGTAGTCTCGGGTCTCCCGGTTTGAGAGTACGATGATAATTTGTCAAAATCACACTTAGACTTGAAAACAGGCAGGTAAAGGGTGAAAACCCAAATCTTCCACCAAACGGCCCCGTAGGAGGAACGAACACCTCGCACGGGACCAATGTAACTTGTAGGAACTGACCACGTAGTCTCGGGTCTCCCGGTTTGAGAATATGACGATAATTTTCCAAAATCACACTTAGACTTGAAAAAAGGTCGTTAAAGGGTGAAAACCCAAACCAGTCCCCAAACGACCCCGTAGGAGGCACGAACACCTCGCACGGGATCAATGTAACTTGTAGGAACGGACAGCGTAGTCCCGGGTCTCCCGGTTTTAGAGTATGACGATATCTTGAAACAATCACACTTAGACTAAAAAATAGGCCGTTAAAGGGTGAAAACATAAACCAGCCCCTGAACAACCCCGTAGGAGGCACGAACAGCTCGCACGGGACCAATGTAACTTGTAGGAACTCACCGCGTAGTCCCGGGTCACCCGGTTTGATAGTATGATGATAATTTGTAAAAATCACACTTAGACTTGAAAACATGCCATTAAATGGTTAAAACCCAAACCAGCCCACAAACGATCCCCGTAGGAGGCACGAACACCTCGCACTGGACCAATGTAACTTGTAGGACCTGATCGTGTAGTCCCGGGTTGAGAGTATGACGATAATTTGCAAAAATCACACTTAGACTTGAAAGCAGGCCGTTAAAGGGTGAAAACCCAAACCAGCCCCCAAACGACCCCGTTGGAGGCACGAACACCTCGCACGGGAACAATATAACTTGTAGGAACTGGCCGCGTAGTCCCAGTTTGAGAGTATGATGATAATTTGCAAAAATCACACTTAGACTTGAAAACAGGCCGTTAAAAGGTGAAAACCCAAACAAGATCCCAAATGACCCCGTAGGAGGCACTAACACCTTGCACGGCACCAATGTAACTTGTAGGAACTGACTGCGTAGTCCCGGGTCTCCCGGTTTGAGAGTATGACGATAAATTGCAAAAATCACACTCAGACTTAAAAATAGGCCGTTAAAGGGTGAAAACCCAAACCACTCCCCAAACGACCTCGTAGGAGGCCCGAACACCTCGCACGGGATAAATGTAACTTGTAGGAACTGAAAGCGTAGTCTCGGATCTCCCGGTTTGAGAGTATGATGAAAATTTGCAAAAATTAAACTTAGACTTCAAAATAGGCCGTTAAAGGGTGAAAACCCAAACCAGCCCCCAAACGACCCCGTAGGAGGCACGAACACCTCACACGGGACCAATGTAACTTGTAGGAACTCACCGCGTAGTCCCGGGTCACCCGATTTGGGAGTATGATGATAATTTGCAAAAATCACACTTAGACTCGAAAACAGGCCGTTAAAGGGTGAAAACCCAAACCAGCACCCAAACGACCCCGTAGGAGGCACGAACACCTCGCACGGGACCAATGTAACTTGTAGGAACTGATCGCGTATTCCCGGGTTGAGAGTATGACGATAATTTGCAAAAATCATACTTAGACTTGAAAACAGGCCGTTAAAGGGTTAAAACCCAAACCAATCCGCAAACGACCACGTAGCAGGCACGAACACCTCGCATGGGACCAAAGCAACTTGTAGGAACTGATCGCGTAGTCCCGGGTCTCCGGTATGAGAGTATGATAATATTTTGCAAAAATCACACTTAGACTTAAAAACATGTCGTTAAAGGGTGAAAACCCAAACCAGCCACCAAACAACCCCGTAGGAGGCACGAACACCTCGCACGGGACCAATGTAACTCGTAGGAACTGATCGCGTAGTCCCGGGTCTCCCGGTTTTAGAGTATGACGATAATTTACAAATATCACACTTAGACTTGAAAAAATGCCGTTAAAAGGTGAAAACCCACGAACACCTTGAACGAGACCAATGTAACTTGTAGGAACTGATCGCGTAGTCCCGGGTTGAGAGTATGTTGATAATTTGCAAAAATCTCACTTAGACTTGAAAATAGGCCATTAAAGGGTGAAAACCCAAACCAGCCCCCAAACGAGCCCGTTGGAGGCACGAACACCTCGCACGGGACCAATATAACTTGTGGGAACAGACCGCGTAGTCCCAGTTTGAGAGTATGATGATAATTTGCAAAAATCACATTTAGACATGAAAACAGGCCGTTAAAGGGTGAAAACCCAAACCAGCCCCTAAACGACCCCGTAGGAGGCACGAACACCTCGCACGGGACCAATGTAACTTGTAGGAACTGACCGCGTAGTCTCGGGTCTCCCATTTTTCGAATATGTCGATAATTTGTAAAAATCACGTATAGACTTGAAAATAGGCCGTTAAAGGGTGAAAACACAAACAAGCCCCCCTGTAGGAGGCACGAACACCTCGCACGGAACCAATGTAACTTGTAGGAACTGACCACGTAGTCCCGGGTCTCCCGGTTTGAGAGTATGACGATAATTCGCAAAAATCACACAGACTTGAAAATAGGTCGTTAAAGGGTGAAAACCCAAACTAGCCCCTAAACGATCTCGTAGGAGGCACGAACACCTCGCAGGGGACCAATGTAACTTTTAGGAACCGACCACGTGGTCCTGGGTCTCCCGGTTTGAGAGAATGACGATATTTTGCAAAAATTGCACTTAGAATAAAAAATAGTCTGCTAAATGGTGAAAACCCAAAACAGGCCCCAAAGGACCCTGTAGGATACACGAACTCCTCGCACGAGACCCAGGTAACTTGTAGGAACTGACTGCATAGTTCCGGGTCTCCTGATTTGAGTGTATGACGATAATTTTTCAAAATCACACTTAGACTTGAAAACCGGCAGTTAAAGGGTGAAAACCCAAACCATCCCCCAAACGATCCCGTACGAGGCACGACAACCTCACACGGGACCAATGTAACTTTTAGGAACTGACCGCGTAGTCCCGGGTGTTCTTGTTTGAGAGTATGAAGATAATTTGCAAAAATCACTCTTAGACTTGAAAACAGGCCGTTAAAGGGTGAAAACCCAAACCAGACCCCAAACGACCCCGTAGGAGGCACGAACACCTCGCACGGGATCAATGTAACTTGTAGGAACTGACAGCGTAGTCCCGGGTCTCCCGATTTGAGAGTATGAAGATATCTTGAAACAATCACACTTAGACTAAAAAATAGGCCGTTAAAGGGTGAAAACCTAAACCAGCCCCCGAACGACCCCGTAGGAGGCACGAACACCTCGCACGGGACTAATGTAACTTGTAGGAACTAATCGCGTAGTCCCGGGTCACCCGGTTTGAGAGTATGATGATAATTTGCAAAAATCACACTTTGACTTGAAAATAGGCCGTTAAAGGGTGAAAACCCAAACCAGCCCCCAAACGACCCCGTAGGAGGCACGAACACCTCGCAAGGGACCAATGTAACTTGTAGGAACTGATCCTGTAGTCCCGGGTTGAGAGTATGACGATAATTTGCAAAAATCACACTTAGACTTGAAAGCAGGCCGTTAAAGGGTGAAAACCCAAACGACCCCGTAAGAGGCACGAACACCTCGCACGGGAACAATATAACTTGTAGGAACTGGCCGCGTAGTCCCAGTTTGAGAGTATGATGATAATTTGCAAAAATCACACTTAGACTTGAAAACAGGCGGTTAAAAGGTGAAAACCCAAACAAGCTCCCAAATGACCCCGTAGGAGGCACGAATACCTCGCACGGCACCAATGTAAATTGTAGGAACTGGCTGCGTAGTCCCGGGTCTCCCGGTTTGAGAGTATCACGATAATTTGCAAAAATCACACTCAGACTTAAAAATAGGCCGTTAAAGGGTGAAAACCCAAACCACTCCCGAAATGACCCCGTAGGAGGCCCGAACACCTCGCACGGGATAAATGTAACTTCTAGGAACTGACCGCGTAGTCTCGGATCTCTCGGTTTGAGAGTATGATGAAAATTTGCAAAAATCACACTTAGACTTGAAAACAGGCCGTTAAAGGGTGAAAACCCAAACCATCCCCTAAACGACCCCGTAGGAGGCACGAACACCTCACACGGGACCAATGTAACTTGTAGGAACTCACCGCGTAGTCCCGGGTCTCCCGGTTTGAGAGTATGATGATAATTTGCAAAAATCACACTTAGACTCGAAAACAGGCCGTTAAAGGGTAAAAACCCAAACCAGCCCCCAAACGACCCCGTAGGAGGCACGAACACCTCGCACGGCACCAATGTAACTTGTAGGAACTGATCGCGTATTTTCGAGTTGAGAGTGTGATGATAATTTGCAAAAATCATACTTAGACTTGAAAACAGGCCGTTAAAGGGTGAAAACCCAAACCAGTCCCCAATCGACCCCGTAGGAGGCACGAACACCTCGCACGGGACCAATGTAACTTGTAGGAACTGACCGCGTAGTCCCGGGTCTCCCAGTTTTAGAGTATGACGATATCTTGAAACAATCACACTTAGACTAAAAAATAGCCCGTTAAAGGGTGAAAACCTAAACCAGCCCCCGACCGACCCCGTAGGAGGCACGAACAGCTCGCACGGGACCAAAGTAACTTGTAGGAACTCACCGCGTAGTCCCGGGTCACCCGGTTTGAGAGTATGACGATAATTTGCAAAAATCACACTTAGACTTGAAAACATGCCGTTAAAAGGTGAAAACCGACGAACACCTTGCACGGGACCAATGTTACTTGTAGTAACTGATCACGTAGTCCCGGGTTGAGAGTATGATGATAATTTGCAAAAATAACACTTAGACTTGAAAACAGGCCGTTAAAGGGTGAAAACCCAAACCAACCCCCAAACGACCCTGTTGGAGGCACGAACACCTCGCAAGGGACCAATATAACTTGTAGGAACAGACCGCGTAGTCCCAGTTTGAGAGTATGATGATAATTTGCAAAAATCACATTTAGACATGAAAACAGGCCGTTAAAGGGTGAAAACCCAAACCAGCCCCTAAACGACCCCGTAGGAGGCACGAACACCTCGCACGGGACAAATGTAACTTGTAGGAACTGACCGCGTAGTCTCGGGTCTCCCGTTTTTAGAATATGGCGATAATTTGCAAAAATCACACATAGACTTGAAAATAAGCCGTTAAAGGGTGAAAACCCAAACCAGCCCCCAAACGATCCCGTAGGAGGCACGAACACCTCGCACGGGACCAATGTAACTTTTAGGAACCGACCGTGTGGTCCTGGATCTCCCGGTTTGAGAGAATGACGATATTTTGCAAAAATTGCACTTAGACTTTAAAATAGTCCGTTAAAGGGTGAAAACCCAAAACAGCCACCAAAGGACCCTGTAGGATGCTCGAACACCTCGCACGAGACCCATGCAACTTGTAGGAACTGACTGCATAGTTTCGGGTCTCCTGATTTGAGTGTATGACGATAATTTTTCAAAATCACACTTAGACTTGAAAACCGGCAGTTAAAGGGTGAAAACCCAAACCATCCCCCAAACGATCCCGTACGAGGCACGACAACCTCACACGGGACCAATGTAACTTTTAGGAACTGACCACGTAGTCCCGGGTGTTCTTGTTTGAGAGTATGAAGATAATTTGCAAAAATCACTCTTAGACTTGAAAACAGGCCGTTAAAGGGTGAAAACCCAAACCAGACCCCAAACGACCCCGTAGGAGGCACGAACACCTCGCACGGGATCAATGTAACTTGTAGGAACTGACAGCGTAGTCCCGGGTCTCCCGATTTGAGAGTATGAAGATATCTTGAAACAATCACACTTAGACTAAAAAATAGGCCGTTAAAGGGTGAAAACCTAAACCAGCCCCCGAACGACCCCGTAGGAGGCACGAACACCTCGCACGGGACTAATGTAACTTGTAGGAACTAATCGCGTAGTCCCGGGTCACCCGGTTTGAGAGTATGATGATAATTTGCAAAAATCACACTTTGACTTGAAAATAGGCCTTTAAAGGGTGAAAACCCAAACCAGCCCCCAAACGACCCCGTAGGAGGCACGAACACCTCGCAAGGAACCAATGTAACTTGTAGGAACTGATCCTGTAGTCCCGGGTTGAGAGTATGATGATAATTTGCAAAAATCACACTTAGACTTGAAAGCAGGCCGTTAAAGGGTGAAAACCCAAACCATCCCCCAAACGACCTCGCACGGGACTAATGTGACTTTTAGGAACCGACCGTGTGGTCCTGGATCTCCCGGTTTGAGAGAATGACGATATTTTGCAAAAATTGCACTTAGAATAAAAAATAGTCCGTTAAAGGGTGAAAACCCAAAACAGCCACCAAAGGACCCTATAGGATGCACGAACACCTCGCACGAGACCCATGTAACTTGTAGGAACTGACTGCATAGTCCCGGGTCTCCTGATTTGAGAGTATGACGATAATTTTTCAAAATCACACTTAGACTTGAAAACAGGCCGTTAAAGGGTGAAAACCCAAATCAACCCCCAAACGACCCCGTAGGAGGCACGAACACCTCGCACGGGACCAATGTAACTTTTAGGAACTGACCATGTAGTCCCGGGTCTCCTGATTGGAGAGTATGACGATAATTTTCCAAAATCACACTAAGACTTGAACACAGGCCGTTAAAGGGGGAAAACCCAAACCATCCCCCAAACGACCCCGTAGGAGGCACGAACACCTCGCACGGGACCAATGTAACTTGTTAGAACTGACCGCGTAGTCCCGGGTATTCTTGTTTGAGATTATGAAGATAATTAGCAAAAATCACACTTAGACTTGAAAACATGCCGTTACAGGGTGAAAACCCAAACCAGACCCCAAACGACCCCGTAGGAGGCATGATCACCTCGCACAGGACCAATGTAACTTGTAGGAACTGACCGCATAGTCTCGGATCTCCCGGTTTGAGAGTATGATGATAATTTGCAAAAATCACACTTTGACTTGAAAATAGGCCGTTAAAGGGTGAAAACCCAAACCAGCCCCCAAACGACCCCGTAGGAGGCATGAACACCTCGCAAGGGACCAATGTAACTTGTAGGAACTGATCCTGTAGTCCCGGGTTGAGAGTATGACAATAATTTGCAAAAATCACACTTAGACTTGAAAGCAGGCCGTTAAAGGGTGAAAACCCAAACCATCCCCCAAACGACCCCGTAAGAGGCACGAACACCTCGCACGGGAACAATATAACTTGTAGGAACTGGCCGCGTAGTCCCAGTTTGAGAGTATGATGATAATTTGCAAAAATCACATTTAGATTTGAAAACAGGCCGTTAAAAGGTGAAAACCCAAACAAGCTCCCAAATGACCCCGTAGGAGGCACGAATACCTCGCACGGCACCAATGTAAATTGTAGGAACTGGCTGCGTAGTCCCGGGTCTCCCGATTTGAGAGTATCACGATAATTTGCAAAAATCACACTCAGACTTAAAAATAGGCCGTTAAAGGGTGAAAACCCAAACCACTCCCGAAATGACCCCGTAGGAGGCCCGAACACCTCGCACGGGATAAATGTAACTTATAGGAACTGACCGCGTAGTCTCGGATCTCTCGGTTTGAGAGTATGATGAAAATTTGCAAAAATCACACTTAGACTTGAAAACAGGCCGTTAAAGGGTGAAAACCCAAACCATCCCCTAAACGACCCCGTAGGAGGCACGAACACCTCACACGGGACCAATGTAACTTATAGGAACTCACCGCGTAGTCCCGGGTCTCCCGGTTTGAGAGTATGATGATAATTTGTAAAAATCACACTTAGACTCGAAAACAGGCCGTTAAAGGGTAAAAACCCAAACCAGCCCCCAAACGACCCCGTAGGAGGCACGAACACCTCGCACGGGACCAATGTAACTTGTAGGAACTGATCGCGTATTTTCGGGTTGAGAGTGTGATGATAATTTGCAAAAATCATACTTAGACTTGAAAACAGGCCGTTAAATGGTGAAAACCCAAACCAGTCCCCAATCGACCCCGTAGGAGGCACGAACACCTCGCACGGGACCAATGTAACTTGTAGGAACTGACCGCGTAGTCCCGGGTCTCCCGATTTTAGAGTATGACGATATCTTGAAACAATCACACTTAGACTAAAAAATAGGCCGTTAAAGGGTGAAAACCTAAACCAGCCCCCGAACGACCCCGTAGGAGGCACGAACAGCTCGCACGGGACCAATGTAACTTGTAGGAACTCACCGCGTAGTCCCGGGTCACCCGGTTTGAGAGTATGACGATAATTTGCAAAAATCACACTTAGACTTGAAAGCAGGCCGTTAAAGGGTGAAAACCCAAACCAGCCCCCAAACGACCCCGTTGGAGGCACGAACACCTCGCACGGGAACAATATAACTTGTAGGAACTGGCCGCGTAGTCCCAGTTTGAGAGTATGATGATAATTTGCAAAAATCACACTTAGACTTGAAAACAGGCCGTTAAAAGGTGAAAACCCAAACAAGATCCCAAATGACCCCGTAGGAGGCACTAACACCTTGCACGGCACCAATGTAACTTGTAGGAACTGACTGCGTAGTCCCGGGTCTCCCGGTTTGAGAGTATGACGATAAATTGCAAAAATCACACTCAGACTTAAAAATAGGCCGTTAAAGGGTGAAAACCCAAACCACTCCCCAAACGACCTCGTAGGAGGCCCGAACACCTCGCACGGGATAAATGTAACTTGTAGGAACTGAAAGCGTAGTCTCGGATCTCCCGGTTTGAGAGTATGATGAAAATTTGCAAAAATTAAACTTAGACTTCAAAATAGGCCGTTAAAGGGTGAAAACCCAAACCAGCCCCCAAACGACCCCGTAGGAGGCACGAACACCTCACACGGGACCAATGTAACTTGTAGGAACTCACCGCGTAGTCCCGGGTCACCCGATTTGGGAGTATGATGATAATTTGCAAAAATCACACTTAGACTCGAAAACAGGCCGTTAAAGGGTGTAAACCCAAACCAGCACCCAAACGACCCCGTAGGAGGCACGAACACCTCGCACGGGACCAATGTAACTTGTAGGAACTGATCGCGTATTCCCGGGTTGAGAGTATGACGATAATTTGCAAAAATCATACTTAGACTTGAAAACAGGCCGTTAAAGGGTTAAAACCCAAACCAATCCGCAAACGACCACGTAGCAGGCACGAACACCTCGCATGGGACCAAAGCAACTTGTAGGAACTGATCGCGTAGTCCCGGGTCTCCGGTATGAGAGTATGATAATATTTTGCAAAAATCACACTTAGACTTAAAAACATGTCGTTAAAGGGTGAAAACCCAAACCAGCCACCAAACAACCCCGTAGGAGGCACGAACACCTCGCACGGGACCAATGTAACTCGTAGGAACTGATCGCGTAGTCCCGGGTCTCCCGGTTTTAGAGTATGACGATAATTTACAAATATCACACTTAGACTTGAAAAAATGCCGTTAAAAGGTGAAAACCCACGAACACCTTGAACGAGACCAATGTAACTTGTAGGAACTGATCGCGTAGTCCCGGGTTGAGAGTATGTTGATAATTTGCAAAAATCTCACTTAGACTTGAAAATAGGCCATTAAAGGGTGAAAACCCAAACCAGCCCCCAAACGAGCCCGTTGGAGGCACGAACACCTCGCACGGGACCAATATAACTTGTGGGAACAGACCGCGTAGTCCCAGTTTGAGAGTATGATGATAATTTGCAAAAATCACATTTAGACATGAAAACAGGCCGTTAAAGGGTGAAAACCCAAACCAGCCCCTAAACGACCCCGTAGGAGGCACGAACACCTCGCACGGGACCAATGTAACTTGTAGGAACTGACCGCGTAGTCTCGGGTCTCCCATTTTTCGAATATGTCGATAATTTGTAAAAATCACGTATAGACTTGAAAATAGGCCGTTAAAGGGTGAAAACACAAACAAGCCCCCCTGTAGGAGGCACGAACACCTCGCACGGAACCAATGTAACTTGTAGGAACTGACCACGTAGTCCCGGGTCTCCCGGTTTGAGAGTATGACGATAATTCGCAAAAATCACACAGACTTGAAAATAGGTCGTTAAAGGGTGAAAACCCAAACTAGCCCCTAAACGATCTCGTAGGAGGCACGAACACCTCGCAGGGGACCAATGTAACTTTTAGGAACCGACCACGTGGTCCTGGGTCTCCCGGTTTGAGAGAATGATGATATTTTGCAAAAATTGCACTTAGAATAAAAAATAGTCTGCTAAATGGTGAAAACCCAAAACAGGCCCCAAAGGACCCTGTAGGATACACGAACTCCTCGCACGAGACCCAGGTAACTTGTAGGAACTGACTGCATAGTTCCGGGTCTCCTGATTTGAGTGTATGACGATAATTTTTCAAAATCACACTTAGACTTGAAAACCGGCAGTTAAAGGGTGAAAACCCAAACCATCCCCCAAACGATCCCGTACGAGGCACGACAACCTCACACGGGACCAATGTAACTTTTAGGAACTGACCGCGTAGTCCCGGGTGTTCTTGTTTGAGAGTATGAAGATAATTTGCAAAAATCACTCTTAGACTTGAAAACAGGCCGTTAAAGGGTGAAAACCCAAACCAGACCCCAAACGACCCCGTAGGAGGCACGAACACCTCGCACGGGATCAATGTAACTTGTAGGAACTGACAGCGTAGTCCCGGGTCTCCCGATTTGAGAGTATGAAGATATCTTGAAACAATCACACTTAGACTAAAAAATAGGCCGTTAAAGGGTGAAAACCTAAACCAGCCCCCGAACGACCCCGTAGGAGGCACGAACACCTCGCACGGGACTAATGTAACTTGTAGGAACTAATCGCGTAGTCCCGGGTCACCCGGTTTGAGAGTATGATGATAATTTGCAAAAATCACACTTTGACTTAAAAATAGGCCGTTAAAGGGTGAAAACCCAAACCAGCCCCCAAACGACCCCGTAGGAGGCACGAACACCTCGCAAGGGACCAATGTAACTTGTAGGAACTGATCCTGTAGTCCCGGGTTGAGAGTATGACGATAATTTGCAAAAATCACACTTAGACTTGAAAGCAGGCCGTTAAAGGGTGAAAACCCAAACCATCCCCCAAACGACCCCGTAAGAGGCACGAACACCTCGCACGGGAACAATATAACTTGTAGGAACTGGCCGCGTAGTCCCAGTTTGAGAGTATGATGATAATTTGCAAAAATCACACTTAGACTTGAAAACAGGCCGTTAAAAGGTGAAAACCCAAACAAGCTCCCAAATGACCCCGTAGGAGGCACGAATACCTCGCACGGCACCAATGTAAATTGTAGGAACTGGCTGCGTAGTCCCGGGTCTCCCGGTTTGAGAGTATCACGATAATTTGCAAAAATCACACTCAGACTTAAAAATAGGCCGTTAAAGGGTGAAAACCCAAACCACTCCCGAAATGACCCCGTAGGAGGCCCGAACACCTCGCACGGGATAAATGTAACTTCTAGGAACTGACCGCGTAGTCTCGGATCTCTCGGTTTGAGAGTATGATGAAAATTTGCAAAAATCACACTTAGACTTCAAAATAGGCCGTTAAAGGGTGAAAACCCAAACCATCCCCTAAACGACCCCGTAAGAGGCACGAACACCTCACACGGGACCAATGTAACTTGTAGGAACTCACCGCGTAGTCCCGGGTCTCCCGGTTTGAGAGTATGATGATAATTTGCAAAAATCACACTTAGACTCGAAAACAGGCCGTTAAAGGGTAAAAACCCAAACCAGCCCCCAAACGACCCCGTAGGAGGCACGAACACCTCGCACGGGACCAATGTAACTTGTAGGAACTGATCGCGTATTTTCGGGTTGAGAGTGTGATGATAATTTGCAAAAATCATACTTAGACTTGAAAACAGGCCGTTAAAGGGTGAAAACCCAAACCAGTCCCCAATCGACCCCGTAGGAGGCACGAACACCTCGCACGGGACCAATGTAACTTGTAGGAACTGACCGCGTAGTCCCGGGTCTCCCAGTTTTAGAGTATGACGATATCTTGAAACAATCACACTTAGACTAAAAAATAGCCCGTTAAAGGGTGAAAACCTAAACCAGCCCCCGAACGACCCCGTAGGAGGCACGAACAGCTCGCACGGGACCAAAGTAACTTGTAGGAACTCACCGCGTAGTCCCGGGTCACCCGGTTTGAGAGTATGACGATAATTTGCAAAAATCACACTTAGACTTGAAAACATGCCGTTAAAAGGTGAAAACCGACGAACACCTTGCACGGGACCAATGTTACTTGTAGTAACTGATCACGTAGTCCCGGGTTGAGAGTATGATGATAATTTGCAAAAATAACACTTAGACTTGAAAACAGGCCGTTAAAGGGTGAAAACCCAAACCAACCCCCAAACGACCCTGTTGGAGGCACGAACACCTCGCAAGGGACCAATATAACTTGTAGGAACAGACCGCGTAGTCCCAGTTTGAGAGTATGATGATAATTTGCAAAAATCACATTTAGACATGAAAACAGGCCGTTAAAGGGTGAAAACCCAAACCAGCCCCTAAACGACCCCGTAGGAGGCACGAACACCTCGCACGGGACAAATGTAACTTGTAGGAACTGACCGCGTAGTCTCGAGTCTCCCGTTTTTAGAATATGGCGATAATTTGCAAAAATCACACATAGACTTGAAAATAAGCCGTTAAAGGGTGAAAACCCAAACCAGCCCCCAAACGATCCCGTAGGAGGCACGAACACCTCGCACGGGACCAATGTAACTTTTAGGAACCGACCGTGTGGTCCTGGATCTCCCGGTTTGAGAGAATGACGATATTTTGCAAAAATTGCACTTAGACTTTAAAATAGTCCGTTAAAGGGTGAAAACCCAAAACAGCCACCAAAGGACCCTGTAGGATGCTCGAACACCTCGCACGAGACCCATGTAACTTGTAGGAACTGACTGCATAGTTTCGGGTCTCCTGATTTGAGTGTATGACGATAATTTTTCAAAATCACACTTAGACTTGAAAACCGGCAGTTAAAGGGTGAAAACCCAAACCATCCCCCAAACGATCCCGTACGAGGCACGACAACCTCACACGGGACCAATGTAACTTTTAGGAACTGACCACGTAGTCCCGGGTGTTCTTGTTTGAGAGTATGAAGATAATTTGCAAAAATCACTCTTAGACTTGAAAACAGGCCGTTAAAGGGTGAAAACCCAAACCAGACCCCAAACGACCCCGTAGGAGGCACGAACACCTCGCACGGGATCAATGTAACTTGTAGGAACTGACAGCGTAGTCCCGGGTCTCCCGATTTGAGAGTATGAAGATATCTTGAAACAATCACACTTAGACTAAAAAATAGGCCGTTAAAGGGTGAAAACCTAAACCAGCCCCCGAACGACCCCGTAGGAGGCACGAACACCTCGCACGGGACTAATGTAACTTGTAGGAACTAATCGCGTAGTCCCGGGTCACCCGGTTTGAGAGTATGATGATAATTTGCAAAAATCACACTTTGACTTGAAAATAGGCCTTTAAAGGGTGAAAACCCAAACCAGCCCCCAAACGACCCCGTAGGAGGCACGAACACCTCGCAAGGAACCAATGTAACTTGTAGGAACTGATCCTGTAGTCCCGGGTTGAGAGTATGACGATAATTTGCAAAAATCACACTTAGACTTGAAAGCAGGCCGTTAAAGGGTGAAAACCCAAACCATCCCCCAAACGACCTCGCACGGGACTAATGTGACTTTTAGGAACCGACCGTGTGGTCCTGGATCTCCCGGTTTGAGAGAATGACGATATTTTGCAAAAATTGCACTTAGAATAAAAAATAGTCCGTTAAAGGGTGAAAACCCAAAACAGCCACCAAAGGACCCTATAGGATGCACGAACACCTCGCACGAGACCCATGTAACTTGTAGGAACTGACTGCATAGTCCCGGGTCTCCTGATTTGAGAGTATGACGATAATTTTTCAAAATCACACTTAGACTTGAAAACAGGCCGTTAAAGGGTGAAAACCCAAATCAACCCCCAAACGACCCCGTAGGAGGCACGAACACCTCGCACGGGACCAATGTAACTTTTAGGAACTGACCATGTAGTCCCGGGTCTCCTGATTGGAGAGTATGACGATAATTTTCCAAAATCACACTAAGACTTGAACACAGGCCGTTAAAGGGGGAAAACCCAAACCATCCCCCAAACGACCCCGTAGGAGGCACGAACACCTCGCACGGGACCAATGTAACTTGTTAGAACTGACCGCGTAGTCCCGGGTATTCTTGTTTGAGATTATGAAGATAATTAGCAAAAATCACACTTAGACTTGAAAACATGCCGTTATAGGGTGAAAACCCAAACCAGACCCCAAACGACCCCGTAGGAGGCACGATCACCTCGCACAGGACCAATGTAACTTGTAGGAACTGACCGCATAGTCTCGGATCTCCCGGTTTGAGAGTATGATGATAATTTGCAAAAATCACACTTTGACTTGAAAATAGGCCGTTAAAGGGTGAAAACCCAAACCAGCCCCCAAACGACCCCGTAGGAGGCATGAACACCTCGCAAGGGACCAATGTAACTTGTAGGAACTGATCCTGTAGTCCCGGGTTGAGAGTATGACGATAATTTGCAAAAATCACACTTAGACTTGAAAGCAGGCCGTTAAAGGGTGAAAACCCAAACCATCCCCCAAACGACCCCGTAAGAGGCACGAACACCTCGCACGGGAACAATATAACTTGTAGGAACTGGCCGCGTAGTCCCAGTTTGAGAGTATGATGATAATTTGCAAAAATCACATTTAGACTTGAAAACAGGCCGTTAAAAGGTGAAAACCCAAACAAGCTCCCAAATGACCCCGTAGGAGGCACGAATACCTCGCACGGCACCAATGTAAATTGTAGGAACTGGCTGCGTAGTCCCGGGTCTCCCGGTTTGAGAGTATCACGATAATTTGCAAAAATCACACTCAGACTTAAAAATAGGCCGTTAAAGGGTGAAAACCCAAACCACTCCCGAAATGACCCCGTAGGAGGCCCGAACACCTCGCACGGGATAAATGTAACTTATAGGAACTGACCGCGTAGTCTCGGATCTCTCGGTTTGAGAGTATGATGAAAATTTGCAAAAATCACACTTAGACTTGAAAACAGGCCGTTAAAGGGTGAAAACCCAAACCATCCCCTAAACGACCCCGTAGGAGGCACGAACACCTCACACGGGACCAATGTAACTTGTAGGAACTCACCGCGTAGTCCCGGGTCTCCCGGTTTGAGAGTATGATGATAATTTGTAAAAATCACACTTAGACTCGAAAACAGGCCGTTAAAGGGTAAAAACCCAAACCAGCCCCCAAACGACCCCGTAGGAGGCACGAACACCTCGCACGGGACCAATGTAACTTGTAGGAACTGATCGCGTATTTTCGGGTTGAGAGTGTGATGATAATTTGCAAAAATCATACTTAGACTTGAAAACAGGCCGTTAAATGGTGAAAACCCAAACCAGTCCCCAATCGACCCCGTAGGAGGCACGAACACCTCGCACGGGACCAATGTAACTTGTAGGAACTGACCGCGTAGTCCCGGGTCTCCCGGTTTTAGAGTATGACGATATCTTGAAACAATCACACTTAGACTAAAAAATAGGCCGTTAAAGGGTGAAAACCTAAACCAGCCCCCGAACGACCCCGTAGGAGGCACGAACAGCTCGCACGTGACCAATGTAACTTGTAGGAACTCACCGCGTAGTCCCGGGTCACCCGGTTTGAGAGTATGATGATAATTTGCAAAAATCACACTTAGACTTGAAAACATGCCGTTAAAAGGTGAAAACCCACGAACACCTTGCACGGGACCAATGTAACTTATAGTAACTGATCACGTAGTCCCGGGTTGAGAGTATGATGATAATTTGCAAAAATAACACTTAGACTTGAAAACAGGCCATTAAAGGGTGAAAACCCAAACCAGCCCCCAAACGACCCTGTTGGAGGCACGAACACCTCGCACGGGACCAATATAACTTGTAGGAACAGACCGCGTAGTCCCAGTTTGAGAGTATGATGATAATTTGCAAAAATCACATTTAGACATGAAAACAGGCCGTTAAAGGGTGAAAACCCAAACCAGCCCCTAAACGACCCCGTAGGAGGCACGAACACCTCGCACGGGACAAATGTAACTTGTAGGAACTGACCGCGTAGTCTCGGGTCTCCCGTTTTTAGAATATGGCGATAATTTGCAAAAATCACACATAGACTTGAAAATAAGCCGTTAAAGGGTGAAAACCCAAACCAGCCCCCAAACGATCCCGTAGGAGGCACGAACACCTCGTACGGGACCAATGTAACTTTTAGGAACCGACCGTGTGGTCCTGGATCTCCCGGTTTGAGAGAATGACGATATTTTGCAAAAATTGCACTTAGACTTTAAAATAGTCCGTTAAAGCGTGAAAACCCAAAACAGCCACCAAAGGACCCTGTAGGATGCTCGAACACCTCGCACGAGACCCATGTAACTTGTAGGAACTGACTGCATAGTTTCGGGTCTCCTGATTTGAGTGTATGACGATAATTTTTCAAAATCACACTTAGACTTGAAAACCGGCAGTTAAAGGGTGAAAACCCAAACCATCCCCCAAACGATCCCGTACGAGGCACGACAACCTCACACGGGACCAATGTAACTTTTAGGAACTGACCACGTAGTCCCGGGTGTTCTTGTTTGAGAGTATGAAGATAATTTGCAAAAAATCACTCTTAGACTTGAAAACAGGCCGTTAAAGGGTGAAAACCCAAACCAGACCCCAAACGACCCCGTAGGAGGCACGAACACCTCGCACGGGATCAATGTAACTTGTAGGAACTGACAGCGTAGTCCCGGGTCTCCCGATTTGAGAGTATGATGATATCTTGAAACAATCACACTTAGACTAAAAAATAGGCCGTTAAAGGGTGAAAACCTAAACCAGCCCCCGAACGACCCCGTAGGAGGCACGAACACCTCGCACGGGACTAATGTAACTTGTAGGAACTAATCGCGTAGTCCCGGGTCACCCGGTTTGAGAGTATGATGATAATTTGCAAAAATCACACTTTGACTTGAAAATAGGCCTTTAAAGGGTAAAAACCCAAACCAGCCCCCAAACGACCCCGTAGGAGGCACGAACACCTCGCAAGGAACCAATGTAACTTGTAGGAACTGATCCTGTAGTCCCGGGTTGAGAGTATGACGATAATTTGCAAAAATCACACTTACACTTGAAAGCAAGCCGTTAAAGGGTGAAAACCCAAACCATCCCCCAAACGACCTCGCACGGGACTAATGTGACTTTTAGGAACCGACCGTGTGGTCCTGGATCTCCCGGTTTGAGAGAATGACGATATTTTGCAAAAATTGCACTTAGACTTTAAAATAGTCCGTTAAAGGGTGAAAACCCAAAACAGCCACCAAAGGACCCTATAGGATGCACGAACACCTCGCACGAGACCCATGTAACTTGTAGGAACTGACTGCATAGTCCCGGGTCTCCTGATTTGAGAGTATGACGATAATTTTTCAAAATCACACTTAGACTTGAAAACAAGCCGTTAAAGGGTGAAAACCCAAATCAACCCCCAAACGACCCCGTAGGAGGCACGAACACCTCGCACGGGACCAATGTAACTTTTAGGAACTGACCATGTAGTCCCGGGTCTCCTGATTGGAGAGTATGACGATAATTTTCCAAAATCACACTAAGACTTGAACACAGGCCGTTAAAGGGGGAAAACCCAAACCATCCCCCAAACGACCCCGTAGGAGGCACGAACACCTCGCACGGGACCAATGTAACTTCTTAGAACTGACCGCGTAGTCCCGGGTATTCTTGTTTGAGATTATGAAGATAATTAGCAAAAATCACACTTAGACTTGAAAACATGCCGTTACAGGGTGAAAACCCAAACCAGACCCCAAACGACCCCGTAGGAGGCACGATCACCTCGCACGGGACCAATGTAACTTGTAGGATCTGATCGCGTAGTCTCGGGTCTCCCGTTTTTTGAATATGTCGATAATTTGCAAAAATCACACATAGACTTGAAAATAGGCCGTTAAAGGGGGGAAACCCAAACAAGCCCCCCTGTAGGAGGCACGAACACCTCGCACGGAACCAATGTAACTTGTAGGAACTGACCACGTAGTCCCGGGTCTCCCGGTTTGAGACTATGACGATAATTTGTAAAAATCACACAGACTTGAAAATAGGCCGTTAAAGGGTGAAAACCCAAACCAGCCCCCAAACGATCCCGTAGGAGTCACGAACACCTCGCATGGACCAATGTAACTTTTAGGAACGGACCGCGTGGTCCTGGGTCTCCCGGTTTGAGAGAATGACGATATTTTGCAAAAATTGCACTTAGACTAAAAAATAGTATGTTAAAGGGTGAAAACCCAAAACAGGCCCCAAAGGACCCTGTAGGATGCACGAACACCTCGCACGAGACCCATGTAACTTGTAGGAACTGACTGCGTAGTCCCGGGTCTCCTGATTTGAGTGTATGACAATAATTTCTCAAAATCACACTTAGACTTGAAAACAGGCCGTTAAAGGGTGAAAACCCAAATGACCCCGTAGGAGGCACGAACACCTCGCACGGGATCAATGTAACTTGTAGGAACTGACAGCGTAGTCCCGGGTCTCCCGGTTTGAGAGTATGAAGATATCTTGAAACAATCACACTTAGACTAAAAAATAGGTCGTTAAAGGGTGAAAACCTAAACCAACCCCGAATGACCCCGTAGGAGGCACGAACACCTCGCAAGGGACCAATGTAACTTGTAGGAACTGATCGTGTAGTCCTGGGTTGAGAGTATGACGATAATTTTCAAAAATCACACTTAGACTTGAAAGCAGGCCGTTAAAGTGTGAAAAGCCAAACCAGCCCCCAAACGACCCCGTAGGAGGCACAAACACCTCGCACGTGAACAATATAACTTGTAGGAACTGGCCGCGTAGTCCCTGTTTGAGAGTATGATGATAATTTGCAAAAATCACACTTAGACTTGAAAACAGGCCGTTAAAAGGTGAAAACCCAAACAAGCTCCCAAATGACCCCGTAGGAGGCACGAACACCTCGCACGACACCAATGTAACTTGTAGGAACTGACTGCGTAGTCCCGGGTCTCCCGGTTTGAGAGTATGACGATAATTTGCAAAAAATCACACTTAGGCTTAAAAACAGACCGTTAAAGGGTGAAAACCCAAACCACTCCCCAAACGAACCCGTAGGAGGCCCGAACACCTCGCACGGGATAAATGTAACTTGTAGGAACTGACCGCATAGTCTCGGATCTCCCGGTTTGAGAGTATGATGAAAATTTGCAAAAATCACACTTAGACTTGAAAACAGGTCGTTAAAGGGTGAAAACCCAAACCAGCCCCCAAACGACCCCGTTGGAGGCACGAACACCTCGCACGGGACCAATATAACTTGTAGGAACAGACCGCGTAGTCCCAGTTTGAGAGTATGATGATAATTTGCAAAAATCACATTTAGACATGAAAACAGGCCGTTAAAGGGTGAAAACCCAAACCAACCCCTAAACGACCCCGTTGGAGGCACGAACACCTCGCACGGGACCAATGTAACAAGTAGGAACTAGCTGCGTAGTCTCGGGTCTCCCGTTTTTAGAATATGGCGATAATTTGCAAAAATCACACATTGACTTGAAAATAGGCCGTTAAAGGGTGAAAACCCAAACAAGCCCCCCTGTAGGAGGCACGAACACCTCGCACGGGACCAATGTAACTTGTAGTAACTGACCATGTAGTCCCGGGTCTCCCGGTTTGAGAGTATGACGATAATTTGCAAAAATCACACAGACTTGAAAATCGGCCGTTAAAGGGTGAAAACCCAAACCAGCCCCCAAACGATCCCGTAGGAGGCACGAACACCTCGTACGAGACCAATGTAACTTTTAGAAACTGACAGCGTGGTCCTGGGTCTCCCGGTTTGAGAGAATGACGATATTTTGCAAAAATCGCACTTAGACTTAAAAATAGGCCGTTAAAGGTTGAAAACGCAAAACAGCCCCCAAAGGACCCTTTAGGATGCACGAACACCTCGCACGAGACCAATGTAACTTGAAGGAACTGACTGCGTAGTCCCGGGTCTCCCGATTTGAGAGTATGATGATAATTTTTCAAAATCACACTTAGACTTGAAAACAGGCCGTTAAAGGGTGAAAACCCAAATTAGGCCCCAAACGACCCCGTAGGAGGCACGAAGACCTCGTACGGGACTAATGTGACTTTAAGGAACTGACCTCGTAGTTCCGGGTCTCCCGGTTTGAGAGTATGACGATAATTTTCCAAAATCACACTTAGACTTGAAAACAGGCCGTTGAAGGGTGAAAACCCAAAAAAGCCACCAAATGACCCCGTAGGAGGCACGGACACCTCGTACGGGACCAATGTAACTTATAGAACTGACCGTGTAGTGCCGGGTCTGTCGGTTTGAGAGTACGACGATAATTTGCAAAAATCACATATAGACTTGAAAACAAGCCGTTAAAGGTTAAAAACCCAAACCAGCCCGCAAACGACCCCGTAGGAGACACGAACACCTCGCACGGGACCAATGTAACTTGTTGGAACTGATCGCGTAGTCCTGGTTTGAGAGTATGACAATAATTTGCAAAAATCACACTTAGATTTGAAAATAGGCCGTTAAAGGGTGAAAACCCAAACCAGCCCCCAAACGACCCCATAGGAGGCACGAACACCTCGCACGGGACCAATGTAACTTGTAGGAACTGACCACATAGTCCCGTGTCTCCCGGTTTACGAGTATGATGATAATTTGCAAACACCACACAGTGACTTGAAAACAGGCCGTTAAAGGGTGAAAACCCAAATCATCCCCCAAACAACCCCGTAGGAGGCACGAACACCTCGCACGGGACCAATGTAACTTTTAGGAACTGACCACGTAGTCCCGGGTCTCCCGGTTTGAGAGTATGACGACAATTTGCAAAAATCACATTTAGACTTGAAAACAGGCCGTTAAAGGGTGAAAACCCAAACATGCCCCCAAACGACCCCGTAGGAGGCACGAACACCTCGCACGGGACCAATGTAACATGTAGGAACTGATCGCATAGTCCCGGGATGAGAGTATGATGATAATTTGCAAAAATCACACTTAGACTTGAAAACAGGCTGTTAAAGGGTGAAAACCCAAACCAGTCCCCAAACGACCCCATAGGAGGCACGAACACCTCGCACGGGACCAATGTAACTTTTTAGAAGTTACCGCGTAGTCCCAGGTATTCTTGTATGAGAGTATGAAGATAATTTGCAAAAATCACAATTAGACTTGAAAACAGGCCGTTAAAGGGTGAAAACCCAAAACCAGACCCCAAACGACCCCGTAGGAGGCACGGACAAATAGCACGGGATCAATGTAACTTGTAAGAACTGACCGCGTAGTCCTGGGTCTCCCGGTTTGAGAGTATGACGATATTTTGAAAAAATCACACTTAGACTAAAAAACAGGCCGTTAAAGGGTGAAAACCTAAACCAGCCCCCAAACGACCCCGTAGGAGGCACGAACACCTTGCAAGGGACCAATGTAACTTGTAGGAACAGATCGCGTAGTCCCGGGTCACCCAGTTTGAGAGTATGATGATAATTTGCAAAAATCACACTTAGACTTGAAAATAGGCTGTTAAAGGGTGAAAACCCAAACCAGCCCCCAAACGACCCCGTAGGAGGCACGAACACCACGTACGGGACCAATGTAACTTGTAGGAACTGATCGCGTAGTCCTGGGTTGAGAGTATGACGATAATTTGCAAAAATCACACTTAGACTTGAAAGCATGCCGTTAAAGGGTGAAAACCTAAACCAGCCCCCAAACGACCCCGTAGGAGGCACGAACACCTCGCACAGGAACAGTATAACTTGTAGGAACTGACCGCTTAGTCCCAGTTTGAGAGTATGATGATAATTTGCAAAAATCACACTTAGACTTAAAAACAGGCCGTTAAAGGGTAAAAACCCAAACCACTCCCCAAACGACCCCATAGGAGGCCCGAACACCTCGCACGGGATAAATGTAACTTGTAGGAACTGACCGCGTAGTCTCGGATCTCCCGGTTCGAGAGTATGAAGAAAATTTGCAAAAATCACACTTAGACTTGAAAATAGGCCGTTAAAGGGTGAAAACCTAAACCAGCCCCCAAACGACCCCGTAGGAGGCACGAGCACCTCACACGGGACCAATGTAACTTTTAGGAACTGACCGCGTAGTCCCAAGTCTCCCGGTTTGAGAGTATGATGATAATTTGCAAAAATCACACTTAGACTTGAAAACATGCCGTTAAAAGGTGAAAACCCACGAACACCTTGCACGGAACCAATATAACTTGTAGGAACTGATCGCGTAGTCCTGGGTTTAGAGTATGATGATAATTTGCAAAAATCTCACTTAGACTTGAAAACAGGCCGTTAAAGGGTGAAAACCCAAACCAGCCCCCAAACGACCCCGTTAGAGGCATGAACACCTCGCACGGAACCAATATAACTTGTAGGAACTGACCGCGTAGTCCAAGTTTGAGAGTATGATGATAATTTGCAAAAATCACATTTAGACTTGAAAAAAGGCCGTTAAAGGGTGAAACCGAAACTAGCTCCCAAACGACCCCATAGGAGGCATGAACACCTCGCACGGGACCAATGTAACTTGTAGGAACTGACTGCGTAGTCCCGGGTTTCCCGGTTTGAGAGTATGGCGATAATTTTCAAAAATCACACATAGACTTGAAAACAGGCCGTTAAAGGGTGAAAACCCAAATCAACCGCCAAACGGCCCCGTAAGAGGCATGAACACCTCGCACGGGATCAATGTAACTTGTAGGAACTGACCACGTAGTCTCAGGTCTCCCGTTTTGAGAGTATGGCGATAATTTGACAAAATCACACTTAGACTTGAAAACAGACCGTTAAGGGGTGAAAACCCAAACCAGCTCCCAAACGACCCCGTGGGAGGCATGAACAACTCGCACGGGACCAATGTAACTTGTAAGAACTGACCGTGTAGTACCGGGTCTCCCGCTTTGAGAGTATGACAATAATTTGCGAAAATCACACTTAGACTTGAAAACAGGCCGTTAAAGGGTGAAAACCCAAACCAGCCCCCAAACGACCCCGTTGGAGGCACGAACACCTCACACGGAACCAATATAACTTGTAGGAACTGAACGCGTAGTCCAAGTTTGAGAGTATGATGATAATTTGCAAAAATCACATTTAGATTTGAAAAAAGGCCGTTAAAGGGTGAAACCGAAACTAGCTCCCAAACGACCCCATAGGAGGCATGAACACCTCGTACGGGACCAATGTAACTTGTAGGAACTGACTGCGTAGTCCCGGGTTTCCTTGTTTGAGAGCATGACGATAATTTGCAAAAATCAGACTTAGACTTGAAAACAGGTCGTTAAAGGGTGAGAACCCAAACCACTCCCCAAATGACCCCGTAGGAGGCACGAACACCTCGTACGGGACCAATGTAACTTATAGAACTAAACGTGTAGTCCCGGGTCTCTCAGTTTGAGAGAGTGACAATAATTTGCAAAAATCACACTTAGACTTGAAAACAGGCCGTTAATGGGTGAAAACCCAAACTAGCCCCCAAACGACCCGATAGGAGGCAAGAACACCTCGCACGGGACCAATGTAACTTGTAGGAACTGACCACGTAGTCCCGGGTCTCCCGATTTGAGAGTATGACGATAATTTGCAAACATCACACAGTGACTTGAAAAGAGGCCGTTAAAGGGTGAAAACGCAAACCAGCCCCCAAACGATCCAATTCGAGGCACGACATCCTCACATGGGACCAATGTAAAAATTAGGAACTGACCACGTAGTCGCGGGTCTCTCGGTTTGAGAGTATGATGATAATTTGGAAAAATCACACTTAGACTTGAAAACAGGCCGTTGAAGGGTGAAAACCCAAATAAGCCCCCAAATGACCCCGTAGGAGGCACGAACACCTCACACGGGACCAATGTAACTTTTAGGAACCGACCGCGTGGTCCTGGGTCTCCCGGTTTGAGAGAATGACGATATTTTGCAAAAATTGCACTTAGACTTAAAAATAGTCGGTTAAAGGGTGAAAACCCAAAACAGCCCCCAAACGACCCCGTTGGAGGCACGAACACCTCGCACGGGACCAATCTAACTTGTAGTAACTGACCGCTTAGCCCCAGTTTGAGAGTATAATGATAATTTGCAAAAATCACATTTAGACATGAAAACAGGCCGTTAAAGGGTGAAACCCAAACTAGCTCCCAAACGACCCTGTAGGAGGCACGAACATCTCGTACAGGACCAATATAACTTGTAGGAATTGACTGCGTAGCCCCGAGTTTCCCGGTTTGAGAGCATGATGATAATTTGCAAAATCACACTTAGACTTGAAAATAGGCCGTTAAAGGGTGAAAACCCAAACCACTCCCCAAACGACCCCGTAGGAGGCACGAACACCTCGCACGGGATAAATGTAACATGTAGGAACTAACTGCGTAGTCCCGGGTCTCCCGGTTTGAGAGTATGGCGATAATTTTCAAAAATCACACATAGACTTGAAAACAGGACGTTAAAGGGTGAAAACCCAAATCAACCGCCAAACGGCCCCGTAAGAGGCATGAACACCTGGCACGGGACCAATGTAACTTGTAGGAACTGACCACGTAGTCCCAGGTCTCCCGTTTTGAGAGTATGACGATAATTTGACAAAATCACACTTAGACTTGAAAACAGACCGTTAAAGGGTGAAAACCCAAACCAGCTCCCAAACGACCCCGTGGGAGGCATGAACAACTCGCACGGGACCAATGTAACTTGTAAGAACTGACCGTGTAGTACCGGGTCTCCCGCTTTGAGAGTATGACAATAATTTGCGAAAATCACACTTAGATTTGAAAATAAGCCGTTAAAGGGTGAAAACCCAAACCAGCCCCCAAACGATCCCATAGGAGGCACAAACACCTCGCACGTGACCAATGTAACTTGTAGGAACTGACCGCGTAGTCCCGGGTCTCCCGATTTGAGAGTATGACGATAATTTGTAAAAATCACACTTAGACTTAAAAATTGGCCGTTAAAGGGTGAAAACCGAAACCAGTCACCAAACGACCCCGTAGGAGGAACGAACACCTCGCACGGGACCAATGTAACTTGTAGGAACTGATCGTGTAGTCCCGGGTTGAGAGTATGACGATAATTTGCAAAAATCACACTTAGACTTGAAAGCAATCGTTAAAGGGTGAAAACCCAAACCAGCCCCCAAAGGACGCCGTAGGAGGCACGAACACCTCGCACGGGACCAATGTAAATTGTAGGAACTGATCGCGTAGTCTCAGGTCTCCCGGTTTGAGAGTATGACGATAATTTGTTAAAATCACGCTTAGATTTGAAAATAGGCCGTTAAAGGGTAAAAACCCAAACCAGCCCCCAAACGACCCCATAGGAGGCACGAACACCTCGTACGGGACCAATGTTACTTGTAGGAACTGACCGCGTAGTCCCGGGTCTCCCGGTTTGAGAGTGTGGTGATAATTTGCAAAAATCACACATAGACTTGAAAATAGGCCGTTAAAGGGTGAAAACCAAAACCAGCCCCCAAACGACCTCGTAGGAGGCACGAACACCTCGCACGGGACCATGGTAACTTGTAGGAACTAACCGCGTAGTCCCCGGTCTCCCGGTTTGAGAGTATGACGATAATTTGTAAAAATCGCACTTTGACTTGAAAACAGGTCGTTAAAGGGTGAAAACCAAAACCACTACCCAAACGACCCCGTAGGAGGCACAAACACCTCACACGGGACCAATGTAACCTATAGAACTGACCGTGTAGTCCCGGGTCTCCCGGTTTCAGAGTATGACGATAATTTGTTAAAATCACACTTAGACTTGAAAACAGGCCGTTAAAGGGTGAAAACCCAAACCATCCCCCAAACGACCCCGTAGGAGGCACGAACACCTCGCACGGGACCAATGTAACTTGTTGGAACAAATCGCGTAGTCCCGGGTTGAGAGTATGACGATAATTTGCAAAAATCACACATAGACTTGAAAACAGGCCGTTAAAGGGTGAAAACCCAAACCAGCACCCAAACGACCCCATAAGAGGCACGAGCACCTCGCACGGGACCCAGGTAACTTGTAGGAACTGACCACGTAGTCCCGGGTCTCCCGGTTTGAGAGTAACTTGAAAACAGGCCGTTAAAGGTTGAAAACCCAAACCAGCCCCCAAACGACCTCGTAGGAGGCGCAAACACCTCGCACGGGACCAATGTAACTTGTTGGAATAGATCGCGTAGTCCCGAGTTGAGAGTATGACGATAATTTGCAAAAAGCACACTTTGACTTGAAAATAGGCCGTTAAAGGGTGAGAACCCAAACCACTTCCCAAACGACCCCGTAGGAGGAACGAACACCTCGCACGGGATAAATGTAACTTGTAGGAACTAACCGCGTAGTCCCGGGTCTACCGGTTTGAGAGTATGACGATAATTTGCAAAAATCACACTTAGACTTGAAAACCGGTCGTTAAAGGGTGAAAACCCGAACCACTACCCAAACGACCCCGTAAGAGGCACGAACACCTCGTACGGAACCAATGTAACTTATAGAACTGACCGTGTACTCCCGAGTCTCTCGGTTTGAGAGTATGACGATAATTTGCGAAAATCACACTTAGACTTGAAAACAGGCCGTTAAACGGTGAAAACCCAAACCAGCCCCCAAACGACCCCGTAGGAGGCACGAACAGCTCGCGCGGGACCAATGTAACTTGTTGGAACAAATCGCGTAGTCCCGGGTTGAGAGTTTGACGATAATTTGCAAAAATCACACTTAGATTTGAAAACAGGCCGTTAACAGGTGAAAACCCAAACCAGCCCCCGAACGACCCCATAGGAGGCACGAACACCTCGCATGGGACCAATGTAACTTGTTGTAACTAACCACGTAGTCCCGGGTCTCCCGGTTTGAGAGTATGGTGATAATTTATAAAAATCACACATAGACTTGAAAACATGCCGTTAAAGGGTGAAAACCCAAATCAGCCCCCAAATTACCCCGTAGGAGGCACGAACACTCGCACAGGACCAATGTAACTTGTTGGAACAGATCACGTAGTCCCGGGTTGAGAGTATGACGATAATCTGCAAAAATCACACTTTGACTTGAAAACAGGCCGTTTAAGGGAGAAAACCAAAACCAGCCACCAAACGACCCCGTAGGACGCACGAACACCTCACACGAGACCAATGTAACTTGTAGGAACTGACCGCGTAGTCCCAGGTCTCCCGGTTTGAGAGTATGGTGATAATTTACAAAAATCACACATAGACATGAAAACATGCCGTTAAAGGGTGAAAACCCAAACCATCCCCCAAATGACCCCGTAGGAGGCACGAACACCTCGCACGGGACCAATGTAACTTGGAGGAACTGACCGCGTAGTCTCGGGTCTCCTAGTTTGAGAGTATGACGATAATTTGTAAAAATCACACTTAGACTTGAAAACAGGTAGTAAAAGGGTGAAAACCCAAACCAGCCCCCAAACGACCCCGTAGGAGGCATGAACACCTCGAAGGGGACCAGTGTAACTTGTAGGAACTGATCGTGTAGTCCCGGGTTGAGAGTATGACGATAATTTGCAAAAATCACACTTAGACTTAAAAACAGACCGTTAGATGGTGAAAACCCAAACCAGCCCCCAAACAACCTCGTAGGAGGAACGAACACCTCGCACGGGACCAATGTAACTTATTGGAACTGATCGCGTAGTCCCGGGTCTCCCGGTTTGAGAGTATGACGATAATTTGCAAAAATCACACTTAGACTTGAAAACATGCCGTTAAAAGGTGAAAACCCACGAACACCTTGCACGGGACCAATCTAACTTGTAGGAACTGACCGCGTAGTCCCGGTTTGAGAGTATGATGATAATTTGCAAAAATCACACTTATACTTGAAAAAAGGTCGTTATAGGGTGAAAACCCAAACCAGCCCCTACACGATCCCGTAGGAGGCACGAACACCTCGCACGGGACCAATGTAACGTGTAGAACTGACCGTGTAGTCCCGGGTCTCCCGGTTTGAGAGTATGACGATAATTTGCAAAAATCACACTTAGACTTGAAAACAGACCGTTAAAGTGGGAAAACCCAAACCAGCCCCCAAACGACCCCGTAGGAGGCACGAACACCTCGCACTGGACCAATGTAACTTGTTGGAAAAAATCGCATAGTCCCGGGTTGAGAGTATGACGATAATTTGCAAAAATCACACATTGACTTGAAAACAGGCCGTTAAAGGGTGAAAACCCAAACCAGCCCCCAAACGACCCCATCGGAAGAACGAACACCTCGCACGGGACCAATGTAACTTGTAGTAACTGACCACGTAGTCCCGGGTCTCCCGGTTTGAGAGTATGGTGATAATTTACAAAAATCACACATAGACTTGAAAACAGGCCGTTAAAGGGTGAAAACCCAAACCAGCCCCAGAAGGACTCCGTAGGAGGCACGAACACCTCGCACGGTACCAATGTAACTTGGAGGAACTGACCGCGTAGTCCCGGGTCTCCTAGTTTGAGAGTATGACGATAATTTGTAAAAATCACACTTAGGCTTGAAAACAGGCCGTTAAAGGAAGAAAACCCAAACCAGCCCCCAAACGACCCCGTAGGAGGCACGAACACCTCGCACGGGACCAATGTAACTTGTAGCATCTGACCGCGTAGTCCCGGGTCTCCGGTTTAAGAGTATGATGATATTTTGCAAAAATCACACTTAGACTTAAAAACAGGCCGTTAAAGGGTGAAAACCCAAACCAGCCCCCAAACAACCTCGTAGGAGGAACGAACACCTCGCACGGGACCAATGTAACTTATTGGAACTGATCGCGTAGTCTCGGGTCTCCCGGTTTGAGAGTATGACGATAATTTGCAAAAATCACACTTAGACTTGAAAACATGCCGTTAAAAGGTGAAAACCCACGAACACCTCGCACACGAACACCTCGCACGGGAGCAATGTAACTTGTAGGAACTGACCGCGTAGTCCTGGGTCTCCCGGTTTGAGAGTATGACGATAATTTGTAAAAATCACACTTAGACTTCAAAACAGGTCGTTAAAGGGTGAAAACCAAAACCACAACCCAAACGACCCCATTGGAGGCACGAACACCTCGCACGGGACCAATGTAACTTATCGAACTGACCGTGTAGTCCCGGGTCTCCCGATTTAAGAGTATGACAATAATTTGCAAAAATCACATTTAAACTTGAAAACAGGCCGTTAAAGGGTGAAAACTCAAAACCAGACCCCAAACGATCCCATACGAGGCACGACCACCTCACACGGGACCAATGTAAAAATTAGGAACTGACCACGTAGTCGCGGGTCTCCCGATTTGAGAGTATGATGATAATTTGGAAAAATCACACTTAGACTTGAAAACAGGCCGTTGAAGGGTGAAAACCCAAACAAGCCCCCAAATGACCCCGTAGGAGGCGCGAACACCTCACACGGGACCAATGTAACTTCTAGGAACTGACCGCGTAATCCCGGGTCTCCCGGTTTGAGAGTATGGTGATAATTTGCAAAAATCACACATAGACTTAAAAACAGGCCGTTAAAGGGTGAAAACCCAAACCAGCCCCCAAATGACCCCGTACGAGGCACGAACACCAAGCACGGGACCAATGTAACTTGGAGGAACTGACTGCGTAGTCCCGGGTCTCCCAGTTTGAGAGTATGACAATAATTTGTAAAAATCACACTTAGACTTGAAAACAGACCGTTAAACGGTGAAAACCCAAACCAGACCCCAAACGACCCCGTAGGAGGCATGAACACCTCGCACGGGACCAATGTAACTTTTAGGAACTGATCGCGTAGTCTAGGGTTGAGAGTATGACGATAATTTGCAAAAAGCACACTTAGGCTTGAAAGCAGGCCATTAAAGGGTGAAAACCCAAACGACACCATAGGAGGCACGAACACCTTGCACGTGACCAATGTAACTTGTAGGTACTGACCACATAGTCCCGAGTCCCCCGATTTGAGAGTATGACGATAATTCAAAAACATCACACACTGACTTGAAAACAGGCCGTTAAAGGGTGAAAACCCAAACCAACCCCCAAACGACCCCGTAGGAGGCACGAACACTCGCACGGGACCAATGTAACTTGTTGGAACAGATCGCGTAGTCTCGGGTTGAGAGTATGACGATAATTTGCAAAAATCACACTTTGACTTGAAAACAGGCCGTTTAAGGGAGAAAACCAAAACCAGCCACCAAACGACCCCGTAGGACGCACGAACACCTCACACGAGACCAATTTAACTTGGAGGAACTGACTGCGTAGTCCCGGGTCTCCCAGTTTGAGAGTATGATGATAATTTGTAAAAATCACACTTAGACTTGAAAACAGGCCGTTAAAGGGTGAAAACCCAAACCAGCCCCCAAACGACCCCATAGGAGGCAGGAACATCTCGCACGGGACCAATGTAACTTGTAGGAACTGATCTCCTAGTCCCGGGTTGAGAGTATGGCGATAATTTGCAAAAATCACACTTAGACTTGAAAACGGGCCGTTAAAGGGTGAAAACCCAAACCAGCCCCCAAACGAGCCCGAAGGAGGCACGAACACCTCGCACGGGACGAATGTAACTTGTAGGAACTGACCGCGTAGTCCCGGGTCTCCGGTTTTAGAGTAGGATGATATTTTGCAAAAATCACACTTAGACTTAAAAGCAGGCCGTTAAAGGGTGAAAACCCAAACCAGCCCCCAAACAACCCCATAGGAGGCACGAACACCTCCCACGGGACCAATGTAACTTATGGGAACTGATTGCGTAGTCCCGGGTCTCCTGGTTTGAGTGAATGACGATAATTTCCAAAAATCACACTTAGACTTGGAAACATGTCGTTAAAAGGTTAAAACCCACGAACACCTCGCACGGGACCAATGTAACTTGTAAGAACTGACCGCGTAGTCCCGATTTGAGAGTATGATGGTAATTTGTAAAAATCACACTTAGACTTGAAAATAGGCCGTTAAAGGGTGAAAACGCAAACCAGCTCCCAAATGACCTCGTTGGAGGCACGGACACCTCGCACGGTACAAATGTAACTTGTAAGAACTAACTGCGTAGTCCCGAGATTCCTGGTTTGAGAGCATGATGATAATTTGCAAAAATCAGACTTAGACTTGAAAAAAGGTCGTTAGAGGGTGAAAACCCAAACCACTCCCCAAACGACCCCGTCGGAGGCACGAACACCTTGCACGCGATAAATATAACTTCTAGGGACTAACCGCGTAGTCCCGGGTCTCCCGATTTTGAGAGTATGACGATAATTTGATAAAATCACACTTAGACTTGAAAACAGGTCGTTAAAGGGTGAAAACCCAAACCACTACCCGAACGACCCCGTAGGAGGCACGAACACCTCGGACGGGACCAATGTAACTTATAGAACTGACCGTGTAGTCCCGGGTCTCCCGGTATTAGAGTATGACGATAATTTTCAAAAATCACACTTAGACATGAAAACTGGCCGTTAAAGGTTGAAAACCCAAACCAACCCCCAATCGACCCCGTAGGAGGCACGAACACCTCGCACGGGACCAATGTAACTTGTTGGAACAAATCGCGAAGTCCCGGTTTGAGAGTAAGACGATAATTTGTAAAAATCACACATAGACTTGAAAACAGGCCGTTAAAGGGTGAAAACCCAAACCAGACCCCAAACGACCCCATAGGAGGCAGGAACACCTCGTACGGGACCAATGTAACTTGTAGGAACTGACCACGTAGTCCCAGGTCTCCCGGTTTGAGAGTATGACGATTATTAGCAAACATCACACAATGACTTGAAAATAGGCCGTTAAAGGGTTAAAACCCAAACCAGCCCCCAAACGACCCCGTAGGAGGCACGAACACCTCGCACGGCACCAATGTAACTTGTTGGAACAGATCGCGTAGTCCCGGGTTGAGAGTATGATGATAATTTGGAAAAAGCACACTTTGACTTGAAAACAGGCCGTCAAAAGGGTGAGAACCCAAACCACTCCCTAAACGACCCCGTAGGAGGCACGAACACCTCGCATGGTACCAATGTAACTTGTAGTACCTGACCACGTAGTCCCGGGTCTCCCGGTTTGACAGTATGACGATAATTTGCAAACATCACACAGTGACTTGAAAAGAGGCCGTTAAAGGGTGAAAACCCAAACCAGCCCCCAAGCGATCCCGTACGAGGCACGACCACCTCACACGGGACCAATGTAACTTGTAGGATCTGACCGCGTGGTCCCGGGTCTCCCGGTTTGACAGTATGTCGATAATTTGCAAAAATCACACTTAGACTTGAAAACAGGCCGTTAAAGGGTGAAAACCCAAATCAACCCCCAAACGACCTCGTAGGAGGCACGAACACCTCGCACGGGACCAATGTAACTTGTAGGAACTGACCGCGTAGTCCCGGGTCTCCGATTTGATAGTATGTCGATATTTTTCAAAAATCCCACTTATACTTAAAAACAGGCCGTTAAAGGGTGAAAACCCAAACCAGCCCCCAAACACCCCGTAGGAGGCACGAACACCTCGCACGGGACCAATGTAACTTATAGGAACTGATCGCGTAGTCCCGGGTCTCCCGATTTGAGAGTATGATGATAATTTGCAAAAATCACACTTAGACTTGAAAACATGTCGTTAAAAGGTGAAAACCCACGAACACCTTGCACGGGACCAATGTAACTTGTAAGAATTGACCGCGTAGTCCCGGTTTGAGAGTATGATGATAATTTGCAAAAATCACACTTAGACTTGAAAACAGGCCATTAAAGGGTGAAAACCCAAACCAGCTCCCAAACGACCCCGTTGGAGGCACGAACACCTCGCATGGGACCAATGTAACTTGTAGGAACTGACTGCGTAGTCCCGAGTTTCCTGGTTTGAGAGCATGATGATAATTTGCAAAAATCAGACTTAGACTTGAAAACAGGTCGTTAAAGGGTGAAAACCCAAACCACTCGCCAAACGACCCCGTAGGAGGCACGAACACCTCACACGGGATAAATGTAACTTGTAGGAACTAACCGCGTAGTCTCGGGTCTCCCGATTTGAGAGTATGATGATAATTTGCAAAAATCACACTTAGACTTGAAAACAGGTCGTTAAAGGGTGAAAACCCAAACCACTACCCAAACGACCCCGTAGGAGGCACGAACACCTCGCACGGGACCAATGTAACTTATAGAACTGACCGTGTAGTCCCGGGTCTCCCGGCTTTAGAGTATGACGATAATTTGCAAAAATCACACTTAGACTTGAAAACAGGCCGTTAAAGGGTGAAAACCCGAACCAACCCCCAAACCACCCCGTAGGAGGCACGAACACCTCGCACGGGACCAATGTAACTTGTTGGAACAAATCGCGTAGTCCCGGGTTAAGAGTATGACGATAATTTTCAAAAATCACACATAGACTTGAAAACAGGCCGTTAAAGGGTGAAAACCCAAACCAGACCCCAAACGACCCCATAGGAGGCACGAACACCTCGCACGGGACCAATGTAACTTGTAGGAACTGACCACGTAGTCCCGAGTCTCCCGGTTTGAGAGTATGACGGTAATTTGCAAAAATCACACTTAGACTTGAAAACATGTCGTTAAAAGGTGAAAACCCACGAACACCTCGCACGGGACCAATGTAACTTGTAAGAACTGACCGCGTAGTCCCGATTTGAGAGTATGATGATAATTTGCAAAAATCACACTTAGACTTAAAAACAGGCCGTTAAAGGGTGAAAACCCAAACCAGCCCCCAAACACCCCGTAGGAGGCACGAACACCTCGCACGGGACCAATGTAACTTATAGGAACTGATCGCGTAGTCCCGGGTCTCCCGATTTGAGAGTATGACGATAATTTGCAAAAATCACACTTAGACTTGAAAACATGTCGTTAAAAGGTGAAAACCCACGAACACCTTGCACGGGACCAATGTAACTTGTAAGAATTGACCGCGTAGTCCCGGTTTGAGAGTATGATGATAATTTGCAAAAATCACACTTAGACTTGAAAACAGGCCATTAAAGGGTGAAAACCCAAACCATCTCCCAAACGACCCCGTTGGAGGCACGAACACCTCGCATGGGACCAATGTAACTTGTAGGAACTGACTGCGTAGTCCCGAGTTTCCTGGTTTGAGAGCATGATGATAATTTGCAAAAATTAGACTTAGACTTGAAAACAGGTCGTTAAAGGGTGAAAACCCAAACCACTCGCCAAACGACCCCGTAGGAGGCACGAACACCTCACACGGGATAAATGTAACTTGTAGGAACTAACCGCGTAGTCTCGGGTCTCCCGATTTGAGAGTATGATGATAATTTGCAAAAATCACACTTAGACTTGAAAACAGGTCGTTAAAGGGTGAAAACCCAAACCACTACCCAAACGACCCCGTAGGAGGCACGAACACCTCGCACGGGACCAATGTAACTTATAGAACTGACCGTGTAGTCCCGGGTCTCCCGGCTTTAGAGTATGACGATAATTTGCAAAAATCACACTTAGACTTGAAAACAGGCCGTTAAAGGGTGAAAACCCGAACCAACCCCCAAACCACCCCGTAGGAGGCACGAACACCTCGCACGGGACCAATGTAACTTGTTGGAACAAATCGCGTAGTCCCGGGTTAAGAGTATGACGATAATTTGCAAAAATCACACATAGACTTGAAAACAGGCCGTTAAAGGGTGAAAACCCAAACCAGACCCCAAACGACCCCATAGGAGGCACGAACACCTCGCACGGGACCAATGTAACTTGTAGGAACTGACCACGTAGTCCCGAGTCTCCCGGTTTGAGAGTATGATGGTAATTTGCAAAAATCACACTTAGACTTGAAAACATGTCGTTAAAAGGTGAAAACCCACGAACACCTCGCACGGGACCAATGTAACTTGTAAGAACTGATCGCATAGTCCCGATTTGAGAGTATGATGATAATTTGCAAAAATCACACTTAGACTTAAAAACAGGCCGTTAAAGGGTGAAAACCCAAACCATCCCCCAAATAACCCCGTAGGAGGCACGAACACCTCGCATGGGACCAATGTAACTTATAGGAACTGATCGCGTAGTCCCGGGTCTCCCGGTTTGAGAGTATGACGATAATTTGCAAAAATCACACTTAGACTTGAAAACATGTCGTTAAAAGGCGAAAACCCACGAACACCTCGCACGGGACCAATGTAACTTGTAAGAACTGACCGCGTAGTCCCGGTTTGAGAGTATGATGGTAATTTGCAAAAATCACACTTAGACTTGAAGACAGGCCGTTAAAGGGTGAAAACCCAAACCAGCTCCCAAACGACCCCGTTGGAGGCACGAACACCTCGCATGGGACCAATGTAACTTGTAGGAACTGACTGCGTAGTCCCGAGTTTCCTGGTTTGAGAGCATGATGATAATTTGCAAAAATCAGACTTAGACTTGAAAACAGGTCGTTAAAGGGTGAAAACCCAAACCACTCGACAAACGACCCCGTAGGAGGCACGAACACCTCGCACGGGATAAATGTAACTTGTAGGAACTAACCGCGTAGTCTCGGGTCTCCCGATTTGAGAGTATGATGATAATTTGCAAAAATCACACTTAGACTTGAAAACAGGTCGTTAAAGGGTGAAAACCCAAACCACTACCAAAACGACCCCGTAGGAGGCACGAACACCTCGCACGGGACCAATGTAACTTATAGAACTGACCGTGTAGTCACGGGTCTCCCGGCTTTAGAGTATGACGATAATTTGCAAAAATCACACTTAGACTTGAAAACAGGCCGTTAAAGGGTGAAAACCCAAACCAACCCCCAAATGACCCCGTAGGAGGCACGAACACCTAGCACGGGACCAATGTAACTTGTTGGAACAAATCGCGTAGTCCCGGGTTAAGAGTATGACGATAATTTGCAAAAATCACACATAGACTTGAAAACAGGCCGTTAAAGGGTGAAAACCCAAACCAGACCCCAAACGACCCCATAGGAGGCACAAACACCTCGCACGGGACCAATGTAACTTGTAGGAACTGACCACGTAGTCCCGGGTTGAGAGTATGATGATAATTTGGAAAAAGCACTCTTTGACTTGAAAACAGGCCGTCAAAAGGGTGAGAACCCAAACCACTCCCTAAACGACCCCGTAGGAGGCACGAACACCTCGCACGGTACCAATGTAACTTGTAGTACCTGACCACGTAGTCCCGGGTCTCCCGGTTTGACAGTATGACGATAATTTGCAAACAACACACAGTGACTTGAAAAGAGGCCGTTAAAGGGTGAAAACCCAAACCAGCCCCCAAGCGATCCCGTACGAGGCACGACCACCTCACACGGGACCAATGTAACTTGTAGGATCTGACCGCGTGGTCCCGGGTCTCCCGGTTTGAGAGTATGTCGATAATTTGCAAAAATCACACTTAGACTTGAAAACAGGCCGTTAAAGGGTGAAAACCCAAATCAACCCCCAAAAGACCCCGTAGGAGGCACGAACACCTCGCACGGGACCAATGTAACTTGTAGGAACTGACCGCGTAGTCCCGGGTCTCCGATTTGATAGTATGTCGATATTTTTCAAAAATCCCACTTATACTTAAAAACAGGCCGTTAAAGGGTGAAAACCCAAACCAGCCCCCAAACACCCCGTAGGAGGCACGAACACCTCGTACGGGACCAATGTAACTTATAGGAACTGATCGCGTAGTCCCGGGTCTCCCGATTTGAGAGTATGACGATAATTTGCAAAAATCACACTTAGACTTGAAAACATGTCGTTAAAAGGTGAAAACCCACGAACACCTTGCACGGGACCAATGTAACTTGTAAGAACTGACCGCGTAGTCCCGGTTTGAGAGTATGATGATAATTTGCAAAAATCACACTTAGACTTGAAAAGAGGCCATTAAAGGGTGAAAACCCAAACCAGCTCCCAAACGACCCCGTTGGAGGCACGAACACCTCGCATGGGACCAATATAACTTGTAGGAACAGACCGCGTAGTCCCAGTTTGAGAGTATGACGATAATTTGTAAAATCACACTTAGGCTTGAAAAGAGGCCGTTAAAGGGTGAAAACCCAAACCAGCCCCCAAACGACCCCGTAGGAGGCATGAACACCTCGCACGGGACCAATGTAACTTGTAGGAACTGATCGCGTAGTCCCGGGTTGAGAGTATGATGATAATTTGCAAAAATCACACTTAGACTTGAAAATAGGCCGTTTAAGGGTGAAAACCCAAACCAGCCCCCAAACGACCCCATAGGAGGCACGAACACCTCGCACGGGACCAATGTAACTTATAGGAACTGATCGCGTAGTCCCGGGTCTCCCGATTTGAGAGTATGACGATAATTTGCAAAAATCACACTTAGACTTCAAAACATGTCGTTAAAAGGTGAAAACCCACGAACACCTTGCACGGGACCAATGTAACTTGTAAGAACTGACCGCGTAGTCCCGGTTTGAGAGTATGATGATAATTTGCAAAAATCACACTTAGACTTGAAAACAGGCCATTAAAGGGTGAAAACCCAAACCAGCTCCCAAACGACCCCGTTGGAGGCACGAACACCTCACATGGGACCAATGTAACTTGTAGGAACTGACTGCGTAGTCCCGAGTTTCCTGGTTTGAGAGCATGATGATAATTTGAAAAATCAGACTTAGACTTGAAAACAGGTCGTTAAAGGGTGAAAACCCAAACCACTCGCCAAATGACCCCGTAGGAGGCACGAACACCTCACACGGGATAAATGTAACTTGTAGGAACTAACCGCGTAGTCTCGGGTCTCCCGATTTGAGAGTATGATGACAATTTGCAAAAATCACACTTAGACTTGAAAACAGGTCGTTAAAGGGTGAAAACCCAAACGACCCCGTAGGAGGCACGAACACCTCGCACGGGACCAATGTAACTTATAGAACTGACCGTGTAGTCCCGGGTCTCCCGGCTTTAGAGTATGACGATAATTTGCAAAAATCACACTTAGACTTGAAAACAGGCCGTTAAAGGGTGAAAACCCGAACCAACCCCCAAACCACCCCGTAGGAGGCACGAACACCTCGCACGGGACCAATGTAACTTGTTGGAACAAATCGCATAGTCTCGGGTTAAGAGTATGACGATAATTTGCAAAAATCACACATAGACTTGAAAACAGGCCGTTAAAGGGTGAAAACCCAAACCAGACCCCAAACGACCCCATAGGAGGCACGAACACCTCGCACGGGACCAATGTAACTTGTAGGAACTGACCACGTAGTCCCGAGTCTCCCGGTTTGAGAGTATGACGGTAATTTGCAAAAATCACACTTAGACTTGAAAACATGTCGTTAAAAGGTGAAAACCCACGAACACCTCGCACGGGACCAATGTAACTTGTAAGAACTGACCGCGTAGTCCCGGTTTGAGAGTATGATGATAATTTGCAAAAATCACACTTAGACTTAAAAACAGGCCGTTAAAGGGTGAAAACCCAAACCATCCCCCAAACAACCCCGTAGGAGGCACGAACACCTCGCACGGGACCAATGTAACTTATAGGAACTGATCGCGTAGTCCCGGGTCTCCCGGTTTGAGAGTATGATGATAATTTGCAAAAATCACACTTAGACTTGAAAAGATGTCGTTAAAAGGCGAAAACCAACGAACACCTCGCACGGGACCAATGTAACTTGTAAGAACTGACCGCTTAGTCCCGGTTTGAGAGTATGATGATAATTTGCAAAAATCACACTTAGACTTGAAGACAGGCCGTTAAAGGGTGAAAACCCAAACCATCTCCCAAACGACCTCGTTGGAGGCACGAACACCTCGCATGGGACCAATGTAACTTGTAGGAACTGACTGCGTAGTCCCGAGTTTCCTGGTTTGAGAGCATGATGATAATTTGCAAAAATCAGACATAGACTTGAAAACAGGTCGTTAAAGGGTGAAAACCCAAACCACTCGCCAAACGACCCCGTAGGAGGCACGAACACCTCGCACGGGATAAATGTAACTTGTAGGAACTAACCGCGTAGTCTCGGGTCTCCCGATTTGAGAGTATGATGATAATTTGCAAAAATCACACTTAGACTTGAAAACAGGTCGTTAAAGGGTGAAAACCCAAACCACTACCCAAACGACCCCGTAGGAGGCACGAACACCTCGCACGGGACCAATGTAACTTATAGAACTGACCGTGTAGTCCCGGGTCTCCCGTCTTTAGAGTATGACGATAATTTGCAAAAATCACACGTAGACTTGAAAACAGGCCGTTAAAGGGTGAAAACCCAAACCAACCCCCAAACGACCCCGTAGGAGGCACGAACACCTAGCACGGGACCAATGTAACTTGTTGGAACAAATCGCGTAGTCCCGGGTTAAGAGTATGACGATAATTTGCAAAAATCACACATAGACTTGAAAACAGGCCGTTAAAGGGTGAACACCCAAACCAGACCCCAAACGACCCCATAGGAGGCACAAACACCTCGCACGGGACCAATGTAACTTGTAGGAACTGACCACGTAGTCCCGGGTCTCCTAGTTTGAGAGTATGACGGTAATTTGCAAACATCACACAGTGACTTGAAAACAGGACGTTAAAGGGTGAAAACCCAAACCAGCCCCCAAGTGATCCCGTACGAGGCACGACAACCTCACACGGGACCAATGTAACTTGTAAGATCTGACCGCGTAGTCCCGGGTCTCCCGGTTTGAGAGTATGACGATAATTTGCAAAAATCACACTTAGGCTTGAAAACAGGCCGTTAAAGGGTAAAAGCCCAATCAAGCCCCCAAATGACCCCGTAGGAGGCAAGAACACCTCAAACGGGACAAATGTAACTTGTAGGAACTGACCGCGTAGGCCCGGGTCTCCCGGTTTGAGAGTATGGATATAATTTGCAAAAATCACACATAGACCTGAAAATAGGCCGTTAAATGGTGAAAACCCAAATCAGCCCCCAAACGGGCCAGTAGGAGTCACGAAGAACTCGCATTGGACCAATGTAACTTGAAGGAACTGACAACGTTGTCCTGGCTCTCCCAGTTTGAGAGTATGAGGATAATTTGCCAAAATCACACTTAGACTTGAAAATAGACCGTTAAAGGGTGAAAACGCAAACCAGCTCCCAAATGACCCCGTGGGAGGCACGAACACCTCGCACGGGACCAATGTAACTTGTAAGAACTGACCGTGTAGTCCCGGGTCTCCCGCTTTGATAGTATGATGATAATTCGCAAAAATCACACTTAGACTTGAAAACAGGCCGTTAAAGGGTGAAAACCCAAACCAGCCCCCACACGATCCCGTAGGAGGCACGAACACCTCGCACGGGACCAATGTAACTTGTAGTACCTGACCACGTAGTCCCGAGTCTCCCGGTTTGACAGTATGATGATAATTTGCAAACATCACATAATGACTTGAAAATAGGCCGTTAAAGGGTGAAAACCCAAACCAGGCCCCAAGCGATCCCGTACGAGGCACGACCACCTGACACGGGACCAATGTAACTTGTAGGATCTGAACGCGTGGTCCCGGGTCTCCCGGTTTGAGAGTATAACGATAATTTGCAAAAATCACACTTAGACTTGAAAACAGGCCGTTAAAGGGTGAAAACCCAAACCAGCCCCCAAACGACCCCGTAGGAGGCACGAACACCTCGCACGGGACCAGTGTAACTTGTAGGAACTGACCGCGTAGTCCGGGGTCTCCGGTTTGATAGTATGATGATATTTTTCAAAAATCACACTTATACTTAAAAGAGGCCGTTAAAGGGTGAAAACCTAAACCAGCCCCCAAACACCCCGTAGGAGGCACGAACACCTCGCACGGGACCAATGTAACTTATAGGAACTGATCGCGTAGTCCCGGGTCTCCCGGTTTGAGAGTATGACGATAATTTGCAAAAATCACACTTAGACTTGAAAACATGTCGTTAAAAGGTGAAAACCCACGAACACCTCGCACGGGACCAATGTAACTTGTAGGAACTGACCGCGTAGTCCCAATTTGAGAGTATGATGATAATTTGTAAAAATCACACTTAGACTTCAAAACAGGCCGTTAAAGGGTGAAAACCCAAACCAGCTCCCAAACGACCCCGTTGGAGGCACGAACACCTCGCATGGGACCAATGTAACTTGTAGGAACTGACTGCGTAGTCCCGAGTTTCCTGGTTTGAGAGCATGATGATAATTTGCAAAAATCAGACTTAGACTTGAAAACAGCTCGTTAAAGGGTGAAAACCCAAACCACTCCCCAAACGACCCCATAGGAGGCACGAAAACCTCGCATGGGAAAAATGTAACTTATAGGAACTAACCGCGTAGTCTTGGGTCTCCCGATTTGAGGGTATGATGATAATTTGCAAAAATCACACTTAGACTTGAAAACAGGTCGTTAAAGAGTGAAAACCCAAACCACTACCCAAACAACTCTGTAGGAGGCACGAACACCTCGCACGGGACCAATGTAACTTATAGAACTGACCGTGTAGTCCTGGGTCTCCTGGCTTTAGAGTATGACGATAATTCGCAAAAATCACACTTAGACTTGAAAACAGGCCGTTAAGGGGTGAAAATCCAAACCAACCCCCAAACGACCCCGTAGGAAGCACGAACACCTCGCACGGGACCAATGTAACTTGTTTGAACAAATCTCATAGTCCCGAGTTTAGAGTATGACGATAATTTGCAAAAATCACACATAGACTTGAAAACAGGCCGTTAAAGGGTGAAAACCCAAACCAGACCCCAAACGACCCCATAGGAGGCACGAACACCTCGCACGGGACCAATGTAACTTGTAGGAACTGACCACGTAGTCCCGGGTCTCCCGGTTTGAGAGTATGATGATAATTGGTAAACATCACACAGTGACTTGAAAATAGGCCGTTAAAGGGTGAAAACCCAAACCAGCCCCCAAACGACCCAGTAGGAGGCACGAACACCTCGCACGGGACCAATGTAACTTGTTGGAACAAATCGCGTAGTCCCGGGTTGAGAGTATGATGATAATTTGCAAAAATCACACATAGACTTGAAAACATGCCGTTAAAGGGCGAAAACCCAAACTATACCCCAAACGACCCCATAGGAGGAACGAACACCTCGCACGGGACCAATGTAACTTGTAGTAACTGACCACGTAGTCCCGGGTCTCCCGGTTTGAGAGTATGAAGATAATTTGCAAACATCACACAGTGACTTGAAAACTGGCCGTTAAAGGGTGAAAATCCAAACCAGCCCCCAAGCGATCCCGTACGAGGCACGACCACCTCATACCGGACCAATGTAACTTGTAGGATCTGACCGTGTAGTCCCGGGTCTCCCGGTTTGAGAGTATGATGATAATTTGCAAAAATCACACTTAGACGTAAAAACAGGTCATTAAAGGGTGAAAACCCAAACCATCCCCGAAACGACCCCGTAGGAGGCACGAACACCTCGTACGGGACCAATGTAACTTGTTGGAACAAATCGCGTAGTCCCGGTTTGAGAGTATGACGATAATTTGCAAAAATCACGCATAAACTTGAAAACTGGTCGTTAAAGGGTGAAAACCGAAACCAGACCCCAAACGACCCCATAGGAGGCACGAACACCTCGCACGGGACCAATGTAACTTGTAGGAACTGACCACGTAGTCCCGGGTCTCCCGGTTTGAGAGTATGACGATAATTTGCAAACATCACACAGTGACTTGAAAACAGGTCGGTAAAGGGTGAAAACCCGAACCAGCCCCCAAACGACAACGTAGGAGGCACGAACACCTCGCACGGGACCAATGTAACTCGTTGGAACAGATCGCGTAGTCCCGGGTTGAGAGTATGACGATAATTTGCAAAAAGCACACTTTGACTTGAAAACAGGCCGTTAAAGGGTGAGAACCCAAACCATTCCCCAAACGACCCCGTAGGAGGCACGAACACCTCGCACGGGATAAATGTAACTTGTAGGAACTAACCGCGTAGTCCCGGGTCTCGCGATTTGAGAGTATGACGATAATTTTCAAAAATCACACTTAGACTTGAAAACAGGTCGTTAAAGGGTGAAAACCAAAACCACTACCCAAACGACCCCTTAGGAGGCACGAACACCTCGCACGGGACCAATGTAACTTATAGAACTCACCGTGTAGTCCCGAGTCTCTCGGTTTGAAAGTATGACGATAATTTGCGAAAATCACACTTTGACTTGAAAACGGGTCGTTGAAGGGTGAAAACACAAACCAGCCCCCAAACGACCCCGTAGGAGGCACGAACACCTTGTACGGGACCAATGTAACTTGAGTAACTGACCACGTAGTCCCGGGTCTCCCGATTTAAGAGTATGACGATTATTAGCAAACATCACACAATGACTTGAAAATAGGCCGTTAAAGGGTTAAAACCCAAACCAGCCCCCAAACGACCCCGTAGGAGGCACGAACACCTCACACGGGACCAATGTAACTTGTAGGATCTGACCGCGTAGTCCCGGGTCTCCCGGTTTGAGAGTATGATGATAATTTGCAAAAATCACACTTAGACTTGAAAACAGGCCGTTAAAGGATGAAAGCCCAAACAAGCCCCCAAATGACCCCGTAGGAGGCACGAACACCTCTCACGGGACCAATGTAACTTGTAGGACCTGACCGCGTAGTCCCGGGTTGAGAGTATGACGATAATTTGCAAAAATCACACTTAGACTTGAAAACAGGTCGTTAAAGGGTGAAAACCCAAACCACTACCCAAACGACCCCGTTGGAGGCACTAACACCTCGCACGGGACCAATGTAACTTTTAGAACTGACCGTGTAGTCCCGGGTCTCCCGGTTTGAGAGTATGACGATAATTTGCAAAAATCACACTTAAACTTAAAAACTGGTCGTTAAAGGGTGAAAACCCAAGCCATCCCCCAAACGACCCCGTAGGAGGCACGAACACCTCGCACGGGACCAATGTAACTTGTTGGAACAAATCGCATAGTCCCGGGTTGAGAGTATAACGATAATTTGAAAAAATCACACATAGACTTGAAAACAGGTCGTCAAAGGGTGAAAACCCAAACCAGACCCCAAACGACCCTATAGTAGGCACGAACACCTCGCACGGGACCAATGTAACTTGTAGGAACTGACCACGTTGTCCCGGGTCTCCTGGTTTGAGATTATGACGATAATTTGCAAACATCACACAGTGACTTGAAAACAGGCCGTTAAATGGTGAAAACCCAAACCAGCACCCAAACGACCCCGTAGGAGGCACGAACACCTCGCACGGGACCAATGTAACTTGTTGGAACAAATCGCGTAGTCCCGGTTTGAGAGTATGACGATAATTTGCAAAAATCACACATAGACCTTAAAACAGGCTGTTAAAGGGTGAAAACCCAAACCAGCCCCCAAACGACCCCATAGGAGGAACGAAAACCTCACACGGGACCAATGTAACTTGTAGGAACTGAGCACGAATAGACCTGAAAACAGGCCGTTAAATGGCAAAAATCACAAATAGACCTGAAAACAGGCCGTCAAATCAGCCCCCAAACGGGCCCGTAGGAGTCACAAAGAACTCGCATTGGACCAATGTAACTTGAAGGAAGTAACAACGTTGTCCCGGGTCTCCCGGTTTGAGAGTATGAGGATAATTTGCCAAAATCACACTTAGACTTTAAAACAGACCGTTAAAGGGTGAAAACGCAAACCAGCTCCCAAACGACCCCGTGGGAGGCATGAACACCTCGCACGGGACCAAGGTAACTTGTAAGAACTGATCGTGAAGTCCCGGGTCTCCCGCTTTGAGAGTTTGACGATAATTCGCAAGAATCACACTTAGACTTGAAAACAGGCCGTTAAAGGGTCAAAACCCAAACCAGCCCCCACACGATCCCGTAGGAGGCACGAAGACCTCGCACGGGACCAATGTATCTTGTAGAACTGACCGTGTAGTCCCGGGTCTCCCAGTTTGAGAGTATGATGATAATTTGCAAAAATCACACTTAGACTTGAAAACAGGCCGTTAAACGGTGAAAACCTAAACCAGCCCCCAAATAACCTCGTAGGAGCCACGAACACCTCGCACCAGACCAATGTAAATTATTGGAACAAATCGCGTAGTCCCGGGTTGAGAGTATGACGATAATTTGCAAAAATCACACATAGACTTGAAAACAGGCCGTTAAAGGGTGAAAACCCATACCAGCCCCCAAACGACCCCATCGAAGGCACGAACACCTCGCACGGGACCAATGTAACTTGTTGGAACTGATCGCATAGTCTCGGGTTGAGAGTATGACGATAATTCGCAAAAATCTCACTTAGACTTGAAAACAGGCCGTTAAAGAGTGAAAACCAAAACTAGCCCCCAAACGACCCCGTAGGAGGCACGAACACCTCACACGTGACTAATGTAACTTGTAGGAACTGACTGCGTAGTCCCAGGTCCCCCGGTTTGAGAGTATGGTGATAATTTGCAAAAATCACACATAAACTTGTAAACAGGCCGTTAAAGGGTGAAAACTCAAACCAACCCTCAAACGACCCCGTAGGAGGAACGAACACCTCGCACGGGAGCAATGTAACTTGGCGGAACTGACCTCGTAGTCCCGGGTCTCCCAGTTTGAGAGTACGACGATAATTTCTAAAAATCACACTTAGACTTGAAAACAGGTCGTTAAAGGGTGAAGACCCAAACCAGCCCCCAAACGACCCCGTAGGAGGCATGAACACCTCGCACGGGACCAATGTAACTTGTAGGAACTGATCGCGTAGTCCCGAGTTGAGAGTATGACGATAATTTGCAAAAATCACACTTAGACTTGAAAACAAGTCGTTAAAGGGTGAAAAACCAAACCACTACCCAAACGACCCCGTTGGAGGCACGAACACCTCGCACGGGACCAATGTAACTTTTAAAACTGACCGTGTAGACCCGGGTCTCCCGGTTTGAGAGTATGACGTTAATTTGCAAAAATCACACTTAGACTTAAAAACAGGTCGTTAAAGGGTGAAAACCCAAACCATCCCCCAAACGACCCCGTAGGAGGCACGAACACCTCGCACGGGACCAATGTAACTTGTTGGGACAAATCGCGTAGTCCCGGGTTGAGAGTATGACGATAATCTGCAAAAATCACACATAGACTTGAAAACAGGTCGTTAAAGGGTGAAAACCCAAACCAGACCCCAAACGACCCCATAGGAGGCACGAACACCTCGCACGGGACCAATGTAACTTGTAGGAACTAACCACGTAGTCCCGGGTCTCCCGATTTGAGAGTATGACGACAATTTGCAAACATCACACAGTGACTTGAAAATAGGCCGTTAAAGGGTGAAAACCCAAACCAGGCCCCACACGATCCCGTAGGAGGCACGAAGACCTCACACGGGACCAATGTAACTTGTAGGATCTGACCGCGTAGTCCCGGGTCTCCCGATTTGAGAGTATGACGATAATTTGCAAAAATCACACTTAGACTTTAAAACAGGTCGTTAAAGGGTGAAAGCCCAAACAAGCCCCTAAATGACCCCGTAGGAGGCACGAACACCTCGCACCGGACCAATGTAAATTGTTGGAACAAACCGCATAGTCCCGGGTTGAGAGTATGACGATAATTTGCAAAAATCACACATAGACTTGAAAACAGGCAGTTAAAGGGTGAAAACCCATACCAGCCCCCAAACGACCCCATCGAAGGCACGAACACCTCGGACGGGACCAATGTAACTTGTTGGAACAGATCGCATAGTCTCGGGTTGAGAGTATGACGATAATTCGCAAAAATCACACTTAGACTTGAAAACAGGCCGTTAAAGAGTGAAAACCAAAACCAGCCCCCAAATGACCCCGTAGGAGGCACGAACACCTCACACGTGACCAATGTGACTTGTAGGAACTGACCGCGTAGTCCCAGGTCTCCCGGTTTGAGAGTATGGTGATAATTTGCAAAAATCACACATAAACTTGAAAACAGGCCGTTAAAGGGTGAAAACTCAAACCAGCCCCCAAACGACCCCGTAGGAGGCACGAACACCTCGCACGGGACCAATGTAACTTGGAGGAACTGACCGCGTAGTCCCGGGTCTCCCAGTTTGAGAGTATGACGATAATTTGTAAAAATAACACTCAAACTTGAAAACAGGCCGTTAAAGGGAGAAGACCCAAACCAGCCCCCAAACGACCCCGTAGGAGGCATGAACACCTCGCACGGGACCAATGTAACTTGTAGGAACTGATCGCGTAGTCCCGGGTTGAGAGTATAACGATAATTTGCAAAAATCACACTTAGACCTGAAAACAGGTCGTTAAAGGGGGAAATACCAAACCACTACCCAAACGACCCCGTTGGAGGCACGACCACCTCGCACGGGACCAATGTAACTTTTAGAACTGACCGTGTAGTCCCGGGTCTCCCGGGTTGAGAGTATGATGATAATTTGCAAAAATCACACTTAGACTTAAAAATAGGTCGTTAAAGGGTGAAAACCCAAACCATCCCCCAAACGACCCCGTAGGAGGCACGAACACCTCGCACGGGACCAATGTAACTTGTTGGAACAAATCGCGTAGTCCCGGGTTGAGAGTATGACGATAATTTGCAAAAATCACACATAGACTTGAAAACAGGTCGTTAAAGGGTGAAAACCCAAACCAGACCCCAAACGACCCCATAGGAGGCACGAACACCTCGCACGGGACCAATGTAACTTGTAGGAACTGACCACGTAGTCCCGGGTCTCCCGGTTTGAGAGTATGACCATAATTTGCAAACATCACACAGTGACTTGAAAACAGGCCGTTAAAGGGTGAAAACCCAAACCATCACCCAAACGACCCCGTAGGAGGCACGGACACCTCGCACGGGAGCAATGTAACTTGTTGGAACAAATCGCGTAGTTCCGGTTTGTGAGTATGACCATAATTTGCAAAAATCACACATAGACCTTAAAACAGGTTATTAAAGGGTGAAAACCCAAGCCAGCCCCCAAACGACCCCATAGGAGGAACGAAAACCTCGCACGGGACCAATGTAACTTGTAGGAACTGACCACGTAGTCCCGGGTCTACCGATTTGAAAGTATGATGATAATTTGCAAACATCACACAGTGACTTGAAAACAGGCCGTTAAAGGGTGAAAACCCGAACCAGTCCCCAAACGACCCCCTAGGAGGCACGAACACCTCGCACGGGACCAATGTAACTTGTTGGAACAAATCGCGTAGTCCCGGGTTGAGAGTATGACGATAATTTGTAAAAAGCACACTTTGACTTAAAAACAGGCCGTTAAAGGGTGAGAACCCAAACCATTCCCCAAACGACCCCGTAGGAGGCACGAACACCTCGCACGGGATAAATGTAACTTGTAGGAACTAACCGCGTAGTCCCGGGTCTCCCGATTTGAGAGTATGACGATAATTGGCAAAAATCACACTTAGACTTGAAAATAGGTCGTTAAAGGGTGAAAACCCAAACAAGCCCCTAAATGACCCCGTAGGAGGCACGAACACCTCACACTGGACCAATGTAGCTTATAGGAACTGACAACGTAGTCCCGGGTCTCCCGGTTTGAGAGTATGAGGATAATTTGCCAAAATCACACTTAGACTTGAAAACAGACCGTTAAAGGGTGAAAACCCAAACCAGCTCCCAAACGACCCCGTGGGAGGCACGAACACCTCGCACGGGACCAATGTAACTTCTAAGAACAGACCGTGTAGTCCCGGGTCTCCCGCTTTGAGAGTATGACGATAATTTGCAAAAATCACACTTAGACTTGAGAATAGGTCGTTAAAGGGTGAAAACCCAAACCAACCCCCAAATGACCCCGTAGGAGGCACGAACACCTCGCACGGGACAAATGTAACTTGTTGGAACAAATCGCGTAATCCCAGGTTGAGATTATGAGGATAATTTGTAAAAATCAGACATAGATTTGAAAACATGCCGTTAAAGGGTGAAAACCCATACCAGCTCCCAAACGACCCCATCAGAGGCACGAACACCTCGCACGGGACCAATGTAAATTGTTGGAACAGATCGCATAGTCCCGGGTTGAGAGTATGACGATAATTTGCAAAAATCACACATAGACTTGAAAACAGGCCGTTAAAAGGGTGAAAACCCAAACCAGCCCCCAAACGACCCCATCGGAGGCACGAACACCTCGCACGGGACCAATGTAACTTGTTGGAACATATCGCATAGTCCCGGGTTGAGAGTATGACGATAATTTGCAAAAATCACACTTTACCTTGAAAACAGGCTGTTAAAGAGTGAAAACAAAAACCATCCCTCAAACGACCCCGTAGGAGGCACGAACACCTCACACGGGACTAATGTAACTTGTAGGAACTAACCGCGTAGTCCCAGGTCTCGCGGTTTGAGAGTATGGTGATAATTTGCAAAAATCACACATAGACTTGAAAACAGGCCGTTAAAGGGTGAAAACCCAAACCAGCCCCCAAACGACCCCGTAGGAGGCACGAACACCTCGCACGGGACCAATGTAACTTGGAGGAACTGACCGCGTAGTCCCGGGTTTCCCAGTTTCAGAGTAAGACGATAATTTGTAAAAATCACACTTAGACTTGAAAATAGGCCGTTAAAGGGTGAAAACCCAAACCAGCCCCCAAACGACCCCGTAGGAGGCATGAACACCTCGCACGGGACCAATGTAACTTGTAGGAACTGATTGCGTAGTCTTGGGTCTCCCGTTTTTCGAATATGGCGATAATTTGGAAAAATCACACATAGACTTGAAAATAGGCCGTTAAAGGGTGAAACCCAAACAAGCCCCCCCGTAGGAGGCACGAACACCTCGCACGGGACCAATGTAACTTGGAGGAACTGACCGCGTAGTCCCGGGTCTCCCAGTTTGAGTGTATGACGATAATTTGTAAATATCACACTTAGACTTGAAAACAGGCCGTTAAAGTGTGAATACCCAAACCAGCCCCCAAACGACCCCGTAGGAGGCACGAACACCTCGCACGAGACCAATGTAACTTGTTGGAACAGATCGCGTAGTCCCGGGTTGAGAGTATAACGATAATTTGTAAAAATCACACTTTGACTAGAAAACAGGTCGTTAAATGGTGAAAACAAAAACCATCCCCCAAACGACCCCGTAGGAGGCACGAACACCTCACACCGGACCAATGTAACTTGTAGGAACTGACCGTGTAGTCCCAGGTCTCCGAGTTTGACAGTATGGTGATAATTTGCAAAAATCACACGTAGTCTTGAAAAGAGGCCGTTAAAGGGTGAAAACCCAAACCAGCCCCCAAACGACCCCATTGGAGGCACGAACACCTCGCACAGGACCAATGTAACTTGGAGGAACTGACCGCGTAGTCCCGGGTCTCCCAGTTTGAGAGTATGACGATAATTTGTAATAATCACACTTAGACTTGAAAACCGGCCGTTAAAGGGTGAAAACCCAAACCAGTCCACAAATGACCCCGTAGGAGGCATGAACACCTCGCACGAGACCAATGTAACTTGTAGGAACTGATCGCGTAGTCCCGGGTTGAGAGTATGACGATAATTTGCAAAAATCACACTTGGAAATGAAAAGAGGCCGTTAAAGGGTGAAAACCCAAACCAGCCCCCAAACGACCCCGTAGGAGGCACGAACACCTCGCATGGGACCAATGTAACTTTTAGGAACTGACCGCGTAGTCCCGGGTCTCCGGTTTGAAAGTATGATGATATTTTGAAAAAATCACACTTAGACATAAAAACAGGCCGTTAAAGGATGAAAACCCAAACCAGCCCCCAAATAACACCGTAGGAGGCACAAACTCCTCGCACGGAACCAATGTAACTTATAGGAAATGATCGCGTAGTCCCGGGTTTCCCGGTTTGAGAGTATGATGATAATTTGCAAAAATCACACTTAGACTTGAAAACATGCCGTTAAAAGGTGAAAACCCACGAACACCTCGCACGGGACCAATGTAACTTGTAGGAACTGACCGCGTAGTCCCAATTTGAGAGTATGATGATAATTTGCAAAAATCACACTTAGACTTGAAAATAGGCCGTTAAAGGGTGAAAACCCAAACCCGCTCCCAAATGACCCCATTGGAGGCACGAACACCTCGCACGGGACCAATGTAACTTGTAGGAACAAATCGCGTAATCCCGGGTTGAGAGTATGACGATAATTTGCAAAAATCACACATAGACTTGAAAACATGCCGTTAAAGGGTGAAAACCCATACCAGCCCCCAAACGACCCCATCAGAGGCACGAACACCTCGCACGGGACCAATGTAACTTGTTGGAACAGATCGCATAGTCCCGGGTTGAGAGTATGACGATAATTGTCAAAAACCACACATAGACTTGAAAACAGGCCATTAAAGGGTGAAAACCCAAACCAGCCCCCAAACGACCCCATCGGAGGCACGAACACCTCGCACGGGACCAATGTAACTTGTTGGAACAGATCGCATAGCCCCGGAATGAGAGTATGATGATAATTTGCAAAAATCACACTTTGACTTGAAAACAGGCCGTTAATGAGTGAAAACAAAAACCATCCCTCAAACGACCCCTTAGGAGGCACGAACACCTCACACGGGACTAATGTAACTTGTAGGAACTGATCGCGTAGTCCCAGGTCTCCCGGTTTGAGAGTATGGTGATAATTTGCAAAAATCACACATAGACTTGAAAACAGGCCGTTAAAGGGTGAAAACCCAAACCAGCCCCCAAACGACCCCGTAGGAGGCACGAACACCTCGCACGGCACCAATGTAACTTGGAGGAACTGACCGCGTAGTCCCGGGTCTCCCAGTTTGAGAGTAAGACGATAATTTGTAAAAATCACACTTAGACTTGAAAACAGGCCGTTAAAGGGTGAAAACCCAAACCAGCCCCCAAACGACCCCGTAGGAGGCATGAACACCTCGCACGGGACCAATGTAACTTGTAGGAACTGACCGCGTAGTCTCGGGTCTCCCATTTTTTGAATATGGCGATAATTTGCAAAAATCACACATAGACTTGAAAATAGGCCGTTAAAGGGTGAAAACCCAAACAAGCCCCCCCGTAGGAGGGACGAACACCTCGCACGGGACCAATGTAACTTGGAGGAACTAACCGCGTAGTCCCGGGTCTCCCAGTTTGTGAGTATGACGATAATTTGTAAAAATCACACTTAGACTTGAAAACAGGCCGTTAAACTGTGAAAACCCAAACCAGCCCCCAAACGACCCCGTAGGAGGCACGAACACCTCGCACGGGACCAATGTAACTTGTTGGAAAAGATCGCGTAGTCCCGGGTTGAGAGTATGACGATAATTTGTAAAAATCACACTTTAACTTGAAAACAGGCCGTTAAATGGTGAAAACCAAAACCAGCCCCCAAACAACCCCGTAGGAGGCACGAACACCTCACACGGGACCAATGTAACTTATAGGAACTGACCGCGTAGTCCCAGGTCTCCCGGTTTGAGAGTATGGAGATAATTTGCAAAAATCACACATAGTCTTGAAAAGAGGCCGTTAAAGGGTGAAAACCCAAACCAGCCCCCAAACGACCCCGTTGGAGCCACGAACACCTCGCACGGGACCAATGTAACTTGGAGGAACTGATCGCGTAGTCCTGGGTCTCCCAGTTTGAGAGTATGACGATAATTTGTAAAAATCACACTTAGACATGAAAACAGGCCGTTAAAGGGTGAAAACCCAAACCAGCCCCCAAACGACCCCGTAGGAGGCATGAACACCTCGCACGAGACCAATGTAACTTGTAGGAACTGATCGCGTAGTCCCGGGTTGAGAGTATGACGATAATTTGCAAAAATCAAACTTAGACTTGAAAACAGGCCGTTAAAGGGTGAAAACCCAAACTAGACCCCAAATGACCCCGTAGGAGGCACGAACACCTCGCACGGGACCAATGTAACTTGTAGGAACTGACAGCGTAGTCCCGGGTCTCCGGTTTGAGAGTATGATGATATTTTGCAAAAATCACACTTAGACATAAAAACAGGTCGTTAAAGGATGAAAACCCAAACCGGCCCCCAAACAACCCCGTAGGAGGCACGAACTCCTCGCACGGAACCAATGTAACTTATAGGAACTGATCGCGTAGTCCCGGGTCTCTCGGTTTGAGAGTATGATGATAATTTGCAAAAAACACACTTAGACTTGAAAACATGCCGTTAAAAGGTGAAAACCCACGAACACCTCGCACGGAACCAATGTAACTTGTAGGAACTGACCGCGTAGTCCCGATTTGAGAGTATGATGATAATTTACAAAAATCACACTTAGACTTGAAAACAGGACGTTAAAGGGTGAAAATCCTAACCACTACCCAAACGACCCCGTACGAGGCACGAACACCTCGCACGGGACCAATGTACCTTATAAAACTGACCGTGTAGTCCTGGGTCTCCCGGTTTGAGAGTATGACGATAATTTGCAAAAATCATACTTAGACTTGAAAACAGGCCGTTAAAGGGTGAAAACCAAAACCATCCCCCAAACGACCCCGTAGGAGGCACGAACACCTCGCACGGGACCAATGTAACTTGTTGGAACAAATCGCGTAGTCCCGAGTTGAGCGTATGATGATAATTTGCGAAAATCACACATTGACTTGAAAATTAAAGGGTGAAAACCCAAACCAGAACCCAAACGACCCCATAGGAGGCACGAACACCTCGCACGGGACCAATGTAACTTGTAGGAACTGACCACGTAGTCCCGAGTCTCCCGATTTGAGAGTATGACGATAATTTGCAAACATCACACAGTGACTTGAAAATAGGTCGTTAAAGGGTGAAAACCCAAACCAGCCCCCAAACGATCCCGTACAAGGCTCGACCACCTCACACGGGACCAATGTAACTTGTAGGAACTGACTGCGTAGTCCCGGGTCTCTCGATTTGAGAGTATGACGATAATTTGCAAAAATCACACTTAGTCTTGAAAACAGGCCGTTAAAGGGTGAAAGCCCAATCAAGCCCCCAAACGACCCCGTAGGAGGCAAGAACACCTCAAACGGGACCAATGTAACTTGTAGGAACTGACCGCGTAGTCCCGGGTCTCCCGGTTTGAGAGTATGGATATAATTTGCAAAAATCACACATAGACCTGAAAACAGGCCGTTAAATGGTGAAAACCCAAATCAGCCCCCAAACGGGCCCGTACGAGTCACGAGGAACTCAGATTGGACCAATGTAACTTGAAGGAACTAACAACGTTGTCCCGGGTCTCCCGGTTTGAGAGTATGAGGTTAATTTGCCAAAATCACACATAGACTTGAAAACAAACCGTTAAATGGTGAAAACGCAAAACAGCACCCAAACGACCCCCTGGGAGGCACGAACACCTCGCACGGGACCAATGTAGCTTGTAAGAACTGACCGTGTAGTCCCGGGTCTCCCGTATTGAGAGTATGATGATAATTCGCAAAAATCACACTTAGACTTGAAAACAGGTCGTTAAAGGGTGAAAACCCAAACCAGCCCCCACACGATCCCGTAGGAGGCACGAAGACCTCGCACGGGACCAATGTAACTTGTATAACTGACCGTGTAGTCCCAGGTCTCCCAGTTTGAGAGTATAATGATAATTTGCAAAAATCACACTTAGACTTGAAAATAGGCCGTTAAACGGTGAAAACCTAAACCAGCCCACAAACGACCCCGTAGGAGGCACGAACACCTCCCACCGGACCAATGTAAATTGTTGGAACAAATCGCGTAGTCCCGGGTTGTGAGTATGACGATAATTTGCAAAAATCACACATAGACTTGAAAACAGGCCGTTAAAGGGTGAAAACCCATACCAGCCCCCAAACAACCCCATCGAAGGTACGAACACCTCGCACAGAACCAATGTAACTTGTTGGAACAGATCGCATAGTCTCGAGTTGAGAGTATGACGATAATTCGCAAAAATCACACTTAGACTTGAAAACAGGCCGTTAAAGAGTGAAAACCAAAACCAGCCTCCAAACGACCCCGTAGGAGGCACGAACACCTCACAAGTGACCAATGTAACTTGTAGGAACTGACCGCGTAGTCCCAGGTCTCCCGGTTTGAGAGTATGGTGATAATTTGCAAAAATCACACATAAACTTGAAAACAGGCCGTTAAAGGGTGAAAACCCAAACCAGCCCCCAAACGACCCCGTAGGAGGCACGAACACCTCGCACGGGACCAATGTAACTTGTAGGAACTGATCGCGTAGTCCCCGTTTAAGAGTATGATCATAATTTGCAAAAATCACACTTAGACTTGAAAACAGGCCGTCAAACGGTGAAAACCTAAACCAACCCCCAAACGACCCCGTAGGAGGCACGAACACCTCGCACCGGACCAATGTAAATTATTGGAACAAATCGCGTAGTCCCGGGTTGAGAGTATGACGATAATTTGCAAAAATCACACATAGACTTGAAAACAGGCCGTTAAAGGGTGAAAACCCATACCAGCCCCCAAACGACCCCATCGAAGGCACGAACACCTCGCACGGGACCAATGTAACTTGTTGGAACCGATCGCATAGTCTCGGGTTGAGAGTATGACGATAATTCGCAAAAATCACACTTAGACTTGAAAACAGGCCGTTAAAGAGTGAAAACCAAAACCAGCCCCCAAACGACCCCGTAGGAGGCACGAACACCTCACAAGTGACCAATGTAACTTGTAGGAACTGACCGCGTAGTCCCAGGTCTCCCGGTTTGAGAGTATGGTGATAATTTGCAAAAATCACACATAAACTTGAAAACAGGCCGTTAAAGGGTGAAAACCCAAACCAGCCCCCAAACGACCCCGTAGGAGGCACGAACACCTCGCACGGGACCAATGTAACTTGTAGGAACTGATCGCGTAGTCCCCGTTTAAGAGTATGATCATAATTTGCAAAAATCACACTTAGACTTGAAAACAGGCCGTTAAACGGTGAAAACCTAAACCAACCCCCAAACGACCCCGTAGGAGGCACGAACACCTCGCACCGGACCAATGTAAATTATTGGAACAAATCGCGTAGTCCCGGGTTGAGAGTATGACGATAATTTGCAAAAATCACACATAGACTTGAAAACAGGCCGTTAAAGGGTGAAAACCCATACCAGCCCCCAAACAACCCCATCGAAGGCACGAACACCTCGCACGGGACCAATGTAACTTGTTGGAACCGATCGCATAGTCTCGGGTTGAGAGTATGACGATAATTCGCAAAAATCACACTTAGACTTGAAAATAGGCCGTTAAAGAGTGAAAACAAAAACCAGCCCCCAAACGACCCCGTAGGAGGCACGAACACCTCACACGTGACCAATGTAACTTGTAGGAACTGACCGCGTAGTCCCAGGTCTCCCAGTTTGAGAGTATGGTGATAATTTGCAAAAATCACACATAAACATGAAAACAGGCCGTTAAAGGGTGAAGACCCAAACCAGCCCCCAAACGACCCCGTAGGAGGCATGAACACCTCGCACGGGACCAATGTAACTTGTAGGAACTGATCGCGTAGTCCCGGGTTGAGAGTATGACGATAATTTGCAAAAATCACACTTAGACTTGAAAACAGGTCGTTAAAGGGTGAAAACCCAAGCCACTACCCAAACGACCCCGTTGGAGGCACGAACACCTCGCACGGGACCAATGTAACTTATAAAACTGACCGTGTAGTCCCGGGTCTCCCGGTTTGAGAGTATGACGATAATTTGCAAAAATCACACTTAGACTTAAAAACAGGTCGTTAAAGGGTGAAAACCCAAACCGTCCCCCAAACGACCCCGTAGGAGGCACGAACACCTCGCACGGGACCAATGAAACTTGTTGGAACAAATCGCGTAGTCCCGGGTTGAGAGTATGACGATAATTTGCAAATATCACACATAGACTTGAAAACAGTTCGTTAAAGGGTGAAAACCCAAACCAGCCCCCAAACGACCCCATCGGAGGCACGAACACCTCCCACGGGACCAATGTAACTTGTTGGAACAGATCGTATAGTCCCGGGTTGAGAGTATGACGATAATTTACAAAAATCACACTTTGACTTGAAAACAGGCCGTTAAAGAGTGAAAACAAAAACCATCCCTCAAACGACCTCGTAGGAGGCACGAACACCTGACACGGGACTAATGTAACTTGTAGGAACTGACCGCGTAGTCCCAGGTCTCGCGGTTTGAGAGTATGGTGATAATTTGTAGAAATCACACATACACTTGAAAACAGGCCGTTAAAGGGTGAAAACCCAAACCAGCCCCCAAACGACCCCGTAGGAGGCACGAACACCTCGCACGGGACCAATGTAACTTGGAGGAACTGACCGCGTAGTCCCGGGTCTCCCAGTTTGAGAGTAAGACGATAATTTGTAAAAATCACACTTAGACTTGAAAACAGGCCGATAAAGGGTGAAAACCCAAACCAGCCCCCAAACGACCCCGTAGGAAGCATGAACACCTCGCACGGGACCAATGTAACTTGTAGGAACTGACCGCGTAGTCTCGGGTCTCCCGTTTTTCGAATATGGCGATAATTTGCAAAAATCACACATAGACTTGAAAATAGGCCGTTAAAGGGTGAAAACCCAAACAAGCCCCCCCGTAGGAGGCACGAACACCTCGCACGGGACCAATGTAACTTGGAGGAACTGACCGCGTAGTCCCGTTTCTTCCAGTTTGAGAGTATGATGATAATTTGTAAAAATCGCACTTAGACTTGAAAACAGGCCGTTAAAGTGTGAAAACCCAAACCAGCACCCAAACGACCCCGTAGGAGGCACGAACAACTCGCACAGGACCAATGTTACTTGTTGGAACAGATCGCGTAGTCCCGGGTTGAGAGTATGACGATAATTTGTAAAAATCACACTTTGACTTGAAAACAGGCCGTTAAATGGTGAAAACAAAAACCAGCACCCAAACGACCCCGTAGGAGGTACGAACACCTCACACGGGACCAATGTAACTTGTAGGAACTGACCGCGTAGTCTCAGGTCTCCAGGTTTGAGAGTATGGTGATAATTTGCAAAAATCACACATAGTCTTGAAAAGAGGCCGTTAAAGGGTGAAAACCCAAACCAGCCCCCAAACGACCTCATTGGAGGCACGAACACCTCGCACGGGACCAATGAAACTTGGAGGAACTGACCGCGTAGTCCCGGGTCTCCCAGTTTGAGAGTATGACGATAATTTGTAAAAATCACACTTAGACTTGAAAACAGGCCGTTAAAGGGTGAAAACCCAAACCAGCCACCAAACGACCCCGTAGGAGGCATGAACACCTCGCACGAGACCAATGTAACTTGTAGGAACTGATCGCGTAGTCCCGGGTTGAGAGTATGACGATAATTTGCAAAAATCACACTTAGACTTGAAAAGAGGCCGTTAAAGGGTGAAAACCCAAACCAGCCCACAAACGACCCCGTAGGAGGCACGAACACCTCGCACGGGACCAATGTAACTTGTAGGAACTGATCGCGTAGTCCTGGGTCTCTGGTTTGAAAGTATGATGATATTTTGCAAAAATCACACTTAGACATAAAAACAGGCCGTTAAACGATGAAAACCCAAACCAGCCCCCAAACAACCCCGTAGGAGGCACGAACTCCTCGCACGGAACCAATGTAACTTATAGGAACTGATCGCGTAGTCCCGGGTCTCCCGGTTTGAGAGTATGATCATAATTTGCAAAAATCACACTTAGACTTGAAAACATGCCGTTAAAAGGTGAAAACCCACGAACACCTCGCACAGGACCAATGTAACTTGTAGGAACTGACCGCGTAGTCCCGATTTGAGAGTATGATGATAATTTGCAAAAATCACACTTAGACTTGAAAACAGGCCGTTAAAGGGTGAAAACCCAAACCAGCTCCCAAACGACCCCATTGGAGGCCCGAACTCCTCGCACGGGACCAATGTAACTTGTAGGAACAAATCGCGTAATCCCGGGTTGAGAGTATGGCGATAATTCGCAAAAATCACACATAGACTTGAAAATATGTCGTTAAAGGGTGAAAACCCATACCAGCACCCAAACGACCCCATCAGAGGCACGAACACCTCACACGGGACCAATGTAACTTGTTGGAACATATCGCATAGTCTCGGGTTGAGAGTATGACGATAATTGTCAAAAAAAACACATAGACTTGAAAACATGCCGTTAAAGGGTGAAAACCCAAACCAGCTCCCAAACGACCCCGTTGGATGCACGAACACCTCGCACGGGACCAATGTAACTTGTAGGAACTGACTGCGTAGTTCCAAGTTTCCTGGTTTGAGAGAATGATGATAATTTGCAATAATCAGACTTAGACTTGAAAACAGGCCGTAAAAGGGTGAAAACCCAAACCACTCCACAAACGACCCCGTAGGAGGCACGAACACCTCGCACGGGATAAATGTAACTTGTAGGAACTAATCGCATAGTCCCAGGTCTCCCGATTTGAGAGTATGATGATAATGTGCAAAAATCACACTTAGACTTGAAAACAGGTCGTTATATTGTGAAAACCCAAACCACTACCCAAACGACCCCGTAGGAGGCACGAACACCTCGCACGGGAAAAATGTAACTTATAAAACAGACCGTTTAGTCCCGGGTCTCCCGGTTTGAGAGTATGACGATAATTTGCAAAAATCACACTTAGACTTGAAAACAGGCCGTTAAAGGGTGAAAACCCAAACTAACCCCCAAACGACCCCGTAGGAGGCACGAACACCTCGGACGGGACCAATGTAACTTGTTGGAACAAATCGCGTAGTCACGGGTTGAGAGTATGATGATAATTTGGAAAAATCACACATAGACTTGAAAACAGGCCGTTAAAGGGTGAAAACCCAAACCAGAACCCAAACGACCACATAGGAGTCACGAACACCTCGCACGGGACCAATGTAACTTGTAGGAACTGACCACGTAGTCCTGAGTCTCCTGGTTTGAGAGTATGACGATAATTTTCAAACATCACACAGTGACTTGAAAATAGGCCGTTAAAGGGTGAAAACCTAAACCAGCCCCCAAACGAACCCGTACAAGGCACGACCACCTCACACGGGACCAATGTAACTTGTAGGAACTGACCACGTAGTCCCGGGTCTCTCGGTTTGAGAGTATGACGATAATTTGCAAAAATCACACTTAGACTTAAAAACAGGCCGTTGAAGGATGAAAACCCAAATAAGAACCCAAATGACCCCGTAGGTGGCATGGACATCTCACACGGGACCAATGTAACTTGTAGGAACTGCGTACTCCCGGGTCTCCCGGTTTGAGAGTATGGTGATAATTTGCAAAAATCACTCATAGACTGGTAAACTGGCCGTTAAAGGGTGAAAACCCAAACCAGCCCCCAAACGACCTCGTAGGAGGCACGAACACCTCGGACGGGACCAATGTAACTTGGAGGAACTGACCGCGTAGTCCCGGGACTCCCAGTTTGAGAGTATGATGATAATTTGTAAAAATCACACTTAGACTTGAAAATACGTCGTTAAAGGGTGAAAACCCAAACCAGCCCCCAAACGACCCCGTAGGAGGTATGAACACCTCGCACGGGACCAATGTAACTTGTAGGAACTGATTGCGTAGTCTCGGGTTGAGTGTATGACGATAATTTGCAAAAAGCACACTTAGACTTGAAAACAGGCCGTTAAAGGGTGAAAACCCAAACCAGCCCCAAAAAAAGCCCATAGGAGGCACGAACACCTCACACAGAACCAATGTATCTTGTTGGAACTGACCACGTAGTCCCGGGTCACCCAGTTTAAGAGTATGACGATAATTTGCCAACATCACACACTGACTTGAAAACATGCCGTTAAAGGCTGAAAACCCAAACCAACCCCCAAACGACCCCGTAGGAGGCACCAACACCTCGCACGGGACCAATGTAACTTGTTGGAACAGATCGCGTAGTCCCGGGTTAAGAGTATGACGATAATTTGCAAAAATCACACTTTGACTTGAAAACAGGCCGTTTAAGGGAGAAAACCAAAACCAGCCACCAAACGACCCCGTAGGACGCACGAACACCTCACACGAGACCAATGTAACTTGTAGGAACTGACCGCGTAGTCCCAGGTCTCCCGGTTTGAGAGTATGGTGATCATTTACAAAAATCACACATAGACATGAAAACATGCCGTTAAAGGGTGAAAACCCAAACTAGACCCCAAATGACCCCGTAGGAGGCACGAACACCTCGCACGGGACCAATATAACTTGTAGGAACTGACCGCGTAGTCCCGGGTCTCCGGTTTGAGAGTATGATGATATTTTTGAAAAATCACACTTAGACATAAAAACAGGTCGTTAAAGGATGAAAACCCAAACCAGCCCCCAAACAACCCCGTAGGAGGCACGAACTCCTCTCACGGAACCAATGTAACTTATAGGAACTGATCGCGTAGTCCCGGGTCTCCCGGTTTGAGAGTATGATGATAATTTGCAAAAATCACACTTAGACTTGAAAACATGCCGTTAAAAGGTGAAAACCCACGAACACCTCGCACGGGACCAATGTAACTTGTAGGAACTGACCGCGTAGTCCCGATTTGAGAGTATGATGATAATTTGCAAAAATCACACTTAGACTTGAAAACAGGCCGTTAAAGGGTGAAAACCCAAACCAGCCCCCAAACGACCCCGTAGGAGGCACGAACACCTCGCACGGGACCAATGTAACTTGTTGGAAAAAATCGCGTAGTCCCGGGTTTAGAGTATGATGATAATTTGCAAGAATCACACATAGACTTGAAAACAGGCCGTTAAAGGGTGAAAACCCAAACCAGACCCCAAACGACCCCATAGGAGGCACGAACGCCTCGCACGTGACCAACGTAACTTGTAGGAACTGACCACGTAGTTCCGGGTCTTTCGGTTTGAGAGTATGACGATAATTTGCAAACATCACACCGTGACTTGAAAATAGGCCGTCAAAGGGTGAAAACCCAAACCGGCCCCCAAACGACCCCATGGGACGCACGAACACCTCGCACGGGACCAATGTAACTTGTAGGAACTGACCACGTAGTCCCGGGTCTCCCGATTTGAGAGTATGACGATAATTTGAAAACATCACACAGTGACTTGAAAACACGCCGTTAAAGGGTGAAAACCCAAAACAGCCCCCAAACGACCGCGTAGGAGGCACGAACACCTCGCACGGGACAAATGTAACTTGTTGGAACAAATCGCGTAGTCCCGGGTTGAGAGTATGACGATAATTTACAAAAATCACACTTTTAATTGAAAATAGGCCGTTAAAGGGTGAAAACCAAAACCAGCCCCCAAACGACCCCATAGGAGGCACGAACACCTCACACGGGACCAATGTAACTTGTAGGAACTGGCCACGTAGTCCCAGGTCTCCCGGTTTGAGAGTATGGTGATAATTTGTAAAAATACATATAGACTTGAAAACGGGTCGTTAAAGGGTGAAAACCAAAACCAGCCCCCAAACGACCCCGTAGGAGGCACGAACACCTCGCACGGGACCAATGTAACTTGTTGGAACAGATCGCGTAGTCTCGGGTTGAGAGTATGACGATAATTTACAAAAACACACATAGGCTTGAAAACAAGCCGTTAAAGGGTGAAAATCCGAACCAGCCCCCAAACGACCCCGTAGGAGGCACGAACACCTCGCACAGGACTAATGTAACTTGGAGGAACTGACCGCGTAGTCCCGGGTCTCCCAGTTTCAAAGTATGACGATAATTTATAAAAATCACACTTAGACTTGAAAACAGGCCGTTAAAGGGTGAAAACCCCAAACCAGCCCCCAAACGACCCCGTAGGATGCATGAACACCTCGCACGAGACCAATGTAACTTGTAGGAACGGATCGCGTAGTCTTGGGTTGAGAGTATGACGATAATTGGCAAAAATCACATTTTGACTTGAAAATAGGCCGTTAAAGGGTGAAAACTCAAACCAGCCCCCAAACGACCCCGTAGGAGGCACGAACACCTCGCACGGGACCAATGTAACTTGTAGGAACTGACCGCGTAGTCCTGGGTCTCCGGTTTGAGAGTATGATGATATTTTGCAAAAATCACACTTAGACTTAAAAACAGGCCGTTAAAGGGTGAAAACCCAAACCAGCCCCCAAACAACCCCGTACGAGGCACGAACACTTCGCACGGGACCAATGTCACTTATAGGAACTGATCGCGTAGTCCCGGGTCTCCCGGTTTTAGAGTATGACGATAATTTGCAAAAATCACACTTAGACTTGAAAACGTGCCGTAAAAAGGTGAAAACCCACGAACACCTCGCACGGGACCAATGTAACTTGTAGGAACTGATCACGTAGTCCCGGGTTGAGGGTATGACGATAATTTGCAAAAATCACACTTAGACTTGAAAACAGGCCGTTAAAGGGTGAAAACCCAAACCAGCACCCAAACGACCCCACAGGAGGCACAAACACCTCGCATGGGACCAATGTAACTTGTAGGAACTGACCACGTAGTCCTGGGTCTCCCGATTTGAGAGTATGATGATAATTTGCAAACATCACACAGTGACTTGAAAACTGGCCGTTAAAGGGTGAAAACCTAAACCAGCCCCTAAACGACCCCGTAGGAGGCACGAACACCTCGCACGGGACCAATGTAACTTGTTGGAACAGATCGCATAGTCCCGGGTTGAGAGTATGACGATAATTTTCAAAAACACACATAGACTTGAAAATAAGCCGTTAAAGGGTGAAAACCCAAACTAGCCCCCAAACGACCCCGTAGGAGGCACGAACACCTCGCACGGGACTAATGTAGCTTGGAGGAACTGACCACCTAGTCCCGGGTCTCCCAGTTTGAGAGTATGATGATAATTTGTAAAAATCACACTTAGGCTTGAAAACAGGCCGTTAAAGGGTGAAAACCCCAAACCAGCCCCCAAACGACCCCGTAGGACGCATGAACACCTCACACGACACCAATGTAACTTGTAGGAACGGATCGCGTAGTCTCGGGTTGAGAGTGTGATGATAATTGGCAAAAATCACATTTTGACTTGAAAATAGGCCGTTAAAGGGTGAAAACTCAAACCAACCCCCAAACGACCCCGTAGGAGGCACGAACACCTCACACGGGATCAATGTAACTTGTAGGAACTGACCGCGTAGTCCTGGGTCTCCAATTTGAGAGTATGATGATATTTTGCAAAAATCACACTTAGACTTAAAAACAGGCCGTTAAAGGGTGAAAACCCAAACCAGCCACCAAACAACCCCGTACGAGGCACAAACACTTCGCACGGTACCAATGTAACTTATAGGAACTGATCGCGTAGTCCCGGGTCTCCCGGTTTCAGAGTATGACGATAATTTGCAGAAATCTCACTTAGACTTGAAAACGTGCCGTAAAAAGGTGAAAACTCACGAACACCTCGCTCGGGGCCAATGTAACTTGTAGGAACTGACCGCGTAGACCCGGTTTGAGAGTATGATGATAATTTGCAAAAATCACACTTAGACTTGAAAATAGGCCGTTAAAGGGTGAATACCCAAACCAGCTCCCAAACGACCCCGTTTGAGGCACGAATACCTCGCACGGGACCAATGTAACTTTTAGGAACTGACTGCGTAGTCCCGAGTTTCCTGGTTTGAGAGCATGATGATAATTTACAAAAATCAGACTTAGACTTGAAAACAGGTCGTTAAAGGGTGAAAACCCAAAACACTCCCCAAACGACCCCGTAGGAGGCACGAACACCTCGCATAGGATAAATGTAACTTGTAGAAACTAACCGCGTAGTCCCAGGTCTCCCGGTTTGAGAGTATGACGATAATTTTCAAAAATCACACTTACACTTGAAAACAGGTCGTTAAAGGGTGGAAACCCAAACCACTACCCAAATGACCCCGTAGGAGGCACGAACACCTCGCACGGGACAAATGAAACTAATAGAACTGACCGTGTAGTCTCGGGTCTCCCGATTTGAGAGTATGACGATAATTTGCAAAAATCACACTTAGACTTGAAAACAGGCCGTTAAAGGGTGAAAACCCAAACCAGCCCCCAAATGACCCCGTAGGAGGCACGAACACCTCGCACGGGACCAATGTAACTTGTTGGAATAAATCGCGTAGTCCCGGGTTGAGAGTATGACAATAATTTGCAAAAATCACATATAGACTTGAAAACAGGTCGTTAAACGGTGAAAACCCAAACCAGCCCCCAAACGACCCCCTAGGAGGCACGAACACCTCGCACGGGACCAATGTTACTTGTTGGAACAGATCCCGTAGTCTCGGGTTGAGAGTATGATGATAATTTTCAATAATCACACTTTGACTTGAAAATAGGCCGTTAAAGAGTGAAAACAAAAACCAGCCCCAAAACGACCCCGTAGGAGGCATGAACACCTCACACGGGACCAATGTAACTTGTAGGAACTGACCACGTAGTCCCAGGTCTCCCATTTTGAGAGTATGGTAATAATTTGCAAAAATCACACATAGACTTGAAAACAGGCCGTTAAAGGGTGAAAACCCAAACCAACCCCCAAACGACCCCATAGGAGGTACGAACACCTCGCACGGGACCAATGTAACTTGTAGGAACTGACCACGTAGTCCCGGGTCTCCCGGTTTGAGAGTATGATGATAATTGGCAAACATCACACAGTGACTTGAAAATAGGCCGTTAAAGGGTGAAAACTCAAACCAGCCCCCAAACGACCCCGTAGGAGGCACGAACACCTTGCACGGGACCAATGTAACTTGTCGGAACTGACCGCATAGTCCTGGGTCTCCGGTTTGAGAGTATGATGATATTATGCAAAAATCACACTTAGACTTAAAAACAGGCCGTTAAAGGGTGAAAACCCAAACCAGCCCCCAAACAACCCCGTACGAGGCACGAACACTTCGCACGGGACCAATGTAACTTATAGGAACTGATCGCGTAGTCCCGGGTATCCCGGTTTGAGAGTATGATGATAATTTGCAAAAATCACACTTAGACTTTAAAACATGCCGTTAAAAGGTGAAAACCCACGAACACCTCGCACGGGACCAATGTAACTTGTAGGAACTGACCGCGTAGTCCCGGTTTGAGAGTATGATGATAATTTGCAAAAATCACACTTAGACTTGAAAATAGGCCGTTAAAGGATGAATACCCAAACCAGCTCCCAAACGACCCTGTTGGAGGCACGAATACCTCGCACGGGACCAATGTAACTTGTAGGAACTAACTGCATAGTCCCGAGTTTCCTGGTTTGAGAGCATGATGATAATTTACAAAAATCAGACTTAGACTTGAAAACAGGTCGTTAAAGGGTGAAAACCCAAACCACTCCCCAAACCACCCCGTAGGAGGCACGAACACCTCGCACAGGATAAATGTAACCTGTAGGAACTAACCACATAGTCCCAGGTCTCCCAGTTTGACAGTATGACGATAATTTGCAAAAATCACACTTAGACTTGAAAACAGGTCGTTAAAGGGTGAAAACCCAATCCAGCCCCCAAACGACCCCGTTGGAGGCACGAACACCTCGCACAGAACCAATGTAACTTGTTGGAACAAATCGCGTAGTCCCGGATTGAGAGTATGACGATAATTTGCAAAAATCACATATAGAGTTGAAAACAGGCCGTTAAAGGGAGAAAACCCAAACCAGCCCCCAAACGACCCCATAGGAGGCACGAACACCTCGCACGGGACCAATGTAACTTGTTGGAACAAATCGCGTAGTCCCGGATTGAGAGTATGACGATAATTTGCAAAAATCACATATAGAGTTGAAAACAGGCCGTTAAAGGGTGAAAACCCAAACCAGCCCCCAAACGACCCCATAGGAGGCACGAACACCTCGCACGGGACCAATGTAACTTGTTGGAACAGATCACGTAGTCCCGAGTGGAAAGTATGATGATAATTTGGAAAAATCACACTTTGACTTGAAAATAGGCCGTTAAAGAGTGAAAACCAAAACAAGCCCCCAAACGACCCCGTAGGAGCCACGAACACCTCACACGGGACCAATGTAACTTGTAGGAACTGACCGCGTAGTCCCAGGTCTCCCGGTTTGAGACTATGGTGATAATTTGCAAAAATCTCACATAGACTTAAATAGAGGCCGTTAAAGGGTGAAAACCCAAACCAGCCCCCAAACGACCCCGTAGGAGGGACGAACACCTCGCACTGGACCAATGTAACTTGGAGGAACTGACGGCGTAGTCCCGGGTCTCCCTGTTTGAGAGTATGACGATAATTTGTAAAAATCACACTTAGACTTTAAAACAGGCCGTTAAAGGGTGAAAACCCAAACCGGCCCCCAAACGACCCCACAGGAGGCACAACCACCTCGCACGGGACCAATGTAACTTGTTGGAATAGATCGCGTAGTCCCGGGTTGAGAGTATGACGATAATTGAAAAAATCACACTTTGACTTGAAAATAGGCCGTTAAAAAGTGAAAACCAAAACCAGCCCCCAAACGACCCCGTAGGGGGCATGAACACCTCACACGGGACCAATGTAACTTGTAGGAACTGACCGCGTAGTCCCAGGTCTCTCGGTTTGAGAGTATGGTGATAATTTGCAAAAATCACACATAGACTTGAAAACAGGCTGTTAGAGGGTGAAAACCCAAACCAGCCCCCAAACGACCCCGTAGGAGGCACGAACACCTCGCACGGGACCAATGTAACTTGGAGGAACTGACTGCGTATTCCGGGTCTCCCAGTTTGAGAGTATGAATATAATTTGTAAAAATCACACTTAGGCTTGAAAACAGGCCGTTAAAGGGTGAAAACACCAAACCAGCCCCCAAACGACCCCGTAGGACGCATGAACACCTCGCACGGGACCAATGTAACTTGTCGGAAATGACCACGTAGTCCTGGGTCTCCGGTTTGAGAGTATGATGATATTTTGCAAAAATCACACTTAGACTTAAAAACAGGCCATTAAAGGGTGAAAACCCAAACCAGCCCCCAAACAACCCCGTACGAGGCACGAACACTTCGCACGTGACCAATGTAACTTATAGGAACTGATCGCGTAGTCCCGGGTCTCCCGATTTCCGAGTATGATGATAATTTGCAAAAATCACACTTAGACTTGAAAACGTGCCGTAAAAAGGTGAAAACCCACGAACACCTCGCACGGGACCAATGTAACTTGTAGGAACTGACCGCGTAGTCCCGGTTTGAGATTATATTGATAATTTGCAAAAATGACAATTAGCCTTGAAAATAGGCCGTTAAAGGGTGAATACCCAAACCAGCTCCCAAACGACCCCGTTGGAGGCACGAATACCTCGCACGGGACCAATGTAACTTGTAGGAACTGACTGCGTAGTCCCGAGTTTCCTGGTTTGAGGGCATGATGATAATTTGCAAAAATCAGACTTAGACTTGAAAACAGGTCGTTAAAGGGTGAAAACCCAAACCACTCCCCAAACGACCCCGTAGGAGGCACGAACACCTCGCACATGATAAATGTAACTTGTAGGAACTAGCCGCGTAGTCCCAGGTCTCCCGGTTTGAGAGTATGACGATAATTTGCAAAAATCACACTTAGACTTGAAAACAGGTCGTTAAAGGGTGAAAACCCAAACCACTACCCAAACGACCCCGTAGGAGGCACGAACACCTCGCACGGGACCAATGTAACTTATAGAACTGACCGTGTAGTCCCGGGTCTCCCGGTTTGAGAGTATGACGATAATTTGCAAAAATCACACTTAGACTTGAAAACAGGCCGTTAAAGGGTGAAAACCCAAACTAGCCCCCAAACGACCCCGTAGGACGCATGAACACCTCACACGACACCAATGTAACTTGTAGGAACGGATCACGTAGTCTCGGGTTGAGAGTGTGATGATAATTGGCAAAAATCACATTTTGACTTGAAAATAGGCCGTTAAAGGGTGAAAACTCAAACCAACCCCCAAACGACCCCGTAGGAGGCACGAACACCTCACACGGGATCAATGTAACTTGTAGGAACTGACCGCGTAGTCCTGGGTCTCCAATTTGAGAGTATGATGATATTTTGCAAAAATCACACTTAGACTTAAAAACAGGCCGTTAAAGGGTGAAAACCCAAACCAGCCACCAAACAACCCCGTACGAGGCACAAACACTTCGCACGGTACCAATGTAACTTATAGGAACTGATCGCGTAGTCCCGGGTCTCCCGGTTTCAGAGTATGACGATAATTTGCAGAAATCTCACTTAGACTTGAAAACGTGCCGTAAAAAGGTGAAAACTCACGAACACCTCGCTCGGGGCCAATGTAACTTGTAGGAACTGACCGCGTAGACCCGGTTTGAGAGTATGATGATAATTTGCAAAAATCACACTTAGACTTGAAAATAGGCCGTTAAAGGGTGAATACCCAAACCAGCTCCCAAACGACCCCGTTTGAGGCACGAATACCTCGCACGGGACCAATGTAACTTTTAGGAACTGACTGCGTAGTCCCGAGTTTCCTGGTTTGAGAGCATGATGATAATTTACAAAAATCAGACTTAGACTTGAAAACAGGTCGTTAAAGGGTGAAAACCCAAAACACTCCCCAAACGACCCCGTAGGAGGCACGAACACCTCGCATAGGATAAATGTAACTTGTAGAAACTAACCGCGTAGTCCCAGGTCTCCCGGTTTGAGAGTATGACGATAATTTTCAAAAATCACACTTACACTTGAAAATAGGTCGTTAAAGGGTGGAAACCCAAACCACTACCCAAATGACCCCGTAGGAGGCACGAACACCTCGCACGGGACAAATGAAACTAATAGAACTGACCGTGTAGTCTCGGGTCTCCCGATTTGAGAGTATGACGATAATTTGCAAAAATCACACTTAGACTTGAAAACAGGCCGTTAAAGGGTGAAAACCCAAACCAGTCCCCAAATGACCCCGTAGGAGGCACGAACACCTCGCACGGGACCAATGTAACTTGTTGGAATAAATCGCGTAGTCCCGGGTTGAGAGTATGACAATAATTTGCAAAAATCACATATAGACTTGAAAACAGGTCGTTAAACGGTGAAAACCCAAACCAGCCCCCAAACGACCCCCTAGGAGGCACGAACACCTCGCACGGGACCAATGTTACTTGTTGGAACAGATCCCGTAGTCTCGGGTTGAGAGTATGATGATAATTTTCAATAATCACACTTTGACTTGAAAATAGGCCGTTAAAGAGTGAAAACAAAAACCAGCCCCAAAACGACCCCGTAGGAGGCATGAACACCTCACACGGGACCAATGTAACTTGTAGGAACTGACCACGTAGTCCCAGGTCTCCCATTTTGAGAGTATGGTAATAATTTGCAAAAATCACACATAGACTTGAAAACAGGCCGTTAAAGGGTGAAAACCCAAACCAACCCCCAAACGACCCCATAGGAGGTACGAACACCTCGCACGGGACCAATGTAACTTGTAGGAACTGACCACGTAGTCCCGGGTCTCCCGGTTTGAGAGTATGATGATAATTGGCAAACATCACACAGTGACTTGAAAATAGGCCGTTAAAGGGTGAAAACTCAAACCAGCCCCCAAACGACCCCGTAGGAGGCACGAACACCTTGCACGGGACCAATGTAACTTGTCGGAACTGACCGCATAGTCCTGGGTCTCCGGTTTGAGAGTATGATGATATTATGCAAAAATCACACTTAGACTTAAAAACAGGCCGTTAAAGGGTGAAAACCCAAACCAGCCCCCAAACAACCCCGTACGAGGCACGAACACTTCGTACGGGACCAATGTAACTTATAGGAACTGATCGCGTAGTCCCGGGTCTCCCGGTTTGAGAGTATGATGATAATTTGCAAAAATCACACTTAGACTTTAAAACATGCCGTTAAAAGGTGAAAACCCACGAACACCTCGCACGGGACCAATGTAACTTGTAGGAACTGACCGCGTAGTCCCGGTTTGAGAGTATGATGATAATTTGCAAAAATCACACTTAGACTTGAAAATAGGCCGTTAAAGGATGAATACCCAAACCAGCTCCCAAACGACCCTGTTGGAGGCACGAATACCTCGCACGGGACCAATGTAACTTGTAGGAACTAACTGCATAGTCCCGAGTTTCCTGGTTTGAGAGCATGATGATAATTTGCAAAAATCAGACTTAGACTTGAAAACAGGTCGTTAAAGGGTGAAAACCCAAACCACTCCCCAAACCACCCCGTAGGAGGCACGAACACCTCGCACAGGATAAATGTAACCTGTAGGAACTAACCACATAGTCCCAGGTCTCCCAGTTTGACAGTATGACGATAATTTGCAAAAATCAAACTTAGACTTGAAAACAGGTCGTTAAAGGGTGAAAACCCAATCCAGCCCCCAAACGACCCCGTTGGAGGCACGAACACCTCGCACAGAACCAATGTAACTTGTTGGAACAAATCGCGTAGTCCCGGATTGAGAGTATGACGATAATTTGCAAAAATCACATATAGAGTTGAAAACAGGCCGTTAAAGGGAGAAAACCCAATCCAGCCCCCAAACGACCCCATAGGAGGCACGAACACCTCGCACGGGACCAATGTAACTTGTTGGAACAAATCGCGTAGTCCCGGATTGAGAGTATGACGATAATTTGCAAAAATCACATATAGAGTTGAAAACAGGCCGTTAAAGGGTGAAAACCCAAACCAGCCCCCAAACGACCCCATAGGAGGCACGAACACCTCGCACGGGACCAATGTAACTTGTTGGAACAGATCACGTAGTCCCGAGTGGAAAGTATGATGATAATTTGGAAAAATCACACTTTGACTTGAAAATAGGCCGTTAAAGAGTGAAAACCAAAACAAGCCCCCAAACGACCCCGTAGGAGCCACGAACACCTCACACGGGACCAATGTAACTTGTAGGAACTGACCGCGTAGTCCCAGGTCTCCCGGTTTGAGACTATGGTGATAATTTGCAAAAATCTCACATAGACTTAAATAGAGGCCGTTAAAGGGTGAAAACCCAAACCAGCCCCCAAACGACCCCGTAGGAGGGACGAACACCTCGCACTGGACCAATGTAACTTGGAGGAACTGACGGCGTAGTCCCGGGTCTCCCTGTTTGAGAGTATGACGATAATTTGTAAAAATCACACTTCGACTTTAAAACAGGCCGTTAAAGGGTGAAAACCCAAACCGGCCCCCAAACGACCCCACAGGAGGCACAACCACCTCGCACGGGACCAATGTAACTTGTTGGAATAGATCGCGTAGTCCCGGGTTGAGAGTATGACGATAATTGAAAAAATCACACTTTGACTTGAAAATAGGCCGTTAAAAAGTGAAAACCAAAACCAGCCCCCAAACGACCCCGTAGGGGGCATGAACACCTCACACGGGACCAATGTAACTTGTAGGAACTGACCGCGTAGTCCCAAGTCTCTCGGTTTGAGAGTATGGTGATAATTTGCAAAAATCACACATAGACTTGAAAACAGGCTGTTAGAGGGTGAAAACCCAAACCAGCCCCCAAACGACCCCGTAGGAGGCACGAACACCTCGCACGGGACCAATGTAACTTGGAGGAACTGACTGCGTATTCCGGGTCTCCCAGTTTGAGAGTATGAATATAATTTGTAAAAATCACACTTAGGCTTGAAAACAGGCCGTTAAAGGGTGAAAACACCAAACCAGCCCCCAAACGACCCCGTAGGACGCATGAACACCTCGCACGGGACCAATGTAACTTGTCGGAAATGACCACGTAGTCCTGGGTCTCCGGTTTGAGAGTATGATGATATTTTGCAAAAATCACACTTAGACTTAAAAACAGGCCGTTAAAGGGTGAAAACCCAAACCAACCCCCAAACAACCCCGTACGAGGAACGAACACTTCGCACGTGACCAATGTAACTTATAGGAACTGATCGCGTAGTCCCGGGTCTCCCGATTTCCGAGTATGATGATAATTTGCAAAAATCACACTTAGACTTGAAAACGTGCCGTAAAAAGGTGAAAACCCACGAACACCTCGCACGGGACCAATGTAACTTGTAGGAACTGACCGCGTAGTCCCGGTTTGAGATTATATTGATAATTTGCAAAAATGACAATTAGCCTTGAAAATAGGCCGTTAAAGGGTGAATACCCAAACCAGCTCCCAAACGACCCCGTTGGAGGCACGAATACCTCGCACGGGACCAATGTAACTTGTAGGAACTGACTGCGTAGTCCCGAGTTTCCTGGTTTGAGGGCATGATGATAATTTGCAAAAATCAGACTTAGACTTGAAAACAGGTCGTTAAAGGGTGAAAACCCAAACCACTCCCCAAACGACCCCGTAGGAGGCACGAACACCACGCACATGATAAATGTAACTTGTAGGAACTAACCGCGTAGTCCCAGGTCTCCCGGTTTGAGAGTATGACGATAATTTGCAAAAATCACACTTAGACTTGAAAACAGGTCGTTAAAGGGTGAAAACCCAAACCACTACCCAAACGACCCCGTAGGAGGCACGAACACCTCGCACGGGACCAATGTAACTTATAGAACTGACCGTGTAGTCCCGGGTCTCCCGGTTTGAGAGTATGGTGATAATTTGCAAAAATCACACATAGACTAAAAAACAGGTCGTTAAAGGGTGAAAACCCAAACCAGCCCCCAAACGACCCCGTAGGAGGAATGAACACCTCGCACGGGACCAATGTAACTTGGAGGAACTGACGGCGTAGTCCCGGGTCTCCCAGTTTGAGAGTATGACGATAATTTGTAAAAATCACACTTAGACTTTAAAACAGGTCGTTAAAGGGTGAAAACCCAAACCAGCCCCCAAACGACCCCACAGGAGGCACGAACACGTCGCACGTGACCAATGTAACTTGTTGGAACAGATCGCGTAGTCCCGGGTTGAGAGTATGACGATAATTGAAAAAATCACACTTTGACTTGAAAATAGGCCGTTAAAAAGTGAAAACCAAAACCAGCCCCCAAATGACCCCGTAGGGCGCATGAACACCTGACACGGGACCAATGTAACTTTAACGAACTGACCGCGTAGTCCCAGGTCTCCCGGTTTGAGAGTATGGTGATAATTTTCAAAAATCACACATAGACATAAAAACAGGCCGTTAAAGGGTGAAAACCCAAACCAGCCCCCAAACGACCCCGTAGGAGGCACGAACACCTCGCACGGAACCAATGTAACTTGGAGGAACTGACGGCGTAGTCCCGGGTCTCCCAGTTTGAGAGTATGACGATAATTTGTAAAAATCACACTTACACTTTAAAACAGGCCGTTAAAGGGTGAAAACCCAAACCAGCCCCCAAACGACCCCACAGGAGGCACGAACACCTCGGACGGGACCAATGTAACTTGTAGGAACTAACCGCGTCGTCCCAGGTCTCCCGGTTTGAGAGTATGGTGATAATTTGCAAAAATCACACATAGACTTGAAAACTGGCCGTTAGAGGGTGAAAACCCAAACCAGCCCCCAAACGACCCCGTAGGAGGCACGAACACCTCGCACGGGACCAATGTAACTTGGAGGAACTGACCGCGTAGTCCCGGGTCTCCCAGTTTGAGAGTATGATGATAATTTGTAAAAATCACACTTAGGCTTGAAAACAGGCCGTTAAAGGGTGAAAACCCCAAACCAGCCCCCAAACGACCCCGTAGGACGCATGAACACCTCGCACGGGACAAATGTAACTTGTAGGAATGGATCGCGTAGTCCCGAGTTGAGAGTATGATGATAATTGGCAAAAATCACATTTAGAGTTGAAAACAGGTCGTTAAAGGGTGAAAACTCAAACCAACCCCCAAACGACCCCGTAGGAGGCACGAACACCTCGCACGGGACCAATGTAACTTGTAGGAACTGACCGCGTAGTCCTGGGTCTCCGGTTTTAGAGTATGATGATATTTTGCAAAAATCACACTTAGACTTAAAAACAGGCCGTTAAAAGGTGAAAACCCAAACCAGCCCAAAACAACCCCGTACGAGGCACGAACATCTCGCACGGGACCAATTTAACTTGTAGAAACTGACCGCGTAGTCCCGGCATGAGAGTATGATGATAATTTGCAAAAATCACCCTTAGACTTGAAAACAGGCCGTTAAAGGGTGAAAACCCAAACCAGCTCCTAAACAACCCCGTTGGAGGCACGAACACCTCGCACGGGACCAATGTAACTTGTAGGAACTGACCACGTAATCTCGGGTCTCCCGGTTTGAGAGTATGATGATAATTTGCAAAAATCACACAGACTTGAAAATAGGCCGTTAAAGGGTGAAAACCCAAACCAGCCCCCAAACGACCCCGTAGGAGGCATGAACACCTCGCACGGGACCAATGTAACTTGTAGGAACTGACTGCGTAGTCTCGAGTTTCTTGGTTTGAGAGCATGATGATAATTTACAAAAATCAGACTTAGACTTGAAAACAGGCCGTTAAATAGTTTAAACCCAAACCACTCCCAAAACGACCCCGTATGAGGCACGAACACCTCGCACGGGATAAATGTAACTTGTATGAACTAACCGCGTAGTCACAGGTCTCCCGGTTTGAGAGTATGACGATAATTTGCAAAGATCACACTTAGACTTGAAAACAGGTCGTTAAAGGGTGAAAACCCAAACCACTACCCAAACGACCCCGTAGGAGGCACGAACACCTCGCACGGGACCAATGTAACTTATAGGAACTGATCGCGTAGTTTCGGGTCTCCCGGTTTCAGAGTATGACGATAATTTGCAAAAATCACACTTAGACTTGAAAACATGCCGTTAAAAGGTTAAAACCCACGAACACCTCGCACGGGACCAATGTAACCTGTAGGAAATGACCGCGTAGTCCCGTTTTGAGAGTATGATGATAATTTGCAAAAATCACACATAGACTTGAAAACAGGCCGTTAAAGGGTGAAAACCCAAACCAACTCCCAAACGACCCTATTGGAGGCATGAACACCTCGCACGGGACCAATGTAACTTGTAGCAACTGACTGCGTATTCCCGAGTTTCCTGGTTTTAGAGCATGATGATAATTTACAAAAATCAGACTTAGACTTGAAAACAGGCCGTTAAAGGGTGAAAACCCAAACCACTCCCCAAACGACCCCGTAGGAGGCACGAACACCTCGCACGGGATAAATGTAACTTGTAGGAACTAACCGCGTAGTCCAGGGTCTCCCGGTTTGAGAGTTTGACGATAATTTGCAAAAATCACACTTAGACTTGAAAACAGGTCGTTAAAAGGTGAAAACCCAAACCACTACCCAAACGACCCCGTAGGAGGCATGAACAGCCCGCACGGGACCAATGTAACTTTTAGAACAGACCGTGTAGTCCCGGGTCTCCCGGTTTGAGAGTATGACGATAATTTGCAAAAATCACACTTAGACTTGAAAACAGGCCGTTAAAGGGTGAAAACCCAAACCAGCCCCCAAACGACCCCGTAGGAGGCACGAACACCTCGCACGGGACCAATGTAACTTGTTGGAATAAATCGCGTAGTCCCGGGTTGAGAGTATGACAATAATTTGCAAAAATCACATATAGACTTGAAAACAGGTCTTAAACGGTGAAAACCCAAACCAGCCCCCAAACGACCCCTAGGAGGCACTAACACCTCGCACGGGACCAATGTTACTTGTTGGAACAGATCCCGTAGTCCCGGGTTGAGAGTATGAATATAATTTGCAAAAATCACACTTTGACTTGAAAATAGGCCGTCAAAGAGTGAAAACAAAAACCAGCCCCCAAACGACCCCGTAGGAGGCATGAACACCTCACACGGGACCAATGTAACTTGTAGGAACTGACCACGTAGTCCCAGGTCTCCCGGTTTGAGAGTATGGTAATAATTTGCAAAAATCACACATAGACTTGAAAACAGGCCGTTAAAGGGTGAAAACCCAAACCAGCCCCCAAACGACCCCGTAGGAGGCACGAACACCTCGCACGGGACCAATGTAACTTGGAGGAACTGACCATGTAGTCCCGGGTCTCCCAGTTTGAGAGTATCACGATAATTTGTAAAAATCACACTTAGGCTTGAAAAGAGGCCATTAAAGTGTGAAAACCCAAACCAGCCCCCAAACGACCCCGTAGGAGGCATGAACACCTCGCACGGGACCAATGAAACTTGTAGGAACTGATCGCGTAGTCCTGGGTTGACAGTATGACGATAATTTGCAAAAATAACACTTAGACTTGAAAATAGGCCGTTAAAGGGTGAAAACCCAAACCAGCCCCCAAACGACCCCATAGGAGGCACAAACACCTCGCACGGGACCAATGTAACTTGTAGGAACAGACCGCGTGGTCCCGGGTCTCCGGTTTGAGAGTATGATGATATTTTGCAAAAATCACACTTAGACTTAAAAACAAGCCGTTAAAGGGTGAAACCCAAACCAGCCCCCGAACAACCCCGTAGGAGGCACGAACACTTCGCACGGACCAATGTAACTTATAGGAACTGATCGCGTAGTTTCGGGTCTCCCGGTTTGAGAGTATGACGATAATTTGCAAAAATCACTTAGACTTGAAAACGTGCCGTTAAAAGGTTAAAACCCACGAACACCTCGCACGGGACCAATGTAACTTGTAGGAACTGACGGCGTAGTCCCGTTTTGAGAGTATGATGATAATTTGCAAAAATCACACTTAGACTTCAAAACGGGCCATTAAAGGGTGAAAACCCAAACCAGCTCCCAAACGACCCTATTGGAGGCACGAACACCTCGCACGGGACCAATGTAACTTTTAGCAACTGATTGCGTAGTCCCGAGTTTCCTGGTTTGAGAGCATGATGATAATTTACAAAACTCAGACTTAGACTTGAAAACCGGCCGTTAAAGGGTGAAAACCCAAACCACTCCCCAAACGACCCCGTAGGAGGCACGAACACCTCGCACGTGATAAATGTAACTTGTAGGAACTAACCGCGTAGTCCCAGGTCTCTCGGTTTGAGAGTATGATGATAATTTGATAAAATCACACTTAGACTTGAAAACAGGCCGTTAAAGGGTGAAAACCCAAACCACTACCCAAACGACCCCGTAGGAGGCACGAACACCTCGCACGGGACCAATGTAACTTATAGAACTGACCGTGTAGTCCCAGGTCTCCCGGTTTGAGAGTATGGTGAAAATTTGCAAATATCACACATAGACTTGAAAACAAGCCGTTAAAGGGTGAAAACCCAAACCAGCCTCCAAACGACCCTGTAGGAGGCACGAACACCTCGTACGGGACCAATGTAACTTGGAGGAACTGACCGTGTAGTCCCGGGTCTCCCAGTTTGAGAGTATGACGATAATTTGTAAAAATCACACTTAGGCTTAAAAACAGGCCGTTAAAGGGTGAAAACCCAAACCAGCCCCCAAACGACCCCGTAGGAGGCATGAACACCTCGCACGGGACCAATGTAACTTGTAGGAACTGATCGCGGAGTCCCGAGTTGAGAGTATGATGCTAATTTGCAAAAATCACACTTAGACTTGAAAATAGGCCGTTAAAGGGTGAAAACCCAAACCAGCCCCCAAATGACCCCATAGGAGGCACGAACACCTCGCACGGGACCAATGTAACTTGTAGGAACTGACCACGTAGTCCCGGGTCTCCCGGTTTGAGAGTATGATGATAATTTGCAAACATCACACAGTGACTTGAAAACAGGTCGTTAAAGGGTGAAAACCCAAACTAGCCCCCAAACGATCCCATAGGAGGCACGAACACCTCGCACGGGACCAATCTAACTTGTTGGAACAGATCGCGTAGTCCCGGGTTGAGAGTATGACGATAATTTACAAAAATCACACTTTGACTTGAAAACAGGTCGTCAAAGGGTGAAAACCAAAACCAGCCCCCAAACGACCCCGTAGGAGGTACGAACACCTCACACGGGACCAATGTAACTTGTTGGAACTGACCACGTAGTCCCAGGTCACCCGGTTTGAGAGTATGACAATAATTTGCTAAAATCACACAGACTTGAAAATAGGCCGTTAAAGGGTGAAAACCCAAACCAGCCCCCAAACGACCTCGTAGGAGGCATGAACACCTCGCACGGCACCAATGTAACTTGTAGGAACTGACTGCGTAGTCCCGAGTTTCCTGGTTTGAGAGCATGATGATAATTTGCAAAAATCAGACTTAGACTTGAAAACAGGTCGTTAAATAGTTAAAACCCAAACCAGCCCCCAAACGATCCCGTAGGAGGCACGAACACCTCGCACGGGACCAATGTAACTTGTTGGAACAGATCGCGTAGTCCCGGGTTGAGAGTATGACGATAATTTACAAAAATCACACTTAGACTTGAAAACAGGTCGTTAAAGGGTGAAAACCCAAACCACTACCCAAACGACCCCGTAGGAGGCACGAACACCTCGCACGGGACCAATGTAACTTATAGGAACTGATCGCGTAGTTCCGGGTCTCCCGGTTTCAGAGTATGATGATAATTTGCAAAAATCACACTTAGACTTGAAAACATGCCGTTAAAAGGTTAAAACCCACGAACACCTCGCACGGGACCAATGTAACCTGTAGGAACTGACCGCGTAGACCCGGTTTGAGAGTATGATGATAATTTGCAAAACTCACACTTAGACTTCAAAACAGGCCGTTAAAGGGTGAAAACCCAAACCAGCTCCCAAATGACCCTATTGGAGGCATGAACACCTCGCACGGGACCAATGTAACTTGTTGCAACTGACTGCGTATTCCCGAGTTTCCTGGTTTTAGAGCATGATGATAATTTGCAAAAATCAGACTTAGACTTGAAAACAGGTCGTTAAAGGGTGAAAACCCAAACCACTCCCCAAACAACCCCGTAGGAGGCACGAACACCTCGCAAAGGATAAATGTAACTTGTAGGAACTAACCGCGTAGTCCAGGGTCTCCCGGTTTGAGAGTATGACGATAATTTGCAAAAATCACACTTAGACTTGAAAACAGGTCGATAAAAGGTGAAAACCCAAACCACTACCCAAACGACCCCGTAGGAGGCATGAACAGCTCGCACGGGACCAATGTAACTTATAGAACTAACTGTGTAGTCCCGGGTCTCCCGGTTTGAGAGTATGACGATAATTTTCAAAAATCACACTTAGACTTGAAAACAGGCCGTTAATGGGTGAAAACCCAAACCAGCCACCAAACGACCCCGTAGGAGGCACGAACACCTCGCACGGGACCAATGTAACTTATTGGAATAAATCGCGTAGTCCCGGGTTGAGAGTATGACAATAATTTGCAAAAATCACATATAGACTTGAAAACAGGTCGTTAAACGGTGAAAACCCAAACCAGCCGCCAAACGACCCCTAGGAGGAACGAACACCTCGCACGGGACCAATGTTACTTGTTGGAACAGATCCCGTAGTCCTGGGTTGAGAGTATGACGATAATTTGTAAAAATCACACTTTGACTTGAAAATAGGCCTTTAAAGAGTGAAAACCCAAACCAGCAACCAAACGACCCCGTAGGAGGCACGAACACCTCGCACGGGACCAATGTAACTTATTGGAATAAATCGCGTAGTCCCGGTTTGAGAGTATGGTAATAATTTGCAAAAATCACACATAGACTTGAAAACAGACCGTTAAAGGGTGAAAACCCAAACCAACCCCCAAGCGACCCCATAGGAGGCACGAACAGCTCGCACGGGACCAATGTAACTTGGAGGAACTGACCGCGTAGTCCCGGGTCTCCCAGTTTGAGAGTATGACGATAATTTGTAAAAATCACACTTAGGCTTGAAAACAGGCCATTAAAGGGTGAAAACCCAAACCAGCCCCCAAACGACCCCGTAGGAGGCATGAACACCTCGCACGGGACCAATGTAACTTGTAGGAACTGATCGCGTAGTCCTGGGTTGAGAGTATGACGATAATTTGCAAAAATCACACTTAGACTTGAAAACAAGCCGATAAAGGGTGAAAACCCAAAGCAGCCCCCGAACAACCCCGTAGGAGGCGCGAACACTTCGCACGGACCAATGTAACTTATAGGAACTGATCGCGTAGTTTTGGGTCTCCCGGTTTGAGAGTATGACGATAATTTGCAAAAATCACTTAGACTTGAAAACATGCCGTTAAACGGTTAAAACCCACGAACACCTCGCACGGGACCAATGTAACATGTAGGAACTGACCGCGTAGTCCCGTTTTGAGAGTATGATGATAATTTGCAAAAATCACACTTAGACTTCAAAACAGTCCGTTAAAGGGTGAAAACCCAAACCAGCTCCCAAACGACTCTGTTGGAGGCACGAACACCTCGCACGGGACCAATGTAACTTGTAGCAACTGACTGCGTAGTCCCGAGTTTCCGGGTTTGAGAGCATGATGATAATTTGCAAAAATCAGACTTAGACTTGAAAACAGGTCGTCAAAAGGGTGAAAACCCAAACCACTCCCCAAACGACCCCGTAGGAGGCACGAACACCTCGCAAGGGATAAATGTAACTTATAAGAACTAACCGCGTAGTCAAAGGTCTCTCGGTTTGAGAGTATGACGATAATTTGAAAGAATCACACATAGACGTGAAAACAGGCAGTTAAAGGGTCAATACCCAAACCACTACCCAAACGAACCCGTAGGAGGCACGAACACCTCGCACGGGACCAATGTAACTTATAGAACTGACCGTGTAGTCCCGGGTCTCCCGATTTGTGAGTATGACGATAATTTGCAAAAATCACACTTAGACTAGAAAACAGGCCGTTAAAGGGTGAAAACCCAAACAAGCCAACAAACGACCCCGTAGGAGGCACGAACCCCTCGCACGGGACCAATGTAACTTGTTGGAACAAATCGCGTAGTCCCGGGTTGAGAGTATGATGATAATTTGCAAAAATCACATATAGACTTGAAAACAGGCCGTTAAAGGGTGAAAACGCAAACCATCCCCCAAACGACCCCATAGGAGGCACGAACACCTCTCGCGGGACCAATGTAACTTGTTGGAACATATAGCGTAGTCCCGAGTTGAGAGTATGACCATAATTTGTAAAAATCACACTTTGACTTGAAAATAGGCCTTTAAAGAGTGAAAACCAAAACCAGCCCCCAAACGACCCCGTAGGAGGCATGAACACCTCACACGGGACCAATGTAACTTGTAGGAACTGACCACGTAGTCCCAGGTCTCCCGATTTGAGAGTATGGTGATAATTTGCAAATATCACACATAGACTTGAAAATAGGCCGTTAAAGGGTGAAAACCCAAACCAGCCTCCAAACGACCCCGTAGGAGGCACGAACACCTCGCACGGGACCAATGTAACTTGAAGGAACTGATCGCGTAGTCCTGGGTCTCCCAGTTTGAGAGTATGACGATAATTTGTAAAAATCACACTTAGGCTTGAAAAGAGGCCGTTAAAGGGTGAAAACCCAAACCAGCCCCCAAACGACCCCGTAGGAGGCATGAACACCTCGCACGGGACCAATGTAACTTGTAGGAACTGATCGCGTAGTCCCGGGTTGAGAGTATGATGATAATTTGCAAAAATCACACTTAGACTTGAAAATAGGCCGTTTAAGGGTGAAAACCCAAACCAGCCCCCAAACGACCCCATAGGAGGCACGAACACCTCGCACGGGACCAATGTAACTTGTAGGAACTGACCACGTAGTCCCGGGTCTCCCGGTTTGAGAGTATGACGATAATTTGCAAACATCACACAGTGACTAGAAAAGAGGCCGTTAAAGGGTGAAAACCCAAACCAGCCCCCAAACGATCCCATAGGAGGCACGAACACCTCGCACGGGACCAATGTAACTTGTTGGAACAGATCGCGTAGTCCCGGATTGAGAGTATGACAATAATTTACAAAAATCACACTTTGACTTGAAAACAGGCCGTTAAAGGGTGAAAACCCAAACCAGCCCCCAAACGACCCCGTAGGAGACATGAACACCTCGCACGGGACCAATGTAACTTGTTGGAACAAATCGCGTAGTCCCGGGTTGAGAGTATTATGATAATTTACAAAAATCACACTTTGACTTGAAAACAGGTCGTTAAAGGGTGAAAACCAAAACCAGCCCCCAAACGACCCCGTAGGAGGCACGAACACCTCACACGGGACCAATGTAACTTGTAGGAACTGACCACGTAGTCAAAGGTCTCCCGGTTTTAGAGTACGGTGATAATTTGCAAAAACACACATAGACTTGAAAACAAACAGTTAAAGGGTGAAAACCCAAACCAGCTCCCAAACGACCCCGTAGGATGCACGAACACCTCGCACGGGAATAATGTAACTTGGAGGAACTGACCGCGTAGTCCCGGGTCTCCCAGTTTGAAAGTATGATGATAATTTGTAAAAATCACACTTAGACTTGAAAACAGGTCGTTAAAGGGTGAAAACCCCAAACCAGCCCTCAAACGACCCCGTAGGACGCATGAACACCTCGCACGGGACCAATGTAACTTGTAGGAACGGATCGCGTAGTCCCGGGTTGAGAGTATGACGATAATTGGTAAAAATCACATTTAGACTTTAAAATAGGCCGTTAAAGGGGGAAAACTCAAACCAGCCCCCAAACGACCCCGTAGGAGGCACGAACACCTCGCACGGGACCAATGTAACTTGTAGGAACTGACCGTGTAGTCCTGGGTCTCCGGTTTGAGAGTATGATGATATTTTGTAAAAATCACACTTAGACTTAAAAACAGGCCGTTAAAGGGTGAAAACCCAAACCAGCCTCCAAACAACCCTCGTACGAGGCACGAACACCTCGCACGGGACTAATGTAACTTATAGGAACTGATCGCGTAGTCCCGGGTCTCCCGATTTCAGAGTATGACGATAATTTGCAAAAATCACACTTAGACTTGAAAACGTGCCGTTAAAAGGTGAAAACCCACGAACACCTCGTACGGGACCAATGTAACTTGTAGGAACTGACCGCGTAGTCCCGGTTTGAGAGTATGATGATAATTAGCAAAAATCACACTTAGACTCGTAAACAGGCCGTTAAAGGGTGAAAACCCAAACCAGCTCCAAAACGACCCCGTTGGAGGCACGAACACCTCGCACGGGACCAATGTAACTTGTAGGAACTGACTGCGTAGTCCTGAGTTTCTGGTTTGAGGGCATGATGATAATTTGCAAAAATCAGACTTAGACTTGAAAACAGGTCGTTAAAGGGTAAAAACCCAAACCACTCCCCAATCGACTCCATAGGAGGCATAAACACCTCACACAGGATAAATGTAACTTGTAGGAACTAAGCGCGTAGTCCCAGGTCTCCCGGTTTGAGAGTATGATGATAATTTGCAAAAATCACACTTAGACTTGAAAATAGGTCGTTAAAGGGTGAAAACCCAAACCACTACCCAAACGACCCCGTAGGAGGCACGAACACCTCGCACGGGACCAATGTAACTTATAGAACTGACCGTGTAGTCCCGGGTCTCCCGGTTTGAGAGTATGACGATAATTTGCAAAAATCACACTTAGACTTGAAAACAGGCCGTTAAAGGGTGAAAACCAAAACCAGCCCCCAAACGACCCCGTAGGAGGCACGAACACCTCGCACAGCACCAATGTAACTTGTTGGAACAAATCGCGTAGTCCCGGATTGAGAGTATGACGATAATTTGCAAAAATCACATATAGAGTTGAAAACAGGCCGTTAAAGGGTGAAAACCCAAACCAGCCCCCAAACGACCCCATAGGAGGCACGATCACCTCGCACAGGACCAATGTAACTTGTTGGAACAGATCGCGTAGTCCCGGGTTGAGAGTATGATGATAATTTGGAAAAATCACACTTTGACTTGAAAACAGGCCGTTAAAGAGTGAAAACCAAAACAAGCCCCCAAACGACCCCGTAGGAGGCACGAACACCTCACACAGGATCAATGTAACTTGTAGGAACTGACCACGTAGTCCCAGGTCTCCCAGTTTGAGAGTATGGTGATAATTTGCATAAATCATACATAGACTTGAAAATAGGCCGTTAAAGGGTGAAAACCCAAACCAGCCCCCAAACGACCCCGTAGGAGGCACGAACAGCTCGCACGGGACCAATGTAACTTGGAGGAACTGACGGAGTAGTTCCGGGTCTCCCAGTTTGAGAGTACGACGATAATTTGTAAAAATCACACTTAGACTTTAAAACAGGCCGTTAAAGGGATGAAAACCCAAACCAGCCCCCAAACGACCCTATAGGAGGAACGAACACCTCGCACGGGACCAATGTAACTTGTTGGAACAGATCGCGTAGTCCCGGGTTGAGAGTATGACGATAATTGTAAAAATCACACTTTGACTTAAAAATAGGCCGTTAAAGAGTGAAAACCAAAACCAGCCCCCAAACGACCCCGTAGGAGGCATGAACACCTCACACGGGACCAATGTAACTTGTAGGAACTGACCGCGTAGTCCCAGGTCTCCCGGTTTGAGAGTATGGTGATAATTTACAAAAATCACACATAGACTTGAAAACAGGCCGTTAGAGGGTGAAAACCCAAACCAACCCCCAAATGACCCCGTAGGAGGCACGAACACCTCGCACGGGACCAATGTAACTTGGAGGAACTGACCACGTAGTCCCGGGTCTCCCAATTTGAGAGTATGACAATAATTTTCAAAAATCACCCTTAGACATGAAAACAGGTCGTTAAAGGGTGAAAACCCAAACTACCCCCCAAACGACCCCGTAGGCGGCACGAACACCTCGCACGGGACCAATGTAACTTGGAGGAACATATAGCGTAGTCCCGGGTTGAGAGTATGACGATAATTTGCAAAAATCACACTTTGACTTGAAAATAGGTCGTTAAATGGGGAAAACCAAAACCAGCCCCCAAACGATCCCGTAGGAGGCATGAACACCTCACACGGGACCAATATAACTTGTAGGAACTGACGGCGTAGTCCCAGGTCTCCCGGTTTGAGAGTATGACGATAATTTTTAAACATCACACAGTGACTTGAAAACAGGCCGTTAAAGGGTGAAAACCCAAACCAGCCCCCAAACGACCCCGTAGGAGACATGAACACCTCGCACGGGACCAATCTAACTTGTTGGAACAAATCGCGTAGTCCCGGGTTGAGAGTATTATGATAATTTACAAAATTCACACTTTGACTTGAAAACAGGCCGTTAAAGGGTGAAAACCAAAACCAACCCCCAAACGACCCCGTAGGAGGCACGAACACCTCACACGGGACCAATGTAACTTGTAGGAACTGACCGCGTAGTCCCAGGTCTCCCGGTTTGAGAGTATGGTGATAATTTGCAAAAATCACACATAGACTTGAAAACAGGCCGTTAAAGGGTGAAAACCCAAACCAGCCCCCAAACGACCTCGTAGGAGGCACGAACAGCTCGTACAGGACCAATGTAACTTGGAGGAACTGACCGCGTAGTCCCGAGTCTCCCAGTTTGAGAGTATGACGATAATTTGTAAAAATCACACTTAAACTTGAAAAGAGGCCGTTAAAGGGTGAAAACCCAAACCAGCCCCCAAACGACCCCCTAAGAAGCAAGAACACCTCGCACGGCACCAATGTAACTTATAGGAACTGATCGCATAGTCCCGGGTATAGAGTATGATGATAATTTGCAAAAATCACACTTAGACGTGAAAATAGGTCGTTAAAGGGTGAAAACCCAAACGAGACCCCAAACGAGCCCATAGGAGGCACGAACACCTCGGACGGAACCAATGTAACTTGTAGGAACAGAACACGTAGTCCCGGGCCTCCGGTTTGAGAGTATGATGATATTTTGCAAAAATCACACTTAGACTTAAAAATAGGCCGTTAAGGGGTGAAAACCCAAACCAGCCCCCGAATAACCCCGTAAGAGGCACGAACACCTCGTACGGGACCAATGTAACTTATAGGAACTGATCGCGTAGTCCCGGGTCTCCCGATTTGTGAGTATGACGATAATTTGAAAAAATCACACTTAGACTTGAAAACATGCCTTTAAAAGGTTAAAACCCACGAACACCACGCACCGGACCAATGTAACTCTTAGGAGCTGACCGTGTTGTCCCGTTTTGAGAGTATGATGATAATTTGCAAAAATCACACTTAGACTTGAAAAAAGGTCATTAAAGGGTGAAAACCCAAACCATCTCCAAAACGACCCCGTTGGAGGCACGAACATCTCGCACCGGACCAATGTAACTTGTAGGAACTGACTGCGTAGTCCCGAGTTTCCTGGTTTGAGTTCTTGATGATAATTTGCAAAAATCAGACTTAGACTTGAAAATAGGCCGTTAAAGGGTGAAAACCCAAAACGCTCCCCAAACGAACTCGTAGGAGGCACGAACACCTCCCACGGGATAAATGTAACTTGTAGGAACTAACCGCGTAGTCCCGGGTCTCCCGATTTGAGAGTATGACGACAATTTGCAAAAATCACACTTAGACGTGAAAACAGGCCGTTAAAGGGTGAAAACCCAAACCACTACCCAAACGACCCCGTAGGAGGCACGAACACCTCGCACGGGACTAATGTATCTTATAGAACTGACCGTGTTGTCCCGGGTCTCCCGAATTAAGAGTATGAGGATAATTTGCCAAAATCACACTTAGACTTGAAAACAGGTCGTTAAAGGATAAAAACCCTAACCAGCCCCCAAACGACCCCGTAGGAGGCACGAAACCCTTGCACCAGACCAATGTAACTTGTAGGAACAGATCGCGTAGTCCCGGGTTGAGAGTATGACGATAATTTGGAAAAAGCACACTTAGACTTGAAAACAGGCCGTTAAAGGGTGAAAACCCTAACCAGACCAGAAACGACCCCATAGGAGGCACGAACACCTCGCACGGGACCAATGTAACATGTAGGAACTGACCACGTAGTCCCGGGTCTCCCGATTTGAGAGTATGATGATAATTTACAAACATCACACAGTGACTTGCAAAGAGGCCATTAAAGGGTGAAATCCCAAACTAGCCCCCAAACGATCCCGTACGAGGAACGACCACCTCACACGGGACCAATGTAACTTGTAGGAACTGACCGTGTAGTCCCGGGTCTCTCGGTTTGAGAGTATGACGATAATTTGTAAAAATCACACTTAAACTTGAAAATAGGCCGTTAAAGAGTGAAAACCCAAACAAGCACCCAAATTACCCCGTAGGAGGAACGAACACCTCACACGGGACCAATGTAACTTTTACGAACTGACCGTGTAGTCCCGGGTCTCTCGGTTTGAGAGTATGGTGATAATTTGAAAAAATCACACATAGACTTGAAAACAGGCCGTTAAACGGTGAAAACCCAAACCAGCCCACAAACGGCCCCGTAGGAGGCACGAACACCTCCCACGGGACCAATGTAACCTGTAGGAACTGACCACGTAGTCCCGGGTCTCCCAGTTTGAGAGTATGACGATAATTTTCAAAAATCACAGTTAGACTTGAAAACAGGTCGTTAAAGGGTGAAAACCCAAACTACCCCCCAAACGACCCCGTAGGCGGCACGAACACCTCGCACGGGACCAATGTAACTTGTAGGAACTGATCGCGTAGTCCCGGATTGAGAGTATGATGATAATTTTCAAAAATCACACTTAGACATGAAAACATGGCGTTAAAAGGTGAAAACCCACGAACACCTCGCACGGGACCAATGTAACCTGTAGGAACTGACCGCGTAGTCCCGGTTTGAGAGTATGATGATAATTTGCCAAAGTCACACTTAGACTTGAAAACAGGCCGTTATAGGGTGAAAACCTAAACCAACTCCCAAACGACCCCATTGGAGGCACGAACGCCTCGCACGGCAACAATGTAACTTGTAGGAACTGACTGCGTAGTTCCGAGTTTCCAGGTTTGAGAGCATGATGATAATTTGTAAAAATCAGACTTAGACTTGAAACCGGGCCGTTAAAGGGTGAAAACCCAAACCACTCCCCAAACGACCCCGTAGGAGGCACGAACACCTCGCACGGGATAAATGTAACTTGTAGGAACTAACTGCGTAGTCCCGGGTCTCCCGGTTTGAGAGTATCATGATAATTTGCAAAAATCACACTTAGACTTGAAAACAGGTCGTTAAAGGGTGAAAACCCAAACCACTACCCAAACAACCCCGAAGGAGACACGAACACCTTGCACGGGACCAACGTAACTTATAGAACTGACTGTGCAGTCCCGGGTCTCTCGGTTTGAGAGTATGATGATAATTTGCAAAAATCACACTTAGACTTGAAAACAGGCCGTTAATGGGTGAAAACCCAAACCATCTCCCAAACAACCCCGTTGGAGGCACGAACACCTCGCACGCGACCAATGTAACTTGTAGGAACTGACTGCGTAGTCCCCAGTTTCCTGGTTTGAGAGCATGATGATAATTTGCAAAAATCAGACTTAGACTTGAAAACAGGCCGTTAAAGGGTGAAAACCCAAACCACTCCCCAAACGACCCCGTAGGAGGCACGAACACCTTGCACGGTATAAATGTAACTTGTCGGAACTAACCGCGTAGTCCCGGGTCTCCCGGTTTGAGAGTATGATGATAATTTACAAAAATCACACTTAGACGTCAAAACAGGTCGTTAAAGGGTGAAAACCCAAACCACTACCCAAACGACCCCGTAGGAGGCACGAACACCTCGCACGGGACTAATGTATCTTATAGAACTGATCGTGTAGTCCCGGGTCTCCCGGTTTAAGAGTATGACGATAATTTTTAAAAATCACACTTAGACTTGAATACAGGTCGTTAAAGGGTGAAAACCCAAACCAGCCCCCAAACGACCCCGTAGGAGGCACGAAACCCTCTCACGGGACCAATGTAACTTGTTGGAACAGATCGCGTAGTCCCGGGTTGAGAGTATGACGATAATTTGGAAAAATCACACTTAGACTTGAAAACAGGTCGTTAAAGGGTGAAAACCCAAACCAGACCCCAAACGACCCCATAGGAGGCACGAACACCTCGCACGGGACCAATGTAACTTGTAGGAACTGACCACGTAGTCACGGGTCTCCCGGCTTAAGAGTATGATGATAATTTGCAAACATCACACAGTGACTTGAAAACAGGCCGTTAAAGGGTGAAAACCCAAACCAGCCCCCAAACGATCCCGTACGAGGCACGACCACCTCACCCGGGACCAATGTAACTTGTAGGAACTGACCGTGTAGTCCCAGGTCTCTCGGTTTGAGAGTATGGTGATAATTTTCAAAAATCACACATAGACTTGAAAACAGGCAGTTAAACGGTGAAAACCCAAACCAGCCCCCAAACCGCCCCGTAGGAGGCACGAACACCTCGCACGGGACCAATGTAACTTGTAGGAACTGACCACGTAGTCCCGGGTCTCCCAATTTGAGAGTATGACAATAATTTTCAAAAATGACACTTAGACTTGAAAACAGGTCGTTAAAGGGTGAAAACCCAAACTACCACCCAAACGACCCCGTAGGCGGCACGACCACCTCGCACGGGACCAATGTAATTTGTAGGAACTGATCGCGTAGTCCCGAGTTGAGAGTATGATGATAATTTGCAAAAATCACACTTAGACATGAAAATAAGGCGTTAAAAGGTGAAAACCCACGAACACCTCACACGGGACCAATGTAACTTGTAGGAACTGACCGCGTAGTCCCGGTTTGAGAGTATGATGATAATTTGCAAAAATCACACTTAGACTTGAAAATAGGTCGTTTAAGGGTGAAAACATAAACCAGCCTCCAAACGACCCCGTAGGAGGCACGAACACCTCGCACGGGACCAATGTAACTTGAAGGAACTGATCGCGTAGTCCTGGGTCTCCCAGTTTGAGAGTATGACGATAATTTGTAAAAATCACACTTAGGCTTGAAAAGAGGCCGTTAAAGGGTGAAAACCCAAACCAGCCCCCAAACGACCCCGTAGGAGGCATGAACACCTCGCACGGGACCAATGTAACTTGTAGGAACTGATCGCGTAGTCCCGGGTTGAGAGTATGATGATAATTTGCAAAAATCACACTTAGACTTGAAAATAGGCCGTTTAAGGGTGAAAACCCAAACCAGCCCCCAAACGACCCCATAGGAGGCACGAACACCTCGCACGGGACCAATGTAACTTGTAGCAACTGACCACGTAGTCCCGGGTCTCCCGGTTTAAGAGTATGACGATAATTTGCAAACATCACACAGTGACTTGAAAACAGGCCGTTAAAGGGTGAAAACCCAAACCAGCCCCCAAAATATCCCGTAGGAGGCACAAACACCTCGCACGGGACCAATGTAACTTGTTGGAACAGATCGCGTAGTCCCGCGTTGAGAGTATGATGATAATTTACAAAAATCACACTTTGACTTGAAATCAGGCCGTTAAAGGGTGAAAACCAAAACCAGCCCCCAAACGACCCCGTAGGAGGCACGAACACCTCACACGGGACCAATGTAACTTGTAGGAACTGACCACGTAGTCCCAGGTCTCCCGGTTTTAGAGTATGGTGATAACTTGCAAAAACACACATAGACTTGAAAACAAGCCGTTAAAAGGTGAAAACCTAAACCGGCCCCCAAACGACCCCGTAGGAGGCACGAACACCTCGCACATGACTAATGTAACTTGGAGGAACTGACCACGTAGTCCCGGGTCTCCCAGTTTGAGAGTATGACGATAATTTGTAAAAATCACACTTAGACTTGAAAACAGGACGTTAAAGGGTGAAAACCCCAAACCAGCCCCCAAACGACCCCGTAGGACGCATGAACACCTCGCACGGGACCAATATGACTTGTAGGAATGGATCGCGTAGTCACGGGTTGAGAGTATGACGATAATTGGTAAAAATCACATTTAGACTTGAAAACAAGTCGTTAAAGGGTGAAAACTCAAACCAGCCCCCAAACGACCCCGGAGGAGGCACGAACACCTCGCACGGGACCAATGTAACTTGTAGGAACTGACCGCGTAGTCCTGGCTTTCCGGTTTGAGAGTATGATGATATTTTGCAAAAATCACACTTAGACTTAAGAACAGGCCGTTAAAGGGTGAAAACCTAAACCAGCCCCCAAACAACCCCGTAAGAGGCACGAGCACCTCGCACGGGACCCATGTAACTTATAGGAACTGATCGCGTAGTCCCGAGTCTCCCGGTTTCAGAGTATGACGATAATTTGCAAAAATCACACTTAGACTTGAAAACGTGCCATTATAAGGTAAAAACCCACGAACACCTCACACGGGACGATTGTAACTTATAGAACTGACCGTGTAGTCCCGGGTCTCCCGGTTTGAGAGTATGACGATAATTTGCAAAAATCACACTTAGACTAGAAAACAGGCCGTTAAAGGGTGAAAACCCAAACCAGCCCCCAAACGACCCCGTAGGAGGCACGAACACCTCGCACAGGAACAATGTAACTTGTTGGAACAAATCGCGTAGTCCCGGATTGAGCGTATGACGATAATTTGCAAAAATCACATATAGAGTTTAAAACAGGCCGTTAAAGGGTGAAAACCCAAACCAGCCCCCAAACGACCCCATAAGAGGCACAAACACCTCGCACGGGACCAATGTAACTTGTTGGAACAGATCGCGTAGTCCCGGGTTGAGAGTATGATGATAATTTGGAAAAATCACACTTTGACTTGAAAACAGGTCGTTAAAGAGTGAAAACAAAAACAAGCCCCCAAACGACCCCGTAGGAGGCACGAACACCTCACACGGGACCAATGTAACTTGTAGGAACTGACCGCGTAGTCCCAGGTCTCCCGGTTTGAGAGTATGGTGATAATTTGCATAAATCACACATAGACTTGAAAACAGGCCGTTAAAGGGTGAAAACCCAAACCAGCCCCCAAACGACCCCGTAGGAGGCACGAACAGCTCGCACGGGACCAATGTAACTTGGAGGAACTGACGGCGTAGTCCCGGTTCTCCCAGTTTGAGAGTATGACGATAATTTGTAAAAATCACACTTAGACTTTAAAACAGGCCGTTAAAGGGTGAAAACCCAAACCAGCCCCCAAACGACCCTTTTGGAGGAACGAACACCTCGCACGGGACCAATATAACTTGTTGGAACAGATCGCGTAGTCCTGGGTTGAGAGTATGACGATAATTGCAAAAATCACACTTTGACTTGAAAATAGGCCGTTAAAGAGTGAAAACCAAAACCAGCCCCCAAACGACCCCGTAGGAGGCATGAACACCTCACACGGGACCAATGTAACTCGTAGGAACTGACCGCGTAGTCCCAGGTCTCCCGGTTTGAGAGTATGGTGATAATTTGCAAAAATCACACATAGACTTGAAAACAGGCCGTTAGAGGGTGAAAACCCAAACCAACCCCCAAACGACCCCGTAGGAGGCACGAACACCTCGCACGGGACCAATGTAACTTGGAGGAACTGACCGCGTAGTCCCGGGTCTCCCAGTTTAAGAGTATGACGATAATTTGTAAAAATCACACGTAGACTTTAAAACAGGCCGTTAAAGGGTGAAAATCCAAACTAGCCCCCAAACAACCCCGTAGGAGGCATGAACACCTCGCACGGGACCAATGTAACTTGTAGGAACTGATCGCGTAGTCCCAGGTTGAGAGTATGATGATAATTTGTAAAAATCTCACTTAGAATTGAAAACAGGCCGTTATAGGGTGAAAACCCAAACCAGCCCCAAAGCGACCCCATCGGAGGTACGAACACCTCGCACGGGACCAATTTAACTTGTAGGAACTGACCACGTAGTCCCGGGTCTCCCGGTTTGAGAGTATGACGATAATTTGTAAACATCACACAGTGACTTGAAAACAGGCCGTTAAAGGGTGAAAACCCAAACCATCCCCCAAACGACCCTGTAGGAGGCATGAACACCTCGCACGGGACCAATGTAACTTGTTGGAACAGATCGCGTAGTCCCGGGTTGAGAGTATGATGATAATTTACAAAATTCACACTTTGACTTGAAAACAGGCCGTTAAAGGGTAAAAACCAAAACCAGCCCCCAAACGACCCCGTAGGAATCACGAACACCTCACACGGGACCAATGTAACTTGTAGGAACTGACCGCGTAGTCCCAGGTCTCCCGGTTTGAGAGTATGGTGATAATTTGCAAAAATCACACATAGACTTGAAAACAGGCTGTTAAAGGGTGAAAACCCAAACCATCCCCCAAACGACCCCGTAGGAGGCACGAACAGCTCGCACGGGACCAATGTAACTTGGAGGAACTGATCGCGTACTCCCGGGTCTCCCAGTTTGAGAGTATGACGATAATTTGTAAAAATCACACTTAAACTTGAAAAGAGGCCGTTAAAGGGTGAAAACCCAAACCAGCCCCCAAACGACCCCCTAGGAGGCAAGAACACGTCGCACGGGACCAATGTAACTTATAGGAACTGATCGCGTAGTCCCGGGTTGAGAGTATGACGTTAATTTGCAAAAATCACACTTAGTCGTGAAAACAGGCCGTTAAAGGGTGAAAACCCAAACGAGCCCGTAGGAGGCACGAAAACCTCGCACGGGACCAATGTAACTTGTAGGAACAGAACGCGTAGTCCCGGGTCTCCGATTTGAGAGTATGATGATATTTTGCAAAAATCACACTTAGACTTAACAACAGGCCGTTAAGGGGTGAAAACCCAAACCAGCCCCTGAATAACCCCGTAGGCGGCACGAACACCTCGCACGGGACCAATGTAACTTATAGTAACTGATCGTGTAGTCCCGAGTCTCCCGGTTTGAGAGTATGACGATAATTTGCAAAAATCACACTTAGACTTGAAAACATGCCTTTAAAAGGTTAAAACCCACGAACACCTCACACAGGACCAATGTAACTTGTAGGAACTGACCGCGTAGTCCCGTTTTGAGAGTATGATGATAATTTGCAAAAATCACACTTAGACTTGAAAACAGGTCGTTAAAGGGTGAAAACCCAAACCAGCTCCGAAACGACCCCGTTGGAGGCACGAACACCTCGCACGGGACCAATGTAACTTATAGGAACTGACTGCGTAGTCCCGAGTTTCCTGGTTTGAGAGCTTGATGATAATTTGCAAAAATCAGACTTAGACTTGAAAATAGGCTGTTAAAGGGTGAAAACCCAAAACGCTCCCCAAACGACCCCGTAGGAGGCACGAACACCTCCCACGTGATAAATGTAACTTGTAGGAACTAACCGCGTAGTCCCGGGTCTCCCGGTTTGAGAGTATGACGATAATTTACAAAAATCACACTTAGACGTGAAAACAGGTCGTTAAAGGGTGAAAACCCAAACCACTACCCAAACGACCCCGTAGGAGGCACGAACACCTCGCACGGGACTAATGTATCTTATAGAACTGACCGTTTAGTCCCGGGTCTCCCGAATTAAGAGTATAACGATAATTTGTGAAAATCACACTTAGACTTGAAAACAGGTCATTAAAGGGTGAAAACCCTAACCAGCCCCCAAACGACCCCGTAGGAGGCACGAAATCCTCGCACCAGACCAATGTAACTTTTTGGAACAGATTGCGTAGTCCCGGGTTGAGAGTATGACGATAATTTGGAAAAATCACACTTAGACTTGATAACAGGCCGTTAAAGGGTGAAAACCCTAACCAGACCCCAAACGACCCCATAGGAGGCACGAACACCTCGCACGGGACCAATGTAACATGTAGGAACTGACCACGTAGTCCCGGGTCTCCCGGTTTGAGAGTATGACGATAATTTGCAAACATCACACAGTGACTTGAAAACAGGCCGTTAAAGGGTGAAAACCCAAACCAGCCCCCAAACGATCCCGTACGAGGCACGACCACCTTACACAGGACCAATGTAACTTGTAGAAACTGACCGCGTAGTCCCGAGTGTCTCGGTTTGAGAGTATGACGATAATTTGCAAAAATCACACTTAGACTTGAAAACAGGCCGTTAAAGAGTGAAAACCCAAACAAGCACCCAAATGACCCCGTAGGAGGCACGAACACCTCACACGGGACCAATGTAACATGTTGGAATTGACCGTGTAGTCCTGGGTCTCTCGGTTTGAGAGTATGGTGATAATTTTTAAAAATCACACATAGACTTGAATACAGGCAGTTAAACGGTGAAAACCCAAACCAGCCCCCAAACGGCCCCGTAGGAGGCACGAACACCTCGCACGGGACCAATGTAACTTGTAGGAACTGACCACGTAGTCCCGGGTCTCCCAATTTGAGAGTATGACAATAATTTTCAAAAATCACCCTTAGACATGAAAACAGGTCGTTAAAGGGTGAAAACCCAAACTACCCCCCAAACGACCCCGTAGGCGGCACGAACACCTCGCACGGGACCAATGTAATTTGTAGGAAGTGATCGTGTAGTCCTGGGTTGAGAGTATGACGATAAGTTGCAAAAATCACACTTAGACGTGAAAACATGGCGTTAAAAGGTGAAAACCCACGAACACCTTGCACGGGACCAATGTAACTTGTAGGAACTGGCCGCGTAGTCCCGGTTTGAGAGTATGACGATAATTTGCAAAAATCACACTTAGACTTGAAAAACAAGCCGTTAAAGGGTGAAAACCCAAACCAGACCCCAAACGACCCCGTAGGAGGCACGAACACCTCGCACGGGATCAATGTAACTTGTTGGAACTGACCGCGTAGTCCCGGGTCTCCCGGTTTGAGAGTATGACGATAGTTTGAAAAAATAACACTTTGACTAAAAAATAGGCCGTTAAAGGTTGAAAACCTAAACTAGCCCCCAAACGACCCCGTAGGAGGCACGAACACCTCGCACGGGACCAATGTAACTTGTAGGAACTGACCGAGTAGTCCCGGGTTACCCGATTTGAGAGTATGATGATAATTTGCAAAAATCACACTTAGACGTGAAAACAGGTCGTTAAAGGGTGAAAACCTAAACCACTACCCAAACGACCCCGTAGGAGGCACGAACACCTCGCACGGGACTAATGTAACATATAGAACTAACCGTGTAGTCTCGGGACTCCCGATTTAAGAGTATGACGATAATTTGTAAAAATCACACTTAGACTTGAAAACAGGTCGTTAAAGGGTGAAAACCCAAACCAGCCCCCAAACGACCCCGTAGGAGGCACGAAACCCTGGCACGGGACCAATGTAACTTGTTGGAACAGATCGCGTAGTCCCGGGTTGAGAGTGTGATGATAATTTTCAAAAATCACACTTAGACTTGAAAACAGGTCGTTAAAGGGTGAAAACCCAAACCACTACCCAAACGACCCCGTAGGAGGCACGAACACCTCGCACGGGACTAATGTATCTTATAGAACTGACCGTGTAGTCCCGGGTCTCCCGGTTTAAGAGTATGACGATAATTTTTAAAAATCACACTTAGACTTGAAAATAGGTGGTTAAAATGTGAAAACCCAAACGACCCCGTAGGAGGCACGAAACCCTCGCACGGGACCAATGTAACTTGTTGGAACAGATCGCGTAGTCCCGGGTTGAGAGTATGACGATAATTTGGAAAAATCACACTTAGACTTGAAAATAGGTCATTAAAGGGTGAAAACCCAAACCAGACCCCATAGGAGGCACGAACACCTCGCACGGGACCAATGTAACTTGTAGGAACTGACCACGTCGTCCCGGGTCTCCCGGTTTAAGTGTATGATGATAATTTGCAAACATCACATAGTGACTTGAAAACAGGCCGTTAAAGGGTGAAAACCTAAACCAGCCCCCAAGCGATCCCGTACGAGGCACGACCACCTCACACGGGACCAATGTAACTTGTAGGAACTGACCGCGTAGTCCCGAGTCTCTCGGTTTGAGAGTATGACGATAATTTGCAAAAATCACACTTAGACTTGAAAACAGGCCGTTAAAGAGTGAAAACCCAAACAAGCACCCAAATGACCCCGTAGGAGGCATGAACACCTCACACGGGACCAATGTAACTTGTAGGAACTGACCGTGTAGTACCGGGTCTCTCGGTTTGAGAGTATGGTGATAATTTTAAAAAATCACACATAGACTTGAAAACAGGCAGTTAAACGGTGAAAACCCAAACCAGCCCCCAAACGGCCCCGTAGGAGGCACGAACACCTCGCACGGGACCAATGTAACTTGTAGGAACTGACCACGTAGTCCCGGGTGTCCCAGTTTGAGAGTATGACGATAATTTTCAAAAATCACACTTAGAATTGAAAACAGGTCGTTAAAGGGTGAAAACCCAAACTACCCCCCAAACGACCCCGTAGGCGGCACGAACACCTCGCACGGGACCAATGTAATTTGTAGGAACTGATCGCGTAGTCCCGGGTTAAGAGTATGACGATAATTGGCAAAAATCACACTTAGACATGAAAACATGGCGTTAAAAGGTGAAAACCCACGAACACCTTGCACGGGACCAATGTAACTTGTAGGAACTGGCCGCGTAGTCCCGGTTTGAGAGTATGATGATAATTTGCAAAAATCACACTTAGACTTGAAAACAGGCCGTTAAAGGGTGAAAACCCAAACCAACTCCCAAACGACACCGTTGGAGGCACGAACACCTCGCACGACACCAATGTAACTAGTAGGAACTGACTGCGTAGTCCCGAGTTTCCTGCTTTGAGAGCGTGATGATAATTTGCAAAAATCAAACTTAGACTTGAAACCAGACCGTTAAAGGGTGAAAACCCAAACCCCTCCACAAACGACCCCGTAGGAGGCACGAACACCTCGCACGGGATAAATGTAACTTGTAGGAACTAACCGCGTAGTCCCGGGTCTCCCGGTTTGAGAGTATGATGATAATTTTCAAAAATCACACTTTGACTTGAAAACATGTCGTTAAAGGGTGAAAACCCAAACCACTACCCAAACGACCCCGTAGGAGGCACGAACACCTTGCACGGGACAAATGTAACTTATAGAACTGACCGTGCAGTCCCGGGTCTCTCGGTTTGAGAGTATGATGATAATTTGCAAAAATCACACTTAGACTTGAAAATAGGCCGTTAATGGGTGAAAACCCAAACCAGCCCCCAAACGACCCAGTAGGAGGCACGAAGACCTCGCACGGGATTATTGTAACTTGTTGGAACTGACTGCGTAGTCCCGAGTTTCCTGGTTTGAGAGCATGATGATAATTTGCAAAAATCAGACTTAGACTTGAAAACAGGCCGTTAAAGGGTGAAAACCCAAACCACTCCCCAAACGACCCGATAGGAGGCACGAACACCTCGCACGGGATAAATGTAACTTGTAGGAACTAACCGCGAAGTCCTGGGTCTCCCGGTTTGAGAGTATGAAGATAATTTGCAAAAATCACACTTAGACGTGAAAACATGTCGTTAAAGGGTGAAAACCTTAACCTCTACCCAAACGACCCCGTAGGAGGCACGAACACCTCGTACGGGACTAATGTAACTTATAGAACTAACCGTGTAGTCCCGGGACTCCCGATTTAAGAGTATGACGATAATTTGTAAAAATCACACTTAGACTTGAAAACAGGTCGTTAAAGGGTGAAAACCCAAACCAGCCCCCAAACGACCCCGTAGGAGGCACGAAACCCTCGCACGGGACCAATGTAACTTGTTGGAAAGATAGCGTAGTCCCGGGTTGAGAGTATGATGATAATTGGCAAAAATCACACTTAGACTTGAAAACAGGTCATTAAAAGGTGAAAACCCAAACGACCCCGAAGGAGGCACGAACACCTTGCACGGGACAAATGTAACTTATAGAACTGACCGTGCAGTCCCGGGTCTCTCGGTTTGAGAGTATGATGATAATTTGCAAAAATCACACTTAGACTTGAAAATAGGCCGTTAATGGGTGAAAACCCAAACCAGCCCCCAAACGACCCAGTAGGAGGCACGAAGACCTCGCACGGGATTATTGTAACTTGTTGGAACTGACTGCGTAGTCCCGAGTTTCCTGGTTTGAGAGCATGATGATAATTTGCAAAAATCAGACTTAGACTTGAAAACAGGTCGTTAAAGGGTGAAAACCCAAACCACTCCCCAAACGACCCCGTAGGAGGCATGAACACCTCGCAAGGGATAAATGTAACTTATAAGAACTAACCGCGTAGTCCCAGGTCTCTCGGTTTGAGAGTATGACGATAATTTGAAAGAATCACACATAGACGTGAAAACAGGCAGTTAAAGGGTCAATACCCAAACCACTACCCAAACGAACCCGTAGGAGGCACGAACACCTCGCACGGGACCAATGTAACTTATAGAACTGACCGTGTAGTCCCGGGTCTCCCGATTTGTGAGTATGACGATAATTTGCAAAAATCACACTTAGACTTGAAAACAGGCCGTTAAAGGGTGAAAACCCAAACAAGCCAACAAACGACCCCGTAGGAGGCACGAACCCCTCGCACGGGACCAATGTAACTTGTTGGAACAAATCGCGTAGTCCCGGGTTGCGAGTATGATGATAATTTGCAAAAATCACATATAGACTTGAAAACAGGCCGTTAAAGGGTGAAAACCCAAACCACTCCCCAAACGACCCCATAGGAGGCACGAACACCTCGCACGGGATAAATGTAACTTGTAAGAACTAACCGCGAAGTCCTGGGTCTCCCGGTTTGAGAGTATGACGATAATTTGCAAAAATCACACTTAGACGTGAAAACATGTCGTTAAAGGGTGAAAACCTTAACCACTACCCAAACGACCCCGTAGGAGGCACGAACACCTCGCACGGGACTAATGTAACTTATAGAACTAACCGTGTAGTCCCGGGACTCCCGATTTAAGAGTATGACGATAATTTGTAAAAATCACACTTAGACTTGAAAACAGGTCGTTAAAGGGTGAAAACCCAAACCAGCCCCCAAACGACCCCGTAGGAGGCACGAAACCCTCGCACGGGACCAATGTAACTTGTTGGAAAGATAGCGTAGTCCCGGGTTGAGAGTATGATGATAATTGGCAAAAATCACACTTAGACTTGAAAACAGGTCATTAAAGGGTGAAAACCCAAACGACCCCGAAGGAGGCACGAACACCTTGCACGGGACCAATGTAACTTATAGAACTGACCGTGCAGTCCCGGGTCTCCCGGTTTGAGAGTATGATGATAATTTGAAAAAATCACACTTAAACTTTAAAACAGGCAGTTAAACGGTGAAAACCCAAACCAGCCCCCAAACGGTCCCGTAGGAGGCACGAACACCTCACACAGGACCAATGTAACTTGTAGGAACTGACCACGTAGTCCCGGGTCTCCCAATTTGAGAGTATGACGATAATTTTCAAAAATCACACTTTGACTTGAAAACAGGTCGTTAAAGGGTGAAAACCCAAACTACCCCCCAAACGACCCCGTAGGCGGCACGAACACCTCGCACAGGACCAATGTAGTTTGTAGGAACTAATCGTGTAGTCCCGGGTTGAGAGTATGATGATAATTTTCAAAAATCACACTTATACATGAGAACATGGCGTTAAAAGGTGAAAACCCACGAACACCTCGCACGGGACCAATGTAACTTTTAGGAACTGGCCGCGTAGTCCCGGTTTGAGAGTATGATGATAATTTGCAAAAATCACACTTAGACTTGAAAACAGGCCGTTAAAGGGTGAAAACCCAAACCAGCTCCCAAACGATCGCGTTGGAGGCACGAACGCCTCGCACGGCACCAATGTAACTTGTAGGAACTGACTGCGTAGTCCCGAGCTTCCTGGTTTGAGAACATGATGATAATTTGCAAAAATTAGACTTAGGCTTGAAACCAGGCCGTTAAAGGGTGAAAACCCAAACCACTCCACAAACGACCCCGTAGGAGGAACAAACACCTCGCACGGGATAAATGTAACTTGAAGGAACTAACCGCGTAGTCCCGGGTCTCCCGATTTGAGAGTATGATGATAATTTTCAATAATCACACTTAGACTTGAAAACATGTCGTTAAAGGGTGAAAACCCAAACCACTACCCAAACGACCCCGAAGGAGACACGAACACCTTGCACGGGACCAATGTAACTTATATAACTGACCGTGTAGTCCCGGGTCTCTCGGTTTGAGAGTATGATGATAATTTGCAAAAATCACACTTAGACTTGAAAACAGTCCGTTAATGGGTGAAAACCCAAACCAGCCCCCAAACGACCCAGTGGGAGGCACGAACACCTCGTACGGGATTAATGTAACTTGTTGAAACTGACTGCGTAGTACCGAGTTTCCTGGTTTGATAGCATGATGATAATTTACAAAAATCAGACTTAGACTTGAATACAGGCCGTTAAAGGGTGAAAACCTAAACCATTCCCCAAACGACCCAGTAGGAGGCACGAACACCTCGCACGGGATAAATGTAACTTGTAGGAACTAACCGCGTAGTCCCGGGTCTCCCGGTTTGAGAGTATGACGATAATTTGCAAAAATCACACTTAGATGTGAAAACAGGTCGTTAAAGGGTGAAAACCCAAACCACTACCCAAACGACCCCGTAGGAGGCACGAACACCTCGCACGGGACTAATGTAACTTATAGAACTAACCGTGTAGTCCCGGATCTCCCGATTTAAGAGTATGACGATAATTTGTAAAAATCACACTTAGACTTGAAAACAGGCCGTTAAAGGGTGAAAACCCAAACCAGACCCCAAACGACCCCATAGGAGGCACGAACACCTCGCACGGGACCAATGTAACTTGTAGGAACTGACCACGTAGTCCCGAGTCTCCCAGTTTGAGAGTATGACGATAATTTGCAAACATCACACAGTGACTTGAAAATAGGCCGTTAAAGTGTGAAAACCCAAACCATCCCCCAAACGATCCCGTACAAGGCACAACCACCTCACACGGGACCAATGTAACTTGTAGGAACTAACCGCGTAGTCCCGGGTCTCTCGGTTTGAGAGTATGACGATAATTTGCAAAAATCACACTTAGACTTGAAAACAGGCCGTTAAAGAGTGAAAACCCAAACAAGCACCCAAATGACCTCGTAGGAGGCACGAACACCTCACACGGGACCAATGTAACTTGTAGGAACTGACCGTGTAGTCCCGGGTCTCTCGGTTTGAGAGTATGGTGATAATTTGCAAAAATCACACATAGACTTGAAAACAGGCCGTTAAACGGTGAAAACCCAAACCAGCCCCCAAACGATCCCGTAGGAGGCACGAACACCTCGCAGGGGACCAATGTAACCTGTAGGAAGTGACCACGTAGTCCCGGGTCTCCCAGATTGAGAGTATGACGATAATTTTCAAAAATCACACTTAGACTTGAAAACAGGTCGTTAAAGGGTGAAAACCCAAACTACCCCCCAAACGACCCACTAGGCGGCACGAACACCTCGGACGGGACCAATGTAACTTGTAGGAACTGAACGCGTAGTCTCGGGTTGAGAGTATGACGATAATTTTCAAAAATCTCACTTAGACATGAAAACATGCCGTTAAAAGGTGAAAACCCACGAACACCTCGCACGGGACCAATGTAACTTGTAGGAACTTACCGCGTAGTCCCGATTTTAGAGTATGATGATAATTTGCAAAAATCACACTTAGACTTGAAAACATGCCGTTAAAGGGTGAAAACCCAAACCAGCTCCCAAACGACCCCGTTGGAGGCACGAACACCTCGCACGGCACCAATGTAACTTGTAGGAACTGACTGCGTAGTCCCGAGTTTCCTGGTTTGAGAGCATGATGATAATTTGCAAAAATAAGACTTAGACTTGAAAACAAATCGTTAAAGGGTGAAAACCCAAACCACACCCCAAACGACCCCGTAGGAGGCACGAACACCTCGCACGGGATAAATGTAACTTGTAGGAACTAACCGCGTAGTCCCGGGTCTCCCGGTTTGAGAGTATGATGATAATTTGCAAAAATCACACTTACACTTGAAAATAGGTCGTTAAAGGGTGAAAACCCAAACCACTACCCAAACGACCCCGAAGGAGGCACGAACACCTTGCACGGGACCTATGTAACTTATAGAACTGACCGTGCAGTCCCGAGTCTCTTGGTTTGAGAGTATGACGATAATTTGCAAAAATCACACTTAGACTTGAAAACAGGCCGTTAATGGGTGAAAATCCAAACCAGCCCCCAAACGACCCAGTAGGAGGCACGAACACCTCGCACGGGATTAATGTAACTTGTTGGAACAGATACCGTAGTCTCGGGTTGAGAGTATGACCATAATTTGCAAAAATCACACTTAGACTTGAAAACAGGCCATTAAAGGGTGAAAACCCAAACCAGCCCCCAAATGACCCCATAGGAGGCACGAACACCTTGCACGGGACCCATGTAACTTGTAGGAACTGACCACGTAGTCCCGGGTCTCCCGGTTTGAGAGTATGACGATAATTTGCAAACATCACACAGTGACTTGAAAACAGGTCGTTAAAGGGTGAAAACCCAAACCAGCCCCCAAACGATCCAGTACGAGGCACGACCACCTCACACGGGACCAATGTAACTTATAGGAACTGACCGCGTAGTCCCGCGTCTCCCGGTTTGAGAGTATGACGATAATTTGTAAAAATCACACTTAGACTGTAAAACAGGCAGTTGAAGGGTGAAAACACAAACAAGCTCCCAAATGACCCCGTAGGAGGCACGAACACCTCACACGGGACCAATGTAACTTGTAGGAACTGACCGCGTAGTCCCGGGTCTCCCGGTTTGAGAGTATGGTGAAAATTTGCAAAAATCACATATAGACTTGAAAACAGGCCGTTAAAGGGTGAAAACCCAAACCAGCCCCCAAACGATCTCGTAGGAGGCACAAACACCTCGCACGGGACCAATGTAACTTGTAGGAACTGAGCACGTAGTCCCGGGTCTCCCGCTTTGAGAGTATGACGATAATTTGCAAAAATCACACAGACTTGAAAACAGGCCGTTAAAAGGGGGAAAACCAAAACCAACCCCAAAACGATCCCGTAGGAGGCACGAACACCTCGCACGGGACCAATGTAACTTGTAGGTACTGACCGCGTGGTCCCGGGTCTCCCGGTTTGAGAGAATGACGATAATTTGCAAAAATCGCACTTAGACTTAAAAATAGGCCTTTAAAGGGTGAAAACCCAAACCAGCCCCCAAAGGACCCCGTAGGATGCACGAACACCTCGCACGAGACCAACGAAAATTGTAGGAACTGACCGCATAGTCCCGGGTCTCCCGGTTTTAGAGTATGACGATAATTTGTCAAAATCACACTTAGACTTGAAAACAGGCCGTTGAAGGGTGAAAACCCAAATCAGCCCACAAACGGCCCCGTAGGTGGCACGAACACCTCGCACGGGACCAATGTAACTTGTTGGAACTGATCGCGTAGTCCCGGATTGAGATTATGACGATAATTTGCAAAAATCACACTTAGATTTGAAAACAGGTCGTTAACGGGTGAAAACGCAAACCAGCCCCCAAACGACCCCATAGGAGGCACGAACACCTCGCACGGGACCAATGTAACTCTTAGTAACTGACCGCGTAGTCCCGGGTCTCCCGGTTTGAGAGTTTGATGATAATTTGCAAAAATCACACTTAGACTTGAAAATAGGCCGTTAAAGGGTGAAAACCTAAACAAGACCCCAAATGACCCCGTAGGAGGCACGAACACCTCACACGGGACCAATATAACTTGTAGGAAATAACTGCGTAGTCCCGGGTCTCCCGGTTTGAGAGTATGGTGATAATTTACAAAAATCACACATAGACTTGAAAACAGGCCGTTAAATGGTGAAATCCCAAACCAGCCCCCAAACGTTCCCGTAGGAGGCACGAACACCCGACAAGGGACCAATTTTACTTGTAGGAACTGACCACGTAGTCCTGGGTCTCCCAGTTTGAGAGTATGACGATAATTTGCAAAAATCACACAGACTTGAAAACTGGCCGTCAAAAGGGTGAAAACCAAAACCAGCACCCAAACGATCCCGTAGGAGGCACGAACACCTCGCACGGGACCAATGTAACTTGTAGGAACCGACCACGACGTCCCGGGTCTCCCTATTTGAATGAATGATGATATTTTGCAAAAATCGCACTTAGACTTAAAAATAGGCCGTTAAAGGGTGAAAGTCAAAACCAGCCCCCAAAGGATCCCGTAGGATGCACGAACACCTCGCACGAGACCAATGTAACTTGTAGGAACTGACCGCGTAGTCCCGGGTCTCCCGGTGTGAGAGTATGACGATAATTTGTCAAAATCACACTTAGACTTGAAAACAGGTCGTTAAAGGTTGAAAACCCAAATCAGCCCCCAAACGGCCTCGTAGGAGGCACGAACACCTCGCACGGGTCCAATGTAACTTGTAGGAACTTCCCACGTCGTCCCGGGTCTCCCAGTTTGGGAGTATGACGATAATTTCCCAAAATCACACTTAGACTTGAAAACAGGCCGTTAAAGGGTCAAAACCCAAACCAACCCCCAAATGACCCTGTGGGAAGCATGAACACCTCGCACGGGACCAATGTAACTTGTAAGAACTGACCGCGTAGTCCCGGGTATTCTGGTTTGAGAGTATGAGGATAATTTGCAAAAATCACACTTAGACTTGAAAACAGGCCGTTAAAGGGTGAAAACCCAAACCAGACACCAAACGACCCCGTAGGAGGCACGAACACCTCGCACAAGATCAATGTAACTTGTAGGAACTGACCGCATAGTCCCGGGTCTCCCGGTTTGAGAGTATGATGATAGTTTGAAAAAATAACACTTTGACTAAAAAATAGGCCGTTAAAGGTTGAAAACCTAAACTAGCCCCCAAACGACCCCGTAGGAAGCACGAACACCTCGCACGGGACCAATGTAACTTGTGAGAACTGACCGAGTAGTCCCGGGTCACCCGATTTGAGAGTATGATGATAATTTGCAAAAATCACACTTAGACTTGAAAACAGGCCGTTAAAGGGTGAAAACCCAAACCAGCCCGCAAACGACCCCGTAGGAGACACGAACACCTCGCACGGGACCAATGTAACTTGTAGGAAATGATCGCGTAGTCTCGGGTTGTAAGTATGATGATAATTTGCAAAAATCACACTTAGACTTGAAAGCAGGCCGTTAAAGGGTGAAAACCCAAACCAGCCCCAAACGACCCCGTAGGAGGCATGAACACCTCGCACGGGAACAATATAACTTTTAGGAACTGACCGTGTACTCCCAGTTTGAGAGTATGACGATAATTTGCAAAAATCACACTTAGACTTGAAAACAGGCCGTTAAACGGTGAAAAACCAAACCAGCCCCCGAGGCACGAACACCTCACACGGGACCAATGTAACTTTTAGGAACTGAAATCGTTGTCCCGGGTGTCCCTGTTTGAGAGTATGACAATAATTTGCAAAAATCACACTTAGACTCGAAAATAGAGCGTTAAAGGGTGAAAACCCAAATCAGCCACCAAACGACCCCGTAGGAGGCATGAACACCTCACACGGGACCAATGTAACTTGAAGGAACTGACCCCGTAATTCCGGGTCTCTCGGTTTGAGAGTACGATGATAATTTGCAAAAATCACACTTAGACTTGAAAACAGGCCGTTAAAGGGTGAAAACCCATACCAGCCTCCAAACGACCCCGTAGGAGGCACGAACACCTCGTACGGGACCAATGTAACTTGGAGGAACTGACCGCGTAGTCCCGGGTCTCCCAGTTTGAGAGTGTGACGATAATTTGTAAAAATCTAACTTAGACTTGAAAACAGGTCGTTAAAGGGAGCAAACCCCAAACGACCCCGTAGGACGCATGAACACCTCGCACGGGACCAATGTAACTTGTAGGAACGGATCGCGTAGTCCCGAATTGAGAGTATGACGATAATTGGTAAAAATCACATTTAGACTTGAAAACAGGCCGTTAAAGGGAGAAAACCCAAACCAAACCCCAAACGACCCCGTAGGAGGCACGAACACCTCGCACGGGACCAATGTAACTTGTAGGAGCTGATCGCGTAGTCCCGGATCTCCCGGTTTGAGAGTTTGACGATAATTTGCAAAAATCACACTTAGACTTGAAAACAGGTCGTTAAAGGGTGAAAACTCTAACCAGCCCCCAAACAACCCCATAGGAGGCACGAACACCTCGCACGGGACCAATGTAACTTGTAGGAACTGATTGCGTAGTCCCAGGTTGAGAGTATGACGATAGTTTGCAAAAATCACACTTAGACTTAAAAACAGGCCGTTAAAGGGTAAAAACCCATACCGGCCCCCAAACGACCCCGTAGGAGGCACGAACACCTTGCACGGGACCAATGTAACTTGTAGGAACTGACCGCATAGTCCCGGTTTGAGAGTATGATGATAATTTTTAAAAATCACACATAGATTTGAAAACAGGCAATCAAAGGGTGAAAATCCAAACCAACTCCCAAAACCAGCCCCCAAACGACCCCGTAGGAGGCACGAATACCTCGCACGGGGCCAATGTAACTTTTAGGAACTGATCGCGTATTCCCGGCTTTCTCGATTTGAGAGTATGACAATAATTTGCCAAAATCAGACTTTGACTTGAAAAGAGGCCGTTAAAGGGTGAAAACCCAAACCAGCACCCAAACGACCCCGTAGGAGGCATGAACACCTCGGATGGCACCAATGTAACTTGTAGAATATGACCGCATAGTCCCGGATCTCTTGGTTTGAGAGTTTGACGATAATTAGCAAAAATCACACTTAGACTTGAAAACAGGTAGTTAAAGGGTGAAAACCCTAACCAGCCCCCAAACGACCCCGTAGGAGGCACGAACACCTCGCACGGGACCAATGTAACTTGTAGGAACTGACCGTGTAGTCCTGGGTCTCTCGATCTGAGAGTATGACGATGTTTTGAAAAAATCACACTTAGACTAAAAGGGTGAAAACCCTAACTAGCCCCCAAACGACCCCGTAGGAGGCACGAACACTTCGCACGGGACCAGTGTAACTTGTAGGAACTGACCGAGTAGTTCCGGGTCTCCCGGATTGAGAGTATGACGATAATTTGTAAGAATCACACTTAGACTTGAAAACAGGCCGTTAAAGGGTGAAAACCCAAACCAGCCACCAAACGATCCCGTAGCAGGCACGAACACCTCGCACAGGACCAATGTAACTTGTAGGAATTGATCGCGTAGTCCCGGGTTGAGAGTATGATGATAATTTTTAAAAATCACACTTAAACTTAAAATTGGCCGTTAAAGGGTGAAAACCCAAATCAGACCCCAAACGACCACGTAGGGGGCACGAACACCTCGTACGGGAACAATATAACTTGTAGGAAATGACCGCGTAGTCCCAGTTTGAGAGTATGATGATAATTTGCAAAAATCACACTTAGACTTGAAAACAGGCCGTTAAAGGGTGAAAACCCAAACCAGCTCCCAAACGACCCCGTACGAGGCACGAACACCTCGCACGGGACCAATGTAACCTGTTGGAACTGACTGCGTAGTCCCGGGTCTCCCGGTTTGAGAGCACTACGATAGTTTGCAAAAAACACACTTAGACTTAAAAATAGGTCGTTAAAGGGTTAAAACCCAAACCACTCCCCAAACGACCCCGTAGGAGGCCCGAACACCTCGCACGGGATAAATGTAACTTGTAGGAACTGACCGCGTAGTCTCGAATCTCCTAGTTTGAGAGTATGATGATAATTTGCAAAAAATCACACTTAGACTTGCAAACAGGCCGTTAAAGGGTGAAAACCCAAAACAGTCCCCAAACGACCCCGTAGGAGGCACGAACAGCTCACACGGGACCAATGTAACTTATAGGAACTGACCGCGTAGTCCCGGGTCTCCCGGTTTGAGAGTATGATGAAAATTTGCAAAAATCACACTTAGACTTGAAAACAGACCGTTAAAGGGTGAAAACCCAAACCAAACCCCAAACGACCCCGTAGGAGGCACGAACACCTCGCACGGGACCAATGTAACTTGTAGAAACTGATCGCGTAGTCCCGGATCTCCCGGTTTGAGAGTTTGACTATAATTTGCAAAAATCACACTTAGACTTGAAAACAGGCCGTTAAAGGGTGAAAACCCTCACCAGCCCCCAAACGACCCCATAGGAGGCACAACACCTTGCACGGGACCAATGTAACTTGTAGGAACTGATCGCGTAGTCTCGGGTCGAGAGTATGACGATAGTTTACAAAAATCACACTTAGACTTGAAAATAGGCCGTTAAAGGGTAAAAACCCAAACCGGCCCCCAAACGACCCCGTAGGAGGTACGAACACCTTACACGGGACCAATGTAACTTGTAGGAACTGACCGCGTAGTCCCGGTTTGAGAGTATGATGATAATTTTTTAGAATCACACTTAGTCTTGAAAATAGGCCGTCAAAGGGTGAAAACCTAAACCAACTCCCAAAACCAGCCCCCAAACGACCTCGTAAGAGGCACGAACACCTCGCACAGGGCCAATGTAACTTGTAGGAACTGATCGCGTATTCCCGGGTTTCTAGATTTGAGAGTATGACGATAATTTGTCAAAATCACACTTAGACTTGAAAATAGGCCGTTAAAGGGTGAAAACCCAAACCAACCCCCAAACGACCCCGTAGGAGGCACGAACACCTCGCACGGGACCAATGTAACTTGTAGAAACTGACCGCGTAGTCCCGGGTCTCCTGGTTTTAGAGTTTGACGATAATTTACAAAAATTACACTTAGACTTGAAAACAGGCCGTTAAAGGGTGAAAATCCTAACCAGCCCCCAAATGACCCCGTAGGAGGCACGAACACCACGCACGGGACCAATGTAACTTGTAGGAACTGACCGCGTTGTCGTATATGCAATTTTTCTGCTTGTATATGCAATTTTTCTGCTTGAATATGATTTTTTTTAAAATGACTTGGTTACTAATATTGTATCTTTTTGTGGCTTATTTTTTTGTAGGATGACATTCAATCGTTAGCTTTTATCTATTTGGAACGCACGAAGAAATCAATGCTTTACAGCAGGGGATTATTTATTTAGTATCATTAATATTCAGGATTCTATTTTTTGTGTTATGGCCGAGAAGGCTTCAGTTGTTTTATGGTTTATTTTTATGACCGTGCTGGTTGTAGTAGTTTTATTGTTGACTTTTATGGCCGTGCGGGCTTTATATGGGCAGATTTTACGTTAGCAGCTTTTGGAATGCTCAAAAAATAGAGGAATATCTGCCCAATTTTTTTTTTATATGGGAACTATTAACTCTTGTAATTTTTTGAAGTTATTGTCGACTTTTATGGTCATGTGTGGCTTTATATTGGTATTAACTCTTGTAATTTTTTGAAGTTTGTATGCACATTAGTTTATCAACAACCTGGGATATTCATAATTTGTGAATTTTCTTGATTTTTTTTTGCGAATAATAAATATTTTTCCTACCGAATTTGGAATTTGCAGATTTTCCAGATTTGTTTCCTATAATTATTTTTTTTAATCAATTTAAAAATCTGGCACGGTTTTAAACCGTGCCAATGTATAAAAAAATGAGAACGCTTATAAAACAATCTGGCACGCTTTATAATCGTGCCAAAAGAGTGCCAGAAAATAGACAATTTGGTACGATTTCGGCGTGTGCCAAAAGCGTGCCAGATTTAACATCTAGCAAGGTTAAAAGCATGTCAAAAGCATGCCAGATAAAAAAACTGGCACGGTTTAAAAGCGTGCCAAAAGTGAGCCAGTTTGGGAAATCTTGCACGGTTTTAAACCGCGCCAGAAAATCGGGCACGCTTGATTCTGGCACGGTTTTGAACCGTGCCAGATTGCGTCTGGCGCTGTTTTAAACCGTACCAGTTTCCTATTTTTGGTGTAGTGTTTCCAAATTATTTCTCCCTCTTCCTAGAAGGCAATGCTACCAATATTGGGACAACTCAACACACCTCTCGTCGGGAAAAGTTACCAACACTAGGTTTCCTAATAAAGGTGACGGGTTTCTCCATCTAAGCCTCCCAAGGATTACACTAATCTCTCCTCATACTTACTTTACTAAATCCAAGGTTCTCCATTCCAGTAAATTTTCCTTTCTTACTCAACTGTCGATAAATCCCCTCACACCACTACGAGAAATCTCCTCAATATCTCCTCCGAAATCGGGGAAAATAAATACCCCCAATTAAAGCGTACCCAAAATATGCTATGGGTATTGTACATATAATATTATCCTTTCCTAGACGACAAAATCTAGGCGACGTCTGAAACGAAACCAGAGCAACTATTATCAGAACGCCAATCAAGTGAATATACTTCACAGAAGAAAACAACGCAGTGAACACAACAGTCCTATTTGTAAGGCTTTATGTCAAGAATGTTAACAGAAGATGCAGAAAACTCTCACAGATCCTAAGGACTCTAAAACCTGATGCTCTGATACCATCTGTAACAACCCGCGCAAAATAATAGCGGGTGGTCATCCCTATACTACATTAAATCAGGAGTTTCAGATGGTCCAGTCTCAACAACAACTGTCGGTACTATATAATATAGGACTAACCACCCGATATCATATAAGCGAGATGTTAACATTTAAATTAAATGTACAACATACAACCAACTAACACTACTAATAAAAGAAAGAAAGATGCATGAAAGAACTATGAGAAATGAATGCTAGAATAAAACGAAATAAATAGCTACAATATAATGTACTACAAAAAGTAGACCCGAATAAGTTATCGGGTCACAGCCAATACAATAACTGGAATGGAATAAATATAAACATGTTCATAAATATCCCTTGGGTACAGACCCGATATACAACATGAATCCCACCTAGAATTTTAAAGAAGTAGGAAGCGGCTACAAGATACATCCAGCCACAGTCCGCACCTGTCACGGCTCCCAAGACTCTAGATAGAAGGTCATCCGGCATCCATGCGGTAGGACACCTGTAATAGTATGTATATATATATATAGGTAGGAAAGAAAAGTAAATGGGTCAGAGCCCGAGTTGTGAAAAATATTTAGCAAGTGTGTTAACCATGCAAAATAAATATCGGTGCACATATTTCATAATTAAAGTGGAATCGCACTCTCGTGGAACCCCAACTCAAATCTCATCTAAAGGCGCGCACCTATTCGTGTCCTCAATTTTATCAGTTAAATTACCCCAATTATAAGGACAACCTAACTTATCATAGGCCTTACCTATACCCACGAGATTTGCCTTACTACCAGAACCCACTCTTTCAAAATACACTTAATTATTTTTACAAACATATATGCCATATTAGGCTTAATGGATTCCGGTTTATAATTTAACCAATTATAAATCTTAATAAATTACCCATATGTATTTGGGTAGAAACATATGATTTAATTTCAAATTAACAAGCAGGCAAAATTATTATTGACACAACTTCTCTCCAATTTCAACGCTGCGCTGCGTTTCGTGCTTGGGGTGTCTCGCAAAGCAAAATCCAAACAAGGAACCACCCCGTTACACTACTCCTTGTCAACGTCGATCCTAGAGATCCATTATGCCACGCATAAATATCGACAGAACTTCTCTCTATTCGCAATAATGTACTACATTTCGTGCATGGGGTGTCTTGCGAAGAGAAATCCAAACAAGGAACCACCCCGTTACACTACTCTTTGACAATGTCGATCATAGAGATCCATAATGCCGTACATACTATAATTGGCAGAACTTTTATCCAATCTTAACACTGCACTGCGTTTCATGCGTGGGGTGTCTTGCAAAGAGAAATCTAAACAAGGAACCACCCCGTTACACTACTCCTGGACAATGTCGATCCTAGAGATCCATAATTCCATGTATACAATATTATACTACTACTACACGAACATCACCAATAATATCCTTGGGATGATGTAACCAAAATATTCCTTAAATGAGATACATCAACCCCCATCCATCTAGTACACCATAATCATCCAAGATGTACTCTACAAAGATTCTATATCCTTTCATCTATAGGATATATAAATATATATATATATATAGGCATTTCATTCTAACCATATATATATACACACCATCATCCAATACCATGGCCATGTATACATACCATATATGATGTGCAAAGGCCATGCACAAATAAATACCTGGCTATATATAGCGCCGATAAACTGCATCAATGCTATCATCTTCCCAGTGCCCGACTCACGTAGTAATACTGGGGCCACCATGGTGGGACTAAACGACACCCATCCCGTGGTAAACTCACGGACACGACGTCCCGGAAAGCGGTCATAGCTCCAAACCGGCAATGAGATGAAACATACCCACCACGTCTCACCCAAAAATATAAAAATGTAAATGACATAATAACACACGGGACAACTATGACTTGGGGAGTATTCACACCCTGCTTTTCTAGCCAGGATGCTCACCCTCTACGCGCACAATTTCCCAATGATAGCATGAGCGGGGTATGCTTAACCAAACAAGTATATATATCATTCACATGCATAATATACATACATTCATATGATCCAATCATATAATTAAACATTAAACCATCATATACGGTTTAATTATCCATACCACGTATGACCACAACATAAATATATCCATATATTCATATTTCTATATATGCAAGTTAATTCTCAGTCATGTGTATAAGATATCTATATACACTCGACTATAAGTATACATAATCCTCAATATACAAGCCGTCACCACAAACTCATTTAATTTACCTCGATATGTGAATACAATCCTTCACTTGAAACATATTCCATCATTTTTCCTATGATGGATAGTCTCCCAAAATCATATGTATATATCTATACATATGTATTCAACATTTGGGTTATCACCCAAAATTTTGTGTAGGAAGCCATCACTACACATACCATCTATATCCGAGAGCACATTAAAGACTCTAGTAATAATTTTGACTATCAGTATACATATAACTAATAGTTTATAAATCTCAACCTCAGTCTTATTGTCATCAGATAAATACCATTTCTTAGGGAAAATACCCGTTGTAAATCACACACCGATAAACAACAACTACTCCAACTAGATTTTCACATTCTACTCTAGTTGAAAAATATGATCCTGTAGCTCTCGATTCTGACTACGGTTCAATCACTTTTGTGAATCCCCTAGTCTAGGATCACTCGAATTTATTTATTAAAATTTATCATTTCTAAGGGTAGGCAATCGCACTCTTCCATTTGACCCCAAATTGTATCTTAATACTATCCTATCCTTATAAGGATTTGACATAAATGTCGGCCTAGAAATTTCACCACATACATGGATATATTCTTCTCCAATTATTCCAAAAAGTCCCCACTATCATATACTAAGTGAGAGACCCCCCAATAAGTCTCCAAAATATCTCTTACTTCATAAGAGAAAGCCTCAATTTAACGAACCCAACCAAAAAGGGCTAGAGGTCATCCTAGAAAACCCCCCTAAAACAGCCCATTAAGGAATCCCCTAAGAATAAACTCCAAAAGAAAAAGGGGAAAAAGGATTTCCCATTCTAGGGCTGAAAATAGGGGACCGGTCTCAAACCCCCGGTCGACCGCGGGTCCAAATTTTGCCTATGAAGAAATGCAGTAGGCTTTTCCCTTAAGGCACGGTCGACCGGTCCCCAAACCGCGATCGACTGGCCATACCAGTTGCCTTGGCCGAATTTCCAATTTCAGCAAACCCACAACCCTCAAAAACTCACATATCATCCTCAAGCCCCCAAATCTTTAACACAATATTATTTGTAACAAGAAAATCCATCCTACATCTCATCCCAACCATTTATATGTCATCAAACCATACATAAACATTGATTTCAAGATTTAAACCCACAAAATCTAGGTTTTGATATTTATACCCAAAATCCATTTCTTTAACCCACAAACTATGAAATGAAATACACAAATAGCTATTTAGCAAGATTAAACACTTGCCTCAGATTTGTAGAAGTTGGATCATCCTCGATGTCGCGGTTGGGCCGAAAATCTCCAAGCTTTTCTTCCTCTCTCTCTTCTTTTCTTCTTTCTCTCTTCTTTCTCCCTCTAGGGCTTTTTCTCTCTTTCTCTCAAATGAGAAATGGCTTCATCTGTAAGCCTTAAAATTCCTTAAAACAATAAACCCAATTTTAAATGGTAATACACAATT